>OY728132.1:543045277-544295277 GCA_963277665.1 Viscum album
ATCATATTATCTTATTAGGGATTTCAAATCATTAATTTCACAAATCAAATACAAGTAAATCATAAGAACATTAGAAAAAGCTAGGGATAAGCCACATGACAGAGAAAACTTCCTTAAAATAAATAAACATCAAATCATTCAAAAACAATGATGGGAGAGGGAGATATGCATACCTAAGTGGCTAAAATATCTAAGTGAAATCTAATGAATATTAGAGACACCCAAAGCTACTATTGGATGGATGTTGAATGCCAAAAAAACTTTTGTAGAGAATGAAATATTTTGAGTATAGTCTAATGGGGAAATAAAAATAAATTTAATTGAGGGAAAACCAAGTAAAAAGATTTATGAAAACCCTTGAATAATGTTTCATAAGGCTGGAGTGAAAAATTCCAAAAGATAAAGTTCCCATTGAGATTTAAAAAAACCGGAAACTATTTCCACCAAACACTAGTTCATCCACCATAGTTGGACTGGCCTCTCTAAGAAGATTGTCCATGGGAATATTCCATGGTGCGGTGCTAAAACATTAATGTTTTAATCCACCACACCCTCTAACAATTAATATTGGTGTCTATACTAGCTATGGTACACTAGAGGGACTCCCAATATACTCCCCTTGAGGATACAATCATTTTGGACTTGTTCCATTCACACAGTTAGTCCACATGAATTCTAAAGCCTCCACTATGAACGCGGTGCTAATTTTTTTTGCACTAAAATCATTCAAATTTTTTTTTATTCCACTATGTTTCTCCAACTCTTTGGAAAAAAATCATGAGTGGTTCCATAAATGATTATATATACTAGGGTGTGACTATAATATAGTTATATTATCCAAAAAAATTCAATGTTTTGTTTCTATTATATGTAAATTATATATCATAGTAAAATATTTACAAATCCATACCCAATTATTGGATACAATATAACTTTTGTAATACACTATTACTATGGTAGAAGAGGATTTGAGTTTCTTCCTAGCACTATTCATTTAAAAAACCCCCATGAAGAATATATATGTTTCTGGAAGTGGAACTCCTATTATATTGGTATACAAAAAAATCAATATCACAATAACTTATGTTCTCTAAATGGTCTCATTTAACATATTTTAACATGTATCCCTTGATTATATTTAACTACCACTTCACTCCCTATGGTTTATTCCAAAGATGTTATCCAAGGTTAAGTAAATATCTTCATAACATCCCAATAATATAAAGAGTATCTGGATGTGTCAAAACCTGAACATAAATAAGAGTCCCTACATTGAAATCATAAGTAATATTTTATATTTCAATATTCAAAAATTAATTTTTGTTTCATTAGAAAAAACCTAAATTTCCCATTAGATATAGGAGGATATGATAGATTATAGTTTATAATGCCAAATATATGAAGATAATTCTTAATATAATCTATTTTTTGAAAATACATGAATACCAACCAGGAGATATCAACATATCTGGATCCCTAATAAAAAATAGGTATCCCCACAATGTTGCAACTCAATATTCCTCAATAAAAATATATTTAATTATTAAAAAATCCCTATATTATTGGTGGAGATAAATATATTATCAATATAATCAATAGAATGATAAATTTACTCCCAATGAACTTGTAGTATACAAAATCATCTATGACATTCACCATTAAAAAATGTGACAATGATAATGTTAAACTTATGACACAATTCATGATATTATTCATTGGCACCACAGATAGATTTAATTAATTTATAAACCATATTTTTTTGAATATTGTGAAAAAATATTATCTTAATAAATTCTGTAACTTATCTATAAAAAATACTATATTGATATCCATTTATCTAACTTTATATCAAAACATGCAACCAGGGCCATTTTTTTTAAATTGTCCTTCAATGAAAATTTATATAAAGTATCATTATAATTGATTCCTTATTTATATATAAAACCTCTAGTATGGAGATATTTGTTACCTTTAACCTTTACCTTACAATAATCTCTTGGGTTGGACAACCTTTTTCAACCATTGGGATTTATGCCTTCATTCAATGGGACAAGACACCACCACAAAACATGACAAGGGAAGCACTGCCCTTTATCAGTGCTAAACAGAAAGCACTGATAAATGGGTGTGACTTTATCAACACTAGTTAAAAGTTCTAATAAATGTTTTTATTATTAATTTTTATAAAATTATTATATTTATAATAAAAAATAATGTTTTTTGTATACATTAAGAATTATATACCAATATTTATAAATATATATTATTTATAGTTATAATTATTAATAAATAAGTATATAATTATCCTATATATCATTTTAAATAAATATATAACAATATAAATAGATTAATAAAATTATAATTTTATAAAATAAGTATTTATCAGTTCTATAATTTTAGTTCTGATAAAGATAGACCTTTATCAGCACTAAAAAAGTGATGATAAAACACATATTTATCAGCGCTAAAATTATAGCACTGATAAATGGCTAATTTATGAGTGAATTTTTAGCGCTGATAAAGGTATATTTCATCAATGCTAAAAAAGGGTTTATAAAGGTATGTTTTATCGGAGATTTTATTTTATCATTGATAAAACATACCTTTATCAGTGATTTTAACTTGCTTTGATAAAGGTTCAAGTAGTTTTTATAAAAGAACCCTAACATGCCCCTCCTCTCTCGCACATGTTCAAGCCATTGCAGAAGCTGAACCCGACCCCTCCGCCACCGCGACCCGGCCTCCTCCTCCTCTTATACCGCCGCTACATTTTTCTCCTCCTCTACCGTGACCATCCTCCTCCTCTACCGTCACTGCCTCCGCTGCTGCCTCCCCTACAAGTGTCTCCACCACCGCTGCCTCCGTCACCACTTCCTTCTCTTCAAAGGTATATGATCTAAGTGTTTCATGTATTATGGATGAGATTAAATTCATTATTGAAGGTAAAATATGTTAGGGGTTATCCTAGGCTTGTGAATTCTTTAGGAACAAGAAGCAAAGGTATATGCTTTGAGTTGTGATTAGAATAAGTGGTGTCACACCAAACATGGGATATCTGCATGGTGATGCCTTAGAAATTTGGAATGTGGAAGGTATGGGTAATTTCCTTCACTTGAGATTGTATAGGCCTTGAGATTCCTTGGAATATTTTTGAGAAGGGTGCCTTGGGTGTCGATGTTTTTGGTTTCAAGGTTTGTTTCGAGGGTAATATTAGTTTGATTCCTATACCTGTGTTTTTTTGATGTGATTCTTAGTGGAGTAGATATTAGATTATGGATGGAAACATGTGATTTTGAGATGATACCGGTTGAAACGCATTAGTGTGGTTTTCATGAAAATTTTAAGAATGTTAATCTTGTTGGAAAGTAGCATTGAGGTTCTTTGTTTTGATGATTGACATACCATAGAGCATGGTCATGGGTTTAGGCATGTAAGACTAATATAGATGACATATTACTCTGGTTAGTCCATGTCGGGTGATAATTCAGGGTATCATAGAGATTTAGAACTTTCCATAACATGAATTATTTCGATAACGAGGGTTGTTGATCACTATTCTGGATAATGGCTTGTGCAGTTGCATGGGGTGTACATTGGTATGTTTATAGATTAGGTTAATTAGAGTATCTCATGGATATTTTATTTTAGTATAAAAAATGGTGTTTGACTTGTGGGATCTGGAGTCATATAATTTGATCAGGTGGTACAATATTGTACACTTATTATATTGGATGAGGTGAGAATGGTACACGCCGTTTATGCATGGTACCCATTTAAATTTTAAGTCGGTGAGATGTAATGTGTGAGCCAAGGACCAATGGAGTTTAAGAAATTGTTTTAGACTCAATTTCTTGGGGTTTTGGATGAAATATAAAATTTCAATCTATGGTGGAGTATATGTCACAAATGGATCAAATATAGTGTCACGTTTGATCCAGGAGTTAATCCTAGACAGGTGTTTCTTTGGATAAATGATCATGGATCAGAAGAAGCAACAAAAATTTGTTGATAGAACATGTTGAGGTTATTTTCTATTAGTGGTATAAGGTAAAATTTATATGGGGAGTGAACCAATGGTTGTTGACGGTGCAGATTTCATTTCATATGAATTTCAATTGGTGATGGGTATAATATTTCAGTGATTGGGGAATATGTGGAACATGATATTTAATATTAGATATTAGGTATGATAAATATGATCAAATATATTAAATATCTATGATAATATATGGATCATTCACTATAGTGGTATGACCCTCATGTTACAAGGGTCTTCAGTATAATGGGACTGGTTTTTGGATGGTTGATAGGGAATTTGTATGTCATTGAGTTGGTTTATATGATTTATATGGACCCACATAAATACAATATTTAGATTTTAAATGATGTTTTAGATAAATTTTATATGTTTACTGAATGATCATGATAATCTTGATGTGATCCAAAGGTGATTCATGAGGTAAATCATGATTTATCATGTGATTTTGGGGGTGAAACCCATTCATAGCATTATTTAGGGGTGGACCTATTTCTTCACATGATTCAAGGATTGAATCATGTGTAAAAATGTAGTGGTAGTGTTTTCCATGAGATTAGATGTTGTAGAAAATAGAGGGAAATGGTAACTTCATATTTGGTATGACAGGTTCATTTTGAGGTATGATTGGGAATTTTTTAGCGAAAGTCAGCATGTTAGGGCCTTGTTCACAAGCAGTAGAGACTTGTTTGATTCTCTTTAGAATAAAATATGAAAACTAGTACTAAATTTTTGAGGGTTTTTTGATATGTGTTTTGGTTTGGTTAGTTGTAAACCACAACAAGTCGGTTGTTAGACTACTAGATTATGTCTTACAATAGGCATTTATGATGGTGGGGATCACTTTGGATTAAGATCGTGGTGGGTACCACCATGAACCTGATGATGTGTTTAGAGAAAAAAATGTTCCCTTGAATGGATGGGTTTCATAGATCATCAAATATAGGTATCAATGATGTTTAACCAGACATGTCCCATTCCGAAATCTCATTGGACCAATTTTGGATAGGTATAACATATGAGTTCTCATTTTATGTTTTCTTTTCAGTTAGAAATATCATCTATTGTGCACCTCTCCTCTGCCACGAACGCACCTCCTCGACACACTAAATGAAACCTTCACAGTGAGTTTTCTCTATCCAATCATTGGTTTCCTATTGTTTTCATGTTATTACTGTTTTATATTGATGGTTATAATGTGAAATGTATGGGCTAAACTCCCCACTAAAAATGGCGGCCGTTGGTGGTCCTTGTTTGCGCACTAAAATAATTTCATGTTGGTTGGTTCTAGTTGAACATTTGAATATAAAAATTGGTAAATTACATATAATTGAATTATGAATGAACTCCCCAGGATGATAAAACTTCTGTGATAACTCATGAATTAACAAAAAAATTGATTAAGGTTTGCTTTGTAAAATATGAAAGTTTGATTGTTTGGTTTGGACGGTGTTGCGATAGTGAGCATGATTGTGTAATTGTATGGTGTTTAGGTTGTTGGAATTATTGGTATTCCATTTGGTTTACATGTTTTAGTTCTTCCACCATTTAATATCAATCCAAACATTACCTATTTCAATGTAACCACCACTTTGTTACTAGTGCAATTCCATTGAATCCTAGAAAACCACTTCACTAGAGAACTCTATGAGACTCTTTATGGACACCTTAGTCAAATAACCATAACAACACATGTAATGAATCCTTCCACCCAAAACCACTCTATTGAAAATCATACCATCTATTAGTTTAGTACCATAGTTATTTACTAGAGAAATTATGTTTCTAGAGAAACACTAAAAAACCGGTTTACAACAGTGCATATAGCTCACATGTGGGATACTAAAACATTCTAGTGCAAGGGATTATCATATCTTGTTGAACATATTTTGTGTAATTATTATAATATATATTAATATTACTGCATCAAATAGGATGAATATAAATAAAGAATAGATGAATTCCAATCAGTTGAGAAAAGAGTATGAAGATGGCATGAAAGAGTTTATCAAGTTTTCAAAAGACCATTCATGTGACCCTTCTCAAATCCTTTGTCTATTTTTATGATGTTGTTATTTAAGAAAAATTATTCTATAGGATTTGGAAGAACACCTGATCTGTCACGGAATAGATCGAAGTTATACATGTTGGAATAAACACAGGGAAAAAATTAATGTAGGTAGTGGCTCAGATAACACGACATTTTACAGATCATCTAATATGATTAAAAGCGTAAAAAATGAAGAAGATTGTATAGGGGATGTGATCACAGATGTGAATGATGATGAAGATCATATTGAGGAAATGACAAGGGCAGTTGAAGATGAACTTCATGATTGCCCAAAATTGTTTGAGAATTTAATGATCAGTGCAAAAAAAACATTTTATGCTGGTTGCACTAAATATACAGCATTTTCAGCCCTATTGTAGCTGTATTATTTGAATGTTGGAAATGACTGGAGTGATGCCAGTTTTATGGAACTACTTGCTCTCCTAAATGAAATTCTCCTAGAAGATAATGAGCTCCCAATCTGAACATACGATTCCAAATGAATGCTACGATCGATGGGTATGATCTTTGAAAGAATACATACCTAGACGAATGACTATATATTGTTTCTCAAGGACCACAAATCACTTAAATAATGTCCATAGTGTGGTGCTTCTCGATAAAAGAAATATGATTCCAATCCTACGAAAGTTGTATGGTAATTTCCAATCATTCCAAGGTTTAGGTGCCTATATGGAAGTGAGGAGACTGCATCACAATTGACATGGCCTGTAGATACAAGAATTAAAGACGGTAAACTACGTCACCCAGCAGAATCTCCTCAGTGGAAGAGAGTTGATCATGCATATCCTGAATTTGGAAACCAGTCAAGAAACATTCATCTTGCATTATCTACAGATGGGGTGAATCCTTTTGGTTTTTATAGAAGTATTCATAATACATGGACTGTTATGTTGGTAAATTATAAATTACCACTATGGTTATGCGTGAAATGAAAATACATCAGGTTATCTATGATTATATCAGGACCAAACAACTGGGTAATGATATGGATGTTTATTTGGCTCCATTGATCAAGGATTTGAAATTATTGTGGGATTCAGGTGTTACGTTGTATAATTCTTACAAAAATGAATATTTAAATTTGTAAGCCATGCTGTACAAAACGATAAATGTTTTTCCTGCTTATGGAAAGTTTTCAGAATATAGCATTAAAATAACTCAAGGGTGTCTCGTTTTCGAACAAGGTACACAGTCAATTATGTTGAAACATTCATCGAAAAATGTGTTTCTTGGACATCACAGATTTCTACCCCAATGGAATAAGTATCAATCTTGGATGACATCATTCGACAAATGTTAAAAAAACATACAACACCATATCCACTAAAAAGTGATCTATTTTTTGATAAACTAAAATATGCGGACACAACTTTTGGTAAACTATTTTTGAAAAATCGTACGAAAACTAGTTGGAAAAAGAGATTAGTTATTTTTTTGAATTACCATATTATAATTGTCTATATGTTATATTTTTTTGATTTTATGCATGTTGAAAAAATTGTATGTGATAGTGTCATCAACACGTTGCTAAATGCACTCTAAAAAACAAAGGATGAAATTAAGGCTAGATTGGACATGGTTGAGATGGGAATATAAGAAGATTTGGCACCAGTGAAGGGTGAAAAAAAACATTTCTTCCTCCTAATTCTTACACTCTTTCCAGGAAATAGAGATATCATTTTTTCATCTTCTTGAATGACATAAAGGTTACCGAGGGGTATTCATCAAATATCAAGAACATCATGTCAATGAGAGATTTAAAATCAACGGTTCTGAAATCACATGACTACCATGTTTTGATGCAAGATCTAATTAATATTTCATTATGTTTCCTTTTTTCAAATAATTTCCACCATACATTAATGAAGCTCTGTTTCTTCTTCAAATCTATATTCAGTAAAGTTATAGTCCTAATGAAATTGCTATCTATGGAAAGAGAAATTGTCATTATATTATGTGAATTGGAAATGTTCTTCCCACTGACATTTTTCGATATGATGGTTCATTTAATGGTTCATTTGGTGAGAAGGATTTGAATATGTGGTCCTATACATTATAGATGGATGTACCACATTGAACGGTATATGAAGATTTTTAAAGGGTATGTCAAAAATTTAAGTTGCCCATAGGGTGGTATTACAGAGCAATATATTGTTGAGGAAGCCATTGAATTCTGTATTGAGTACCTATCTAGTGTTAAAAAAGTTGGCCTATTGAAATCTTGTCACACTTTGTAGCTTTAGGGTGAAGGAATTTCTGGAAGAGAGGTTGTTGCAATCAATATTACAGATCGGGAGTAGGCCCACCTTTATATTTTTCATAACAGTTTTTACGTTGACCCATATATTAAAACCCACAAAGAAATTCGTAGGAATTTGAATCCATCTAGGGATGAAAAATGGATATCAGATACACATAATCGACAATCTATAGGATGATTTAAGGATCATATTTTTAAGAAGTTAGATGAAAATCCGAACTCAATTTCAGAATGACTTCGATGGCTAGCCAGAGGAGAAAGTGTGTATGTATTATCAGACAATGGTTATGAAGTTAATGGTTATAAATTATATACTAATGAACATAATAAAGAAAGTAACATGAAGAATAGTGAGGTTACACATATGGATAAAGCGATTCATGTTTCTGGTGCTAAGGACAAAAATCCAATTTATGCGAATATATCATACTTTGGCATCATTAAAAAAATATGATAGTTAGATTATAAAAAATTCCAATTACCAATTTTTCAATGCAAGTGGGTTGATAACAGAAGTGTTGTTAAAATAGATGAATTGGGATTTGTGAAAGTTTATTTCAGTAAGGGAGGGGAGAATGGTGAACCATTTATAATGGCATCATAAGAAATACTAGTATTTTATATTCCACACCCCGCACACTGAAACTGGTCAATTTTTCTATTATCGACCAAAAAAACTGAAGAGTTAGACGAAAGTTCAATGGAGGATGACCCTTTTATAGGGACTTCACAATAATTTCGTAGAGGTCCCAATGTATATGGTGTTTTTTATGTCATAGGAGACCACAATGAAGGGATTTACATATTTGATAGAGGGGTCAAATCTCTTCATCCTTCAAAAAAAGAGAGTTCAAAAATCAGGTTATTTTTTTTGTAATATACATGGTGTTACATTAGATTATTATCTGTTCGATGCTACTTTTTTGCATGCTAAATTAAATGTTAAACCACTTCTATAGATAATGACTTCTGCACTTGCTGATGCGCCCAATCCTGAGGACCAATAGGTCTCTCAACCTGCTGCTGCTGGTCCTAGTACAGAGAAACAATAGGTTTCTCAACCTGTTGTTGCTGGTCCCAGTGCTAAGGTAAAATAGGTTTCTCATCCTATTGTTGTTGGTCCTAGTGCTGATGCTAGAACTCTGAAAGAATGTAATGATGATTCTTCTGAGAAAATGGTTTGAAATAAAACCCTGACAACGCAAAAAAAAAGCACTGTAGTTTGACTGTGTTATCCAAAATACTTAAGGAAAAAAGAAAAAGGCATCAAATTTGAGCTGGGATAGAATAAGAGAGGACAACATATTAATACCAATAAAGAAATATTTTGTAGCTACATGGGAATCATCACTCGGCAACGCGTGCCGATTGATGTACAGTCGTGGAACCATATTGTCACTAGGCTTAAGACACTAATGTGGGAAGAGATTACAGTAACTTTATGATATCATTTTTTAATTTATTAAAATAAAATAATATACAAAACCATTGACTTAATCTTCATCATATATTGCAGAGTGCATTTATAGTAGACTCCTCACACAAAGAATATGTATTAATATTTTTAGGAAGGATTCATAAAGGCTTCCTCACAATTTTAAAGAAATATCATATTAAAGATGTTGAAGAGAATGTGAGGCAACACCCACCTCTTCTTAATGCACACTTGATATCCCAAGGAGTGTGGGATGTGTTTAGAATCCATCGTGCAGAGCAAAATTTTCAGGTACATTGTGTGTGGTAATACATTTGTTGGCATTGCTTGTATTCATCACTTTGATTGACAGTTTTTTATTTATGAAACAACAACTAATTGATAAAAATAAAGAACATGCAACAAAACCAGAGTACCCCTACTGTAAAGCAAGGATGGGGTATGATTCACTTGAGAAAAAATTGGTATGTATTTTAAATCTACTGTAATAATTTTATGTGACATAAAACAACACCATAACCATGTTTCTATATTTATATGTAGATTTATGAATCAAAATTTGGAAGCCATATCCACCCCACACCATGTTCCATGGAAGGATGCTTGTATATATAAAGAGGCGAGACTAATAGATGAAAACACACAAAAAGTGTTGAAAACTT
This sequence comes from Viscum album, assembly GCA_963277665.1. NCBI lineage: Eukaryota > Viridiplantae > Streptophyta > Magnoliopsida > Santalales > Viscaceae > Viscum > Viscum album. Next base: position 543,055,745 of record OY728132.1, read on the forward strand.
GTGTAAGTATGACACAATATCAATTTGATTTTCTTTAAATCACTATTACATAATAACGACTACTTATTTTCCTATAGTTTCTATCTGACATAGTCACAGAAATCAACAACAACAAAACTAGATGTAGACATACTTTCAGTGGCCTTGAAGTTTCCAGAACAGTATGGCTGCATTAAAGGTGTGGGTTTTGGGGGGACACCCCAGACATATTTTCAAAAACAAAAACAAGTGGAGGATAAAACTGAGGAAATGAAAAAGATCTAAGTAAAATTAGCTATCTTTCAAGAAGAATTACAATACCATAGAAATATGATAACAAGTTTGACGGGGGAGAGGAAAATAGAAGAAAAAACTCAACAATAACCTACGCATCAAGATTCTGCCCCACCCCCACCAGATTCAAGGTGAGCCATTCCCCAAAAAACCTGACTTAGTTAAGGTAATAAATGTTCTAATAATTGTTTTTGTGAAATGTGAATCACATATACATTGATAACTTTCCAATACTAATATTCTACATGGTGAAAATGATTGTGATTAATATCTATCAACTCCCACCTATCGCCTTGTTGTGAGGGCTATGATATTCAATATGATGAACGATATGCTACACGAAAAACAACTTCCAACAGATAATTTCAGAGTGTATATTATCATAGCTAATAATCCAAGTGTCGAGCTACCTGTTCCAAATGTCGATGATGACATTCATACGGTTGAACATGCTTTTGGAACATTCATCGCATGGCCATCAATTCTTGTAAAAAACATGTCGATAAGGAGGTATCCAATTTCAACTTATTTTTAAAGTTGTACCTTTAACATTTATTGAAAAAAGGACTGAACCGATGAATTTTATTATAGAATGACAAAGATAAGGGGGTGAAATGAAATTTATACTCAAAACTATCTCAAGGATCAACCAACTGATTGAAACAGTCTACTGAGAGCACCTTAACCCTTCCCCTTCTATATCCACAGTTAATATCATTTCAGGATCATGTGATACAATGTTGATAGACAGAAATACTCAAACAGTTGATTTTAAAAAAAGTATATATGGAGATGAATAATCAGATTTCATTATTGCTGAAAATGTAAATTAAATCACCATGTATGAATGGCTAAGTGCCTCAGTTGTAAATTTATACATGAGGTATGTTATCATGATTTTATTTTACCAATGCTGATATACTCTGATAATTATGACTAAATATATTTCATATTTTTCGAAGGCGTATATATGAAAAACAATTGAAGGGATTTTCCATGAACAAAAATTTGGACTCATTACTCCTTACATCACCTCTTCAAAAGAAGAAATAGATTCTGATAAAGAGGCTGCAATAATGTCATCCCTGCTCAAATCATTTAAAAGAAAAATTAAGGGTGACATAACCGTTTTAATACCAAAAATGCAGGTGTAAAACTATACAATTTAATCATATCAACTATATTTTCATTTCTTTTATTACTTATTCATTTTTTTTGTTTTTTAGGTAGCATTGGATTCTGATTTCAGTCAATTTGGATACTCCAAAGATTTATTTTCTGGATTCAATTCACAAATATGCAACAAACCAACCATGCACGACAATGTTTGTTAATTTGTAATAAACTAGATCAAACATTTTATAACAAAACATCTAGTTATATAATTTATATTATCTTTTAATGAGGATTCTGTTATGATCTGTTGGTGTATCAATATCATCTAATTCATGGAATGAATCCAGGTCCTAAGGACAAGAACGCCTATAAGATCTATAATTGGAAAAGTATCCTAGTATATATAATAACATTTCACTATAAAACTCATATCAAAACAAATTTGTTATTTTTCTCGATGTTTATATAGTGATTAAAACAAACAAATGGAAAATGTTGTTGTTATTATGTTTGTAAATTTATGAAAGAGATTGTATTTCTTCAACAAACTAGAATCCCTAAAGAGGTATTTTCAAAAATAATTACGAGTTCATTTAAAATATTTATTAATCCTTTGTGTATTTATATTTTTTCAGTACTACCATGACTTTCACAATAACTCATATTCACAAGATGATATGGATGTGTTTAGAAATGAATGGGAAGCATACCTAATAAAGATTGTACATAAATAGGATGAAGGTGAATTCGTACATCTTATGTTATCCTTATATGATCATTGATATCTCCATTTTTTACACTTATTGAGCATATATGATCACCCCTTATAATTTTTTATATCCTTAGATTATGAAGAATGGTTTTAGAAATTATTTTTCTTTATATTAAAGAATAACTTAATGAGAGACTCTTGCGATATAGTTCTGCATGTTTCTATGTTTCCAAAATCACTAGACCTAAACTATTATGGCATGGATCATTTATATTTTTTATTTTTGTCATTTATGCAGCTGTTTATAATGATGTAGTGTGTTGGAAGAATATTGGTTGTGCAACAATCACAAATTTAATAACAAAACTAAGGATTCTTTACCACTATTGGTTAACTACCTATGGAATCCGACCTTTTTATTACATAACTTTTCATTACATTTTACAAACAGAGGATCTTTAAAGTCTAGTGTCTTGGAAATCATGAACATAATAGATGAAAACAACATAAACAATTTTTCTAAACCACCCATAAGGATTCATCATAGGTTCATACTATGTAAAATTACTGCATCTCATATCCTGGAGACATACATCAAAGGAAAGGGTGAGAAGAAGGCTCAATAAGAAAAACAAGTGAAAGAGTTGACATGTGATCTTTATCAATATTAATAAGAACATGATAAAAGTATTAAAGGCATGAGAAATGGAAGAATATGAATATAATAATAAAAATAACTTGAATCATAACTTAAATATGTGGCTACAATATTTTATTTAGATATTCATGAACATATCACCAAGGTTTATCCCTGAGGTGTCATAAAAATTACCAAGGTTATTCACCAAGGTAATATGAAACCTGTCATCTCTAGAGATTAATTCTTTACCCAATGCATTGGATAACTATCAGGGAAAACCATTAATATGTATTTATTTTAATGTGATCCACATAGATCATAATAAATAATTACATAAATAACCCATAGATAACAAAAGAAATGGGTTTCATTTCCAAACCCTGACGTTTTAAAAGTTCTTAAAAATAAGATCATTATGTCATTTATAATCCATGAAAAGGGAGTGAGGGATATATGTTTGTCAATTCCAGAATCAAATATATCAATTTTGTGTATTTATGAACACCCATAGAAATGAAATAGGCCAGGGTATTCACATGATAATTTCTTGAGAGAAAGAGAGAGAAATTTTGAGACGAAATTTATGCAGCATATCGACTATATGACATGGTTTTAGAAAATAATATAAAGATAGGGGAAAAGGATATACCATAAATTAATGAATCATTTTATATTATAGGTATATAAAAAAATAAGATCATGGTGTGGACAATTGAATGACATACCACATGAAAAGGAAACATGAAAGGAAAGAGAAAATGCGATTTCTTTTACGAAAATTCAGCAGCCTAACGGTGTCACTTAAAAATTCATAAAATCAATTGATGAGAGCGGATATGATATATAATCATTTGAACATAATATGGATAGTAGTAAAGATATAGATTAACAGTCCCTGACATAATAAAATATAACTATAAGACATAACATAAATGAAGTCATGACTTAAAAGAGGAGGGTGAAAGGTTCCCTTACCTTGATGAGTAACTTTGAAAGCTTGAAGGTATAGACCTTGGGAGGCCTGAGGGAACCTTGGTAGGACTCATTAGGAGGTAAGGAGACTAGAAATTCATTAAGGATGATTTTTTAATGAAATGAATGAGTGAAATGGCTTGGTATTTATAGGAAACGTGGGGGAATAAATTATTAATTTCCAAGGGACACCTCATCGGTGGTATTTTCAAAACCATGGGCTTTCCCATGGTATTTTCCCATGGTATTGGCCACATGGGACAAATCGTAGCATATCACAATATTCATAAGTCAACCAGAAATCTTTCATCAATATTACATCATTAATGATGTCATAAAACACCTAAAACTCATAACTGTATTTCTATTATTCACTGAAAATTCAACTATTTTAGAAAAATCCAAAAAATCGACCATAACCTAATATCGATGATCTGAATTCAAAAATGATTTTATGAAAATAATTTTCTAAATATTTTTAATTTAATTTTTAAATAAAATTATTATTTATTCCAAAAATACAACTTAAAAACTATACCTCATTGTGTAACACCTTAAGAAATTAATCAAGGTCCCATAAAATTATTGTATAACCCTAAGAAAATAAAGTAAAAATATATTATTACATTTTATGAAAATACATTTCCATTTTAAATTATTAAATTAATTATAGAATTGTAAATAAAATATTTTTGACATAAAAAATACCAATACTTATACTACGATCATTTTTTCACTTTTAAGATGTTTAATTTGTATTTATACATTCATGGGTGAAGTTTCTATTTTTTTGGCGAATTTACTATTCATTATTATTCATACTAGTATATTACTATTCATACTTTACTATTCACTAAAAAAATAAGTTGATCTTATTAGACTCTAAATTTATTACTGAAAACAACTACAGAAGACCTTTTTTTAAAATCATTTCACATTATTAATTATTTAAAGAATACAAAAATATTTTAAAATACCCCCTTTTCCCTAAATTCATCAATAATACACATCCTATATTTATCCAAATATTTTAAATTCACAAACTTTTACATAAGAAGAAATAAAATTTTTATTTATATAAAAGGATTACACAAAGCAGCTATGGTCTTGTTAAATAGCCCCTTATAACACCAGAATAGGACCTAAGTGTAAGGTATGCTATGGTGATAGAATCTTGGGGTGGCTCGACCAAAATTTCCCGAGTGGTGATTTCTATTAGCTTGAACTTCTCCCTTAGGCGATTCTGTTCAGGCTTTATATGTTGAAGTTCATCTTGGGCTAGGTCCAGAGAGAATCCCAATGATGCTACCTCCTTCCCAAGCTCCGACAGATGGGATTCATATAGCCTGAGTCTACTGTATGAGGCCATTCAATCTTTTTTTTGTATTAATTAACCAACATTACTGTATTTATAAAAACACAATGTTATGATTATAGTTTCAAACTGTCATATTGACCAATGGTTATATAATAGTTGAAACCCAACGGTCTCATTTTAATTATACCCACTTCAGTAATTAAAGGATATAGTTCTATTGAGTATAAAATAAAATAACAAAAAAATTTAGGAAACAAATATACTTAAAAAGTTTGGGTCGTTACACTACCACTTAGCATAAAATTTGATTTGAACTTCTGATCCACCATCCCCATGATTCTCTCATCTGACACCATCAATATAATGATATCATAGATATGGTTTCAGATGAGAGCGTCACGGGGATTCCAAATCAGAAGTTCTGATCAGATGCTATGGTAAGCGGTAGTTAACCAATAGTAGTAAAGTACACAAAGAATCATTAGTTTTGTTATTATCTTATATCTTGAACAAATAATGGATTTAGAAATATGTAAAGGTAATTTTATTATATAATATGAATATTTTAACGAAAAATTATATAATGAAATTTTGATTTGATTTTAATTATTCCTGGAAGGGTTAGTTTATTATAGAAGATTTCTATTAATGTGAAATTCCTTTGTAGGAAGAGAAATGACGTTGTGCATGCTCAATAACAGAGGTAATGGGAAATATATTTCACTAATGACTCAATATTTCATAGATCTATGAGAACTCTTAGGTTTTTTCTCTACTTCACATAATCATCTTCACTTGATCATGTCACATAAGTTCCATTGTATGAATGCTTCATGTGAACTGGTCGGGTGATCTTACCACATGATCAAATCGCATAAAAAAAAATCATATAATAAATTAAAGTAATTGCCTTGAACCATGATTCATGTATTCTTGTCTTTTTTACATTATTGCATAAAGCCTCAAGGGTCATTTAATCGTATAAATATCTCAGGTTAATTTTATCACGTGATCCTATTATGGTCATGTGATCACATGAAATTGAACAAGTCATGCACTTAATATGACATTTCAAATTAGTCATGTGACCCTTTCTTACTAAATCCCATTTTAACCCCAAATCCTCCATTTTCATAATTAATCAAAATTTTCTTTCTTAAGATACAAATAAATTCAAGAATTGAAGTTGAGGAGGCTGTAGTTCATTGAACTACAATGGTCGATAGTGTAGAAGTCGACCAATGCACAGTCATTCAGTCCACTCACAAGCATATTAAAATATTTATGGGAACTAATATCTTGGATTTTCAATTTTATAATTACTTTCCCTTATATGTGGGTGGGGGTGTCCAGGAGGGAGGGGGGTTTCAATGAGTGGAGGGTGTCCAGGAGGGGAGGGAGGTGTCCAAGAGGGTGGGGGTGTCTAGGGGGGTGTCCATGAGTGGGGTGTCTAAGAGGGGAGGGAGGGGGTGTGTCCAAAAGTGAGGGGGTGTCCAGGAGGGATGGGGGTGTCCAGGGGGTGTCCATGAGTGGAGTTTCTAGGAGGGGAGGGAGGGGGTGTGTCCAGAAGGGAGGAGGTTTCCATGAGGGAGGGGAGTCTAAGTGTGAGGGTGGGTGGGGGGTGTCCAAGAGTGGGGGGTGTTCAGGAGGGGAGGGAGGTTTCCAAGAGGGGGGGGGGGGTGTACAGGAGGGAGGGGGTCTCCAGGTGGGTAGGGGAGGGGGGTGTCAAGGAGGGAGGGGGAGTCCATGGGGAGTTTAGGAGTGGGTGGGGTGGGGTCCAAATGGGAGGGGGTGTCCAGGGAGGTGTCCATGAGTGGGGTGTATAGGAGGGGAGGGAGTGGGTGTGTCCAAAAGGGAGGGGTGTCCAGAAGGGAGGGGGGTGTCCCGGTGCGAGGGTGGGTGGGGTTGTGTCCAGAAGTGGGGGGGGGGGGGCTGGGGGTGTCCAGGTGGGGAGGGAGGTGTCCAAGAGGGAGGGGGTGTCCAGGAGGGAAGGGGTATCTAGGTGGAGGGGGGTCTCCTAGTGGGTGGGTGGGTGTCCAGGGAGGAGGGAGGTGTATAGGAGGGATGGCGGTGTCTATGGGGTGTCCAAGAGTGTGGGGTGGGGGGTGTCCAAAAGGGGAGGGCGTGTCCAGGGGGTGTCCATGAGTGGGGTGTTCAGGAGGGGAGGTAGGAGGTGTGTCCAGAGGGTGGGGGTATCCAGGTAGATATCCATTCAATTCAATTAAATAATGATAATATAGAATGTGTAGATCACTTCTAGAGTATCCTGATGTGGGTCTATATTGAGACATCAAATGTTCCAACCAACCAAACCAATTCCAAGCCCATGTAAAGGCCCAAGAATTATATTCCAGTTCAATTTGAGGGCCCAATATTTCCTATTTAATGTCATAAAGACACAAAATATGCATCATTTACCTTTCTCACATTAGATTTATAAGAAACACTCTTTTTATATACACCGACATTGTAGCAGAATACATCTGCTAGAAAAATTACGGATTATATATGAGTTTTATGGAAGGAATAATTTGTGATCTAGAAGAGTTGTGAGGAAACTCTCAACTAAATCAATTTTGACTCTCAATCTTGGAATGTGGATTAAATATACAGAATGAGATGTTTTTTTACCAGAAAATGAATTTCAGAAGATATATCACCTACTTAAATTTATATATATCCCTTCTACCACTTTCCATAGGATTGGAGCCTGCCGGCTGTGTCATAGGATATCTATGTTTATGCTTTATGTATTTTTAAATTATTTTTTTGATAATGTTATGTGAAATTTAGTTCCTATTCCTGCAAAAATAATTTTTTTGGTGTTTTTCCTTGATTTGTTGAACAATATCTCTTAAAAATATATATGATTTTATAATTCATATTAGTGAATGATGGTGTATGAATAATATATATTCCCTTATCAATTAGATAATGAAAATATAGTTGGATAAATAATTTTATTACTGTGTATACACTAAATAACTAGGAGGGAGGGGTGTCCATGAGGGAGGGGGTCTCCATGAGTGGGGGGGGGGGGCTGCCAAGGGGGTGCGAAGGGGGTTATCCAGGGGGAGGGAGGGGGGATGCAGGGGGAGGGAGGGGGTTGTCCAAGAAGGAGGGGTTTCCATGAGTTGGAAAGGTGTCCAAGAGGGGGGGGGCTGTCCAGGAGGGGATGGGGCTGTCCAGGGGGTGGGAAGGGGGATGTCCAGGGAATGGGAGGGGGCTGCAGGGGGAGGAGGGATATAGGTGGAGTGGTGGGGGGGGGGTGTCTTGGGGAGGGTGGGTCGGTGGGGGGGGGGGGGTTTCTAATAACAATAAATAACTAGGAGATCAAGAAAAAAGTGAACTGGTATGATCATGGAAAATCTAACTGTGTAGGTTCTCATCAGTTCCACTCTAAAACTGAGAAATACATTCCTTCCATACCTTCAATGGGACTTTAGATATGATATGGGGTCCTTGGGGAGGCATAAGTGGTTAGGGTCCAAGCAGGGTTGGACCTAATGTCTGATGCTGATGCGCTAGCACTCATTCTCTTTGACCTGGTATAGGAGAGTACACTCTTAGAGGCTCCTGATATATGTAACTATTAGGCTTTTAACCTATCTAGGATGGTAGTATCACTAGTAAAATGTTAGAATTTATTATACAATTGAATACTCCTATGAAATTGAATACACCATCATGTATGTGTCATTTTGTATAACCTATGGAGATTCCTCCCTATTTTATTATTAATAAATGAAACCTTTTGGATTCCATGTTGTTGTTGAAATTTCTTCCTCTTTTTTTGCCATCCATGTAATCTTAAAAAAAAATATTTATAAATCAATGAATCCTTTTGAGCCTCTTCTAAAATATTAATTCAATCCAAGGAAATATGGACATGTAAAGGTTATAATAGGAAGAAATTGACATTTTATTATTTTATTCCTTCATATGAATGTTTAATTTATTTCATTCTTGTATTAATAACCTAGTATTTATTTTCTTATATATGTGAATTTTTTTTCCTTCGTTCAAATGCTTTTTTAGGCAATTAATACAATGGATGACAATTTTTTAGAGCGGATCACGAATTCAAAAAGGATGAAACATTAATGTTTTTAAATCTTTGTTGGATAATTGTAATTGTATCCATATTAAACATTGTTTGAAATGTATATGGTTATGTTTTTTTTTGTTTTCATGATTTCAAGTAAATTTATATAGATTTCTTCTTTTTCTCTGCTTTGTGTGTAGGTGCTGTTTGTGCTATGTGTGTAGGTACTGTCTCAGGTGTGCATGTACTGTACATGTGCTGGGTTTGCTCATGAAACATGGCATTTATCAGTGCCAATTAAGAATTGATAAATTTATAATATATCAGCGCTTGTTTAGAACTGATAAAGGTGGTATTTATCAACAATATTTTGAGAGCTGATATATTACACATTTATCAACGCTCAAAATAGTGCTGATAAAGGAGAAATTTTTCGGCACTCAAAATAGCTCTGATAAAGATGGCCCTTTATCAGCACTATTTTTTGAACGGATATAGGTAAACCTTTATCAGCTCTATTTTTAGTGCTGATAATAGGAACCCCCTTTATCTTCTATAGGATTAACAATGTTTTTTCTAGCACTGTTAAAGGACGTTTTTAGCACTATTAAAATTTCTATTTGTAGTAGTGAGATCGCACATTTCAGTGGAATTAAATGAGTTTTTATCAATATTAATGATATTAATTCAATATTCATAGATTTCATCTTATATGAATTATTGGATGTATATTTGATTTTATTTTTTCACTTCAATTTCATTGCCCTGTTTTTATAAAAACACAATATAATTATATAAAATATCATTTATTCTATCTCTCTAATTTATCTCCTTAATCACAATTGTTTTTGAATATGTTGTGATTTTTTTTGAGTAGAAAACATATATTGATGGATCAAGGATATTTTCTTTATTTTAAATGACTTCATAATAAATTTTAATAATAGAATATCAATTCTGGTAGTTATACATCTCCATGGGAATAACATCAACATCTTCTTATTAAAAGTGAAAAAATACTTATCTCTATTTCCCCCCAAAATCTTAAAATCCATAAAGAATGAAGAATTACACATATAAAAAATAGATATACTAGTATGATCATTAAACTTGTAAACTCTGGAACTCTATGAGTATCCAATTATGTTACAAAAGATAATTATTAGTTATATTTTTCATTTCCTTTGCAATTTAATTAATTTCTTGAGATAGATATCCTAAATTGTTCAAGTTTATTAAACTAAAAATTCTTCATATTTAAAGGATATAATAGTTTTTTTTGTTTTCTTCATTGGTACCATAGTGAATTGATATATTCAGCATGAAATTATCCTTTAGAATATTTTTTTGTCATATTTGGTATATGATATAGTATAAAACACATGCACTATGTAATAAAAACCAAAAAAAATTTATTTCATCAATATATAACATTGCATATGAATAAATAGACTCAATAAAATTCAAACTATTACAATGAGATAAGTAAATAAAAAAACTCAAAATTATATTTATTAAATATATATGTTCATTATAGCATATAAATAAATAAATAAAAATTATAAAAGTAAAAGGTGTAGATAATTTTGAGTAAAAAATATATAAAGAATGTTTTATAGAAATAAGAGTAATTTATTAGAAGTATTAAAGAAATATAACTATTATATTAGAAGCTTTCGAAATGGAATAACTACATAACTATTATAAAAGTAACTCAGATGCTAAAAAATAGTAACTTGAATATTGGAATAATATAATGACCTATAAATAATATTTACCATGGATAAAAAAGTAAATAGAAATATAATAATATCATTATATAAATATTAAAATTTGGAAAATCGAAGGAAATATAAGTGTATATTTTTATTAATGTGTATTTTAACACACTTATTAAAATTTATTATTATTATTTAAATAATTAAATATTGAAATAACCATATATAGAAAATTATTTTGATAAATTGAGTTTCATTTTTGGATTATAATTTTGAAATTATATAATAGTTAATTTTTTAAAATTATTTTAAAAACACGAGTTTTAAGTGAAAAGTAATAATAAAAGTTTTCCAGTAACACATATTTTATGACATAATTTTGTTGTATTATTAATATAATAAATTATAAAATGAATTATATAAAAAGAAAATTAGTTTAATTAGATAAATAATTTATTAAAAATAGTATAGTTTGAAACCAATATTGTGATTTAAAAAATCAAATAAGATAATATATTCCATTAAATATAGTTTTTACTTTTTCCATACATTCATTTGTATAAACTAAAAAATTAGTTTGTAAAAGTGTTTAAAAATAAAAAAATATAATTATAACTGAATATTAGTAATATTTCTATTGTACTACACTATATCATCTTTTAGTACTAGAATAATATTCTATTCATCATATTAACTCAAAATACACCTTCCCTTTAAGTATATATAACCCCTCTCACCTACATGGAAAATAACTTCATAAATAAACTATATTTCTAAATATATTTTAAATTAACTTATATTAATCCAAATTAGATCCTCAAATAAATTCTCATTACATCTAAATATAATCCTCTATGCATTACAACCTTTACAGTCGATCAACATTATGTATGAGGTAAACTATCTCATTATTCCATTCATATTTTCTTATTCTATTACTCTATTCCCAATTCCACTTCTAAAAGAAATTCTCCATAAAATATTAAATTGAAAAATAAATAAGAAATATATTCTATTATACCTCCAATGATTTATTCTAATTTTTTTTATAATATGTAAATTATATATTTCATACTTTTTGACACATCTTTTTAATGGTTAGTTTACAAGTTTATAAAGAAATTACAAATTCATTAATTATCACCACCATTATGACTCTTTATTGTAACATATATGTTAATATTATTATTTAGTTATCATAATTTATTATTATTTTAGACTATTTTTAATATATATATTACTCTTTTCCTCTTTTGTAATAAGTATTCTTAATGGTTGGTTTACTCACGTGCTAGGATATTGTCAATTATTTACCTATCATCACTTTAATAACTAGTTTTTTTTGTAAATTATGTATAATATTAAAATAATTTAATTGAATCTTATTTATTTATTTATTTAATTTAACTAATTAATAAAAAAATACAATAGAAAACATGAAATTAAAACAAAAATAGTATAATTCAAAAAAACACATCATCAGGTAACTTTATCACTATGTAAAAGTTCATAAATAAATTGTATAGAATATAATTGATCAAAAATAACACAAAATAATGTAATGTAATTATTTATTAATTATTTAATAAATATAATCTCTTTATAAAATAGGTATAAATGTAATGAAACGAAATTGTATGTATGGTGAGGGAACTTTAAACCATCCCATTTTTAGTTGAATTTTTAACCACTCTTAATCCATCTATTTTCCACAATTCTTTTATAAATATTATCTAAATCTATTATAAATTTATTTTATTTAATTATACCCCTTTATCTTATGTGGATATTCATTTTTTACTTCCTTGGAATGATTTTATTTCCACTTAAAATGATTTTGATAAAGCCTTCATTTTCGAAAAATATCATTAATTTTTTTAATATTGTTCCTTCGTAATTTAATGTCCTATACTATTTATGGTTTTCCATTATACCATTTAATGTGAAAATTATGGCTTTCGATTATTCTTTGGGACCCATTCAAGTCATTGAAACACGATTTGTATTTTTTATATGAAATTAATTCTTTTTAAATGGGATTATTTCTTGTTTATTATTCAGGTATGTTTTATTTCCATGTTATATGATATATAGTGATTCATAAACATGAAAAAGATGTATTTTTCTACAATTATTTGCATTAGGATATTTAATTTATTCCCTTTTATAATGTTTTAATTTCTTATAAGTAAGCATTGACTTATATTTTTTATGTTTCATTATTTGGTATGTGTTAGCTAGGATTCCTCTTTTTTATACGACACTTATAACCATGGTTAAATAGTTATGATATAATATTGATAACTATGATCATTAATTCCCACATGTGGATTCATCCCTCATGTTCCTACTTATTATTCATCCAATTATTTAGATTTTAGATCATGATTTATTTGATTTATTTCCTCGGGAGATTACTTGTATTATATAAATTATGAAAAAAACAAGATGACATTATATAAGGATTTAATCAATGTTTAATGTTTAATAATTGTTTATGTTTTATCAAAATAATTTTCTCAAAAAAAAATACAACCTAATACTGGGAGTCATAATATTATCTATGTTTTTCATAAAAAATGATGTAATAATAATTCCTATATGGTATGGGTCACAATAGTTGGTATCCAAGTAAGGTTAAATAAATTTGTATATTTTATTAATAAAAGACAACTAAATTTAATCTTTTTGAGTTCATAAGTCAAGACCCAGTCAATTATTTTCACATAAGAATAAGTTTTTTATTCATGATTTATTGTCAAATAGTTTGTTTAACTTCTTATATTTTAGAAAATATTACGAATAAAGATAAATCAATCCAATAATCACTGTGAAGGGGAATATAACTAATGTCCAATTTTTTTCTAATTCCATGTGAGAAGGAATTGGAAACCTCATAGGGGTACTTCAGCACCAATACTAGGTTATGAAAAAAAAGTAGAACTGGTAAACATACACCTTAATCAAATAATGATAAACTACCTGTTTATGAATTCATGTATCAATAAAGATAAAAATTAATGGATTTTTCAATCCAATAATTATGGAACAACATGTTAAATCCATGGAAAAGATATTAACTGTTTATAATTATTTCGAGCTAGATAAGGTTACTCTATCCATATTATATTTACAAGTATAATATGATAAATGGTGGAAATTTATTAAGAATACATATAGAATGAATGATATTTAATCAATTGAGCATGAATAATTTATGAAAATCTTCCATAATAAGGATTTTATTTATACCCTTAATACTCAAATGGAGAGAGAAATTTTGATGCTTATAAATAAGATGAATTAATTAGTTGAAACATAAGAACTGAATTTCATAATGTTTATAAGGTACACCTTTATAATTTTTGTCTACAATAAAATAAAATCAAATAGATTCTATAGTGGTTTAAAACAATATATCCAAAAATAAATAGTTATCTAACATGTTAAATGTTATGACGAAGTTGTCTAATGTGTTATCAAAGTAGATGTGTTTTTTGGAGAATGGTCTCATGGATATAAAGACATTAAAATATGTATAGAGTTTAGTAATAGGGTTCAAATTATAATGGAAACGGAGGAAGGATGATCCAACTAACAACATGTAAATAGTTTGGAAAAAATTACCCAATAAATAGCCTAAAAATAATTATTAAATGATTCATGTGTTTTTAAATGGGAATCTAGATTCAAAATTTTGGGCGGACATGAGAAATACAATCAATATGATAAAGTAATGGATAACCACGGTCTATGAATAATATATGATTTTATTCTTTAACTATAATGAAATTGGGCATTAAATAAACCAATGAACAAAAAAAGGTATTTGAGGATAATTAATGTCCAAATAAATATAAAGAGAGGGAATAAGGAATATATTATGTCTTCACCATAATAGTGGTAAAGAAAAAATGATGAATTTATTGGTATACTTACTATTTACTCAAGACTAATTTTTATTTTATTTTATTCCATCTCAAAATATTCTAATTTATCATGAAATTTTTCATGAAATATCAAATCCTCTCATAGATGCACAGAAATATAATTATATATGTAAACACTGAGTAATGAAATAATTACAACCCAAATGTTTGAATCTTCACTAATAAATATTTATGGGAATATTATTTCAAATAATATCATAATTTTTTCTTTGGTGTAATTTTATATAATACTAGGCATGAATTGGTTCCTATTATATAGAGTTCATATCAATTTTGAAAAAAAGAAAATCTCTTTCCCTATATCAGAACACCCTATACGCTGATACAAATAAAGGGAAATTTTTTATTCTCTATTATAAAAACATTCAATGATATTATTTTGGATACTATATGAAGAATCCTATCTTATTAAAATTGTATAGATAATGTAAAGAATCATCCTATGATAAATAACACATATAGGGGAATATAATGATTAATTCCATAAATAATATTATGACCTTCCCCTAGATCATGAGGTAAATTTATCAGTAAAACTTATACTCAATGAGAAAGCTAGATCTAAGAGCTAATATAGGATATCCATTGATAAAAAATAATAAATTAAATAATAAAATGAAATAGAATTTATATAATGTATTCAAACACCCAAGTGCATCACCATCAGGTTCCTAGTACTCTTTATTATATAGAAGGAAGGGACAATGTGGATTTTCATCAAGTATAGATGACTCACCAGGATTATAATAAAGAATAAGTACCAAAAACACATATTTATGACTAATTAAATTATCATTTAGGATCTCAATACTTCTCATAATTATATAGATTTTTTTTAGATATCATCAGTTTAAGGTGAAGAGAATTAATATTCAAAATATATCCTTCCATACAACATATGGAAACTATAAAGTCATAGTGATTCCATTTGAAAAAAAATATGCTTGAATAATATTTATGTACCTTTTTAATATATTTATCAGTCACTAACATAATAAATACGTTGTGGAATTTATTTAAAACTTTCTCATATAATCCAACCGTATTGAAAATTATGGGGAAAATTTAGGTATTTTTATAGAGACCTCCAAGAAAAATAATTTTTTTGTTGTGTTCAGAAACTAGTAATTTTGAAAAAAAATAACATTCATGGATAATGTGATAAAAATGATATAATTTATTTTAAACCTTTAATCACAATGTAAATTTCATAATTTATTAAAACATATAATGTCAAAAATATCTATAGTTTTCATAGATTATATATGGAATAAAATTTATTTGTGGGATGTAACACCCCAAGATTTCATAGTACGTTATTTCTTCAAAGTAATTTAATAACTTACACTACACGCAAAACTGAGTTCAAGCACACCACGACTTACCAAACTAGCCATTCAAAAGCGGTTATGAATATTATTAACTGAATTTTGAACTTTATATAATCCTTATAATTTTAAAATCCATATTATGAGTTTCTTAGACATAATGTACGAACAAATACATTTTTTCAGATAAAAGTTGTATTTTTCAAAAAAATGAAATTTTACATCATTTTAATGGAGAACCCTTTTTAAATAAAATATTTGAAACTTTTATATTTTAAATTTAATAAAATAAACTTCTTATTTAGAATAGGGACATAATAATTTAGTTTCAATAAATTTTTTGGTGTTTTTCTGATAACTTTCAAATTAGGGTGAATAGTGAAAAATACTATATTTTAACTAAAATCAAATTTTTTAATCAAAATAATTTATTGTGTTAAACTAGATATTTTAATTGTTTGTAAGTATAAATAGATTATATTTTTACCATTTAATCCAATTATGTTCATTGTATGTAATTTTACATTGAAATTGGACATAAACATGTGTTAATATTTTGATAGTTATTATTTCTTAAAACTACGCCTTTTGGTTTTGACAGTGAGAATTAATTTTAAATTAATAAATGAAACCTCTATGTTTTTAATTTGGTAAAATAAAAATCATTTTTGGATTCATAATATCAAAATTATCCTAGGGTGAAGTTTTATATTTTTCTGAAAACATTCAATTTTTGATGAAAAGTGAAAAATATCGAGTTATTGTTTAAAATAGGATTTTTATTTAAATAATTATTTATTTTATTTAAATTTATTTTAAGTAAAAATAGATACATAATACCTATATAAATTATATTTAATTAATTGGAGTCATTTTATAATAATTTTAGATATATAAAAATTTTATTGAACTTTTCACAGTCTTTTACCCACCATCTTAGAGAATTTGAAAATTCACATAAAACTAAATTTTACCACTTCTGTGAGTGGAATTTCAAAAATCCAAGAGACACAGTTAACCTCCTTAAGTAAAATGTTGTTCAATAAGATGAAATTAATTTTTTTTGTGAATAGTAACTTTTGACTTATTTACCGCAGTTAAAGGTAAATAGTGTAATTCAAGGTAAAAAGAATATTGTAATAATTCAAAATTACCTTAACACATGTCCTAACCTTATTGGATGAGTAATGGACGACCATGGGCATCCTTGGGTAGATTTTGGGACACCATGGAGCCACTTGTGATTGATAATGACACATTTGATTAATTAATTTAAAGTAAAGACAAAATTGACATAAACAAAAATCTTTTAGTAATTAATTTTTATATGGTGTTATATAAGTAATATTTTTGACTATAAATATTCTTTGGAAATATAAAAATATTTCCTACATCATGGTGTTTTTTATAATTTTTATATATTAAATAATTAAATTTATTTATGACACAATGATGATGCAGTACATACCTTATGAATCAAAGAATCAAATAAATGGTATTATAAATATTAAAATAAATATAATTTCATGCTTTTTATGACATCAAAAAATTTTATAGGTGAATATGACATGTTAGGGATTATTAAATGTATCTTTTTCTAATTAATCGAGTTGTGATGACTTTCATAGAAACAAAATACCAATAGTGTCAAAATTGACATAAATTAATATTTGAAACAAATACTATATTATTGGTTGATATAATATTCATAAAAATGTAAGGTTCGGAAAAAGTTCTTAAATAATATTATATATGTCATTAATAAGCCACTTGAGGTTCTCTTGTAAGTTTAGAGTATGTTAATTAACCATATAGAGTAAGAATACAAGAAGACACGGTAAAAGTAAAACTATTTAACTAAGAGTTAAATCTAAAAGATAAGGTTAAAATGGTAACCTGAACTTGTCTAAAACCTATTGGTTGAATGGATTTCGACCCATAACAACCTGAGGCTCTAAATATATTCATTTTTAACAATTATAAACCGAATATGATTGTATAATAAATTAATACTTTAATCTTTTTCTAAAGTGACCCTCACCCCTCTTATAAAAGGGAACTTCGCCTTCTCTCAAAATAACACCTCCAAAGCCATTTGGATCGGCCAAAACTTGCCCACATATCCTCCCAACTATCATACCTTCATATTAGAGGCCTTCCTTTGGTCAGAAAGCCAACTTAAGGATCTATTTTTGATCAAATAAAAACGAAGAACCTGAAGAAGAGGTAATGATTTCACCACCCTCTTTCATGTTCTCTTATTCTTTCACTTAATCTTTCTTTGTTGCTTCCATTATAAAATAATAACTCTAGTATCTTCTATATAATTTGATGTTATTATAAATATTTCAAAACTATATTCATTATTATGCCCATCCTATGAATGATAATGTCACCGTGCGTGCGTACGTATGACTTACCGTCTCCACGTCGTGGTGTAATTTGTTATTCAAAACTATGTTATTTGGATGGATATAATAACGAGTAAAATGTATATAAATAATAAAAATAACATGCTAATTTCTATGTAAAATTAATATACCATCCAATTCAAAACCATTAAGGAAATGATATTGTCGCTTGTGCGTTCGTACAGATTACCGTCTCCCCGATGCGATGAGATTCATTTCCACAATCACCATTCATCAATGATTATAAAAATATTTATTACTAATAAGTATGTAATAAATGACATAATAATACTACTAAAGGTATATATATTTATATATATATGTACTTACATATATCTTATTCACTTAGTTCTGTTCAATACGATATGAAAACAGAAACAACGTTTATGAGTACGTACGGACTACCGTCTCCATAAACGGTGTTTTTAATTTCATATATATGTCTATTGTACATATTTATATTCTAATTATATATGATATATAAATCATGTTTTATATTCTGGAAGTATTTAAATCTTGGTCTAAGTGATACAATCAATAGTAACAAGTTAAAACACGTACGATAGAGAAAGCGATTATTACTCGAAATGTTAATCTAACATGGAAATTATTTTTAAATGGGTTTTATAAATTCATTAATGAATAATGTATGATATCATTAATACTAATATGGTTCTGTTAAACTTTAATAACATACTATTATCTTCATATAGGAGGTTAAACGTACCCTCTACTAATGGAAAGTGCAAGGTAAGGGGTTTTCCTCTCACTCCTTATTCCCATGAGATTCATGCCATATTGACACTATTACCTTTTGTGTGGTGTATGTACTGACCATAATTTTATTATTTGTGTAATAAAATTTAATTTATTTGTATTTACATATCCATTTTATGATACTTTTTTCATAGGGTGTATGTTTCATAAGTTACCAAATTGGCAAGGGTTAATTTCACAATCTCTTTATTATCCGAGGTTGTTTTTATGTAAGTTTCTACTGGGAAATATTTAATATCCATGTCCATGTTTCATAAAATAGTTTTCAAAGGGATTATTTTAAGGCAATTTTTACTAAAACATCATTTTGAATGTTTTAAAGATTTATTTTTCTAAACCATTATCATTAATGTCCATGTTCTCAAAATGGTTTTATGGATTTATTTAAATGGACATGAATGTTTTAAAATGTTAATTACTTTAAAAAGTTTCAAAGAGGTATGGGAAAATTTGATTCAAAAATGTATTTAAATGTGTTTATTTTTGAATTGTGTGACTTTTATTTTTTTTCATGAAAAAGGGATATTTCTCTCAAAGATTTTTACAAATCATTTTCATCTATGTCAAAATCCTTTAATGGATTTTAAACTTGTTTGAAGTTGATTTATTATGATACAAATCTTCCATATTATATTGAAGGTTTTGTGATATGTTGGATTGTGGATGTGATATTTTTATACCATTCATGGTTTATGGGTAATGTATTGACATTCCGTAGCACAGTTTTAATAAAATTCTTATGTTATGTTTAAACCTTTTCATATGAGGAATGCATTGGACTTAGTAAGCGACGGGTGGAGCCCACTATAGCTCCTCGATGCATCGGTAGGTCTCATGAGACAAACAAGTGTCTTGGAACAAGGCCTTGACGAAATCTTATTCGTAGTCTTGGCAGAAGGCCTTGACTATGTGGTTATGATAGTCTGGTATTATGCATTCCATAATTATGAAAGTGGCTATTGATATTGCATGTGATTATTCGACTAGTAGAATATCCATGTTAATAAGTAAATGGAATTATTTTATTTTTTTATTTTCCATATTATGCTAATGTTTAAGTTTAAAAAGGCTTTTGTTTTAGTCTTATACATTGCCTTAAATGTTTATGATTATTTATGAAAGTTTCTTCTATATCGTTATCCTTACTGAGCATCTAAGCTCACCCCTTTCTATGTTTTAATTTTCTCAGGATTCCAAGAATTGAATTATGATTGATAAGAAGGGTTAAGATAGGGGATTAATCGTGTTCTCAAAGGATCATTTATGTTGTGTTTTATTTTCTAAAGTGTAATGTAACATCCAAGTATGTAATCTATTTTCCAATACTGCTAAAATTATCGGTCTTTCGAGACTTGATTCCTTGTAATCATGCTAATGTATTAAAATAATTCACCGACTCTGGGTAACTGGGGTCAGGGCATTACAGTTCGTATCAGATGAAGTTTAGAAATAACCTTGGAAACTATATTTAGATAAACTCTGATTAGAGCACATTACCTTAAGGTAGACTTTGATGATTAGTATATAAAAACTTCCTAGAATTTTGGTAATGTAGAGATTTTGTGAGTTTCCAAGAAAATACATCCCTATCTAGATACGAGCAGGTAGATGTGGCTCTGGCATAGATGTACCTATAGGTAAAACCCGAAAACACCGCTTTGAGCTAGACTCGAATTGTAACTGGTGCACAACAATGGGCTTTTCTGCACTCTTGGTTACAACACTCCCGTGGGATATGCTTAGGATAATTCTCATTCTCTTTACAAATCATTATGAAAGATTTACGAGTATATATCTCCTCAAAAAAATATTTTTATGGATTATATCCATAAACTGTTCAATTTATGTTAGGTATTTTACATGTTTGGAATTATTTCTTGTAATTTATAAACTGACCTAGTGTATGACATTGTATAGAAATGGCACCCAGTAGAAGGAATGTTAACTCCAGCAAAACGTATTATGAAATGAGTAAGAAGGATCATATCTTTCATAGTATTAAGACAACATTTAGAAGGGAAATAGTCTACCATTTATTCTCAACATATGAAGAAATAGTATCATGTATTAATAAGATAAGTAAATACTTCTCTGAGTCCTATGGCTTTGAAGGGAAGCAAGAGAAGAAAAGGATAGAAGAGAGAAAGATGGATAAAGGGAAGAGGGAAAAGAAGGATTTTCCAATATGTGATAAATGTAGAATGAATCACCTTGGTAAATGCCTAAATTTAATGAGAGTTTGTTGTAAGTGTGGAGAAAAAGGACACCAAGTACGTGATTTCAAGGGTAAGAAAAAGTTGTCAAATGTAAAATGATTCATCTAAAAGGCATTGAGACACTATGCGAATCAATGTCACATTCATAAGAGTATACCGCAAATGATGTTATTGGATAATAATCATGTTATGATACTACCTCAAGTGAAGAGTAATGACTAGTGTTCTTTTGTTGTTATTATAGTGTTATTTCATTTGAGTGTTGTATCAACAGTATACTGGTTACATGAATTATGGAGATAAATAAGCATTATACTGCAATATTATTTTATTAAGGACTTGAGATTATATAGTTCTAAGAAAAGTGACTTAATAGTAAGCTATGATTTTTGAAAAATACATGGTTGAAGAAAAGGTAATCCTTAATATGGCCAAATAACGAGGTAGTGATTTTGGAATAAGAGATGGTCAATTTGGATAAATTATATTGGATATTCTTGACTTCCTTAAAACTAATTAATGATTTTTATATTCCATCATTGTTGGAGTTTAAATTTTTTTTGGATAGAAGGAGTATCTCCAGTATTATATAAGGAATAAGTGAGCATGGATATAATCAATAAGGTTTTATGGTAATTCAGAATGCTACCATGTTTTAAAATAATACATGATTAAGGTGTTTACATGTTATTACATGGAAAAAAGGATCCTCATTGTGTTTAACTTCCTTAAAAATTTTGGACTGAGAGTTTGGATATAAGTATTTAGGATAAGTCTAATGGTTGGAATGGATTAACTTTTAAATTGGATACTATTGTTAAGTTTATTTTTCGATTGTTATAAAAAGGACAACCCATAGCTCGGGCGACAACTAGTCGTGTTCGGCAAGGCCGCGAGACTTGAACCCGCAACTAAAGAGCGACAAAGGTGCATCACCTATGACTGGACTACATGATGCATTGGTTTGTATAATTTAATTTTTTTTTAAAAAATAGTCTGACAAATGAATTATAAATTCATTGTTTTTGGAACCTTATATTATTTAGGTAAATATATATATATATTTGAAATCATTTGGAGTGAAAGATGAGTTTATGGTATGAATTAGTTGAAGGATGAAACACTACTTGTAAAGTATATAAATATATAATTTCTTCTTCTCCTATTCTATGAATAAATAAATTCATAAACATTAGTTAAGGAATCTTAAAACTAAATATTTTTTATCCTAATACTTTATGTTTTTTTTGAACTGATGATATTTTAAATCATCATAGATTGATGGCTTTGAGGCCCTCAATTCTACAATTTTTTTTGAATGATGACCTCAATCACTGCCTATAAATATTTACTTTTTCCCTCCAATTATGTGTCTCTAATTTACACCAATGTTCTCCTAATCGAGATCATAATTTGGTGGTGACTTTTTCATTCCTCTTTTCCTATTATTAAGACTAAATTTTATTAACCAAATTTCCTATGTGGGTTTTCCCACAAAGGTATTTTTATTTTCAACATTTTATTTGTGAAAAAAATTTTCAAATTGTGAGGATGGAATTTATTGAAGGAGGGAAGAATGTAACACCCCAAGATTTCATAGTATGTTATTTCTTCAATATAACTCAATAACTTGCACTACACGAAACACTGAGTTCAAGCGCACCATGACTAACTAAACTAGTTGTTCAAAAGCGGTTATGAATAGTATTAACTTAATTTTGAAATTTATATAATCTTTAAAATTTTAGAATCCATATTATGATTTTTTTAGACATAATTTAAGAACAAATACATTTTTTCAGATAAAAGAAGCATTTTTCAAAAAAAATGCAATTTTACCACCTTTTAATGGCGAACCCTTTTTAAATCCAATATTTGAAACTTTTATATATTTAATTTGACAAAATAAAATTTTTCTTTAGAATCGGGTCATAATAATATATTTTCACTAAAATTTTGCTGTTTTTCTGATAACTTTCATATTTGGGTGAATAGTGAAAAATACTATATTTTAATTGATATCAACTTTTTTAATCAAAATAATTTATAGTTTTAAACTAGACATTTTAATGGTTTGGAAGTATAAATATATTATATTTTCACTATTTAATCCAATGATTTTCATTGTAAGTAATTTTAAATTGAAATTGGACATAAACAAGTGTCAATCATTTGATAGTTATTATTTCTTAAAAATACGCCTTTTGGTTTTGACGACGGGAATTAATTTTAAATTAATAAATTAAACTTATATGTTTTTAATTTGGTAAAATATACACCATTTTTGGATTCGGAATATCAAAATTATCCTAGGCTGAATTTTTCATATTTTTCTGAAAACATTCCATTTTTGATGAATAGTGAAAAACACTGAGTTATTGTTTAAAAATGGATTTATATTTAAATAATTATTTATTTTATTTAAATTTATTTTAGGTCAAAATAGATACATAATTACCATATTAATTAAATGTAATTAATTGGAGTCAGTTTATAATAATTTAAGATATATAAAAATTTTATTGAACTTTTCACTATCTTTTACCCTCCTCCAAGGAGAATTTGCAAATTCACATAAAACATAATTTTACAGCTTCTGTGAGTGGAATTTCAAAAATATGAGAGACATGGTTAACCTCATTAAGTAAAATGTGGTTCAATAAGATGAAATTATATTTTGGTGAATAGTAACTTCTGACTTTTACTTACTACGGTTAAAGGTAAATAGGGTAATTCAAGGTAAAAAGAATATTGTAATAATTCAAAATTACCTTAACACATGTCCTAAAATTATTTGATGAGTAAGGTCTGACCATGGTCATCCTTGGGTAGATTTTGGGGCCCCATGGAGCCACTTGTGAAAGATAATGACACTTTAGATTAATTAATTTAAAGTAAAGACAAAATTGACATAAACAAAAATCTTTTTGTAATTAATTTTTATATGTTGTTATATAATTAATAATTTTGACTATAAATATTTTTTGTAAAGAAAAAAATATTTCCTAAATCATGGCGTTTTTACTATTATTTTTAGACATTAAATAATTAAATTTATTTATGACACAATAATGATGTAGTGATTACCTTATAAAAGAAAGAATCTAAAAAATGGTATTATAAATATTAAAATAAATATAATTTCAAGGTTTTTATGAGATCCAAGAATTTTCTAGGTGAATATGACATTATAGGGCTGATTAAATGTATCTTGTTCACAGTAATCAAATTTTCATGACTTTCAAAAAAATAAAATACCAAATAGTGTCGAAATTGACATAAATTAATATTTAAAACAAAGACTATATTTTTGGTTGATATAATATTCCTAAGAATGTAAGGTTTGGAAAAAAGGATTAAATAATATTATATATGTCATTAATAATCCAATTGAGGTTCTCTTCAAAGTTTAGAGTAAATTTATTAACCATATAGAGTAAGAATACAAGAAGACACAGTAAAAGATAAACTATTTAACTAAGAGTAAAATCTAAAAGAAAAGGTTAAAATGGTAACCTAAACTTGTCTAAAACCTATTGGTTGAGATGAATTAGACCCATAACCACATAAGTATTGAAATAAATTCATTTTTAACCATTATAAACTGAATATGATTGTATAATAAATTAATACTTTAATATTTTCCAAAAGTGACCCTCACCCCACTTATAAAAGGGCACTTCCCCTTCTCTCAAAATAACACCTCAAAAGCCATTTGGCTCAGCCAACCCCTTCCCAAATATCCTCCTAACTATCCTAACTTAATAATAGAGGCCTTCATTTGGTCATAAATCTAACTTAAGGATCCTTTTTGATCAAATCAAAAGGAAGAACCCGAAGAAGAGGTAATGATTTCACCGACCTCATTCTAGTTTTCTTATTCTTCCACTTACTCTTTCTTTGTTGTTTCCATTATAAAATAATAAATTCAGTATCTACTATATAATGTGATGTTATTATAAATATTTCACATCTATATTAATTATTATACCCATATTATGAATGATAATGTCACCATGCGTGCGTACGTACGACTTACCGTCTCCACACCATGGTGTAATTTGTTATTCAACACTATGTTATTTTGATGGATATAATGATGAGTAATATGTATATAAAAAATGAAAATAACATTCTAATGTCTCTATAAAATTAAAATACCATTAAATTCCACACTTTTAAGGAAATTATATTGTCGCTCGTGCGTACGTACAGATTACCGTCTCCACGACGCGATGAGATTCATTTCTACAATCACTACTCATCGGCGATTATAAAAATATATATTACTGATAAGTATGTAATATATGAAATAATAATTCTACTGTATATATATATATATACAAATTTATATATATATGTACTTATATATATATCTTTTTTACTTAGTTTCGTTTAATACGATATGAAAACGGAAACAGCGTTTATGCGTACGTACGGACTACCATCTCCATAAATGGTGTTTTTCATTTCAGATGTATGCCTATTATACATATTTATATTATAAATATATATGATATATAAATCATGTTTTATATTCTGGAAGTATTTAAATATTTTTCTAAGTGATACAATCAATAGTATCAAGTAAAAACACATACGATAAAGAAAGCGATTATTACCCAAAATGTTAATCTAACATGGAAATTATTATTAAATGGGAATTATAAATTCATTAATGAATCATGTATGATATCATAAATACTAATATGGTTCTTGTATACTTTAATAACATTCTACTGTATTCATATAGAATGTTAAACGTACCCTCGACTGGTGTATAATGCAAGGTAAGGGGTTTTCATCTCACTCCTTATTCCCGTGAGATTCATGCCATGTTGCCACTATTAACTTTTGTGTGGTGTATGTAGTGCCTATGATTTTATAATTTGTGTAATACCCTTTAGTATATGTGTATTTACATATTCATTTTATAACACTTCTTTTATAGGGTGTATGTTTTGTAAGTTACCAAATTGGTAAGGGTTAATTTCACAATCTCTTTTTTATCCGAGGTTGTTTTTACGTATGTATCTATGGGGACATATTTATTATCCATGTCCATGTTTCATAAAATATATTTCAGAGGGATTATTGTAAGGTATTTTTTGCTAAAACATCTTTTTTAAATGTTTTACAGATTTATTCATCTAAACCATTCTCATTAATGTCCATGATTTCAAAATGGTTTTAAGGATTTATTTAAATAGACATGAATGTGTTAAAATGTTAATTACTTTCAAAAGTTTCAAAGTGGTATGTGACAATTTCATTCAAAAATGTATTTAAATTTATTCCTTTCTAAATTATGTGACTTTTAAACGTTTTCATGAAAAATGGATATTTCTCTCAAAGAGATTTACAAATAATTTTCATCTATGTCAAAATCCTTTAATGGATTTTAAACTTGTTTGAAGTTGATTTAATATGATACAAATCTTCCATATTGTATTTAAGGTTTTGTGATATGTTTTATTGTGGATGTGTTATTTTTATACCATTCATGGTTTATGGGTAAAGTATTGACATTTCGTATGCCAGTTTTAATACAAATCCTTTTGTTATGTTTAAAGCTTTATATATGAGGAATGCATTGGACTTAGTAAGTGATGGGTGGAGCCCGCTATTGCTCCTCAATGCATCGGTAGGCCTCATGAGACAAACTAGTGTATTGGGACAAGGCCTTGACATAATCTTATTTGTAGTCTTGGCACAAGGCCTTGACTATGTGGTTATGATAGTCTGGCATTATTCATTCCATCATTATGATAGTGGATATTGATATTTCATGTGATTATTCTACTAGTAGAATATCCATGTGAATAAGTAAATGGAATTATTTTATTTTGTATTTTCCATATTATGCTGAATTTTAAGTTTAAAAAGGATTTTGTTTCAGTCTTATACATTGCCTTAAATGTTTATGATTATTTATGAAAGTTTCCACTATATTGTTATCCTTAGTGAGCATCTGAGCTCACCCCTTTCTATGTTTTAATTTTCTCAGGATTCCAGGATGTGTATTATGATTGATAAGAAGGGTTAAGCTAGGGGATTAATTGAATTCTCAAAGGATCATTTATGTTGTATTTTATTTTCTAAAGTGTAATGTAACTTCCAAGTATGTAATCTTTTTTCCAAGACTGCTAAACTGATCGGCCTTTCGAGACATGATTCCTCGTAATCATGCCAACGTATTAAAATAATGCACCCACTCTGGGTAACTGGGGTTGGGTCATTACATGGGAAATATATCATTATTATATAGTACCCTATTTTTGTAAACATGAAAGGAAATAATGTCTATCTTGATGGAATAATGTTATGAGAGATTAAAATAATTAATAAATTGGTTATTAACTACACCTAGACTCACACTTTTCTCTAATCGAGAAGGCTTTGTGATATATAATATTTCATTAATGAATGTATTATGTGAATTAATCATAAAAAATGATAATGTATAATCCTATGACTAATAAAAATTAAAGATCCATGAAATGGAGTTTAATACACATGGGTTGGAGTAAGAAAATGTGATCGTTACAATAATTATTTGGGGGAATTATATCGATGGAGAGAAGTGTGACTTACACACACACACACATATCACAATAGTTTAAAATTTATATTTATATAACAATATATAATCATTCATAAATGAATATGGTTAAAGATAATAAAGAACTATGAATTATCAATAAATTAATGACTAGAAAGGAAAATAAGCTAGATGATTCATTTAATGAAAATGGCCTACTACAATATCCATGATGGGGATTAATAAATCCATTATCATCATTGATATGATAATGATGGATTTATAAACAATAATTTTTGGGAGTAAATCATAAATTAAAAAATGATTTCCCAATCAACTTAATAAGAGAAAACTATTGAGGCACAATGGGATGATCTAGAGATTTAAAAAAGGCAAGTGAAAAATGAAAGCAATAATTATTTAATTCAACATCTTTTTTTCTTTCAGTTTAAAAATATAAATCATGATCACGATTCACTAGATATAATGAATTAGTAACAACATGATGCAGATATATTATATTTCTCCAACCATCATAGAAGTAATAAGATTTAATTTGATCTTTTGTAGTACTTGTAGTGGTATAAGATAAATATTGTAGTTGGTATGTACACAAAAAATTTATTCGTAGGTACTAATTTTAATGAATTGATTCATAAATACAAGGAGACGATCCCATACATACCCATACTATCATTAAAATGGGCGGAGACCACTACAGACATTACCCTAGGACTTATGAACATATATAAATTAAAAAATGTCATATTGATTTTGGTGGATCACCATATGAAGGATTATCACTTTATCACCATATGGGATGATTTACCCCTCGATAAAGATGCCAATATATATTTCTAAGAAGTCATGAGGTTACATATGGAACCAATTTCGATTGAATCTAATTGAGGTACAAAATTAAACTTTTTTCGAGAGAATTATTCAATATGAATTAATTTTTTTTTGAACTTATGTAATTTATTTAACCCCAAATATATGGAATATCTAAAAAGAATATGATGATATATAAATACTTGAAGTTATCTTGCTCTATAAAATTTAAGGGTGGTCAAGATCAGCAATTTTTTAATTTAGTTCTCATATAATAACATTATAGATTAAATTATTTAGATATCCCTATATTAACTTCTATATTGGATGAGATACAAAACTAAAACTGTGATGATTAATTTGGGGAAAGAAACCATTTTCACCTAAATGTATGAAATAAATAATTGATATGGTTCAATCCATACAAGAAAACATTAATGTGACAAAGATTTGATATAAAATATATTGTTTCAATTATAAAATATAATTAGTGTTTAATGTTCGAGGAAAAGTGCTCCTTAAATTATCTTTCTTGAAGGGAGTCTTGAAGATTTTATAGACGGGAAATTTTATCCCTAGGTACGTTGGAACCTTTTAAATAATTGATCACGTAGGGTCTATGAACTATTATCTATCATATCAAACACAAAAGGATATTATGAGTAATCTATTCAACATATCTTTCTTGAGGAAGTACATACCTGATATCTCATATTTAATTAATATATAGGTGGTACAACTGGTTCATAACCTCTTCCATGAAACATTTATGGTGGAGATCATAGAACATAGTGAAAATGTACTAAATGATAATAAATCTAACTTTGTTGAAGTATATTGGTGAAAAATAATAAAGAACCAACATCCTGGGAACCTGAGGTTGCATAATAACCAAAGTACCCCATATGATGTCCCTGTGGATTTTAGTTTCAATTTTGAGGTTGAAATAAATAAACGGGAGAATAATTTCATAAAAACAAAATCTTCACCCTTATATGAAAATTTATTCAACATTTCTATGAGAGGGATGATCTCAGAATATTTTTATAGAAAAGTACCTTTTATTTAATCAAGTATCTGTCTACATGGGATAACCCACTATAGAAAACTATAGAGACAAAACCATGGTTTTTCATGTTGTCTATAAATTAACGTGCATGATAAATAATTCTCATAAATTATCAATTTTTATTTTAGGGGATATAATTAATTATATTTATAAATAAAATGAAAAAACCTCCACACTTTTTGAAAAACACATCAGAATGTTTAGGTTGAAAAGAAACACCCCCCTATTGTCACATCTTTTCATCAACCAATCACTGAACCATAATTGATTTAATTAATAAAATTACGAATGGGAGATGAAAGTGTGACTAGAATACCTCTTCTTATAATATAATAAATTTATCTAGGAGTTCCATATTCATTGTATAATTAAGATTTAATACATTTAACTCATAAATGATGCCCCTAAAGGGATGCATACATCTCATTAAATTATATTAATATTAGTAAAAAACATATACACACAAAAATATATATATATAATGGGGAATATTGAGGTAGCCTAATAGTCTTTAAGAGTAACATTCAGGATGAGAAATGCCTCTCATATTGGGCCATTCTTTTCTCCCAATCTCAGTCAGTATGCCACCAAATTTTTTAGAAATATTTTTTTCCACCTTAGTTTTATAAATAACGTTATTTACTTTAGTTTTATCAAGTTTTTAAAATTACTAAAATTTCTCATCCAATTAAATTTTATTCGAATAAATAACTAGGAACTCTTTCCTAACATTTTCTATCATCTTAGGATCATCACACAGATTGAAATTATTTTTTCCATTAAAGTATCATCTATTTTACAATATCAGGAATATATCCTAAAATTATTGTTATGAACTTCACATATATGTGACACTTTTTATTAATTCTTACATAAAATTTTTAGAAACAAATTATATTTTAAATTTCTATATTGGATGGATTTTTGATAATAAATTTATTTCTTTTGGGGAAAAATAGTTTAAAAGCCTTCTTATTTTGTTCACATTTCAAGGATGATTTGTGACATTATTTTCTTACCTACCTACCCATTTGTTGTGAGCTTCCATTCAATATAATAGATTATTTGTGATTGATTATTACACACAATCACTCATTCTAACAATGAACACATCTGTTATAGTACTCACATAAAGTTTTTAAGGATTAAAATATCCTCTTTATAAAAAGATTCATTTTATATGGATTCTTATTCTATGTTTCAGGTATTCTATTTTCTTCATAAATGTTCTCCCAAAATATAAGCCATCTATTTTTTTAAATTTTAATGCTATTCCTTTATTCTAATTCATTGTGAAAAACATATAGCAATAACAAAAATCACATATGATCCATCTTATCTTCTTTTTTTGTGCAGTCTATTTAGATTTGATAGATTTTGAGCATTTTTTCTTTTCAGTGTAACCATAACACCTTGAGATACTTATTAGGGAACAAAAATTCTTGATTATTTTCACATCCACCCTTGATGTTCTGGCTTTATCACCAATTTTCTTTATCAATACTTTACAAAAGTTTTATTTGACATCTAAACTGGTACCTTAAACAAAAATAGCAAAAAAAGTTTTTGGGTTATGGGATACGTTCTTGTTGAATGATTTTTCAATTTGATTAGTTAATGATCAAATTTTATTCTTGGAAATATGGTCCTTAATTCAAACTTTTATGGTTATATATCTTTTTCTAGTAATTTTGGATATTCTATATTATTGTGAATCTTGATTATTTAATTTAAAATCCTTCTCTAGAAATTATATATTGAGCGATTTCTTATCATTGTCAAAAAATTTCATTATTTATTCATAATCCTCATTTAAATACTTTATTTGTTAGTTATGGATTTTCCCTGATTATTATAAATAATATCAACCTCCTTTACCTTTTTTTCTTTACCATCTAATTGAGATGATTTTTTTTGTAATAAAAACTTTATGAAAATATTTTCAAATGCATGGATATATTCTATAGATACTATCTTAGAGAAATATTTCTCCCAAACATTTCATTTAAATTCTTCAATAACATCAATATATCTTTCACTAAAAATCAAAATTATTTAATCATTCTATTTCAAAAGTTTGTTGGGAGTATTGGACATTACATCCTTCATAACCAATGCCTATTAAATAACATCAAACTCTTTTTTCTAATAATTTTTTTTATCTAGAATTCCTTTGAAAATTCAGAAAATAGAACATACCACTTCATTGGGAACTTTCTTCATATATTCATTGAATTAAGAATGATGATCAGTAAATGATCCACCATTATCATATCTTGATCATACATCATTAGAAGAATCACAATCAATAGAATTATGTCATGTTATAATATTAAGATTACCTTCATTTGGAGGTGTCTCCTCACTCATAATAATATATTTTTCAACTCTTTTCATGTATTTTCTTCTTATTTTTATAATTCTTAGAAGAAATATCTAGATTCTTATTCTATGGATATTCTTTCTTTTTCTCCATATACTCTAGATTGCTAATTTACTAAAATCTTCATTTCATAATGTATGACTTTGATTTTTTTAGGGAACCTATCCTTTAATACGACTTGTGTATTCCTAGGAAGGATTCAGTTTCACTTAGAGGGGTGGTTTGAATTAGTGGTACACTTATTTTTTGAATCATTTTATATTTTAATTTATCCACTTGAACTTGTTAATGTTCTTACTCCATTCAATGTTATCTCACAATATATAATCTTATATAGGAATTATAATAGAGAGCACAATACAAGGTATTTACAATGTTTGACTAAAAGGCCTACTCCTTTCCATATTTTTATGCCCCTAAACCTTCATTATCCACAATAATATTGTTATAAATTAAAATAGTCAACACAAAATCACAAAATATCTTAACTTTTAAATCCAAATAGGATATTATTTATTCTCTATCATATAGTTATTCTAGAATCCACACTATCCTACTCCAAAATCCCACTAGAGACATATCTTGCATCTGATCCTATTCTAATGCCTTCTTTTGCTCCAGCTCCAAATGAGAGACTCTTTATTCTCCTAGAACCAACCAAAAGACTTCACCTACTCCAATATCTAAATGAGATACTAATTATCTTCTTTATAGTTGATATAATATAGGATGATTCAATGATATTCTTCCTAAGCTTGCAATATCTGAATTCATCTTGTACACATTAACTATCTTCAATAGCCACTGATTGATTTTTTTTATCTTGATCAATAATTATGATAACTTTAATTTCATCATATTCCTTAGTGAAACTATTATTGATAATTTATTTCTTCTATCTAATGAATTAAAATCCTCAATTAGATAATTTTAAGTGGGGAAAAAATTATTTAGTATAATTTTATATAGGAAGTATCCCTCATAGCCTCAAAATACTGAAAATTTAGTTATGAAATCTTCTGATATTCTACCCAAATTTAGTCTCAAGATAACTGTACACTATTCATGAAAATCATATCACATTTTCATTTCTCAATCATTATGCATGTGTAATACAATTAATTCCATTTTATTTTTATAACCCATTGCACACATATACGTTTATTTTTTTATATTATTGGTAATCTCAACTTGTATTTATTATTATATGTTTTTTATGAAGTTATTATGAATTCATATCTTTCATGTATGTATACATTGTCTCATATGACCTATTCTATAATGAAAACAACTATATTCTTTTTTTATTCTTCTCACACATGGGCGTGTGAACATGGTATTATAGGTTATAATAAATATGGGTTTTTTACTATCCTCCCCTTTGAAACAGTAACATTTACTATATTCAAGGATTCATGCAATTTCTTCTTTTCCTCAAACACTATTCAACTTCATTAAATATAAGACAACTAAACAATCTCTAAATGAGTTACACAAACTTGGAAATATATGAAAAATATGTTCTTTTAGTGACATAGTGTTTATGCAGGTTCTTGGTTTCTTCAAAAAACCCATGAGTCTGAGGTTCACAAATAAAAAGGCTATGGAATCCTATTTATTTTCATAAGAAAATATATTTGAGGATTCTATTCCTTTTTCTTAGTGGATGTGTGAAAATATTCTTTATTTCATCACATCTATCAAATATGATTAGAAGCCTCAACTATCATGGCCGAGGTACTTCCCTTTTTTTAGGTGATACTTCTCTAAATTACACCACCTCAACCTCAGTATTTCATGCCATATAAAGAAACCAAAAAATAATTTTTGTGAAAAGAATATTACAAAATACTAAATATCTTAGAATTTATATTTTTAAATGTTTGTTTCCATCTAAAATGTACACAAATAATAGGGGTGCCTTTTAATACATGAGTTCTCCTCATGGGAAGGTGATTATGATCAAGTTACTCTCTTCATGTTTAATAATTTAAACTCATAGATTCACTAGATAAAAATGTTTATTAATTATTTTTCATTAGAATGAATAATATTAATTGAATATACATAAGAAAAAAAATAGATAGTATACCTAGATCATTTCAACATCAATGTGACAAAATATCAGCCTTAGAAAAACCATGGAGAACTGGGAAATAACCACATGTGATTTGGCCACGAAGAAACCATCGAACAATAACACCAGCAAGATTGAAGGTAGAAGACAATGTGGGATCGATTGAGTAGTCTAGATCAAATAGATCAGAATACTATTTTTATTTCCCTAAATTTTTAAAGTGGAGTAATAATACCACTTTCCCTACATCCCACATAGAACTCATGAGAATTTTTACTCATAAATAGTTTATGATCTATGCCACCAAAAAATCAAACCATAACACTAGGGTCAATACCATGATACAATTTTACATGATAATATGGTTCATTCAATCATGATAAACCCATGTATTCCACTGTGTGCATCCTATATGTGTTGTGTTTCCACAACACTTGTTTGATCTTTTGAGGGTGGTCTGTTTCTAACCAAAATCCTCTAGAACTATGAAAAAAATTCATGGACTTCTGTTAATTAATTATTCTTATAAACTCCTCTTCATGAAAATAAATATTGGCATGAACTTAAAATCATCAAAAATACTCATAAAATTACTTATTTTCTCATCAAAAACATTAATTCTTCTTTACCCATATAATAGGTCGGATCTTATTGAAACATTTTCCACTACTTAGTACATATATTTGACATTAAATGGAGGTTCTATAAATTTTCAAATTTGAAATGGATAATTGTTTTATCAAGAAATATAACTTCATTAAATGAATCAATAATAATTGATGAAGCATCACCACTTCATTTTCATCTTACAAAACACATTTTCAGTCAAGATTGAAAAAATAATACATTGGGCTCAACATAAACATGTTATGTATTAGTGTTTTACCAAAGGAAATAGTATTACATATAAAAATATATATATTGGGGAAAAGATATTATGTATTGAATTTTTACTAAGAGAAATATAATATAGATAGGAAATATATTATATATCAGCAGAAGATGTTACATATGTTATTATTTATAAGGATCATATGTTATGTATTGAAAATATATTTTTCATATTTTGTATTATGTTATATTGGGGGTGGGACAGAAGGGTTCTTCTTCAATCCTTTTAACATATTTTAAAAATTGCATAACTTCAATAACAAATATTCTTTTATCCATATAATTCTAATTATATGTAGAAATTAAAAAATAGTTATGAAATTTGTATTCATTAAGTGAAATGATTCTAGTATTCTAATAGAGTAGTACATCCATGTTTCATGTGAGGTTCTAGGTAGAAATGAGATTCAACATGTTAGAGTGTTTCAGGCATACCATAATCATCATATTCCACCACCACTTATTATTGTCATATACCAATGGAATCTTGATTTTTATGGGGTTTCTATATTAGATATAATATTTTTTTTATTTTCATATTATTGATTCCCTTGTAGAGAGATTTATACTTGAGATTCAAACCTTCAAATTTCTTTTGGAAAAGGTGACCATCACCCTAGAGGATATCAGATTTATACTTGGTCATCCTATATGGGGAGTTAAAATTATATGAAACACAATTAGATCCTATCCTAATGATGTATATCAATTTTTAGGAATCAACATTAAGGAATATGAGGTAGTTATAAATGGTAGTAACCTATCTATGAGATGACTTGACATGTACTTCACTTATTTACTTGATAAATCTAATTATAAGATTGCCTTTCATTATGAGCATGGATATATATTACATATCATTGGAGGAAAAGTGTTCAATGATCATTCAAGGATTCATACTGTATTTGGGGATATATGAGCAACTCGATCAGGATAGGAGATATAGTTGGAAACCAACATTATTATTGTACAAATATAGATCATTATGCACTATATGATGATTAGACCACATTGTTATTAGGGGATGTGACATCATCATTCAAATGTGGGAATGGGATGCATCTATCACTTGGATCCAAAAATTGTTAGTCCAATGATTCCCATATATATTAACTATAGGAATCAACATAAAATCTTGTATAATCAATCATATTTAATATTTTATAATACAAATATGTGTTTTACTACAATTATTTTATATATTTTATCAACTTTCATATTATATGTTATAGGTTGTGTTAGTAACACCATCATGTTAGGGGATTAAGAAAAAATTTTGAAGTATATCATCGCATTTTGGATAGTCATATACCAACTAATGTTTGTATATACATTTTTATATTGTGTAATAAATTTTAAAATATTATAGTTTTTGGAAATTTTAAAATAAAATTTTAAAAAATACCACATACCATTTCATATAGCATGGATAATAT
Organism: Viscum album; assembly: GCA_963277665.1. Taxonomy (NCBI): domain Eukaryota; kingdom Viridiplantae; phylum Streptophyta; class Magnoliopsida; order Santalales; family Viscaceae; genus Viscum; species Viscum album. The sequence goes on from OY728132.1 coordinate 543,092,449, forward strand.
ATTAGGGTCTATTTGATGATCTTATTACAAACTTTAATATCAGAATTGATGATTCCATGGATTTTTTTTCCACTCATAAACTTTCATATTATTGAGTAGCTGTATCCTGAGAGAGTTACATGTCAGTTTGGGAGCATTAAATGTATTTCATAATTGTTCAGATACAACTCATTCTATATTCAATAAAAAAATTGGGGAAAGTATTTAAATTAGAGGAATCATCATACATATTATATCATCATGTTGGACCAACATTCAATGTTTTGTATTGAAGACACACCTATAATGTGTATCCTTCTATCACATCATCATGGGTATTCACCATGGAATCAAATGAAATCTATACCATATATTGCGCTACATGGTATAAGGATAAAACATTTTTTATGTAAGAATAAATACATTATATTATGTTTGTAGAAATTTTATTTGTTTAGATGTATTTTTATAGTATACTCGAGTATATCAAATTATCTGAATATCTAATCCTGATGATTATGTAGTATTTAGTTAGACATTATACCAAGCTACAAAAAATCAATTTTTACATTTAATTAGTGTTTTAAATGACATGATATTTAATTTTTTAATTGTGGGAGAGGATGTTTCTACTACAAAATCTCCTATGGTAGATGTTGATATTGATGATCTGTGATGACAAAGACATAGACCATGTCGAGTTACATGTGCGGCCTCACCTATTCCACTAAAATCTGAACCATGTTTTGTAGATGAGAATTTTATGGTTGTTGATGTGTACCATTAGGTGTGAGATCCACTTCTATAATAATAATATCTTAAGTATTCTCTAAGTGAGGTGGATTCGAGCTCACAACATACATCATTTCTGATCTCATCATCTTTTATGAATAAAGCATTATAACCCTAGTGGATTCCTTATCAGATGGAAGATCCTACCACTTCTAATGTGAGAGAAATATTTCAGGAACCATTATAACATATTGACATGTCAGAGGTAGTGGGTGTACCTCCTCTAGAAAGATCACAAACAAAGGAGCAATAGACAACTGAGGTTACCATACAAAAAGAAGATATCCCACCTGTTCAACAAACTCCACCGCCTTACGGTGGTAGATCATCTCAATACATGCACCCCATTCGCAATATTTAATATTGGATAGGCTCCTAGAATAGACAAAGATAAAAATATTTGTATTTGTTAATTTTATATTCTTTTCATGTCTTAAATTATTTGATATTTCATTGACTCCTTTATACCACTGATAATGTTCAAAATATTTTAAAATCATTATTTATCTAATGAAATGTATTTATTTAATAATAATTACTATTTAGAAAAAATTGCCTTTTAAAATAAAAAACACTTAATAAAAAACTATTAATTAATTAATAACAATAATTAATATATAGTACAAAATTAATTAATTATATGTAATTATTAATTGGTTGAGTACTAATTAATTTCTTATTTTTATTCTATTTAATTACTAATTATTAATTATTAATTACATATAATAATAATAATAAAATAAACTACAATTAAATAATAATAATAAATAACTATTAATAATTATTTAGTAATTATTTTTGTTAATTATAAGAAATTTAATTTAGAATTAACAAATAATTAATTGAAAATTAGTAATTAAATAATAATAAATAATAAAAATTAATATTATTTAGTAATTACATAATTAACTAATATCCTTCTAATAAATTTGAAGTTATTAATAAATCAGTAAAAAAGTAATTAATAAAAAAAATTTACATGAAAAAATTTTATTTATAAATAATTATAATTAATAAAAAAAAATTAACGACTAATAATAAATTTAAATTTCCATGAATTATAATCAATTAATTAAAATAATAATTAGTAAACAATTGTTAAATAATTTATTATTATTATAATTAAATAAATACTAATTGTTACTAAATTATTCCTAATTATTAAATATTTTTTGTTGATTTTAGAAAATATTTCTAATTATTTATAATAACTATTAAATAAAAAATGATATTTATTTATTATTATTAATTAGTTACAATTTATTAGTAATGATTATAAATAATTAATAATTGTTATTATTAACTTTATTATTAATTAATCATTACTATTTAATTGTTAATTTTTAATAGTTAGTGTTAATTGATTTCTAATTATTAATTATTATAACTAAACAATGAGTTAATTATTCTAATTAAAATGGAGGGAATTATTTTCTTTAATGCCAACTGTTTAGAATTTTTAGCAAAGGATTTGAAGCCCAAAATGTGTATTCTTTAACGTGAAGGAATTATCGGCTTTAATGAATTTGAGACCCATTTTTAAAAATATTTTAAAAATACACCCATTTAAATTATTATTTTTTCAAAAAACCCATATGAAAAAAATATTAAATGTCATAGACTATTCATCATTCAAATTTATAGAAATATTTTAAGTCTTCTAATTTGAATTATATGTATTCATTTTTAACTCAAAATACCCATTTCCTTTAAATATAAATAACTCATCTCTCCTTTTGAAAAAATCACTTCCCAAATATATTTTATTTCCAAATATTTTCTCAAATTTTATATAAAATATTCCTTAAATCCATAGAGATAGTATAGTCTCATCCAACTCCAATTGTCCTTAGAAAACCTTATCAATGGTGCAACTTCAAGGACAATGCAACTTTTCTTACTGTTCCTTTTATTTTTCCCTTTTTTTCTTCATTTCTAATTCCATATCTATGAAATACTCCATATATTTTTTAATGTGTATATATAAATGACAAAAATTAAATCATAATCCCAAATATTTGTTAAAAAATATTTATAATATGTATGTTCTCTCAGAGTCTCTTTTTGACACTTCCTAATAGTGATCAAATTTCCCACATATGAGGTTGTTTTCAATTCATTAATTATAATAAACTTCATAGTTTCTTATTCTAACACACACACACACACATACATACATACATACATACATACATACATACATACATACATACATACATACATACATACATACATATATACATACATATATACATACATACATACATACAAACATACATACATACATACATACATACATACATAAATACATACATACATACATACATGCATACATACATACATACATACATACATACACACATATATAAATTATCATGATGTATTAAAATACTATTTATAACATATATGTATCTCTTTCCCACTTATTTAAAATTACCATGTAATGGACACTTTATCTACTAATGTGGATGTTTTCTATTAATTACTTTTCCCCTCCTTCGTTTCATGTTAACATAAGTTATACATACATTTTTTTAGACAAACAAATGTTAAAAAATATCATGTGAGAGATTTTTGGGTTTTATTGTGTGAATCTTCATGATTATATTATGGTATTTTAGGACGTTATGTTCTAAAAATTAAACATGGAAAACCCATATTAAGATTTAATCACCTTTACCAAGGATGTATAGTTTGAATTCAATGAATTTAGTTGAGAAGAAGTAATTTAGTATAATTATATTATTCGTTGAGACACATGAAAAGTATATTATAATATTATGTCAATAATTAGTAGTTCAACATGTGTCTTTTATTGGATATAGTTTTGGGGAAGTTTAAAAAATATTGGTCACCGGGTTTGGGAATGTGGAATGATGAATAAATAAATGCAAGCACTTAGAGAGGCTATCCTATTTTGGAGGATAGAGTGATTCATCTAGATGGGTTTTTTGGCTACAACACACATGTTTTGGAGAAAGTGATAAATGTTTTGATTTTATAACATATGTTAAGATTCTCTATTAAAGTTATGTAAGGGATTCCTTGTGGTTTAATGAAAAATGAATTATGTTAGGTTTATTAAAAATGATATGTAAGAGTAACTTTTAAATTAATTGGATGTTCATGGTTGTGGAAGGGGAACCTATATTAAATCAGAGGTAGTTGTGAACAATGATGGTTCCCATATAAATTTTTAAATACATTGAAATTGGTTAACTAGATAGGCCCTTATATATTGGTAAGGTAGGTCCATATGTTTTCTGTGTTAAGAAATGCTAAGACGATTCACCAAACTGTTGGAGGCCTAACTGCTGAAGGAAAGAAGTATAAGGTTAGAAGGATGGTATATCATAAGTAGAATAATCAAAAGACTCTACTACCAAATGGGTTCCTAGAGTCCAATTTATATCTTCAACCTATTATCTAAGGGTCTTTATACTTAGAGGATTTGTTAAAAAAAGTTTTACATGGATCGAATTTGAATGTATTATTTTGTTAGTTTGGGTAGAATTATATAACATAGTTACCTTTTACTCATATGTGTTTCCCTTGAAGGAATAATGTAGCATATTCACCAATGTATCTGAGACTAAATTCTAAAACACATAATCTTGTTTTTTGTGTGTGTTTGTTATTTCATTTTTTCACATGATTTTAATGTTGTGATATTTCATATTTAGATGAAGAACTTATTAAATTAAAGTTGAGGGTACCATAACCATAGGATAGAAAAGATGTGTGGGGATGGGGTGTGGAGACTTCCTAGTTCAAGATGTAGATTCCATGGGGGTACCATGGAATTTAAGACATCCAAGTAACCATATTTCACATTTGTGGTCTAGATGATATGTTCCCATTGGAGGATTTGGGTGATTATTATTTATTTTTTCTAGGTCTAGCATTTAGGTTTCAATGGTGGTGTAGATTAATTTCCCCAAGGAGTGGTTTTAGATCATCATTATGGTATTTTTAGATGGCATTAATTCCCAATATGTTTTATCTATAATTGGAATTGCAACATATTTTGGGATGTTTATCTTGATATAGAAGGAGATACTGGTAGGAACAATGATGGATTCCCATGGTTAATTAGTTCATTGGAAAGATATCTTTGATATATGGGTGTTTTGGTTTATCAAATTTCATCCATGACCCTTGGGTATGGAGGTTTGGTTCATTATTTATATTTCATTATGAAAAATTATTTAACAATATTGAATACTTTTAGAGGGTAGTATTAGAATTTATGATTCCCAGATTTAGTGGGATATCATTATTTCTATAGGATATCATTTTAATAGGTATGGTCGGGACTAATTATTAGACAATGAAAGATTTATACTATATAAGACACTAGTATTTCTACTCCTAGAGAGTTCATAGGTTTTATTGAGGGTTAAACAGTCCTCCAAATCTAATTTTTTTTTAATTTTATAAAATCCTCTTTGTGGTTTAGTGGGATAGTGGGAACATACAAATCATAATGAAAATACAAACAAACAAAAATTCTAAAAAAATTAATCAATAGACATAAAACAACCATTACTAGATTACCCAACTGAATTTCATCAACCACCACTAATGTGTTGGTTCATTACGTAGAAGGTGGTTCATTATATACTTATATGGAAATAAATTTAATCTAATTGAGATTATGGATGTTTCAAGTCTATGTTTTCAAGATTGAACTGGATGGTATCTTCTAGAACGTATATTTTTTGTAAGTTCTATTAATCATATTGATGATATGGGTTGGATATATTTATACCATGTGTTCACATTCTTTTTTGAGTCAGGTTAGTTGGATATATGGCTTCTTCACTCAAAATTTGAGAATGGAAATTTTTTTTTGTTTTATGAATCTTAGGCTAGTAGACAACTCATTATTATTAATAGGAGTGGTTGTTCTATACTAAAAGGAGAAAAATCTAGTAGTGTAGTATAGTTCTAACAACCAGTCAAGGATTTGTAGGTGGAATTCAATTCAAGTAGAGGGGATTTCTTGTTATGGAAAATTTTAAGGATGGATCATTGATTGTGAATAATATAATTTAGAGGTGTGTCACATGTTGGAAGTGAATTTTTCTAGATTATGGTGGATATGGAATTAATATTGGAAAACCCCATGTTATTTTTAGGATACGAAACACAATATAAGTTTTATTAATTTACTTATTGATATTTGTTTTTACAAATTTAGATTCATATTGGAATTCTATGAGTTTGAACAATAGAATGGGATGTTTTTTGAAATATTTTGATGATTTAGAGATAACAAGAGTTCTTAAAAGAGTCTAGTGGAATATATCTAGAGTTAATTTTTTTAATGTGTTTTCCCTTATACATGGTTGGTTCATTGTTAGGGAAAACCATGTAGGTTATATTTTTCTAAGTGGTTGGGACACATTTTGTTCATATTTACAAAGAATCATTGAAAAATAATTTTAAATTTCATAGGGTTTGACAAGTTTTACATGAGGTTTTGTATACCATGTAGTTCAATCATGCATGGGAATAACATGAGATGGTGTCAACTAAAAAGTCATAAAATAGTTATTGATACCATTTTATAATCATAAAAATGATCATTATATTAACAAGTGTAAAATTATGGACCTTTTAGGATTTGAATCATCATCCGTCTCTTTCTCCTACCATAATACACGACCTCACTAGGTGGTCTCTCCCCATTAAATCTCCTTTCAATCCCCATGAAGAGTGGTAGTTATGGTGAGATATAGTCATAAATTTAAGGTTAAATCAACTATTTCCTTGTCCATTATTTCTTAACATGTTTAAGTATTGATTTCATGGGATTTGAATTACGATGATTTTGATGATTCCATAAGATCATGGGGGAATATTCCCATAATGAATGATATTTTTATCAATATGACCTGAGGAAATCCTGGTATAGAAAATACATAGAATTTATTTTTGTTTTAATGATGTTAGTAACCCAATGAGTTTATTTTGGATGTTTTACAGAATTGGAAAATTTTTCTATGAATCGAATGTTTAATATATTGAATTTATATATATATATATTTGTTTTAGCATTTTTTAGGATTAGACCACACCCCATTTCTCGCGGTTTTAATTGATGGATTTCACCCTATGAGATAATTATAATTTATAAATATGTAAATTAAATTATAAAATTATTTAGAAAATTTTATAATGAAATTAAAATTATATTTTTATAGATAAAAGTTTATGAGAAATGATATGTTCTTAAATGGGGATTGGTTTATCCTGGATGAGAGTAGTCATGCATTACATTAAGAACACAATTACAAATACGGTATGTGGCCCCTATACAATCCACTTTTTGGTAATAAAATTTTGACATTTATCATGTGATCTGTGGTCTCACCACTTGAGGAAATCAACCCTTTTTTTATGTATATTTATTTGTTCAATTAAAATTACTCGGAATAAAATCATGTTTCTATGGATAAGGAAGAAACCTAAATATGAGATTAATTCCCTAGACACTAATGTTGATTGGATTTTTTTATAAATATATACATTGAAATATGCGGTCCCTCAGGGTTATTATGTAAATGGGTATGAATAACCATATTGGTCTGGGAAAAGTGTCCCTTGTACACCCCTTATAGTGGAGTGTTTGGGAAAAATATGGTTAACATGAATAGACCATGTGAGAGTCAAGATATTTCTTATATACTTCGATCTGGTTGAGATTACCTTGGGCCAAGTTCCTACCCCATGTTTTTTTGAGTCACTAGAGTGAGTGTACCATTGAAAAATTATAGATTGGTTGGTTCCACGAGGACTAACATAGGTTGACATTTGGAAGTGGGATGGGTATTATATCATCCCTATGGATTAGTGACTTTAGGTCTTATCCTATGATACAAGTGAGTCCATATTGTGAAATAAATATTTCAAAAGGGAAATTATGGTTTTTGATTGATAGGATTCATCCAAGAGATGATATTGGGATTAACGAGCCCATTTAGGGTTTCTATTGTATAGTGTGGCGTAGGGAACCTTGGTGTGTAATTATTGTACTTGTTCTAAGAGAAAATAGTTTTTGGTGCATAAGGAATAAAAAATAAATCATGTTTTTTTTCGTGTACCTTTTTTTAAGAATAAAACATAATAAAACCATTTTTAATCATTTTAGTCAATACATATCATCCTAGGATGGTGAAATTATATATATGATGATGCGATCTTGTTCTTTGATGGGTTAGTCTCATATAAATATTCTTGGTGAGTATTAGTTTGCTAGTATTTTGATGGATTAAAAAGTGATGCATGATATGTATATGTTTATGAAGACACTACAATTGGTGTTAGCATGTGAGTTTCATTGTGATAATTCAAATTAGAGTAGGGTGGTTCCCTTATGGGTCTTGACATATGTGGGTGGTGGTTTATGATCTATGTTATAGATCCTAGTGCCTTTGAGTTACATCTCAAGATATTGGTGTGCTGAGAGATATATATTTGAGGTTAACCCAAGAGAGGGGTTAACCCAGAAATATGAGTTTCTTATAGATTATAACCATAGGCATATTTTATCTTTTATTATATATATACTTTAAAAATGGTACCACATATATGATATGTGAAGGGATGTGAATTTGAATTTTCTTATGTAGATAACTTGAGGGGATTTCTAGAAAATCATGGTTTCAATGGGAAAGATAAGTTGGATGCCTAGACTAAATTTTTTGAGTGTGGTTCATGATAAGATAGTGGATTTTGATCCTACATAGTCAAGTCTAATATGGATAGAGAAAAGGTATATGCTTGAGATATTTTAACGACACCACAGTGATTGGGAATCATTTGGTATACCTTGGTATGAGTGCGACATCAGTAATATTGTAATGAAAGCACCAATGTGGTTATGGATAGAACAAACTAACATGAATAGTTGAAATTGTTATTTTATAGGTACATGATCATAGTATCAATGATGTATGACACATGTGAGGGTGAGTTAGGTTCTAAAATTTAGTGGTATGGGAGTATACACCTATTGATTTTTCATGAGATCGAGGTATTATGCACTGGTATTATGTAGTGCTACTTTAGATTTATATTGGTATAATACCATGTTAATGTTGAGGGATGATGGTTTTGATGATTTTTTGGGATTAGTTTCCTAGGGTCTTATTGGAAATGATAGATGTCTCTCCATGGTAAGAGTTGAAGTTGATGATGGATCAGGTAACCATGGTATGGTTGTTGTGAGGTTGTGAATTTACATTAATAGACTTGAAGATGTTCTATTTGAAATTGTTGATGATTCTATAGAGGATAGGTTTGAGGAAAATCATATAGTTACGAATAAACCATAGGCTCTTATAGGATGTCAAACTCATTAAAAATAATAATTTTTGTGGATGTTGAGGGCGATGTTCTAGGAAATTTTTGAATGGGTAGAAGTTGGTTCATCAAGTTGGCACTCAGGTGTGGGTGAGATAGTCAAGACCATCCATTACATGCTATAACAGATGTAGTATAGACTATACAAGAATGATCCTCAGGTTGGTAGGTTAATTTTTGTTAGGAGAATGATCATTGGACTGTGTATATATAATTTGGATATTGTTATCGAGTTAGATTTAATTTTCTCTAATTTAAAAGGGAATTAAAAATTTGAGGGTAATAAGTGATATCATATGGAGTCTATATGTTTCCCTTGGGATCAAAATGTATTTTATTGGATTCATGAGTGATTCATATTGGAGGTTCACTAATGCTTTGGGTGAGAGTATGATGATTGTTTTTTGGTTAGTGATCTGACCATTGAAATACCTAGAGTGCTGAGTAAATACATTAGTGTTGATATTTGATGATCTCATGATACCTTCAGAAATTAAAGCTTCATAATCAGAGAGTTCGATGACCTATTGGTGGGTACTAAAAAGTATTTTTGGGAATGGTCATCCTAAGGAGGTATAACTAGTGTTTTTTCCTGAAATTTAATATAGTGAGATGGAAATCACTCTAATTATGTCATTATACTAGAAGGAATGTGCTTTTAGTGGGTGATTTTTATGATGGGATAAGAATGATTATGAATAGACAATTATAAAATGAAACACATGGTGGCTAGAACATTGAACAACAAAATTAATTATTCAATGAAACAACTTTTCCTTAGGGTAGATGTTCATAGGTAAAAATCTTTAGTGATTCCATAGTAGATAAAAGTAGTAGCAAGGGTTTTGATTCATATTTCACCTTGTGTTTACTATTGTGCAATGAAATAAAATTTAGAATTATAGACTAGAAAAGGAAAAATTAATATTTTCATAGTGTCAAAAATATTATTTAATGAACCCCAATGTTTCTTAGGAATGATAAGTGCTATAGGGAGAGACTGTAAAATCCCATATACCATTCGAGTTGTAAAATTTCGGAGGAGTTTGATAATTCAATTTAGAGAAGGATTATTAAAAAATTGATAGTTATATTTTAATTTATTTAATTTTAATAACTCAAGTATATGTTTTAATATATGGATTAATTACTAAGAGGTTTATTGGGTTCTTGGGTGAGTATATAGAACTTTAGGCTATAGTTTGGAAATTATGAAAGGATTTTTCCTAGTAGAATGATTAGTGTATGGTTAGGGGAAAATGAGTGAAAACTATATAGGATGTTGTTGAATAGGGGTTTGGTGCATGATTTTTGCATGGTTACAAAAAACTATGAAAAGAATAGAATTTTAGTTTTAGATATTTTCACTTGGGTGACACATTTGATAAACTATACAGCCAAACCATGTGAGGGGGTTGAATTGAGATAGTGTTAACTACATGGATCGAACAAGGTTCAAAAAAACATGTGGTAATGGTTATATTTACCAATATTTTTAAAATAATTGTAATATTATGATTTGCATCATCATTCTTTTAAACCATAACCATTTCCTACACTTCTCTCATGTGAGATCAGGCTAGAAGTTTCCTCCATCATTCTCCTTTAAAACCCCTCGAAGAAGTTTTGTTTTGGTGTGATTACTTCATGATTAAGTGATATTCTCATATTTCTTTTTTTGGAGTTTCTATTCATTCCCCCACTAATTTTATACAATTTGGGTTAGGGTTCTGGAGAAAATTATATATGAGGAAGGTTGAATCCTTCTATAAGTATGGATATTTTTATTGTCATGGATAAAGGATATTTAAACATTACTAAAAGATGATATATCCCTCTATTTAGATGATAATACATCAACAAGTGAGTTTATTAAATTTTTCCATAAATTAGAATAAAATTTTCATTGAAACCGATTTTTATATAGGATTTTTTTGAATTATATTCAGGTTCAGTTTAGGAGTAGGCTACAATATATTACTATCGTTTTTATGAGGGGATGTTTCCCTAAAAGAATATATGTATTTATAGGTATTTAATTTTATGTTAAGTAAAATGTAAAATAAATAAAATAATATTATAATAAAAGGGATGGGATGTTTTTCATGAGATAGGTCCTTGAAAAATGGAATGTTTTGGAGAGGCTTGGATAAGCTTAGGAGAGAGTTGTTGGGATTCTCTAAATGGAAGTGACTTTATATGAAATAGGTGTTCCTTATGCCTTCCCATTTTTTATAATGGAATTTTGATATATAGAATGTAAAATTTGGTCCATCCACATTGGTATATCAATCCATTTTTAAATATATAAATTTACTTATTAATGTAAAATTACTATGAATTTATATATGTGTCAAGGATAGAAAAAACCCTTAATCAAGATCATTATGCTCTTACCAATGATGGGTGATGGATTGTTTCCAAATATACCCCATATGTTATGAAAAAGTTTAGGGATATTAATTATATGGACATGAATGAACATATTTTCACTAGTAAAGGTGCCCATAGACACCCCCACAAAGGGGATTGTGTGTGGACGTGATAATTGGCCTGAAAAGTCCATTTGATAACCTTGAGATACCATATAGGAAAAAAGATAATTGAGATGAGAATGGGTTTAGTGTTCCCACCCCAATCATATATATGTGAACCATGTGGTTATACACTTGGTGGACTGTAGACAGGTCAGGGTTTTGAGGAAAACCCTAGGATGTCATTAAGAAGTAAGATCAGTATTATTTCATCCCTTTAGATTAGTTCTAGTATGCTTTATCCTTTGAGGATAATAATGATTTGTTGTAAACATGATTGTTTTAAAAGATGTTTTACCATCTGAGTTATGGGATTATACAAAGATATATGATAGAGATAAAGGATCCCATGCAGGGTGTTCGTGCTATTTTTTGATATATGGGACCCTAACATTCCAACATGTGTTACATAACCCTTGATAGGTTTAGTATAGGAATGGTTATTGATGATTTATTTTATCATTACACCATATAAATTTGTGGTGTTACCTTGACATGGATTTAGTGTTGATGATTTTTTAGTATTTTATAATCTAAATATGGTTGTATGATATGGGTTGGGTAAGAAACCAACCCATGTTATTATTAATTTTAATGTGTCGTGAACTTGGTGGGTGCTAAACTTCAATAATGAATGAAAGCTTATATAATGCCAAGTCATCATTAGGATGAGAAATTTGATCCTCATTTTTACATATGATTCCAAGAAATCATAGATTTAGTGGAAATAATTGGTGATGTTTATAATATTACTATTTATTATTAGGATATGGTTATTGTAACCAATTTTTTTAGAGAGATTCCCAAGGATTCTTATGATTTGTTCATTGTAACACATGATGTTGAGAGAGATTTCAAGAGATTCATAGGATCTAAAATAATTATATACTATGTTTTTAGTGATTCATAGTTATTCCTTGGATCTTTAAAGATATATAATGGAATTTTATGAGATTCATAGTGATTTCTAGGATCTAGCAGATGCAATGTGGTATTTTATTAGATTACTACTGATTACTTTGATTTGAAGAACTATTCGGGATATTTTATAAAATTATTACTGATACTTATGATCTAGTAGGATGTTATGGGTTACATTATTTGATGCCTTAGATACTCAAGATTCAACAGGATGCATGTAGATTTTCATTGAGAAGTCTACGATTACTAAGATCTATAGATATATGAAAAATGTGATGATATTTAAAGAATGGTTTATTGGATTTAGTTTTCACTCATCATGTAATATTTTTCATGATACTGTATAGTAGGACTCATATCCTCTTAAGGATATATTTCATCTTCAATGAAATCCATCACCAGCCAAATTGTGTATAGTAGATCATAGGTGTCATGTTAGAAATTGAGGAGCAATGATGACTATATATTCACAAAAATAGAGTTTTTATTTAATTGTTTTGAATATATCAAGTACTATATTTATTGTTTTTTTTGGGAGATTTTTGGCAGTTCCCTACTAATTTTCACTCACACTCTACGTGGGAGGCCATGAGACTTGGGAACCTATACAGTCATCATTATTCCCTTGTTTAGGTAGGAAAGAGGCCCTATATATCATGATTAAGTATGAAATATCAAATTGGATTTATAGAAATATATGTAATGAGGATCGAGGATGATAGAGGAGTTTCACTGTATTTTCATTCTTATATCTATCATTTTTATGTAATTTTACCACTATGAAATCAAATTATGTGTGTCAGTATGACTATATGTCCGTATGACTGTATAATTTAACATTTAATTTATGTATAAAATGATTTCATTTATTTTCTCCTTGAAATCTAATTATTCTTATGGATGTTTTTTGATTTTTTAATTATTTCATACAATGATATGATGATATTGTATCCACATAGTAATAGATTAGAACCTCACTATAATTGACATCCAATATCATATTGGGAGGTGCAATTGAGGTCTCATTCAGACTGTTGGTCCTTAAACCTTCAAATTATTCTTTTCTTCTATGTCATTAAATACATATCAACTAACATTGATATGATAATGGGATAGATAATCTAGATGAAATTCTTTCTAGAACCCATATTCCAAGTGTGAAGAACATTCAAGGAGTGTAGTGTTTGAAAGAAATTGTTTATGATTCTATTCTCAAAGGAGTATGGATTAGTGAATTTTAATCTTGGAATGCTTGTCTATTTAGAATAGGGGAATTTCACATTGTACTTTCCTCAATGAAGTATTATGATATTTCATGTTTTATTTCCTTGTGAAAAAGTTTTGGAAATTTCTAAACATTCGTTGTGAAGAACCAGAATGGAATGAGATATAACTTGTGATGCTCTAATGGATGAGAGATTCTAGGGAATTGTGATTTTAAGAATATCTATTTTTGGAGAGGCATATAATTATCAAGAAATTAACAATAAAATACCATAAGGAAAAAATAATCAAATTATGACTTTGTTTAGAGAATTGTCTTCTAATGATACTCCAAGATTAGATTTTTGATGGCTATTGTTCATTAATCTACATATTAATTAAAAAAGTTTAAAATAACCATGTCTACAATGAAATAGAGAAAAAATAATGTCTAATATGTATTAATTTTTAAAAATTTGTGGTTTTGGAGACTTTTCTATTTTCAACCTTGTGGTATTGAATTTTGAAAGGTCATTAGAGTTTCATAAGGTCCTTTTTAATAGAGTGTTATCCACTGAGGAACAGAACTAGAATAGAATTAAGTGAGTGAATATGATCACATATATCATATTTTTATTGAAAAATATTATTTGGGAGATAATCAGCCTGATAACACTCTATTTTTTTTGGATATTAAATTTTTTTTATAGAGGTTAGATTCATTTTTATTATCTAAGTTATATGTACTAATAATATATCAAATTATATAAGAATAATTTCATAGTTTTTAAATTTAAATATTCCCAATGAAAAAAGTACATGGAGATGGTAAAATTAACTGACTGTTGACGGGAATTCAAGAAATGTTGATAGAGATCATAATTTTTTTCAATAGTGGGAATTTCTATTGAGGAATTTAAAAAGTTTTTTAGTTGATAGAACAATAGATTTTGGTCGAAAAAATATAGAGTGAAATATCTTTAGTGGGGATTGGATTATTGGAATCCCTATAGAGAACCATTAAGGTATTATAATGGTATTACATACGTTTTATAATTATAAATCATTTAAATCATTGATAATTTTCTTCAAGTGGAAGATTATTTGGCGTAACCTTCTAGAACAAATCTAATTTGGGAGATTGATCAATTTTGGTTTGGGAACTGATATCTAATTAAGTGTTTGAATTTATAAAATTAATGTTATTT
Source organism: Viscum album (assembly GCA_963277665.1). Taxonomy (NCBI): domain Eukaryota; kingdom Viridiplantae; phylum Streptophyta; class Magnoliopsida; order Santalales; family Viscaceae; genus Viscum; species Viscum album. The sequence continues at coordinate 543,107,456 of OY728132.1, forward strand.
TAATTACATTTTGTGAAACCTAATTAAAATAGGTTCACCATTACCATATAAGTTTGGTTTTATATTAGAGGAATAAACTAAGAATATGTATGTCAATCAAAGTAGTATAACATATGCAGCTGATCAGATATTTTTAAGAATATGTATTTGAGTTCTTGTAGTTTAGTAGATGCATATGAGAAAATATATTTTGGTAGATTTTTCCGTAATAGTGGTTAATATGTGTGGGAATGTGGAAGATGGAATGTATGTATGAAGTCACATGGAGGAAATTATGTTGTATAAGATGAAGTGATGCATATAGAGAGAAGTTCTTGATATAATACTTATATTATAATATATGTGATGGATGTTTTTATGTTATATAAAATTTAATGGTTATTTATTGATGTTATTTGTATTTGTATTTATTTTTTAATAGAAAAAATGAATAATTTTTTTACTGAATCAAATGAGATAATCTCACATTAACTAGAAGTTTTTGGTTGAGGTAGGAACACCAATGAAAAATTATATGTAGTTGTGAGAAATATAAGATCACCCATGAATGTTGGAAGGTGGTGGAATAGGTCTAATGGATTGTCTATATTATATTATTTGGTTAGTTCCATGTGTTATTTGTGTGAAACATTACTGCACAAGCACACCAAAGTAACAAAGGGAATGCTATTGAAGAAAAATAGTCATAGTCTGGAGGGATTGTAGATTATAAGTGTACAACCAATACCTTTTATTGAGGTAATATTTCAAAATAGGTTTACTAGAAAATATTTATTATTCATATTTATGTTGGTTTTAGTTGTTAGGAATGGAACACATGTTATTTTGAGATGATCAAGTAAGCTTGTTGTTGAAAAATTGAACTATTTATCCATTCATGATTTGATGATTGAATTCATGCCATGAAGGGTTAGAGAAAATATGAGGTCCCCCTAACATGACTGGATCATGGTGTCAACCTAGTGGCCACACTACGATCCCCTATTGTTCCCATTTTTTATTCTTATTTTTTTATTTTCATTATTTACTTATTTAAGTATGGGGTTTTAATTTAGAACATAGGGTGTTTACATTATATAGAACATATGGAATTTTTGATTACTCATTGTATCTCTCCCTCTAGAAAGTGGAATGTCCCTCATTTCACTTTATAATCAGGTTTCATTTTTTGTATAGGGATGTTATAGTAAATCTCTTCATTTTTTTCTCCCTTTATTCATTTATTTCAATATCATGAAATCTCACAAAATATTCATTTATTATAACATATTTCTAGGGTATTATATTGCTTTTATATTTAATTAAATTTTATATAAGGAAACATAATAATATCATGAATATATATTAATTCTTGTTAGATGAATATTCAATAAATAACCTTACAATCCATTCCACAACCATAAAGTTTTAGTGTTTATGAAAAATAAGATACATGAAAAATGGTTACATAAAGGACCTACAACATCTCCAACTAGTTTCTTCATTATTAGATCCCTTATATGACTTATAATGCGTAATGAATTTCTTCATATCATAGGGAAAAATAATCATAATAAATGGTGATATTAGAAGAATAGTATGGGTAAAAAAGGGGGATATGAATGATCATTTAAGAATAATATGATCATAAGGGAATGAGAACATGAGACTAAAATTTTATAAATACACCTAGAAATTCATTGATCATAATCATGAGTCATGGAATAAAACTTAAGGCTCATAATATATGAATCATAAAGGAATCAAAGAACCTGGGATATGAGAGAATAACATTGTCATAAAACCAGGTTATAAAAGAGTTGAATAATTTTTGGAATAATCATAATCATGGAAGTATTTTTTCAATGATATGCACCAATACATTCAATCAATTCAAGAACAATATAACCACCTATGCACCTATTTTGGGATTTATAAAACCCCACATGTACCCTATGTGGGGATTGAGATAACCTCCCATGTACCTGAGACCGAATGGCCTGAAGGCCTTATTTTTTATTTTATTATAGAGAATCCGCCTTTTATAGGTTGAAGGGGAACCCGTACATGACCCGTAAGACCAAGGTACAAGGCCCGACATGACCCGTAATACATGACCCGAAGGCCTAGAGGCATACCATGCCCAATACATGACCCATAGGCCCAGCCCACTAGAACTGCCTCTCTACAGCTTCTGCATCATTGATATTATTTAGGTCCCCACCTGCATTGTTAATCGGCTAACATTTCCCCATACAAAGCTGCACGGTGCCTGATCCTGATGGCGGTTGCCATACCCTCTCATTCTTCCAATCCGGTTAGCTCTGCTTCTGGTGACTGCTACTGGTGCTCTGATCCTCATCTAGGGTCTGCTCTGTGTGAACTGGGCTATTTCATGGTCTTCAATGGCTTGAAGGCCCTGTGGCCCAAAGGCCTTTGATGGCCTGAAGGCCCTGAGACCCATAGGCCCAAACTGATGGCCCGAAAACCCAAATCAGGGGAATAGTCTGGTTGCTACAGTACCAAACAGTGCCTGCTACAGTACTTTATATAATACCTGATACAGTACTGCTACAGTACTGCTACAGTTCCCCTGAAATTCGCCTCCACCCGATTTTGAACCTGGGTCTCTTGGATGCCAAGTAAGAGCTCATACCACTCTGGTATGAGCTCGTTGGCTCCCATGTACCCTTTGTGCTAAGAAACTCAATTAGTTGTAGAGATATCATAGATACACCTATCATATAATCATAATATATTGATATATATGATAAAATATAGTATATGAGTTTATCTTTTCTTCAAAACTCATCCCGTTGAAAAGAAGGTGGGGTTTATCAATATTTCATCATTATTATCACAAACCATCCAGAGAAAGTATAAAGATTGTATCACTGTACCAGATACCTAATAAATATTAGGTAACATAAATGGATGTTCTATTTGACTAAAATTACCATAAAAGGTCACTTGGACATTTCATTGATGAAACTACCCTCTTCATTTTGAAATCATTTTTTTAAAATATAAAAAATTATAATATTATACTGAAAATTTTTTATTTCGGAAAAAAATGTAACGCACTGTCCTAATTCAATTAGAATAGAAGATGAACTAGTTTACCACATGACCTCTAAAGTGACTTATGATACACTAGTTTATTATGACTGGAATATAGGTTCTAAAAAAATATATGGGGAGACTATAACCTCTTTATCAGAGTAAATCAAAAATGGAAATAAAAAAACAACAGCATAAAATAATAAGCATCAACCATAACTCACATATCACATTCTAAATCTAGGGAAGGACCATAAATAGAAGATAAGATAAATATTCCATTTCTTAACAGTGCCACATGCCAATAGAATACAAAAATGAAGACACAAAGAAAACCACCCATGTCGGGTCCTAACATCAAGTCCAATCACCTCATCCATGTTCCATCCCAAGTCAACCATTAATCATGGGTCCCATTCCTTTATCCGAACATGTTGATATGATGTATACTTGGGGTACCATTGATGGCCTAAGTAGTGTGTGAGTATAACTCAATTAGACACCACCAATGGTGACTAATGAAATATCCAGTCCAATTATAGTGTATGAAATAGTGCAATAGAAAAATAAAAATCAAGTCAAAAAGGAAACGTATTATAAATTAACCAATTACCAATTTTCTTGTTTTCTTTGTAACTCAGTATTCAAGACCATATATATTGGGGATAATAGTTAGAACCTAAAAATTATGGAATTAGTTTAACATTTATATTCGTTATATATAAATGGGTTTCCAATAAACATCCCACACCATGTCTAACCTTTTGTGCCTAGATCTTCATGTCAGCACCAAATAAATATGATGATGCATCATGCTCATTAATATAATACAAGGATGTATGGAATCATGCCTAACCATCCTTATTCAATGATTCAGAACATCATGTTTGACATCCTTACCCATGGGTCTTAGAGAAGCATGTACCACATTACAAAAAATTTAATCAATAACTATTTCCAAGGTCTCAACCACATGACCATTCAACACATGTTGGAAAAAAGTATTAACATTACTCTCAACCATTCAATTATCACATTTTTTAAACAAATTCTAGAACTAGAACATTTCATGTTTCATTTTCATTTCGAAATAATGACTCTCTCATTGATATTGTTTAATAATTTACAAACATGAACCATTAAATAATTTTCAGACACATTCCTCTCTCATTCCATTTCACCATTTAGTTTGATTCAGGTCAAATAAAACCATGGCCCTCATTATCAATTAGTTTATCAATGTGGATTGATTTAATTCCATAAAACCACTACATTACATTTTATAACCAACACTTTTCATTTTCATATAATTGACACACCCCTTTGGTGGCCATTTATCACAGTCTAACAAACTCCAATGGAACTAATGATATCTATAAAGGGTCTTACAATCCATTTTAAAGACCAAATGTATTATTATAAACCAAAAAAAGTTTCATAGAATATTGATGAAAAATCAAACACCATGAACACATATATGTCATCATGACCACGGAAGATAGTGTATATACCACCTATGCCATGGTCATTGAAAATAGCCACCTTAATTTAGGCCTCGATTTGACATAAAACAATAGATAAAATAAAATATAAGAATTACATGGATATATTTTTCATATATTTTGTAATAAGAGAGAACATGAAAAAATTGTTTTTCTATAAAATAGAATAAAAGTGACTCATAGACTTACTAGGAGCTTCACTTCACTCTAAAAAACTCTTCAAACTACCAATAATTGAAAGAGAATGATCCATGGAGAGGGATGGAGCTCTTGGTTCTCCCCCTCTCTATTGGAGAAGACTTCTGGTGGGAGTCATATAAAAATCACATAAATATTAGGAGGTAAATATGATCATTTTACAACTTTTAATGAGGTGAAAGGTATACTAACCATGTCCCAACCGTGAAGCCTCCTATATCAAAGAAAGGAATGGGACACATTGTTTTTATATGACCCCTCATGGTTTTCTAAACCATATGGGGGATATGTGTTCAGATCTATCTAAGGCTGAAAGGTTTTCAAGCTCCCATTTCCTGTTATACAAATAGTGGACCTCCCTCCTCCAGGGCACATAGTCCTGGTGCACCGTCAGTACTAAATATGTGTGAACCTTGAACCATGCACTAGATGGCCCAAAATTTCCCTGTTTTAATGTCCCAAGCTCTTGGAACACACCCAATTCCTTCCCTACTCCTAAGAAGTATTTCATTAATAATTTTTAATGTTATTAAATGAAATTAAAATGAAACAGACCTCATTAAAATGTTAATATCATATAACTCCCTACCATAAAAGATATCATCCTTGAGATGCACTTACTAGAATCACTAAGACCACATGTTAAATAGGCCAGGAAACTAGAACATTCTACCCTCTTCCCTCTCCTATGTTTCTTCTTGAACACAAATGTGATACCATAACACTCAGACTAATGAAACAACCCTACCCTAAATAATTTTCAATCTGTGGTCGAAAATGCGAGTCATATGGTCCTCAAAGGACACATCATCCTCAAGATCCACATCAAGAACATTAATCACATGATATAGATATGAAACAAGAAAAAAACTATGCATATAAATTTATCACTATAGAAGATAAAATCAATACTCTACTTGAATGATCCACTCTACAATCACAAATAGTCCCACATACCTGGGCACCAACTATCCCTGTTTATGAATATGATAGTGATACAATATTGGATACACCTAAAGAATAATGTGACCAACCAATTAAATATTTATAGGTTCATAAAATTGTTCAGTGTATGATTTATGTCTACTCTATACCATAGACATATGCTTTTGTATTAATTGAACATGCTCTGATTTCTCCTGCACAAGTCTCGAATCCAAAAATCAGATTTTCATACTTCCAACCAACACAAATGTGATATACATGTCCTAACCTAGAGTGAATAATATGGTTACATTTGTATATTTCCAAATAACTATTATAATAGGTGAAATAAATATGTTCTTAGTGATTTTCACATGTTCCACCAAAATCAAGAATGTAGGCTCTCAACATGTCCTCATACAACTCAATAATCCATTCTGATGGTTCGTCTATTCGTGGGTGAAAATATGAACACACAAATACATTTTTACCAAGAACCTTATATCTTCCATTAAGGTAGTGTGATGTAAAACATGGATTATATGATTAAATTATGTGGTTTTGAAACCCATGTATCTATTCTATCCCTCGAACATATAGGTCACCGCACTGATCCATGGTGAAAGCGTCCCTAATCTATAGAAAATATGAAACCTTTGTTAACTAATCCAAAATCGACCACATTTCATCACACATACCGGTTTAGTCTACAAACCCACAAAAAATACATCATAACCTCATACCACATCCATTATGATGTAGTCAACAACAACAATAGACCAGCGGGTCACTAATGCTTAGCGTTCACCAGTTGATAGGTGTAACACCACATCACAAAACCAATGATCCATTTATTACATCCTATCATCCTATACTATTAATGAATATCATGATAATTGTTTTTTCAAACCAGGGTAAAATTAACACTTTGAGTCATGAAATTAAGGAACCATCTCCTTACACATAATAATAGGTACAGTCACATAACTATGAACATGGATAATCTAATCATCATCAATGGTCCAATTGGGAGGTATCTCCCCACCATCAAGGATTTTCCCTAATGATAAAAATTAATAATCCATATATAAACTTTCTTTGATTCAAGTTAGAATTGGGGAATCAATAGATAAAGGCACAGAGCTCATATACTCCCGCTCATCCTGAACACCAATACACATCTCAGTGAATAAAGCCATCAATTTTCACATGAAACTATACTGTTGAAGTGTATGAATATTTATATTTTGGCTTAAATAGTTAGTAAAATTATTTACCATCTCCTATTTATAATATATGTTGAAATAAAAATATTATTATAATCAACCCATATTCACATCTTTATGTTTAAGTCACACTATGAAAATATATATTTGAAACTCTTGTGATTAGTAAAATCTATAAACCTTTCACCCAAAAGGTAACAAAACCAATACTTCAAGGAATAAACCACTATGTATAACATGGGAAATGTGTAGGGTAGTTAAACTCATATGGCATCAAATTTTATGATCCATATTCCAAAACTCATTCTCCTTGAATCAACATTTCCCTAATCCATTGCAGGAAGCATTACAATAAAATGTACACTTCTTATCGTAGTTGGGCATGATCAAAATTAGTTATATAGTAAAATGATTCTATATCACCTAGTAATCATTCCCACATTCCTTATAATAAAAAAAATGTTTTACCATTCTTGGTAAAGACCAAAATTGGAACTACTAAGAATGAAAATTATTTGACTAACTATTGTAAATAACCCACCAAACCCAAAAATCCTCAGATATCAAAAACATTATTAGGATACCCCCATTAAAAAACCACTAAAACCTTCTCATATTGAAAAAGACATTGTCCCCCAAGATGATGGGACTTAACAAATTTACCTAGTCAAATCCAAAAAATGAAACTTTGATAAAATGGAATATAGAATATTATCTTTTAGTGAACTCATGGTGGTGTAAAGATGATTGGCATAATGATATTGAATCTGGGAGTACACCAATATGTCATTAACGAATGGACATGAAACAATATAAGTGTTAGTGAAATATTCAGTTCATCATGGCCATAAATATAGTTTTATCATTGATCAAACCAATCGATACCAATACAAACTCATAAAAATCATAAATGGTTATAAAATAATTTAACAATGTATATAAGAATATCAACCTGAGTTTATGATACCGTGATATGAAATCAATTTTGTAAAATACAAAGTCACCCTTAAGATATTTAAAAGGTCATTTATATGTGGAATATGATACCAATTCTTAATCATCATCCAGTTCAACTTTGGAAAACCAAATCAGAGATCCCCAAGTAGAAATACTCATATGGATGAATCCTTTAGCGTTTATCACTTCAAATTGTGTCTTAAGATGTTAAATATATATTGGTTTGATTCTATTGTGTGTAACAAAAACATACTAAGATCCTAAATTAACTCCATTTTAAATTCAACCTTTCTCTCAGGTAAAACCCCTAAAAAATCTCATTTACACAAATCATGATACTGATCCACTATAAGAGGTAAATTTTCATTTAATAATCTCTCATAATCAAGAATAATTCCCAGAACTGATGATGTAAGATCTCTCAACTTTTCATGAATGGGACCTACATGTAATGTTTAGATATCCCACTCCCAATGGTGAACATCAATGTTACCCTTTAAATATATGAAGGTCATTCTCCTACAATGAAAATTAAAATGATATTCATACTAAACTAACTAGTTCATTCCCAATATCATGAAAAAAACTAACATATCAAGCATGACCATGTACCAAAAGAGATTCTACCCACCAATCTAGAGGGAAAATTTCTTAAAATTATGGATAGTCATGGATCATGACTCTAATTCCATGTAACTAAACATAATTGGAAACATATACCCCCAATTGGTCCAATCCATTGAAAACCTTGAAGATATAAAATAATGAGAGGATCTTATATCAAAAAAATCAATATAAATAATACCTGTAACAAGAATCATAATAAGGATAGTTGATGGTCCAACAATGATCTAGATGGGTGCAGGGTGAAATGCATTCAGTTGACCTATTCCACTACCCTAAACTCATGTCCAGGTCGTATATGCTACACTTCTCTTCTAATATAGATTATCTTGTCTTAAAAAAACTCATCCGAACCCCTTAATAGTAATTCTAGATAAATTACAACTACCAGATTGATAGGGGTAGTAAATCCCCTACTGGTGCTCTAAATTGACATAGGTCCTCCATTATCTCCCATCTATTGAGGGTTCATGAAAACCTCTATAAGTGCCTCATCTTTTCACAATATCATCATTCGACTCGTTGTTGAAGGATATAATTGCTCATGTGACTAGGTTTTCTACACCGGTAAAATACCACTTCACTACTACCCTAGGAGGAAATTCCTCTCAATTTTTGTCCAATACGCCACTACCTTGCTAAAAGTTTTCATAATTATGCTTCCTACCCTCAAAATATGTACAACCTGGTCACCAAGTTGAAATCATATATCCACCACTAGAGGACTCCTTAAGGTTCACATAAAAGATTATATCCTTATTAAACATGTAGAAACTATTATTTAAATGAATTATATTCACCTGGTTGATCTCACATAAAATACAAACCCAATTGTCTTCACCATCTTCCTCACCACCACCAAATTTGGAAGAAAACAATGAAAATCAACAATGTAGAAAACATAAGTCATCACTAAATTATTCCCCTTGGTAAAATTTATAAAGGATATAGCTCTCTCATTACTAAAATTTTCTTGGTAGAAATGTAAAAAGAACTTTTCTTGGAATACCTTCTAAACCATATCATCCAACTACTTAGCCTAGGCCCGAATATCCCACCGGCACTTTTCTGGTCCTCACAAAATACAAACTTCTAAAGTGACCCTTATCTCTAGAAGAGTTTTTATGGGATCCAAAATAGTCTTGATAGACTCAATGTATAACTATCATGCCTCATGTCCATCTTCTCTAGATAATGTTAGAGGATGTTTGAGCTCAAACTCTCTAGTTAGATCTAATATCATTGGTGCTTCAAAACCTACTTCTCTCTCCATAAGCTATATAAAATGAGTTATTTTCTCATGAAACTTATCTTACCCCTATTACTCGAAAATAGTGGAGGTTATCATCCCACTACTGGAGGTTCATTCGTAGTAATTTCATATAGTCACCCTAACAGTAAATGTTTTCATGGTAGAATCTCTCTATGAATCTAAATGCACATTTCAGGTTCCATAAAAAATAATTTCATAGTTATAAAAAACATGGGTCATAAATAACTATAATAATATATTTCACATACACTATCCCAATGAATAAAAACATGTCACAATCACTACACCCAACCATCTGTATTCATGGTCATGGATAACATAGGAAAAAATAAACTTCCATGTTACAAATTCCACAACAGAAAATATTTTATCATCTTTAAATTTATAAGGAATTACAACTTACTCATTATGAAAATTTTTAACACTTCTATGTTATAAAAATTTCATTGAAAAAAATTTCACCTTCTTGATTATGAAGTATTTATTTTAAATCACAAAATTAATATAAAATATTATAATTCCTCATAACACACATTATCTTCAGTGTGTTCCTTACAAGATACTTGTCATATAAAAATCTGAGTACCTAAAATAGGGTATTCATTAATAATATCGAGCTATTTTGGACCATTATTAAAAAATGAAAATAAATACCATCACACATCATGTGATTAAATCACGGTGAAATAACATTTCAACTATAATAAGTGATAATTAAGAGAAATAATCACATTATAGGAAACATGGGTTTCCCCCATTCATGGGTTAATTAATCCCATGCAGTAGCTCATTACTAAGACCCTAACAGATCCTAGACTCATGTATACCTTTAAAAAAAGTAAAACAATAGAGTTTAAATTCTATGATACTATTTATTGACGACCCAAACCATCTCACTCAGACTAGAATCCGAACTAATACTTTACATGACCAAAGGTGCACGCCCCTATATGCTTGAGGCTATTGAATAACAGTAAGGTTCTACATAAATACATGGAAATAATATACCCTGTTTATCGTAGTAAATCCAATATTTGAAATAAAATAAACAATATCATGAAATAATAAGAAAAAATCATAACTCCAATACCACATTCCCAAATAAGGGAAGTACCAACAAACTAATACAGTTAATATGCTATGTTACAATAGTGTCACATGGTATAGTAAAACCAAAATAATGACACATAGATAACCTCCCATGTCGGGTCCCAACATCGATTCTATTACCCTTATCCAAGATCCATCCAAATTCAACCATCTATCATGGTACATTTCCCATATCAAATCTTGTAAATATGAGTTCTACTGGGTTTCCTTCTATCACCTAAGTAGGGTGTGAGTAAAAATAAACATGACACCACCAATTATGCCTAAATTAATGTCCATTGAAATTATGGTATATGAAATAGTGAATGAATAATAAAAATCATGGAATAAAGGACACATATTTTAATCCAACTATCTTTCAATCTACCACCTTAGCCTCATACTCTATGATTCTAGATGATAACTCTAGGGGTTAAGTATTTGATCCCCAAAAATGTGGAAGTAATTTATCATTTACATTCTTCATGTGTGTTGGGGGTAATCACCCAAGTAACCACTCAATGTAAAACTATTTGTGTTATGATCACCATATCAACACCAAATCATGATTATGAGGTGTGATTCTCATATATCTAAGCTATAAATAGAGAGTTTCATATCAAACCATACCTATTTAATGATTTGTAATTTCATGTGCAACATCCTCACCCATGGGGTCTTAGAGATTAATCTTCCACATCATAAAAAATTCATAAAAACCCATTTCTAAGGTCTTAAAAACTTTACATTTCAACACATTATTGCACTAAGGAAGAAAATTATTCTCAACTCTTCAATTATCAAATGGTTTCCAATATTTAACTTTGTTTAACAAAAATTCCGAAACTAAAATATGTTTCACTTCATTTAAATTACATAATAATGTTTCAATCATTGAAATACTATAACAATATATAAAAATTCCCTTTTTATCATTTCCATAATATTATTTTCCCATGTAATTTTTTCATTAAATTCAATTCATTTTGAATAAACCATTGGTACTCATTAACAATCCATTTAAAAAGGGTATTTTTAAATTTACAATATCCTACTATATCCACGTTTATAATCCATACAATTAATTTTCATGGAATTGAAAAAACTAGTGGGCTATCATTTATCCTAGTATAAAAACTCTAACAGACCTAAATAGATATGCAGAGGGTCTCAAAACCCATTTTAAGCCCAAAATTATTATTCTTAATCACAAAATATTGTGCAACATGATAGAGTAGTAATACACATCATAAACACCAATAAACCTCAAGATTATGAGAGATAGAATATATAACACCTAACCAAGGATCAATAAAAAATAGTCACCAAACAATAGCCCCTAATATGATATAAAACAACATCTAAATGAAAATATTATAATTTCTAAGAAATAGGGATCATAATTTTCATAAGAATTGAAAACTAGAAACCACAGTTCTTCTAGAAAATTGATGAAATAAAAGTTGGAGACGTACCTGGAGATTTTATTCACATTAAAAATATCATTAAACACCTAATAATTGAAGTAGAATGCTCCTTGGAGAGTAAGGAAGATCTAGGTATTCATCCCTTACTAATGAAGAAGAAATAGGATAGAGATCGACTGATAATCGAACAAAGATTATGAGGGAAAATAGTTATTATCATTTTTTAAAGAATTGTAAAATTTGGCCACATGGTTTACCAACCATTCACCAATTATGATGCATCCTATTTCAAATATAGTTAGGGGTTTCTTGATTTTCAGGGATCTGGTATGGTTTGGTAAATCGTGCAGAGGTCCTATTGTTGGTTCTGTCCAAAGTTTCACAATTCTTATGGATCCTATAGCATCCCGTCTTTTTATAACATAACTTTCATTTCATTACACGGAACTGAGGATCGTTAAGGTTTAGTGTCTTGGAAACAAGGAACATAATACATGAAAACAATATAAAACATTATTCTTAAACACTTGAAAGGCTTCTCCTTAAGTTCATCCTAGGTTCATTACTGCATCTCATAACCTGGGGACATACATCAAAAGAAAGGGTGAGTAGAAGGCCCAGTAAGGGAAACAAGAGAAACATTTTACATGTGAACTTGAGATACTTCATTAAGGACATGAAAAGAACTTTAAGGCATGAGAAAGAAATCATGAGATACATCATAATAAAAATAACATTTTTCATAACTTGAATATGTGGCTTCAACATTTAATATTGACAATCGTTTCGTTTCACCAAGGTCCATCCCCAAGGTGTCGTTAAAAATTACCATGGTTATTCACCAAGGCGTCGTTAAAATGGTCATCTCTAGAGATTAAGTCTTTACCCAATGCATTGGAGCGCTATCAGGGCGCACCCTTAAATTTTCCTTTATTACCATGTGAGCCACATATATCATCATCAATCATTTCATAAACAACCCATATAGCATAAAATAAATGGGTTTCATTTCATAATCATAACGTTTTAAAAACTGCTTTAAAGACATTATCTTTATGTCACTTTAAACCCACAGAAAGGGAAAGAGGGTTTCATGTATGTAAATCCCAGAATTTAAAATAGAACATTTTTATATATGTGTGAATACCCCTATATAAAGAAGAGCTTTGAGTATTCACTTTATAACATTAAATAATTTTGAGAAAAGAGAGAGGTACTTTGAGACGAAAATTCTGCAGCATAATGACTATATTTCGGGGTTTTAGAAAACTTTGAAAAGAGAGGGGACATGGGTCGAACAATCATAATTGACCCATAAAACAGTAGAGGGACAGAATAAGATGGATATATGGACATGGTGATGCAATTTCAAGGACATACCATTTGAAATGAAAAACATGGAAGGAAGACAAAAATTAGATTTCTCTTAAGAAAATTCGGCAGCCTAACGACGTCACTTAAAACATCAAAATACTGAATTTAAGAGATCAAATGGGGTCTCTCATAATTATATCATAAAATATCAGTATGATAAATATAGAGATAATACCCAAAAATAATAAAAAGGAACTTGAAAGACATGACATGAAAGTAGAACTTTGAAAAGAATGAGGAGGGTGAAAGAATCCCTTAAAAATTCGGCAGCCTAACGGCGCCACTTAAAACTTCATAAAATGAAATGATGAGAGTAAGAGGGGGTCTCTCATCATATGAACATAAAATGTACAGTATAATGAATATAAAAGAACATCCTCCAACATAAGAACATGTAGTATAAAAGAATTGACATAAAAGAGATCACTTGAAAAGAAAGAGAGGAGTCAGATCCCTTACCTTAAAACGTGACTCTTGAAACTCAAAGGTTTGGACCTTGAGGGATTGGGGGAACCTTGGGAGGACTACTTGGGAGGTAAGGAGACCAGAACTTCGTTGAGAATGGTTTTTGAGTCGAAAGGATGAGAGGAGGGCTTGGTATTTATAGGGAAAGTGAGGGGACAAGTCATTAATGGCCAAGGGACACCTCATTAGTGGTTTTGGCAAAACCATGGGCTTGCCCATGGTTTTTGCCCATGGTATTGGCCACTTGGGACACCTCATACCTTATCTTACTATTCATAAGTCGACCATATTGATTACATACTTAATACATCATTTAATGATGTCATTAAACACCCGTAACTGAAAAACTATACTTTCACTATTCATCGAAAACTCAACTTTCTCAGAAAAATCCCAAAATTTCACCTTAACCAAATATCAATGCTTTGATTTCAAAAATGAAATCTATTTTATAAAAATAATTTTCTAAATATTTTTAATTAAATATTTAATTAATTAAAAAAACACTATTCACTGAAAATTCATTTTTTTCAGAAAAATCCCCAAAAATTACCTTAACATAATATCGATGCTCTGAGTTCAAAAATAAAGTCCTTTTTATACAAATAATTTTCTAATTATTTTTAATTAAATTTTTAATTAAAAAACACTATTCATCCGAAAAAACTAATACTTGACTAATAATTTATGAAACTGTTATTTACCCATTTTATTGAATCACATTACTTAATCTAGGTGTCTAAATTATATTAAAACTTTCTTTGAGTGAAATTACTAATCCATTTGGTCACATTACTAATCCTAAGTGTAAAATCACTATTCATAATTTACTATTAATCAAAAACTAAGTTGATCTTATTAGACTCCAAATTTTTTACTGAACACTTTTGTAGAAGACCATTTTTTGAAAATCATTACACATCATTAATTATTTAGGGTTTACATAAATGTTTTTAAAATATCCCTTTTTCAAAAATTCATCAATAAAATATATCCTAAAATTATCCGGACAAAAGAAATTCCACAAACATCACTAAAGGAAGAGATCTCAATTTATTCACCTGAAAGGATTACACAAGGAAGCTAGGGTCTCGTCACATAGCCCCTTATAACACCGGCATAAGACCTAAGTGTAAGGTGTGCTATGGTGAGAGAATATGAGGGAGGCTCAGATAACATTGCCCTAGTAGTAATCTCTACTAACTTGAACTTCTCCCGCAGGTGTTTCCGTTCAAGCTTGACACGCTGGAGTTCGGCTTGGGCTTGGTCCAAAGCGAAACCCACTGATGCTACCTCCTTCCCAAGCTCTGATAAGTGGGCTTCATAAGGTTCGAGTCTACTGGATGAAGCCATCGACTCCTCTTTCTGCATTAACCATTAACATCTTATTAAATCATTAAGAGTAAGTTAATATACTTCTAAAAAATATTGGGTCGTTACAGATCCCCTTGCATGGTTTACACATAGTGATTCTCCCTCTTCTAGGATGCGTGGTACTCATTCATGTTTATTAATAACCATGTATCAACCACGATTCATTCACCGCATGACCCATTTTCCCTCTTTTCATGTCCTGAAACCTTGAGATACTCATGATACCTTCCCTTCTACATGGAATATTTTTATTAACAATTTTCAAAAGAGTTTAACAGAAAAAAACAAAAAAACCCCATATAAAGTAAAGGATCTTACATCCAATAAAACATTTAAAGTAGTATTCAATCTAAATATTATTTATGATGGTGGGAAAAGCTATTTTTGTGGTATATATTAAAACAATGATATTATTCATAGCTTTGGTTAAAAATAACTTGTTTAGAAAATGAAAAGAAGATTCATTTTCTTTATATATATATAAATTCAATAAAGGAATAAAATAATTTATAAAATAATTGGATATTTTTAGAAAAATTATTTTAAACATATATATAGAATATGGATATGAAAGTAAAAAAATTCAACCGAAGAGAGAAAAAAATCCAGTTTATGTCAAAAGCATTCTTCTAGCCTCTTGAGAACTTAAACATAATAAAATGAGTAGATAAAATGTAATATCTGTAAATAAAGAAATAAAAAGAAAATAGAAAACATTTTTGATATATATATATTATATAAATTCATCATAAGATATTTCAACATAAAAAATCATTGTAAATAGTAATATTGTAACATCAAACCCTTACAACATGTATGAATTGATTTATAAGTTCTCTAACCATATTTTTAATATACTTAAATTTATTGTAATTATAAAATATATATCATATACATAATTATAATATCATTTATGATATAATTATAGTACTTCATCAACCATTTATAATTAACTATTTATTAAAATAATTGTTTCTTTGTGTTGATTGTTTCTGTTTTCATGAATGATTTGGTTTGAAGTTCCGGTCAATGAAGTTTCAACATTATTATATAACACCAAGAATTATAATAACGATATAAATATAATATATAATAATTATATAAATATTTATAAAATTACATAAAATTTCATGTTATAAAAATTAATTACACAGTTCATGGAGATTGTAGTCCGTTCGTACACATGAACACTATTTGCATTTATTAATGAAAAGAAGAAATGAACCATAAATAATATTGTATCATTATAAAATAATAATTAAATAATAAATAATAAATATATATATATATTTAACATATCTAACATTATATCCATTAATGTTATGTGGTGATGATAAATGATTCATATTGCTATTTGGAGGTGATAGTCTAGATGTATGAACAAGTGATACATTCATTTCCCAATTTATGGAAAAGTTGTATAATTATTTTTGTGAAATCATCAAAATAAAATATCACTATATTGATGATAATTTAGTCATCATTTTATTATTAATGAAAATTTTTCATTGAAGGTGGAATAAGAAATAAAATATTGAGTGCTCGATTAATTTTTATACATCTTATTTGAGAGACATGTTTTGGCTTATACCTTAAGCCTTAATAAATTTTCATTATTAGAATAATATGGGATAAATAATGAAGGGAAGTATCTAGTATCTTTTGGGATATGGATTTTCTGATTTATAAGGCCCAAATTCCTATATAATGGTAGAGAATAGGTTCTCTTTCATAAGTCTGGGAGAATACACAGTTCAAATTACATTATATATTTAAATATAATTAATGTATTTCTCAATTAAAAGGATTAAAATAGAAAAATGATTAAAAGGAAATATATTATAAAATGTAAATATCTATATCTAATAAGAATTATAAATGTTTATGTGTAAAATTTACATTAATCTTATGGTTTAACCCTTAATAAAACTATTTTAACATTAACCATGGTAATTGTTTTTACGATTTTACTATAAATTATGAAAAAAATATAAGTGGAATAATTAAAAAAGTGTGAACATGATGATTAAAAATGTTTAATAAATTCCAAAAAATTTCATTTCTTTGAGAGGATGAATTTAACATTAAAATAATCATTGAAAATGCAATGAAGACTAATTTATAGAAAACTGTATTTTTAAGCATAAAATGGAATTTACATTGAATCCTTGCCGTGTAAAAAAATAAAAATAATTTTAAAATATTGGAATGAATATATTATCTATAAATTTCATTAAAACTAATAATTTTAATGGTTTATTTAATTTATTATGTTTAAAACACATTGCACACTTAAAAAATATTTTACAAAAAATAACACTTATTACCTTGAAATGATTCTTTCTTCATTCTTACCCCTAATTAACAAATGTATGGATTATAATTCATTATTCTTATACACTGTCATTATATTTCATTGAAATAATAATTATATAGGAATCAATATACATCATTTAAATAAAAATACATATCATAAAGACAAAAACCTTTAATCGTAAAATAGGGATTTTAATCATTAAATGATTTTATTAAAAATATAATGACAATTTATTTGGAATTAATAAATAAATATGAATTTAAGAAACTATTTTTTAAATTATTTTTTATATTTTTAACTCTATTCAAATCTACTAATCCAATGAAGAGGTTTTCAAGGTATATTATATCACATATTCATTTTGACTTTGGTTTTCATGTAAAGAAAGTTGTCAAATATGTTTCATTTAAAATTAATACATATATGTATATATATGTGTGTGTGGGATTATATTATATAACCCTTATAATTAATTTATACTTCAAAAATCTATCTCTTTGATAGAAACTAATAAGGATATATCCATTTCATTCCATCCTCTAGTTCCCATGTAACTTCCTCGAATTCCAAATTCCACAAAAAAACTTTAACTAGTTGAGTAGTCTTGTTATGTAGAACATTATCTCTATGATCCAATATTTATACCGATTTTTCTTAATTTGAATAATTTTCTCAATTGGTAGAAACTCTATGTTCTATTCATGTGAAGGATCACGTATGAAATTCCTCAAGAGAGATACATAGAACACATCATTAACTTGATAGAGGTTCAGAAGAAGTTCCATGTGAAAATATAGAGTCCCTAATCAATCAATAATCTTAAAGAAAAAAATATACAAAATTAATAGCTTTCCCTTCATTTTGAATCTCACAAAAAATTCCTTATATAAATAAAAAGGAATACCATCCCACTAACCTCGAATTCTAGATCTCGGAAATTATTTAATGCATAACTCTGCCATCGACTCTAAGATGCCCTAAAGTGATGCTAAATGTCTTTAAAATTCTAAGAAATCTTCTAAAATTACATAAGTCCCAATATATTTCTTTCACTAACTTCATAATAGAACATTATTATTCTACACTTCCATTCGGGGAGGGATTTATTAGGATCCATCAAACTGCACTATTGAAATATATTGTCATAAGAAAATTCTATAAGATGAAGTAGTTGATTCAAAAAACCATTTAAATATAGTGAAAATGGTATTTTCATATCATCTATAGTCTAAATGATTCTATTCAATGTAAAACCTATCTGCATATGAAAATATGTACTAAAATAGAAACTTGTATATATAGCTTTCTAAAGACGTCTCTTGATCATCAAGGTAAACCTTATATCTCAATTAGATACAATAAAATTCTGTACTCCATGAAACCTTCTCACTTCCTTAATATATATAAAATAAATATTACTAAGAGAGAAATCATCCCAAATAGTATTGAAATGTGATAACTTTATAAGGTGATTTACTATAACTCAAATATCATTCTGGTCTTGAGATATTATAGGGTGCCCGAAGTTTAAATCCTTAGTGATGTTTTCCCATTTTAATTCTTGTATTATTCACAACTATAAAAACTATTTATTCTTATATTTATCATCCATAACTTTTTTGAATAGCATGAATAGAGACACATAAAATGTAATATATCTATTTATGATGTCCCACATGAAATAATCATTCAGATATCTATACATATTCATACTTCCACAATGATTAAATAATGGTGATCTATGAACTTCATAAAATAGACAATTCTTTAATTATGGGCTTTACGGGACACAAAATTGGTTCCTAAACATTATCATTCAATTAAAATCAAGTTCAACCCAGGGTAATTTATCACCACCTTTTACAGAACTACATATCCCATCTCTTCCACATTAATCTTCACATGGATAGATCGCTGGACACTCATTTGAGAAAAATATGATTTGTACCCATACTATGTGATTTGAAGGTCTATATTTTTAGAATCCATATATTTAGGATCCATTTTAATCCTCTTCATATATTAGTTGATATGATCATTTTGACTCAAAACATTATCAACATGTTCCTTTTCCCAGGTTGATAAAATATTGATTAGTAATAATATTTAGTTAACTAAAATAATATTATCTATATCTTATTCAACTCTTTCTAGGAGAATATATAATTTAATATTTTATATTGAATATATATCTTACACCTTTCCCCAAAAATATAATTCCTATATATCTTTATTGAAAAGAATATCACTTTTAAATAAAAATCTCGAGTCAAGTAATTTTAATCATTAAAAGTCAATTAGAATGAGTCCTAAGATATTCCTATATCAATCTACATAAGAACACATCCCAACACCTTATTAAATGCAACATAGTAGATAATAAACTCTTATATACTATAGGGTAGTGTGATGATAGGTGCAATGATAAAACTTATTTCTAGTTCCTTGAATTTTTTTGTACATTCATATATCCATGAGAGTTTTACTCTCTTCTATGTTAACATAGTGAGATGATTAGATGTTCATAAAAAATTCCCCATAATGCACCGATGATATCTAAAAAATCCATAAAAATTATTTATATCACTCATAGTGTTCAGTATGTTCCAAACAGTAATAACATCAGTGTCTGATGGATCCCTGAAATATCCTAGCTTGAGATTATAAGACCCAAACATAACAATTTAATATAAAAATTTCATATTTGTTAAACATTTCTTAATTATTTTCCTTATTTATGTTTTTTAGTGAAATACTCAATCAATCTTGATTCTCTTACTTTCTTTGTTAATATATAAGAATATTTTATATAAATACTAGCACAAATTGATTGAGTTAATATGTAAATAATATATTCATTAAATCCTTAAATATAGTAGAGGCCATAATAAGATAAAATTGAATAACTATAAAATTATTGTGTCCAGACCTCATATGAAAGATTGTATTGGGTATGTATCGAATTTTGACCCTCCACTGATAGTATCTAGATTTAAGTTTAATCTTGGAAAATTATTGAGCTCCTCTTAATTGATCAAATAAATCATAAATATGGTGAATACTATTCTTATTATTGATTATGATAATTTTATATTCATGATAATCGATGTAGAGTTTCATTATTATGACATTCTTATTAACATAAAGAATAGGTGAAACACATGGTGATTTACTTGGTTGAATGAATCCTTTATTAATAATTTCATAGAGTTAGTCATTTAATTATTTTAACTCGGTCACGATTATTATATATTATTTCTTTTAAATAGCTATAACACTAGTTATGTGTTATATTGAATACTCAACTACACGTTTTAAGTAATACTATTAAACTCTTCTGTAACGATATCAATAAAATCCCTTAAAATAGAAATATCTTCGATGTTGAGTTTCCAACCAAATACTTGAGATTAATTCCCATATTTAATTGGATTTAGGTCCCATATAATTTATGTAATTTACATTTTAAGTTCATATTTATCCTCACACTGATATACAATGATAGGTTGGTTTGGAATATAAAACATGACTTCCATTACATGGAAACTGATATGGGATTTATAAAAATAATTCTAATCCATGACCATAATAAAATAAAATTCTAGTATAGGAATAATAATGAGATATGAAAGAAGCGCCTTCCAAAAAATATGAATTAGAGAATAATAATAGACTTGAGATATGATCATCATACCAATAGGATTCTTCACTTCTAACTCAACATCACTTGTTTTTGGTCATAATGTGATACCGTTATAAAATTATTCAAATATAATGGAGTGGGTTAAGATTGAAGGAAATAGGATATAAATTGTTTTAGAGTGTATGGAAGGTGTACATTTTAGAACATCATTATAGTACCCCACATCAATAATAGTGATCACATGAGATTTCCCTTTTTCTCTAAGATTAAGAGGTTTCTAAAATTGATAATCATCATTAACCCGCAAATTTGATCTCCTGTTATCATAATTCCTATACTCATTACATTTTAATCCCCAGTGTATGGGTGGTGCATTCTGTGAATAATTCCCTTTCATTAATATCATTATCTAACTTATTCTGAAACCATTAACATTATGTTTCATGATGAAATTTCTTTCCACACATAAATCATTTTTATTCCCCTTACTATAATTTACACCATGTTTCTTTCCACACATATGGTGTAAAGAAAGGCTCATATTTTTACCTCAATTGTTTTTTGTTATTAGAATTTCTTCTTAATTACATTTTCATTTATTATAAAAACCAAAATATTGATGGCTGATGTCAATCTCAATTTTTAATATGAGAGTACATGATATGAAAAATTTATATATTCCAAATCCTATTATAGATATCAACTTTTGAATGCATTGTTTTTATCCACTAAAGAGTAAAACAATATTTATTTCTAGTTGGATGATAATACTAGAATCGTACCTTGAATGTCATGTAAAATTTTCCTTCTAGGAATTAATGTATTCATAATCCTTTTGTTTTTTATCAAGTAAATACTTCTTCATTTTCATATAAAGAATACGAGGATATTAGCTATTGAAAAATTACATTTTATCATTATCCATTTCAATAGAATCAATTTTTGACTCTTGCCTCATTTTTAATAAAAGGTTCTACCATTGATCTTCTTCTCATTTTAAATGATAAGAAAATTAAACATTGATGCTTCTAACACTGGGGAATGGAAAAAATATTTTTAGGGGTACTGATCAACTAATAATCAATTTGGATAACTTTATACCCAGTAAAAAAGGTGAATGTTTCTTCATAAAGGACTCTAAAAAATGTTGTTCCCTCCATTTTTAGTTTGGAAGTTCAGTATGATTTGTGGTTTGTGAATTTTTTGTAATAATATCAACATTTGTATTTCATAAAAAATGCCATAATATTAGATTTAATAGGAGGAAAATCATTACATTGTTTGTCAAAATCATAATGAGAATCCATATAACCATGAAAATAATATATAGGATGTATGAATAATGAAAAACTATTTTTAATCTATGAAACCTTTAGTTTAACCTATTTTTTTCATTTTCATCATCTATTAAAACCCTTCTTAATGGTTTATAATAAAAATGTGAATTTCCAAAGAATATCCCGTCAGTGTGTTCAATTGGGTGTGTAGTATTTGGCATACTCATCATGCATCTATTATTATAAAGTTAATACATAATCCTCCCATTTAGAGTTTTACTCCTAGGTGTATCTATTTCGTAGATGAATCCACCTTCTCCTATCTAGAAATTGATGTATTTTATAAGAAATAAAAAATCCATTATTTTCCATAACATAGGATGTTATCCTTTGATTTCATTAATTATAATCATTCTTACTAAAGTGTACTCATCCATGTTTCAAAAAATCTATTAAACTTTCTATGATACCAATTGAGGTGAAACAATAATTTTATAAATTAATATTACATCTTATTAGATTAATATTCATTATATGACATTAATAACCACATAATAACTATAGTGGTTTAATTCCTTTAGAAACAAAAATATATAATCAAATGGAAAATAATATGTATATGTATATGTATATATCATACTAATATCTTCATAATAAGAATCCTTCCTAGAATTATCATACTATAAACAATTCTTTATATCCCCAAGAAAAATACATAATAAAGTGTGAGATCAAATTCTCAATAATAGTAAATAATGGATATATCATTGATTATTTATATATAACATATGAATAACTGTATGATTTCATGTACAATTTTTTTAACTATAATGACCCCAACCCCAGTAGCCCAAAGCTATGGTCTAAATAATTAAATTATCTATAGATATAAATAATCACATCCCAAATGAAAAAATAGTTTAATAGTCTCAAATAATCATATAAAACCAAGCTTCTCATTTTATTTTGGTAATAAAACATAAAAACATAATGAATGAAAAAATTATCTATTAATGAAATCATTCAAATATTCCTTCTTCGTATCCATGGGATAGAAAACAAAACAATGGTTAGATTTGATGCTCAGTAAGGGTTATGTACAGTGGAAGCTATCATGATTAAATAATGAATAATAAATATTGATTGGGAAATAACTAACAATACATGACATTTAATAAATAAATAGACCATGAAGAATAATAAAGTGATAATAAATTGTGATCATATAATGGAATATAAATAACCAAATGTGCTTAAAACATATCCATGGATATCAAAACAATTCAAATAATCACATGGAAATAATTTACAACTTTCATAGTGATGGAATAAATAATGTTCAATATCATAAATTTCCCATCATGTCTTTTTCCTAGATATCATACATAAATAGGAAAGGAATACACCAAATACCAAAAATAACATGTCTAATGAGTTGTAATGATTCCTCGAGGGGCTATATATAATTGATCTGTCATGAACCGGACCGGGTCAACCATGAACCGGTCACCCGAGTCAGTCTGCAGCATGGCCCGAAGGGCGTTCCCGATCCCCAAGGGCTGGAAACTAGTGCCGGGCAACAAAACAAGCAGTTGGGAATGCTTTTGCCTAGAAAATAAAATACAGATAAATATAAATAAACTGAACAAATGGGTAAACACTAACAGTGGAAAATAAAATAAAGGTAACCAACAA
Organism: Viscum album; assembly: GCA_963277665.1. Lineage (NCBI taxonomy): Eukaryota > Viridiplantae > Streptophyta > Magnoliopsida > Santalales > Viscaceae > Viscum > Viscum album. Next base: position 543,131,860 of record OY728132.1, read on the forward strand.
GACATACCTCCAAGTGACCTCATGGTTCACCACCAAACATAAAACCAAGCTTAAACGATCCAAAACTAAAGCCTGAAACTGTAAAGATATAGTAGGTGTGAGAACCGAGATACTCAGTTGGAAAGCCAAAATACAACAATTCCCTATGCTACAGCCTTTAAATAAAGACTTCACTAATTCTAGGTGTGAACTAAAATATAAAAAATATGGGTTTTCATACACACACTTTCATTTCTAAAACAAGTAACGGTCCATTTCCCTTATTAATTTAAAAAAAAGTTTAATGTTTGAAAGAAACAGGTGCATTGTATTTTAAAACATTTTTTTAAACAATTTAGAAATCTGAATTTCATTTGTTAGTAAAAAAGGAAAATCACACAGAACACACAACACCCACTAAGGGAAATGGAAGAAGTGGCACACAGGGGCCAGCAACCGAACTAGACCTCTCAACCATCCACCATATAAAAATAAACACCAAAAGAAACATGGGTCAAACCTAGGAGCTCATGAACAATCTAGAACATACCATACATGTGACTCATCCTCAAAGCATGCTCTAACTCAATGAAGACATAACACCCTAATGCTCGGTATAGACCTACATGGCCTAACCAAGGGGCCCAATCCCCATAGCAACAATAACCCAGTAATCCCCTTCTATGGGGGAACTAGCCAGTGCATAATCTAAACTATTACAACAATCGTTCTCAGACGATTCACTCACTGTGCTAGGTTCCCATGTCAACACAAGCAATAAAAGAGGGGTTACTCAACAATTCCAATTAAGTAACCACTCAAAATGCACAAACATCATGCTCAACAACACACACAATCACCGTACACAACAGGATCACCCCTGAGTCACATCAACGAAAGTTTTTCCAAAATAATTCATTTTATTAAAGATTCAAACTGGCTTTAAACATCCTTTGAAAATCACCCAAATTTCAAAAGAAACAAACACTTTCACATCACATGTAAAACCATTTTTCAAATATACCAACACACTCTACTTTTATTAGGTGTTAAACGGGCCTTATCCAAGTTTGAAGAAAAACACCATTTCTCCAGAGAAACCAGAATGTTTGCGCACGTGTCAAAACCAAAATTTTGACATCAAAATAAAACCACACCTGAGAGTACATGAATTATGTTCAAAGGCCCAAGGGAAATTCTTTTACTATTGTGCGTCAACTCACCAAGAAATTAATTCAAGTGCCATGCATTAACAAAAATAGTTTCATTTACATCAATATTAAATCTTAAAATAGTAATCTAACAATATTTATCATTTATAAAAAATTAATGAAATAACAAGAAATTAATAAATTATAAATATAGAGGCAAGTGTAAAGGGGAACCTACCTCAAACATGACACTATTTGCAGACGACCGCTCGAACTGACACTTGGCGCATACACTCACATGCATTTATACACACATATATATACACCTCTAGCTGCAATGCACATATTCCCCACGCCATGAAGGAATATGCACAAATAGGGCATATATATATATATGCCTTACCATATGCATGTACATGTAGGAAACCTCGACACCTGCAACCCAAAGTCAACGCAGTGAGGTCTAACTCACTACACATATAATTTAATAAAACAATTAAACACATAAACAATCTATAAAACATTTCAAGATACCACAAAATGGATTTTAAGTAGTAACACTAAATTTAAAGTAGGAAAATCCACTTCAAAAATCAATACACACTTAATCTTTTTGAAGAGCACTTTCACACTACGCATGTAATTGAAAAAATCCATAAAGCAATTTATGAAACACTTCCTCATTAGCAACAAAAAATTTACACTAAAAACTCACCCCATTTCATATCAAAGCACCACTTTAAAATCATCCACACGTCATAACCATAGAAAAACATGATTCACATCATCTATAAAAATTAAATAAACCATTTACACCATTTATAAAATATTCTAAAAAGGCATAACATGACCTAAAACAATAACACACCCAAAAAAATCTTCTAAGGCCCAAAGCGCACCAATAACATGTCAAAACAGAATTCACACCCCCTGAGCAACATAATAAAACACTAATACAAGACTAAACATGGATTTCTCATCACAAACGCATTGCACCCCATGTGATGTAGCCACTAAACAAGTCCAACACATGATAAACTACAAGAAAACCAATTTTTCACAAAATGAATAAATTGAAGAACATGATAAATTAATTAAACAAGAAAATTAATTTATTAAATAATATTTAAATACAGAAACACCTACCTATTTGTAGACAAACATCAAATCTTTGGTGTGCAACTCTATCGCACAACAACCATGCCACAACAAACTTAGATTGAATTCTAAAAACAAGACATAGAACCAAGTTCATCACAATTCGACCATAAAAACATAAAAACCGAATAAGTAGCTCTATTAGAGGAAGAAAACATCCAATCAAAGTAGATCATACCTGAGATAAGGGTTACATGAGACTGGTCGAGTGATACATGGGTTTTTTGGATGTGTGCTGCACCGAAAGGGGGGGGGGGGTCTCGCTGGAGGTGCATAGGGAAGAGGGTTCGGTGCTGGGGGCCATGACATAAGGGGAGTCCATCCGAAGGTGCTGCGTGCCGGTGGGAGTCACACGGGAGGGTGGTTGGCCGGACTGGGAGGGGGAGCATGCGAGGCGTGCACTGCTTACTGGACGGGAGGGGACATGCTATTCTGGTTCGCCAGAGTAAAGCAGAATAAGGGAGGATGGCTGCTTCATGAAAAGGGGGGTGCACAGTAGGGTTTGGGGGGGTAATTGGTGTTTGACGAAGGAGAGAGGATGGGAGAGAAATTGAAAAAAAAACAAATTAGAACCAATAATAAAAAAAGGTTTAAACCTACTTAAAATAATAATAAAATTAATGATAATAATAATAATAACAATAAGCTAATAAGCTTATAATCATGAAAAAAGTTTTAATATTAAAAGTCTAATTTATGTATTATTAAAATTTATAATAATAATAAAAATATTCAATTAGTAAATTTCATTTTAAAATAGATAGTATTAATAACAATTTAAAACTAATTATATTAATAACATTTTTTTGTGCTAATGATATTATCATCTACAAAATAATATTATTATTATTATGTTTTAAATATTTTTCCTCATTTTATTATCACAAAACTTTTATCATTTTATGCTGTGGGAAAATTCAAGGGCAATTCGGGTCGACCACATGGTTACCGCCAACCGTGTGGTGCCCGCACCCCAGTCCGAAACCCATCAATATTATTAAGCTTCAAAATTTTCAAATCGGGACCCCAAACTCAACATGTCTAATGATGTGAGACCCCAGGGAAGAATAAAATAAAAGAGAGTGTGGGGGTCTGGGTGTGACAATTATCTCCACCATAGACACTTTCTGCCCCTAGAAAGTCACCAGGCCAACAATTAACACAAGTCAAGTCCATACCCAGACAAAACAAAAGGAATCTGTGAAAATTGGGTGACCATTCCCAACACACATCACACCCGACAAATTCAACCAGAGACCACCGTAGAAAAATGATGGGAGAACAAGGAGAGGGCTCTCCCCACCATAAGAATTCCACTAATACGGAAACCTTGAAACCCGAAGACACCACCCTCTAGGGGGACAATACAGGAACTCCCAAACCAAAATCATTCAATTTCTCCACACAGACCGAACAACATGCTAGAGATTTTAAATAGAAATCTTGTTACGAAACAACCCATCAACCTATGGATGAGAAACTAACTCAAAAACTCCCACACCGACTAAATAAGGATACTCTCCATAACTAGAGACTAGAGAATCCCCAGCCCGAACTCAACCCACTTTCTCAATTCCAACAGAACAATTACACTACTAGGGTTCAAACCATTGTGGGTAAAACCGGCACACCAGAACACTGGGATAGAGGAATCCCCTACAAAACTATAACATGCTAAAGGAAAGCCCATGGAGAGAAGACCGAACTAATATAGGGCCCAGAAACACCACCCATTAACTTCACAAAAGCAAAAATTCCCCAAACAAACACAATTGAGACCAGACCCCCAATCTGGATGGGTCTGTTTATTCACAGGTCCAACACCCTTTGAGGAATCCAAATGATTTAGAAACCACTCTAAGAGAAGATAGTGCCGCTTGAATTGAGGTAGAACAAGATCATCACACTACCACAACAAGAATGAGCTTATGATGATGAGAGGAACAAAACAAGGAAACTTTTGATATTTCCATCCCTATGTTGAGAACAAGATCCAGACCAAGGTTCCATTCACCCACGGAAAATCCTGACTGTGCGCGAGCTTCAACCCGAAACCTGTGGTTGGGGCCCTGATTGCCGAAGCATCTTCTACCTCATAGTTAGGCATTTTAATCCTCCAGTTCCCAACTCCTTCCCCCTGATGATTCAGATGACCACAATGGTGGTATGTTTTCAAAGATGTACAACGTGACATCTTAAAATTCATGAACCAACCATACCAATGGCACATCAAGATGTGGTATGATGAACTAGATGACAGATCCTGCGAGGATAGCTTCTTATAGGAGGGTTCCTCTGGCATGTGCTCCTCACCCGATGGAGGACCCTTACGAAAGCCGATTACCACCAGGTGCACCCCAAACTCCAACAATGTTAAGACATTCTACCTCCACTGGCCTAAAACCGGACCTTCAAACTGAAAAATCACAAACCGTAGTGACCTTGGGAGTTCCCGACAACACAAAGACACTCTAATTCTACCAACCACACAACAATCTTTAAGAAACCTAGACTAAATCAATTAACAAGAAACACTCGATTTGAGCCAAAACAAGGTATAGCTCATAAACTACTTTTGGAGAATTTATGGGTAGCACATCATGGAAAACATGGAAAACAAAAACTAAAATTCCATAAAGCCAAATAATAATAAAAAAGGAACACCCTGAGCTCGAAACAATCTGCTAGGAATCCAAACGAACTCAGGAACAAACAAAAACATCTTTTCAACAGTGCAATTTCTTATAATTTTTCAAAATCACCGCATTTTCAAACAACTTTCATTCTTAACACATACACACATCAACCAAGATCAGAATAGAACACGATCAACAACAAGCCACTGAAATGAGGAACTAGTGCCTCTGCCTAACACAATGACATGGTGGTGAGCCATGCCCCAAGTAAGGCGTGACGCTAAGAGGACCTTGAAACAGGCATTTGGAATCCACATAGGTCACCACCCCATGTGAGGCCACAACATAACCTGACTTGCCTCCATTTTCATCCCTCAATCAATAATAACCCATGAAAAAAGACTCCAATCCCGGACTACCCCTAGTAACTTGAGGATTGATACAAGAAAGAGTTCGCGACACTATTCCCACGCCTACCTCCCGAGTCCTGAAAATCCTAATCTCCTTATACCAAACACCCCAAATAACATGAACCTCCACCCTCGGATACCATTTTTTCACGAACAGGCCCGGGTCGACCATGAACAGTTCACCTGAGTCAGTTCGCGGCATGGCCCGAAGGGCGTTCCCGATCCCCACGGGCAGGCAACTAGTGCCGGGCATCAAAACAAGCAGTTGGGAATGATTTCACCCAGAAAATAATAGACAAATAAATATAAATAAATTTAACAAATGGGTGAACAATAGCAACATAAAATAAAATAAAGGTAACCAAATAGACATTCCTCCAAGTGACCCCATGGGTCACCACCAAACTTAAAACCAAGCTTGAAAGATCCAAGACTAAAACCTGAAACTGTAAAGATAAAGTAGGCGTGAGCACTGAGATGCTCAGTAGGAAATCCAAAATACAAAAATGCCCCATTCCACGGCCTTTAAAAAAATAATTCACTAATTTTAGTTTTGAACTAAAATATACAAAATATGGGTTTTCATACACAGACTTTCATTTCTAAAACAAGTAATGGTCCATTTCCCTTTTTAATTTAAAAACAAGTTTAATGTTTGAATGAAACATGTGTATTTCATTTTAAAACATTTTTTAAAAAAATTTAGAAATATGAATTTCAGTTGTTAGTAAAAAGGAAAACCACACACAACACACAACACACACTAAGGGCAATGGAAAAAGTGGCACACATGGGCTATCAACCGAACTAGACCTCTCAACCATCCACCACATATAAATAAAAACCAAAAGAAACATGGTTCGAACCTAGGAGCTCGTGAAAAGTCTAGAATATACCATACATTTGACTCATCCTAAAAGTATTCTCTAACTCGATGACGTCGTAATGCCCTAATGCTCGGTATAGCCCTTAATGGCCTAACCAAGGGGTCCAATCCCCATAGCAGCAATAACTCAGTATTCCCCTACTATGGGGCCACTAGCCAGTGCATAATCTAAACTAGTACGGTAATTGTTCTAAGAAGATTCAATCACTATGACAGGTTCCCATGTCAACAGAAGCAATAAAAGAGGGTTGAGTCAACAATTCCAATCAAGTAACCAATCACAATGCACAAACATCATGCTCAACAACTCACACAATCACCGTACACAACTGGATCACCCCTGAGTCACATCAAAGAATTTTTTTCCCAAATAATTCATTTTATTAAAGTGTCAAACTCGTTTTAAACATCCTTGAAAAATCACCCATATTTCAAATGAAACAAACACTTTCACATCACAAGTAAACCCATTTTTCAAATATACTAACACACTCTACTTTTATCTGGTGCCAAACGGGCCTTAACCAAGGTTGAAGAAATACACCATTTCTCAAGAGAAACCAGAATGTTTGCTCATGGCTCAAGAAAACGTTTGACATCAAACTAAAACCACACATGAGAGTAGATGAATTATGTTCAAAGGACAAAGGGGCATTCTTTTACTATTGTGCGTCAACTCATCAAGAAAGTAATTCAACTGCCATGCATTAAAAAAACCAGTTTCATTTACATCAATATTTAATCCTAAAATAATTATCTAACAATATTTATCAATTATAAAAAACTAATCAAATAACATGAAATTAATAAATTCTAAATTTAGAGGTGAGTGTAATAGGGAACCTAACTCAAACATGACACTATTTGCGGACGACAACTCGAACTGACACTTGGCACATACATGCATATGCATTTATACACACATATATACACCTCTATCTACAATGCACATATTCCCCGCGCTATGTGGGAATATGAACAAAGAGGGCATATATATATATATATACTCCTTACCAAATGCATGTACATGTATGAAACCTCGACACCTGTAGCCCAAAGTCATCACAGGGAGGTCCAACGCACTACACATATAATTTAATAAAAAAGTATACACATAAACAATCTATAAAACATTTCAAGATAACGCGACAAGGATTTGCACCAGTAACACTCAATTTCAAGTAGGAAAGGCCACTTCAAAAATCAAACACACACTTATAATTTTTGAAAACCACTTTAACACCATGCATTCAATTGAAAAAATCAATAAAGAAATTTATGAAACACTTCTACATTAGCAACACAAAATTTACATTAAAAACTCACCCAATTTCATATCAAAGCACCACATTAAAATCATCTGCACGTCTTAACCATATCAAAACATGATTCGCATCATTTATAAAAATTAAGTAAACCATTTAAACCATTTATAAAACATTCTAAAAAGACATAACATGACATAAAACAAAAACACACCCAAAACCCTCTTCTAAGGCTGAAAGCGCACCAATAACATGTCAAAATAGAATTCAAACCCCTTGAACAACATAATAAAACACTAATACAAGAGTAAACCTGGATTTTTCATCACAAATGCACTGCAACCCATATGATCAAGCCACTAAACAAATCAAACACATGATAAACTTAAAGAAAACCAATTTTTCGAAAAACGAATAAATTAAAGAACATGATAAATTAATTAAACAAGATGATTAATTCATTAAATAATATTTAAATGCAAAAACACATACCTATTTGTAGACAAACATCACATCCTTGGTGTGCAACTCCATCACACGACAACTACGCCACAAAAAACATAGATTGAATTCTAAAAACAATACATCAAACCATGTTTATCACAATTGGACCCTAAAAACACAAAACCTTAATAAGCAACTATATTAGAGTAAGAAAACAACCAATCAAAGTAGAGTGCACCTGTGACAAGGGTTTCAGGAGACTGTTAGAGAGAGATATGGGTTTGTCAGATGTGCACTGCATCAGAAAGTTGGAGGGGGGGGGTCTCATCGGAGGTGCACCGGGAAGGGGGTTCGGTGCTGGGGGTCGCAACACAAGAGGAGTCTGTCTGGAGGTACTGCGCGCCGGTGGGAATCGCGCGGGAGGGTGGACGGCCGGACATGGAGGGGATCAGGGGAGGCACGTGCTGTTTGCTAGATGGTAGGGGACACGCTAGTCCGGTTTTTCAGAGTAGAGCGGAACTAGAGAGGATGGCTGCTACGCGCAAAGGGGGGTGATCTGTAGGGTTTGGGGGGGAATTGGTGCATGAAGAAGGAGAGAGGAGGGGAGAGAAATTGGGGAAAAAAAATTGGAACCAATAATAAAAATAGGTTTAAACCTACTTAAAATAATATTAAAATTAATGATAATAAAAATAAAAATAATAAAAATATGTTAACAAGCTTGCAATCGTGACAAAAGTTTTAATATTAATAGTCTAATTTAAGTATTAATAAAATTAATAATAATAATAATAATAATATTCAATTAGTGAATTTCATTTTAAAACAGATAGTATTAATAAAAATTTATTTATAATTATATTAATAACATTATTTTTGTGATAATGATATTATTAACTACATTTCATAACAATGATATTATCATATACACAATATTATTATTATTATTATGTTTTAAATATTTTTCCTTATTTTATTATCACAAAAATTTTATCATTTTATGTAGTGGGAAATCGCAAGGGAAATTCCGGTTTACCACACGGTTACTTCCAACTATGCAGTGCCTGCGCCCCTGTCCAAAAGCCATCAAAATTATTAAACATCGAACTTTTCAAATCAGGACCCCAAACTCAACACGTCCAACGATGTGAGACCCCGAGGAAGAATAAAATAAAAGTGAGTGTGAGGTCAGGGTGTGAAATTATCCCCACCCATCACATAAAAATTACAATAAATCTATTAAAAGAATAAATAATACAACATAATCAAGATCCAATAAGAATAAAAAACTAACATACAAAATGTCAATACTTTCCCTAGTCAAAATAATAAAAAACAATCCAAATAGAGAATAAGGATGGTATTATTAAAAAATATACACAGTGATACATATTTAAAACAATGGTTTGTTGTCATAGATAAACAGATAACCCACAAAAAGTCTATTAAGAACATTCTTGGGAAAATACCATTTTCACTTTGAAAAATAATATCTAAATAAATTTTAAGAATATTAGGGAAAATATTTGGTTTTTGAAAATAACAACTAAAATATTTTTTGGAAGTTCAAAATAATTTATTTTCCTAGATTTATTGAAATTATCTTATTGTCATGTTTTTTATAGACAATATTCTTTTCACATTCTGAAAAAAATTCAAAAAGGTCCTCATTCAAGAAGTGACAAGAAGATTTATGTGAATAATTTTGATTGGATTTAAAACATGAGTAAAAATAATTTTTAAAAATAAATTTATAATATTAAAAAAATTATTGAAATAATTTTAATGAAAATATGTACATGATATGAAAATATTTAAGAATATATAAAAAACAATTAGTTTTACTTAAAAATATAATTTTTCTATCTTGAGTACTAAGGAAATGAAAATGAAAGGAAAAAAATGTTGTTTCTATAAATAATAAAAGGAGAGGAAAATATATTGTGTTTAATATATAATTATCATGTAATTCCCCCAATGGAGACTTAAACATAAACAATCCTGAATAATGATGAGGTTGGGCAATAGATCCTTACTCTATAGGTAACTTTGGAATCATAAACAACATGAAATAAATAAATTCCAATATAAAAATATATTCCATGAATAAAAATAGAATCATGATATATATTATAAAAGGGTTAGTATATAAATCATATAAAATAAACGAGTGTTGAATATGGAAGATTTCTCATGGAAAAAAAGAGAAATGATAAAAACTTTACCTCGAGCTCAATATGCTTTTTAGACACTATAACCTATAGTATAATAAAATAAAATTTGTTATATTTATATAATATAATTTACTTATTTATGATATAAGATATGTTATAATTATAAAACGCGAACGCTAATTTATTAATAATTGTTTTTAAAAGCTTTTTTTTGGGAGTTTACAGTCTCATTTTTCATGTATATTGCATTTTAATAGATTTGGTCCTTGTGTTTTTATAATGCTATATCGAATTAATAATTATAATCATGATATAAATACAATATAAATTTATTATATGCATATTTATAATCATCCATGAATGTTAGAGATATAAAAATTAATTACACCATTTATGGTTATGGTAGACCATATAGAGACATAAAAGCTCTTTTCACTTTTCAATGAATGAAATGAAAGAAATGTAAATTATAATTCTACTTTAAAGAGTCATTATTATATCATATATATATATATATCATATACATATGATATATAAATATATATCACATATATATCATATATATATATATCATATATACGTCATATATATTCATTAAATATATTCTTATTACTATCAATGCATAATGAAAATGAATAATGAATCATATCATTTTATAGAGGTGGTAGTCCACACGTATGCACAAGAGATATTATTGTTTTTAATTGGGGAATAATTAAAATATAAGGAATGATATTATAATTAAATAATTAGTATTATGTAATAAATAAAATATTTAAAAACTAAATATATCATAATATCTATCCATGGATGATCTTGATGGAAAATTAATTGAATCACAACATGGAGGGGGTAGTCTACACATACACATGAGTTATACTTTCACTTCCAATTGATTGAAAAAAGGTGGATATTGGTATTTTCATTCTCATAATAAATGTTTTTTATATTTAGTATACATAATAATTATTTTCTGATAAATACCATATATATATATATGAGGTAAAATAACATGTAAAGAATAAAGTGATAGGTTAAGGTGATTAACTATTATTTGAAGGAACTAATTTGGATATCCTCTTAAAGACCAAAGGGTTAGAAATTTTGGATGGAAAGAACATATATAACTTGTATAAGGATGTTTATAAGTGAATTTTATAGGGTTTTTTCGATCTATATTTCTCAAAAAGGTGTAAGTAAAAGAGAGAAAGGGTGTACTTAAATAAGTGAGGTTAGGGGAACTCAGTGAACTACATGAAGTATTAAATTAATATAAATTAAATTTCATGGAAACATGGATCCAAAGTGATATATTCATAATATAAAATTATTATGATTTAAAATAATCTCATTAAATAAATTTTGTATTATTTTTTCTTATGTTATCACCATTATATCTTAGTTTTAAACCAGTGGTAACTCTTTGAAAAATTACCATGATATCAATGTTTTCAACTATTTATGTGCCTCGAATGTTTTAGTATGTGTAAAACTGACCCATAAATGTACCATGGTTGATAGTTTAACCAATATTCTTTTACTATTTTTGAAGAGACTATTTTTTTGAATTTTATTTCATTTAAAGAAATATTAATTCTAAAAAATATCATTAATGTCATTTTTGAAAATACATGAAATATTATATTATAATATGTGTGTAACTCATATAAAATGGTTAAAAAATAAATTTAATAAAATAAAAGGAGGATATGGTCTTAATTTAATAACCCATTTTTCTAATTTTAATATTTTTAATATCATTTTTTTATTTGTTATTAATTGGATAAATAAAATATTTTCATTATGTAAGTATTTAAGGTAATAATGTAACAAATAAAAATTAGAAATAAACTGCTGTGTTAAAAATAATTTAACTTTCATATAAAAATTTATAACCTAACATATCCTCATTTTTATCCTTAATTAAAAAATTTATATATTTTAAATTCAAGAGAGTTACATTTGGTATTTATTCTTTCATAAAATTGATATAAAGGCTATAATCCAAAAAAATTTCCCGAGTAGCCATATATTAATTTATTGGTTGGAAATAGATTAAATTAATCAATAAAATAGTATTAAGGCATGTGTTGGTTATATTTTTGACCTTATCTCACAGTTTAAATCCTATTATGCATATTTTACCATTTACCGAGGAGACAAATATTCACTACACTTACTATTCATAATGACTAGAACTAAAGGATAAATATATATAAAATATGGACCTCATAATTCTAAATATACTAAACATTATTAATTACTAAATTTTGAAATTAATAAAAAATTAATTTATGATGAAAAAAATCACAGAAAAAAATTAATTTTTCTCCAAAAATTGTAATTTTTTGTATAAAAATGTTTTCATGCCAAATTAAACCACAAAATTGATTCAAATGGACATAATTAAAGTATTAATAATATTATATAAAAAATTAAACATTTAAAATATTTTAAAACAAAATTGAACATTGTAAATTCTTGAACCAAAACTAGAGTTTTCAATAAAGATAACTATTTTTCACTATTCACTAGAAAATAATTTTTATAAAAATAAGCCAAAAAAAGTACTCTAATATAATTTTGAAATGATGAGTTAAAGAAAAATATGTTTTTATCAAATAAAAATTGTAATGTTTTTATAAATCACTTATTATATTTTCTTATAAAATTGAAATAAATACCATTCTGAACCCAATATATTTTTCAAGAATAAAATAAATTTACTAATTTTTTTTGATTATTTACTAAGAAATAAAAATTATTTTTTATTAAGTTGTAACTTTATATATTATTCATAATCTTTTTAATCCTATTAATATGAATAAATTCATTGACTAGGTTATAATAATCGTATTTAAGTAACAATATTTTATTATTCGTTTATGATCGATATTGTGTGTTGTATATGATATAAAAAATAATGTTTTTCTTAAATACTGAGTTGTTAAATTCTCCCACATTAATACATTACATGATCTATATTTTATTTTTATCATAAAATTTTCAATATTTTAATACACCATTATTTAAAACCCACATTGTATAGAGGGATATCAAAATATTTTTTTAGAAAAAGAACTCGGAAGGATAATTGTTACAAAAAATAACAAATAATTTTGCTCCCAAAAAAGGATAAAGTTGGTGGGAAGGTAAAATATATACATAGATGAAAAAATACCAACCAAGAATTAATATACATTGACAAAGAACAAGATATAGAGAATTTTAATTACTATAATACCATAAATCAATTAGTTCTTAAAAATACAATGGGTTCATCAAAAGTTAATGTAATAGGATAAATTTTTTATTAAGCTAATTTTCCTAGAGTTGAGGAATTTATATACCATATAGAATAAGAAAATAAGGATATATAATTACCTGAAATGTATAATTTCATTATTTAATCAATTTCCACCACAATCTCATCATTTTCTGCAAACGATGAGTACTCACCATGAATTTTTCCTACATGAAGAACTAGATTCAACGTCAAATGGATCACGTGTTCCACAAAAGGATAAAAAAATATTGCTCATATATTTAAATATTTACCAAAATTTAAATGGTTAAAAATGGGTTATATAATTTCCAAAATTTTTAAACCTCCATATAAATAAATAAGAACCTAATATCTAGAATTAAAAAAATACAAAATCATTCTAAAAATAAATAATCATACATCCCAATAACCTCAAAAAACATACAATTAATGAATGTTTTAATCATAAATTTTATCTTAGTCTATTCATATTACATCTACAAGAATGTAACAGTATTCTTCCCAAACAATCCTTTACCTTAAACCTAAATTTTATATATAACTCACCCTAAATTAGTATCTCCAGGATTGGATTATCATTAATCAATTAAAAATAAAAAATTTAAAAAGTGTTATTCCTATTATTTTTTTCTAAAAAGGACTTTAATAGTTATCCGTAAAAACATTTATCTAAAAAAATTACATACTAACCAAGACATAATATAGTCTAATTGTAGGGGATGCACCATTTTCACACTTCTTTTGTGTTTTCAGGCCCTACGACCTTCAAGGTTGTAATAGGTTGTCACCCAACTAGAGGGTTGTCCTTTTAATAAATCTATATTAATATAATTCTAATAACACTCCCAAAAATATGATGAAAATATTTAAAAATATAAATAATCACAAAATCACTTTTTAACCACTAATGTTTTATATACAGCTTAATTTTTTTCCAAAAAAATAAAAAAACTAAGCAGCCTATCATTTTCTTAACATGAATGATCATATTAAACATAAATTTCATGAATAACATTTATATTATGTACACACAATATAAAAATATTATTCCTCAAATAACCTCCTCACTAAACTATATACTAAACCAAAGTGTTTTATTCCTATAAATGTCTCCCAAAATATTCTAAATAATGTTAAAATATCATCACATTAAACCACGAAAAGGGAATCTATTCCATTAAACATATAATAAAACATAGAAATATAAACATAATACACAATAGGTTTTTCACATATCACTATGAAATAGAATATCACTCCAAACTAATGATTCTCTCAATTATTATAATAACCCTTCTCTTTATTGCAAAAATAAACATGACTTATTACATAAACATTCACTTAATACAACTTTGAGGATCGAGATGTGTAGTATCTTGAGAAATTAGGAAAATTATATGACAACTTAAGATATAAAATACAACATCTTTATTGAAAACTTCTTTCACGTGACCACAACATTCTTTTGTACTTAGCATTGCATGGGATAACCTGAGGATATACATAAAAAGGGTGAGCTATAAATCCTAGTAAGGGAGTATACAAGGAATAACATGAAAAATACATTAAATTTTTGGCAATAGGCACATAAATTGAGCAAAAGGGAAACATTAACATAAAGTAATGATATAGAATTATTATCATAACATGGAGATGTAGTAACAACATTTAACATGATAATAGCATTAGCCAAGGCTCATTGCACCAAGATCATGAGTAAACCATCATTTCCCATGATTTACCATGATTAAACACTCATTTTCCAAGAATTATCATGAGTCAACACTCATCGCACATTAAGTATCATGATATTATTCTTTACCCAATGCATTGGAGTGCTATCAAGGCACACTCTTTTTAATAATTTAATTTCACGCATACGTGTTCCACATAGATCATACAACATGGATTAATTTAACATCACAATTTAATCCATGAATAAGTGATGTGTAATATGTAAAATTAAGTCCTCAATAAACAAGTACATGTTCATAAAGGAGAATACCCTTGATAGAGAAATGGTTATGGTATTCACTAACATGGTGATTTTGCAATGAGAAATTTGGGTGTAACTTCAGCAGCATAACGATGTCAAATAGAAAATGTAAAATGGATTGATGATAGAGAAAGTGGTCTCTAAAAATTTATACCTGAAATTTACAGTAATGGGGTCATGGAACATAATATCCCAACATATGTAATAGAATTTAGATGCATAATATAAAATAATTTCTTGAATGTAAATGAGGAGAGAGAAACCCCTTATGGAATTTACACTTGGTAACATGTGTACATGGGAGTAATTAATGATATAGAAAGGGGTATGTCATCATTAAAACATAATGGGGAAGTATATGTGACACTAAAAATCATACCCCAACATTTTAATTGAAAATAAAAGGGCATAACAATATAAGGAAACTTGGACATAAATAAGGAATGAAGGAAAGTGGGGAACCCTTACATGGAAGTGTGTGACTTAAAAATATTGAGGAGGGAATTATTGAGAGCTTGGGGAACCTTGAGAGGATTATATTGATAGGAGTAAAGAGTAGGGACGTTCTAAAAGGGTTTTGAGTGATGTGACGTTTGAGATTGGGTGGGTTTATATTTGAAAAGAGAGTGGAATTCTTTACTATTTCTCAAACATAGGTTTTGGAATCTATATAATTAAATATTCAAAATCTCAAACTAACCCATAGTTTTTCCCTGATTTTCTCCAAAGGGTAGATGAAAAAATAATTTTATAAGTTAAATGGGTGAACTTATTAAAATATTAAAATTTCTTATGTGGAGCTAATACACACTCTCAAGGAAATCAATTTAAAAAGATAAAATATTTATAAGTCTTGGACTGTCCACTAAGGCACTATAAAATAAATTAAAAAAATATCAAATCAAATTATTTTAAAGGTGAAACATATATTGGATGAATACACATTTTATATTATTTAATTACATCACTATTGGGTAATTATGATGTCATAAAACACATTATATATTTATACGATATTTAATTTTTACCCAAAAAATTCTATTGTCTCAAAAAATTATGAAAAATTCACAGTTGAATAATTTGAACATACTAATTCATAAAATAATATTCAATTTACCTAAATAATTTTCTAAATATTTGAATTTTTACCTTTAAAATAAAAATCGTCATTTATTGAAAATTGATTGGTTTTGACAAAAATAGTTTCCAAACCATAAAAAAAATATCATTTTACTTCATAAAAATTATACGAACATTTATACGAATTATTTAATAAAAACATTTTATTAATATATTTTTTATTCAAATTTTTTATAAATTTTTCATAATAAATTCTTTAATTAAAAATTCAATTTTAGTTTTATCATACGAAAATATAATTCTTATCAAACTGAATAATTAATGATTTATAGAGTAAAAAAAATAAAATACATAATCACCACATATAATTAAAAAGAGTTTTCTTTTAACATAATTATAATAAAAATATTAATAAAATCTTAGTTTAATAAAATAATTAATTTATATCTAAAAAGTACCATTTTACCAGAAAAAATTATCTAAATCATTATATTTTTAAGGAAAACTATTCTCATAAAGGAATTGATGGAATACGAATTTTATTTATAAAAGAGATTAAAAAAACTAATTCCTTGTTACATAACGCCTTATAAAACCTTCATAAGACCAAAGGGTAAGGTGTGCAGTTGTGACATACTGTTGGGGTAGCTCAGATAACATCGCTCAGGTGGTATTCTATATTAACTTCCACTTCTCCCATAATATGTTCCATTCAAGATTAATGTGTTGAAGCTCATCTTGGTCTTGGTCAAGAGAAAAAACCAATGACATTACCTCTTTTCCGAGCTTCGACAAATGGGCTTCATATGGAGAAATTCTACAGGATGAGGCCCTCGCTAACTTTGTCTGACTAAATTGGATTTGTTAAAGCCCTATATTTATACTAATCATGTGATCAATGTTCAAGACTATATTTGTAATGGTAAAAATTCTTAATAGTAGTTAAAAATCCAAAAATAAAACCAAGTAAGTGCATATGATTTATATAAACATTTTACATAGTAATTCATTAATTTAGATCAAGGGGTATTTTTATTAATAAAAGTTTGGGTCATTACAATCTTCCCCCTTAAGAAATTTTACCCTAAAATTTTCATTTTCCCACACTAAAATAGATGAGGGTAACTCTGCTTCCTCATATCCTCTGATTCCTACGTTGCTTCTTCAATCTTGTGGTTTTTCCACAACACTTTGATGAGAGGCATTGTCTTATTTCGTAGAAATTTTTCCCTAAAAACTATGTTCTCCACTAGATTCTCTTCATAGGAGAGGTCATTCTCCAATGGTACCATCTCTTGATTGAGTACATGCGATGGGTAAGGTATGTACTTCCTCAATAGTGATACATGGAATACATCGTGTACTTGAGATAGGGTTAGTGGGAGTGCTAGTAAATAGGCCACTGATCCAATGCAATCAAGAACCTCAAAAGGGCCAATGTACATTTGAATAAGGTTTCACTTCTTCCCAAATCTCATAACTCTTCTTCCATGGTAATATGTAGAGGTATACCATGTCTCCAAAATCAAACTCTATGTCTCTTCGATGATTATCAGCATATCTCTTTTGTCGAATTTGAGAAGCTTTAATGTGATGATGGGTGGTCTTAACCTTCTCCACCATTTCTTCAACCATTTCTATACCTTGGAGTTTTCCCTCCCATGCATGTGTTCTACACCTCTTCCCATAAGGGTCTTCCTAAGGAACCATTTGGATTCTTGAGTGTAAACTGTTATTGTAAGAGAACTCAACCAGGGGAAGATGTTGATCCCATTCTACTTTAAAGTCCATTGAGAATTCTCTCAGCATGCCCTCAAATGTTTGGATTGTCTACTAAGATTAGCCATTAGTTTGAGGATGATAAGTCGTACTGAAGTTTAGTTCAGTATTCAGAGCATGTTTTAGACTCTTCCAAAACATAGCGGTGAATCTTGGATCTCGATCAGATACAATAGATAATTGTACTCCATATAGCCTTACCACTTATATGATTTATATCCATTCTATTAGATCTAATGATAAACCTCTAAAATTGAAATTAAGTGTTAAATCATTGTAATATGATCCTCAAAAACCTAGATAGTATTGTTTCCTTTGGATGTTTTTAGATGTCTGGTAACAAAGTATAGGGTGATGCTCTCCCATTTCCACATTGGTATGGGTAATGGTTGCATTATCCTCTTAGACTACTGCCTTGAAGCCTCCACTTTCTAACATACTAGGAACATTGATGTATACTAAGAAATCTCATTCTTCATGTAATCCCACCAATAATGCTATAATATATCTTGATACATCTTTGTGTTTCCTAGGTGAATGGTGAAATTCAAAATATTTGCATCATCCAAAAGTTCATTCTAACTATAGATTTGATGGAACACATAATCTTGTCCCAAATCTCTCAATTTCTTCATCATTAACATTGAAATATAAGGATTTACCTTTTCTAATAGTTTACACTTTCTTCTGAATTCCCACATCATCTTTTTGAGAAAATTTTATCCTTTCTAAAAGAGGCAGTTGGGAAATAATTTGTGAAAGGATTGATGATGTTCCCTTCTTTATGACTCACATGTCTATCTTCATCAAATCTGATAAGATTGGATCATTTTCAATTATCATCAATGATAGAATCATTGGGTCCTTTTTACTTAGGGAATATGCCACCTTGTTATCTTTCCCAGGGTGGTAATGGATTGATCAATCATAGTATTAGATCATTTCACGACCCGTCCTAGTGGGGACCGAGCTGCAACTCCCCAAGCATGCCTCCAATAGGCCAGGGGCTGGTGACTAGCACCAAGTAGGCATGATATTAACATGGGAGGCATTTCCTATAAACCTGTACACACGTACACACATCTCCAAGCCCATAAATATGAAAAGTAAAAACTACTAATAATGGAAATTCATGAATACACTTAAATCCCAACCAACAGAGTAAGACAGGAAGTAAAGTACAGTAATGTAAAACCCTGGGCCAAAAGTAAAAGCCCACAAGAGAGAGTCTGCAACAAAGTCCAACCTATAAAGAAAGGTACTGGGACTACAATCCGTAGCCCTAGGAACACACCTCGGCCTGTATAAGCTCATTGAACACCATCCGGTCCTGGTCCTCCTAGAATCCTGTCAAAGGCTCGCTCATCTACACAAGACATGACAGGTGCGGGAAAAGCCCGTGCAAGGGTGAGTATAACAATACCCAATATGAAACCCCGAAAACCATAGAGGAATATAAAAAAAGAAATACCACAAAGGAAATATACAGTCATCTATACACATTATATGTTTACAGAATATATAACAAGAATATCCAGATATACTCATACACGATCGACCATCGCGAAACCACCACTAAGATCCAGCTCGAAGATTCCACTAAGCACGTAACAAGGGTAACACACTTCTAGGTATGAAGAGAGAGATACAAAGTACTCATTCTGGGAGAACACACTGCACAAGTACTTGAGAAATACGATGTTCATATGAGGATCACAACCAATAGCTATAAGGTGGTTCCAACAACTCAGTCTGAACTAATCCGCTAAGCAGAGGATCAACGCCCGGGTAAAGTTGGTCATGTCGATACTAAGAAATCAACTTAGGGTTCCAAGAATGAATAGAGGATCGGACTTTAAGTATCATAGAGGGGATTTCAAAAACTATATTCAGGAAGTCCTACTAAAGGGATCATAGTCTTGTAAATAGGAAATTATACCAAGAAACCTTTAGGGGAATGACCAAAGGGACGTACCCTAAGGAAACTAGTCCAAGTCACAGAATACCACTGGCTCAATCTATGTAAAACAGGTTACATGGCATGTAGTATGGTTACACACCGTGTTCCTTGACTCCGGGTACTACCCATGTAAATGTCCCATGTCACCCGTCCATGTTGTGTAAAACTCAAATACACGGCGTATATAAGGATCACACGCCGTGTTCCCTGACTCCAGGTACTGCTTGTTTAAATGACCCAATTTTGAAATCGAATTCATGTAAGAAGGCATATACATGGCATTTAAGTCTAAGCACAGGCCGTTTTCTGTCAACTGGGAAACACCTGTGTTACCTGGCCGTATGCCCGTACACAGTGTCCATCCGTGTCGTATGCCCGTGTACCTGTACACGGGGTATCCCATGTATTTGGTTGGGTCTAGTCGGGGAAGGGTATACATGCCATGTCCTTGTACGTGTACCCAACCCGTGTTTGTGTACTTCCAGAGTACACTCCAGGTGGCCCGCCGATGAACACACACTGTGTAACCCATACTACATGTTGTGTGGTCAGAAAATTTCCAGAAGTTTCATCTTCCTCCTCGCACCTCGGCCGATTTCCAGATCTACGATCACTCTTCTGTTCATCCCGATACTTCAGGTCTGGGTTCAACCCATCATACCAACACCGAATTGGGTGTTTCCAGTCCTTTGATCGGGTCATAAAACTCCAACGATCTATCCAATGAAAAACACCCAAAAACTCATATCTCTCGATCCGCTCCGAATTTTCCGCTGAAACTGTTGTCGCAGCTCCATACCATCCTCCCAAGGTGGGATCTACAATCTTGGCTCATTGCGCCAACAAACAAATATGCAACGATCAATTTCCTCCAAGAACATGTAGAACGCACACGAAGAACTCGAGAAACTGGGGAAGAATGGAACAACAAATCGAGAGGGACAAACCTCAATTGATGTTCGTGCCGATCTTGGCTCGTCACCATTAGAAGGTTAAACAAATCCAAAACAACTTACAAGAATCAAAACACAAAAATCCCTACAACAACCCATCCCGCAAATACGATCGATCTGCGGGCTAATCTATTCGTGGATTAGTCTACTTTCGTCATTGGAATCAAGAACCGAGAAGGGAAATAAAAATAAAACATCCTACCTGGATTCACGGTGTTTGTTGGCGAATATCCGGTCATTGTGTTGTCATCGCTGGCGAAATTCGTCAAGAATGTCGCCGCCACATTGGGGGTTTCCTCCAGAGCTTTCCTAGAGCCTCTAGGGGTTTCAGGGTTATGAGTTCTGTAACCCTGGACCCCTGTGAATGCATTTATTTATAAAGGATAAAATATATTCTCCGCCACAAGATTAAATTAAATATTTTATTATGGTTGCGTCCAAAAACTGGATTTCACCACCGACCTATTCCAGCTGATGTTTGGTTTCTCCTAGGGTAAACCTAATGCTCTAGCCACAACGGTGCCATCAGATTTCTGATCCGAGCACCCTTTCAGGAGATATTCCACTTTTTTATGAAAACCACACGTGCACATTATTTAATTATTTAATTAAATTCAAACATTTGTCCCGGGCTCATCGAGCCTCAGAACTGCATGGTGTCTCAATGCCTGGTCTCGAATGAATTTTTATATAATATTAAAATAATACATGGAAAACATTTGGGACATTAGATCAGACCCACCTTAGGCCTTTACGTCCCCGAAAAGACAAAAAAAGGATACTAAAAATGATGTGGGTACTGCACACGAATCTGAGCCTCTCGCTCCCACGTTCTCTCCGGGAGATTCTCATGCTGCCACCAGACACGTACCAAGGGAATAGCTTGCCCACGAAGGATTTTCTCCTTTCGATCATTGATCTCCACTCGGTACTCAGCAAAGGTCACTCCATCATCGATGTCCAGCTCTCCCCAGTCGATACCATGTGATGAATCATGCACGTATATCCACAGTTACGACACATAGAAGATGTTGTGTACCATGTCCATATGAGGGGGTAGATCCAAGAGGTATGCCACCTCACCAACCCTACTCAATATCTAAAAATGGACGATGAACCTCAATGATGGCTTGGTGCCTCAGCCAAATCTCCGCAATCCCCATCAAAGTGAGACCCGAAGGAACACATGGTCTCCCTCGTTAAACTACAAGGGGCTCCATCTTCCGTTGGCATAAGATTTATGCCGACTCTGTGCAATCTTCATCTGTTCCTAGATGACCTTAACCTTCTCTGTAGTAGCTTGCACCATCACTAGGCCCATGAGTGCTGACTCCCCTAGGTCAGTCCAGCAAAGTCGTGACCTGCAAGGTCGCCTGTACAAAGCCTTGAACGGTGCCATACCAATAGTGGAATGATAACTATTGTTATAAGAAAATACCACCAGTGGTAGGTGATCATACCATCTATGACTAAAGTCAAGTATGCAAGCTCGTAGCATATCCCTCAGAACCTGGATAGTCTGCTCTGTCTTTCCATCAGTGTGATGATGAAACACTGTGCTCAAGAATAACTGAGTCCCAAAAGATTTCTTCAATCCCTTCCATAGCCGGGATGTGATACAAGCATCATGATATGAGACGATCATGGATGGTACTCCATGAAGTCGAACTATCTCTTGCACGTAAAGGCGTCCCAAGATCTCTATTGAACTCTGTTCTCGTATGGCTAGAAAGTGGGCCAACATGGTGAGTCAGTCAATGATCACCCAGATGGCATCATGTCCCTTGGACGTATGTGGTAAACTCGTCAAAAAGTCCATAGATATCCCATCCCACTTCCACTCTAGCACCTTAATGGGCTGAGTAAAACCTGCTCGAACATGGTCCTCAGCCTTTACTTGCTGACAAGTAAGGCAGCAAGAAACAAACTCTACCACACTCTTCTTCATCCCCGGCCCCCAAAACTGACGTCAAAGGTCCTGGAACATCTTTGCCATGCCTGGATGCACTGCCAAAAAAGATACATGGAACTCTCTCAGAACCTCATCCCACAATTTCACTGATACTACTGTGCACCCTCTGAAAAGAACAACAAGCTCTCTACCTTTTGAATATCCATCGACAGCATCACCTACAGATATCTGGGTACCTAGATTCTCACAACTAGCATCCTCAAGTTGTGCTTCTCTAACTCGCTATAAGATTGGATGGGTAACAACCATCAACTGAAGGTAATATCCCTCATCTCTATCCACAAAGGATAACTATAAAGAGGCCAACTGTCTCATGGCCTCATCCAGTAAATGCAAACTGGATTTCCTACTGATAGCATCTGCCACAACATTCCCCTTAACAAGAGTATAAACGGTCTCAAAGTTGTAATCCTGGAGGAATTCAAGCCACCACCTCTATCTCAAATTTAGATCCTTCTGAGAAAAGATATATCTATGAATCTAGTGATCATATTAGACAAAAAACCTCTCGCCCATCAGGTAGTGTCGCCACATCTTCAATGAGAAGACTACCACTACTAACTAGAGATCATGGGTCGTCTAGTTCTACTCATGTGGCCTCAACTGAAGTGAGCCAAAGGCAATCATCGCTTGCCTCTACATCAGGACACAACTATGACTGGTTCTTGATGCATCGCAGAACACCACATACTCGACACCCTTTTCTAGTAGTCTCAAGATAGCGACACTTGTCAGACTCTGTATCAACTACAGGAAAGCCTACTGGAATCTCTTGGTCCACATGAAAGGCTGCAACTTTAGGGTCAAAGCTATCAAGGGTGCTAAAATCATGGAGAAATCAAGAATTATTCTCCAATAGTAGCCTGCAAACCCAAGGAAACTCCGCACCTACATCACATTCTGGGGTGGCTCCCATGCTAACACTACCTCTACCTTGGCTGGGTCCATTCCTACACCATCATCTGAGATAACGTGTCCTAGAACGTGGACATCCTATATCCAAAATTGACACTTCAAGAGTTTCTTGTACAGTTGGTTCTCTCGGAGTGTGTTTAGAACCATCCTTTGGTTCCTCATGTGCTCCTCCTATAATACAGAGTACACAAGGATAACATCGATGAAGACCACCATGAACTGATCTAGATAGGGCTGAATGATCTGTTCATGAGTCCCATAAACACTGCCAAGGCGTTCGTCACGATGAAGGGAATCACCAATTACTCATAGTGACTATAGCGACATCAGAGATCCATCTTCGGTATATCCTCATCCTGCACCCGCAACTGGTGAAAAAATGATCATAGATCAACCTTCGAGAACCATCGTACCCCTCTTAACTGATAGAAGAGGTCATAAATCATCTGTAATGGATAACAGTTCTTCACGGTCACCTGATTCGAGCTTCGGTAATCCACACACAGCCTCAAGCTCCCATCTGCCTTCTTGGAATACAATAATGGGGCCGCTCTGGGTGAAACACAGGGTCTCATGAAGCCCTTCCTCTGCAAGTCTTCCAACTGCACTCTTAGCTCGCGAAGCTCTGCAGGAGCTATCTAATATACTGATGCTAATATCAGTGTCATACTGGGTTGCAAATCAATGGAGAAATCTATCTCTTGATGGGGAGGTAGTCTGTGGACATCCTCCAGAAAGAAGTCCTCGTACTCAGCCACTACTACTGGAAACTGGAAAATCCTAACGTCTGTTGTGCCAAGGGATAGACTAGCTAACTGATGTGAAATAGGATGTACCTTCCTATGTAAGAGTCCATCCTGCGCTACATGGGTCTCCTTTTCACTGATGAAGGAGAGCCTTGTTCCATCACGGCAGACACACCACACCCTTCTCCTAAAATATTCAATCTAGGCATGAACATTGGATAGCCAAATCCATACCACGAATGACATCGTAAGGCCTCAACACTACCACCAAGAGGTTCCAACCAAAACTCTTGCCTCCAAGGGTCAGGTCACACTGTCTCTTAAGGTGTGTGATCTATAAATCCTCTCAAGTCCATGTTTCTAAGTGTAAGGGTCGAGTCAATGGCTCAGCTGGAATCTCAAGTTCTCGAACTAGATAAGCAGCCAGAAAAGAATGACTAGCACCTGTGTCTATCAGTACGACAACTAAAGTAGAAATGACACAGATTGTACCTCTAATAATTCTAGGAGTAATTGGTTCATAAGTCTATGCTGCCTGTATCTATCCCTACCTCTGTCCCCCAGCTCCCAGAACCCGTGGTGGACCTCCTGGGGGTGGTGGTGGTAAACGGTCAAAACGCCGACCACCTTCAGCAGCTCTCCCAACTCCTCTACCACGTCCGCCTCCCTGCGGATCTGTCTGCCCCACACGTTGCCTCTGCATCGGTGGTCAATCCACCATTCTTATGTCAGTAGTACGTAGGGTTGGAAAATCTAAAGAGATATTTTCTCTGCCATCACATGAGTAGAACTATCTCTCTCTCGAGGCTGGCTGGATACGCCCTATGAACCCTGTACGGAAGATCCTCTATCCTATTATCTCCTCTGAAAATGTCTCCCGCACCTGGGTCCCTGACGTCGGCTCCCAACTGCCGAGGTCTCTACTCTAGCTCGCTCACTACTGACAACTGCCGGCTGTCTCTACTCTTCCAAGAAGCTATCAACCACCAATGCCTGCTCGAGCACCCCAGAATAAGTAGGAATTCTCAAAGGGATGACGCTAGCTCAGATGTCTCTATGCAAGCCCTGCTCAGAAGTCTAAGATCTGATGTACTGATCCCTGACCATATCCATCGAGTACCGTGAGAGGTCAGTAAAACTTGATGAAAAATCAGCCACCGTTATGGTTCCCTACTAGAGCTAAAGAAGCTCCATTATACGTACTACTCTCAGGGTAACTGGTGAAAACTCCTCTCTGAAGAGATTATCAAACTCTAACTAGGCAAGAGTCACCTCATCGTGAGTCTGGATAACCAAACTCTACCATCGTCCTGTCGATCCCTGCAGAATGCTCGCTGCCTGGATCACCATATGATCTACTGGTGTCCTGACCAAATAGAAGACTCTAGTCACTGCCTCAAGCTAGTCCTCTGCTGCCTGAGGTTCAGACTTTCCTTGAAACCTGAGGGGTATCTATCTCTGAAACTCATGGATTACACTTAGCCTGCGCTCCTTTTCTACTGGTACAATAGGCACTAAACACTGCTCCACAGGTCGTGGAATTGCCGGCACACCACCCGATGGTAAAACTGGGGGATCTAGTCCCTGTATCGAAGCTTCATCACTGAGGGGGTCATCCTCGTGATCGAGCTGCTGGATCCTTGCGGGTGCGCATCGCGGAGGCATCCTGTAATGAAAAAAGATGTATCACAGTCAGTGAGTATATCTTAAGAGCTGAATCAAGAAGGACATGGATACCAAAACCCATTTTTATATGATTCATGTACCATTATTTTCCCCTGCAACTAGTGTTCTCATGTCCCGAGTCAAAAATAAAGTTATCAGAGTCCTGGTGTATGGATACGTTGGTCGTCCGCACCAATAATGGGGTCCCTAGATTGAAAGATGAACTTGAAACACTTAACACTGTTTCCCCAAACCAACTCACATACTCTCGGTCCTAAGGTAGAACCGACCACCTTTGATACCACTCTGTCACGACCCATCCTAGTGGGGCCTGAGCCGCAACTCCCCAAACCCACCTCTAATAGGCCAGGGGGCTGGTGACTAGCACCGAGTAGGCATGCTACTAACATGGGAGGCATTGCCTATAATTTTATACACATGCACACACATCTTCAAGCCCACAAAGCTGAAAAGTAAAAACTTCTAAAAATGGAAATGCCTGCATACACTAAAATCCAAACCAACAGAGTACGACAGGATGTAAAGTACAGTAATGTAAAACCCTGGGCCAAAATTACAATCCCACTAAGAGAGTGTGTGCAACAAAGTCCAACCTATAAACAAAGTTACTGGGACTACAATCCGTAGCCTTAGGAACAAACCTCGTCCTGTCTGAGCTCATTGAACACCGTCTGGTCCTGGTCCGCCTAGAGTCCTGTCAAAGGCTCGCTCATCTGCACAAGACATGAAACGTGTTGGCAAATCCCATGCAGGGGTGTGTATAAAAATACCCAGTAGGACACCCCGAAAACTACAAAGGAATACAACAAAGGAAATACCACAAAGGAAAGATAGAGTCATCTCTACATAGTATATGTTTACATAAAATATAACAATAACATCCATATATACTCATACACGATTGAACATCGCGAAACCACAACTAAGATTCAGCTTGAAGATTCCACTAAGCACGTAACAAGGAGAAAACACTCCTAGTTCTGAATAGAGAGATACAAAGTACTCATTATGGGAGAACACACTCCATAAGTACCGTAGAAATACGATGTTCAGATGAGGATCACAACCAATATCTATGGGGTGATTCCAACAACTCAGTCTGAACTAATCCGCTAAGCAGAGGATCGGTGCCCGGGTAAAGTTGGTCATGTCGATACCAAGAACTCTACTCAGGGTTACAAGAATGAATTGAGGATCCAGCTCTAAGTCTCATAGAGGGGATTCCAATAACTTTATTCATGAAGTCCTGTTGAATGGATCATACTCTTGTACATAAGAAATGATACCAGTAAACCATCAGGGGAAAGACCAAGGGGACGAACCCTAACGAAACTAGTCCATGTCACATAAGACCACTGGCTCAAGCCATGTAAAACTGGTTACACGATGTGTAGTATGGTTACACACCATGTTACTTGAATCCAGGTACTGCCTGTGTAAACGTCCCATGTCACCCATCCAAGCTGTGTAAAACTCAACTACATGGCGTGTAGAAGGATCACACACCATGTTCCCTGACTCTGAGTACTGCCCGTATAAACGGCCCATGTCTGAAATCGAATTCATGTAGGAAATCATATACACGACGTGTAAGTCTAAGCACACACCGTGTTATGTCAACTGGGAAACACCCATGTACCATGGTCGTATGCCCGTACACAGTGTCTGTCCATGTCGTCTGCCTGTGTACCAGTACATGGGGTATCCCGTGTATCTGGCCGGGTCTGGCTGGGGAAGAGTATACACGCCGTGTCCTTGGACGTGTACCCAACCCATGTCTATGTACTTCTGGAGTATATTTCAGGTGGCCTGCCGACGAACACACACTGTGTAGCCCATACTACACATTGTGTAGTCAGGAAATTTTAAGATGCATCATCTTCCTTCTTGCACCTCAGCCGATTTATGGATCCACAATCTCTCATCTGTTCGTCCTGATACTTCAGGTCTTGGTTCCTCCCATATTACGAACTCCTAATTGGGTGTTTTCAGTCCTTCGATCGGGTCATAATGTCCAACGATCCATCCGAAGAAAAATTCCCAAAAACTCATATCTCTCGATCCCCTCCGAATCGTCCGCCTAAACTATCGTCGCAGCTCCGAACCATCCTCCTGAGGTTGGATCTACAATATCGAAAAAGTTCACCAACAAACTAATGCACAATGATCGATTTCCTCCGAGAACGCGTAGAACGCACATGAAGAACACTAGAAACTAGAGAAGAAAGGCACAAAAAATAGAGAGGGATGAAACTCGATCGATGTTAATGTTGATCTTGGCCCATCACTGTTAGAAGGTTAAATGAAACCAAAACAACTTATAAGAATCAAAACCCCCAAATCCCCACAACAGCCCATCCCACAAATACGATCGATCCACAGGCTAATATATTTGTGGATTAGTACACGTTCATTGTAGGAATCAAGAATGGGGAAAGTAAATCAAAATCAAACAACCTACCTGGATTCAGGGCGTTCGTTGGTGAAGATCCAGTCACTGCATTGCCATCGCTGGAAAAATTGATCACGAACTTCGTCACCGCGTTGGGGGTTTCCTCCAGAACTTTCCCAGAGCCTCCAAGGGTTTCAGGGTTATGAGGTCTATAACCCTGGACCCCTGCGAAAGCCATTATTTAAAAAGGATAAAAGATATTCTCCACCACAATATTTAATAATCTATTTTAATTAAATATTTTATTACGGTTGCGTCCAAAAACTGGATTTCACCACTGACATGTGCCAACCGATGTTAGGTCTCTCCTAGGGTAAACCAGCTGCTCTGGATGCAACTGTGCCCTCAGATTTCTGATCTGAGCACCCATTCAGGAGTTATTCCACTTTTTCAAGAAAACTACACACACACATTATTTAATTATTTAATTAAATTCGATCTTTTTTCCGGGCTCATCAGGCCTCAGAACTACATGCCGTCTCAACGCCTGGTCTCGAAATAATTCCCATATAACATTAAAATAATACATGGAAAAAATATTGGACATTAAAGATCAACTCTAACCAAATTTGTTGGAACATATTCAACTCTTTCTGCATTAATATATACTAGAGGCATTTTTGATCCGTATATATTTCACACTTCTCCCCAAAGAGGTAACCTCAAAAAATTTTAAAGCTAAGATTACTACAGCCAACTCCAGATCATGTGTTGTATTTTTTTGATCATGAACATTCAATTTCATTGAAGCATAGGCAATAAATTTCATATTTTTCATAAAAATACAACCCATGCCTCTCTTTGAAGTATCACTGAATACTATGAAAAGTTATCCACTTGTAGGTGGTGTGACCATGAGAACAATGAAAAGAATCCTTTTTCAAATCCTTGGATCTGTCTTTTCATTCATCACTCTAAGGAATCATGAATCCCTTCTAAGTTATCTTGGTAATCGTAAAAAATTTCTCACTAATCGGTGATAATATCTAGCTAACCCAAGGAAGCTATGGATATCCGTAACATATTTTGGCCTCAGCCATCGCTCAATGGCATATTTCATGAAGGGATCCACATATATCCCATTTCTTGTAATGATATGACCCATGAATGATACCTCCTTCATCCAGAACTCACACATGATGTAATTTTCATAGATGTTATCCTTTTGCAAGCTCTCTAGTATAGTTAATATATATTCCTCATGCTCCTCCTTGGTGTTAGAGTATATTATAAGATCATTTATAAAGACTACAACAAATTTTTTGAGGTAATCTCTGAAGACTCTATTCATTAATTCCAAGAATATTTATTGATAATTAGTGACTCTGAAAGGAATTACTATGAATTCATAGTTTTCGTAACTTGTATGCAAAGTAGTCTTGGGGATATCCTCCTTCTTCACTATTACTTGATAATATCTCAACCGCAGATCCACCTTAGAGAAGTGTTTTTCTTCATGTATCCAATTAAATTAGTCATCAATTAATGGTAGTGGATACTTGTTCTTTATCGTGACTTTTTTGAGCTCTTTATAATCAATGCAAAGGTGCATTGATCCATCCTTCTTCTTGACGAAGAGGACTAGTGCGCCCAATGGTGAAGCACTTGGGAATTTAAACCCTTTATCGAGAATCTCCTATAGTTGTTCCTTTAGCTCCTCAATCTATGAAAAATCCATTCTATATGGATTCATGGATATTGGCAATGATCTAGGCATAAGTTCAATTGAGAATTCAATATCTCTTCTAGGAGAAAGACTACAAAATTATTTGGGAAATACTTCAGTGAATTAACTCAAAATAGGCATGTCTTCAAGGTTGGTTCCCTCCTTAGACTCAATCATATGAGATAGATACATGTGCTCATAGGGCAGTAATATCCACACTTGAGATGATGGTGCTAAAGAAGATTTATCCTCCTCCTTGCACTTGTATAGAATATGGGTTTGATTCTCTATATGGAGAGTGATTTCCCTATCACGAAAATTTATATTGGATCTATATAGGGAAATCCAATCCATGAAAAGAATTGCATAAAATTGCACTATAGGGAGTATGATGAGGTTTTTCGGTAATTTCAAACTGAAAATTGTGATAGGGGAGGAGTTATATTCATGGGATGCAATGATTTCCCCATTTACTATTATCAAAGATATCTCTACATCCATGATTTTTGGTGGTGTTGGGATTATTCTACTAAACGTCCGAGATATAAAAGAATGTATAGAATTATAATAAAAAACTAGGTTCCTTATTCTTGAATGAATAACTAGCTTACTTGTCACCACTTCTTTGTCAGGGTTCTTTTTAGCAGTAGTGATGAAAAAATTTCTCCCTTGCTACGTTGGATGTTTTTGGTTGTATTAAAAATCCATTGGATTAGGGAAATGGTTTGAAAAGTTCCCCTGTTCTGTGCAGTTGAAGAAATGTAAAATTAATTGAGGGTTCAATGGAGCATTCCTCTCATCTTTCATAGCAGTAAGGTTTTCTTATCAGTAATTAATGGCTAGGTTCCATTTAATTCACCATCTAAAGCATTTCCTTGTCCCTTTCAGTCAATTTCTGGGGTGCTTCTTTCCACACTTTTGGAAAGTGGGGTGTTGTAATTTCTTAGAACCATTGGATTTATCAATCAGACCGCCAGAATTAAAGTCCAGTTTTCTCTTCTTATCCCCATGACACCCCTGAGATTTTTCAATCTGTATTTCGACATTGAGGGAACATCAGACATTTTCCACATAGTTATTGATGTCACGAATCACTAGGGCTTTCTGTATTCTACGTTTTAACCCACCAAAGAAGCGGTCAACCTATTATTTGGGGGGTAACGACATAGTTAGAGGAATATCATGGAAGCCTTGTGAAGTTTTCCTCATATTATCTAATTAATTCATCATCTTTTTTTCATGAGTTCAAGGAAGTCTATTTCCGTCTTATGTCAGAGGGCGTGAGGAAAATATTTATCAAAATACATTTTCCAAAAATCCATCCATTCTAATTCCTCGATCTCTTCCATAGGCTTCGTTTTTTATCAATGTCCACCATTGATCAGATTCACCCTCTATATGGTAAGGATCCATAAGAACCTTATCTTGTTCATAACATTGATGAATTTATAATATATTCTCAATTGAGTTGATCCATTGTTTGCAGATTGAGGGATCAGGCGATCCATTGAAAGTAGGAGGGCTTTGTCTCATGAATCTCTTCATTGTGGCATGTTCTTTATGGGGGGGGGGGGTTGAACGATCCTATTGACCCATGTTACTATTAAAATCTTGATTTAAGTAAGATATTATAATGACAATTTTTTAAATTCCTTCTCTCATAGGATTGGGAATATCATTAGAACAATCCTCACATTGATCTTCATATTGGTTATTAGCTTGAGTCCTCCTATTATAGGCCATTAGATGCAATAAAAGGAAATTCAGAGGCAACACCTAAAGGGGAATCCAATGACAAAAATGGAGGACTTATAAATTACAATTAATTCTTTAACATATGAATTTATAGGCTTCAATATATGTTATCCATGATAGACTTCCCAACATATATTCCTAGGGGAATTTTCCCTATTAATAATGGTTCATGATAATATTTATAATTTACCAAAGTATATCCCCTAGGAGTGTCAAACCAAGAGTGCAGGAAGGTCAATTTTTGTGGACTAGTTCCCGTTCCAGTCTTGCTCAAAGCCGTTTTTTCAGGTTTTACCCCTAGATACATCTGTTCCAGAGCCACCTCTACATGTTCTTATCCAAACAGGGATTTAATTTCCTGATAAAACACTTACTCTATAATAACAAAAAAAAATTGACATTTTTATTATAATTAGTCTTATACCTAAGTATTTCAAGAGGTTTTTCTTGTTCTAATCCATAAAATAACTAGACCTGTCCTCTGACACCAACTATAAAACCTTTCTCTTTATTACACACATAAATATGATTTATAACCTAAAAATTCACTTAAGAAAACTAATAGGATTGAGAGGTCTAGTGTCTTGGAAAATTAGGAACATTACAAGAAAAAATAATACATAAAATAAAACAACATTATTGAAAACTTATTTTACATGACCACAATATTCCTTCGTACTTAGCTTTTCATAGGATAACCTCAAGACATACATAAACAAAGGTGAGCTATAAAGCCTTGTAAGGGAGTAAATAAGGTATAACATGAAGAATACAATACATGTTAGAAAATAGGAATATCAATATAGAATTAGAGAAGTATTAACATAAATACATGACATAGCATGATTATCATAACATGGAGATGTGAAAACAACATTTAACATGATATTAGCATGAGAGAAGGCTCATTGAACATAGAGCATGAGTAAAAACTAATTTCACATGACTTTTCATGAGTAAACCATCATTTTACATGAATTATCATGAGTAAAAACTCATTTCACCTGATGTATCATGATACTATTCTTTACCCAATGCATTGGAGCATTATCAGGGCACACCCTTCTTAGTCACTTCATTTATTACATAAGTGTACCACATAGATCATAAAACATGGATTTATTAAACATCATAATTTATTCCATGAATAAGAGATGTGTAATAAATAAATTTAAGTCCTAAATCAATATGTATATGTGCATAAATGTGAATACCCTTGATAGAGAAATGAGTATGGTATTCACTTACATGATGATTTTGGCATGGGAAATTTTGGTGTAACTTCGACAGCATAACGACATCAAATACATATTGTAAAATGAGTTAATGAGAGAGAATGGGGTATATCATTATTTATACATGAAATGGATAGTAAGGGTTCCATGGATCATAATATCAAAACATATGTAATGGAATTTAGAGGCATAATATAAAATAATTTCTTGAATGTAAATGAGGAGAGAGAAATCCCTTCTTGCGTGTCTGCGTGGTAACAGGTGTACATGGGACACATTAATGAGATAGAAAGGGGTATATCATCATTAAAACAAAAGGATATAATTATATAGGAGGTGATAAATCATACACCAAAATTTTTAATAAAAAATCAAAGGGTATAACAATATAAGTAAACATGGACATAAATAAGGAAGGAAAGTGAAGAACCCTTACTTAAAAGTGTGTAACTTCAAGAGCTTGATAAGGGGATTCTTGAGAGATTGGGGCACCTTGGGAGGATTATAGAGATAGGAGGGAATATTAGGGACGTGATAAAATGGTTTTGATTGAGGAGAAGTGGGATATTGGGTGGGTTTATATAGGAAAAGAGGGGAATTATTTAATATTTCACAAACTTAGGTTTCAGAATCTATATAATTAAATATACAAAATCACAAACAAAACCATGGTTTTTTTAAATGGGAGTGAAAAAAATTATTTTATAAGGGAAATTACCTATCTTATTACAATATTAGGCTTGTTTGTGTGGAGTTGAGTCACACTCTCAACAAAATCATTTTAAAAAGTTAAAATATTTTATATGTGTTGGAGGGTCCACTAAGGCACCATAAAATTCATCAAACAAATAAAAAATCACATTATTTTCAATGTAAAACAAATATTATGAGAATTTAACTTTTATAGTATTTTATTATATCACTATTGGGTGATTATGATGTCATAAAACACATTATATATTTATATGATATTTAATTATTACCCAAAAAAATTCGATTGTCTCATAAAATTAGGAAAAATTCACCATTGGATAATTTAGGTGTACTAGTTAACAAAAATATATTCATTTTATCTAAATGATTTTTTAAATATTTTAATTTTTAATTTTAAAATAAAAACTGTCATTTATTGAAAATTTACAAGTTTTGAAAAAATCGCTTCCAAACATTTAAAAAAATTTAATTTGACTTCATAAAAATTATATGATCATTTATATAAATTATATAATAATAATATTGTATTAATATATTATTTATTACAAAAATTAATTAATTCATCAAAATAAATTATTTAATTAAAAATTTAATTTTAGTTTTATCGTATGAAAATAAAATTTTATCAAAAAGAATACTTAACCATTTATAGAGTAAAAAAAATAAGGTATTAAATCACCACTTATAATTAAAAATGGGTTTATTAAAAAAAATTATAATAAAATCTTTAATAAAACCTTAGTTTAATAAAATAATTTATATGTTTCTAAAAATTACCATTTTACCCAAAAAATAATTTTATCTAATTCATTATATTTTTAAGAGAAACTATTCTCATAGAAGAATTTATGGAATAATACTTTTGTTTATAAAAGGGATAACATAAAAAAGGTAACTAATTCCTTATTTAATACCCCATTATAACACCTGCATAAGACCTAAGGGTAAGGTGTGTGATAGTTACAGACTTTGAGGGCGGCTTGGATAACACCGCTCAAGTGGTAATCTCTATTAACTTCCACTTCTCCCATTGCCAGTTCCGTTCAAGCTTAACTTGTTAAATATCATCTTGGTCAGGGTCAAGAGTGAAGCCCAAAGACAGTACCTACTTCCCAAGATCCGAAAATGGGATTCATATGGAGTAATTCTTCTGGATGAGGCCATCACTTCCTTTGTCTGAGTAAATTGGATTTGTTGAAGCCTTATATTTATACTAATCATTTCATCACTGTACAACATATATATTTGCAACAGTCAGAATTATTAATGGTATTTTAAAATCACGAAACATAAAACCAAGGAAGTTCATATGGTTTATATAACCATTTTATAAAATAAGACATTTAATTAGATCAAGAGGAATTTTCATTAATAAAATTTTGGGCCGTTAGAATTATCATAATAGTAGGAAAATAAAATAGGAATTAAACCAAGCATATATAATGAGTATCAAACTAGGTGTGTAGTAATGGATTAATAACTATGCACTATAATGATGGATGATATCTAATCAAACAAATATTTTCTAGTTTTTTACCCAAAGATGAATCTGTGCCAAATTACAGTCCACTTTTAATCCATAGTAAGAGTTTTATTACTAGGATTTTTATATAACATCAACCTTATAATTTTTTTGGATGTTATCCTATACTTATAATTATCCCCAAAGTCTATCATAGGCTTATGTCCCATAATACATATTTCCTTAAATGTAGTTTCCAAGGTTACAATGAAACATACAATGAAACCAACTGTAAATACCCTGACCCATTTAGCCAAGAGGTAGTGTCTATATTATTTCATTTAAACTAGATACAATAGATTAAAACCTAGAGGATCAAACAATTTAGTATCCTTATAGAACCAAATATAGTCATACTTCTCATATTAAATTGGTAATAAAATAAATAAACATAATTAATGTAAAAATTCCACATGCTTGAACTCTTCCAAAATTTCCTTTTTTATATCCTAGATAATGGAAAAAATAAGGGTGAGCTCAGATTCCTAGAAAGGGTTACATATAATGTAATATATCTAGATTAAATAAATAAAAATCAATATTACTATCTAAATAACTGAAAATACATTCCATTTAATTAGTATCTTGATCATAAAGTATAATATGGTAGGAATAAATGATGATCAAATAATTATATATAAATAACACATGATCATGAATCTTATAAATGGATATCATAAATATTAAAATAATCTCTTGGTCATCAATAAATAATCTTATAATGATGTAATGCATAATATTGGACATCATAAACTTACTGTCAAAGCCATATGCCAAGACATAATTCACAAACAGGTGAGGACTTTGCCAAATTCACAAACTAGTATTTATCATGGAAATTACTGATGCATAGAGGATATATATATAACTAGGACCCAAACCTAAATTAATATTTCCAATGCATTCATCATATGAAAAAAATAATACAATGATAAAAATATAGTTTAATAATCAAAAACTATTAGTAACTGGAGTAATAGCATAGAAAATGTCAATAATTTCAACTATTAAACTGATAAAAAACCATCAAGTGAATGAATATGTATGGTATACTTACAACACTTACCCTATCTATTATATGTAAAATTAATAATTGTTGTCACTGATTAATAAATATTCCATAAAAAGTTTATTTAAAACATTCTTGAGGAAACATTTTTTTTTCCAATTTGAAAAAACACTTTTTAATTTTTTTTCCAGAATATTATGAAACAATTCTCCATCAAATGAAGCCTAAAATCTTATAAATGAATCTTTAAAATAGTTATCATTCATGAAGGTTGTAAATTCTATTCAATCCTAGTATGTTAAAAAAAATATTCCTTTTACATTTTTAGTATAAACATAAAAAGTAATTCATTCATAAAATGAAAAGAAGGGTCCTTTAAATAATATTTATAGGAAGCCAAACATGTTTAAAATTGAATTTAAAAAATAATTTTCAAAATTTAAAAATATTATTGAAAACATTTTAATGAAAATGCGGACATGGTAGACAAATAATCCTGACCAAATGACAAACATTGTCGATTTTACATAATAGAATTATTTTGTTATATTGAGTACTTGAGAGAGGAAAATGAAAAACAATTATCATTTATATAAATAATAAAAATATAATAATATATATAGGGTTTTAGATATATATATATATATCATATAATTATTGTAATATATATTTAAACATAATCAATCTCAAAAAATGATGAGAATGTGAAATAAACCCATAATACTTTGGTAATTTTTGAATCATAACATCCATGAAAGAAATAAAATCAAATAAAACATAAAATAATATGATTATAAATAGAATAATTAAATATAATTTGAAAGCATCATTATATATACCATATTAATGAAAATATTGGCGAATATGACAAATATCCCACTGAAACAAAAGTGAGACTAAAAAACCCTTACCTCAAGAATGAATTTCATCGAAAGAACTCTAAAATCATTATAATAAATTTTAAATTTTTATACTTATATAAAATAATAATTAATATAATTATTATATCATAAATAATCAACTTATAACATTATACTCTAATTTATTAATAATTACCTTCAAATTGTTGTTTTAGGGTGTTAACTATCTTGTTTCTCAAGTAAGTTTTAATTTAGTAGATTTGGTCCTTGTGGATTTATCATAGTTACATAATATATAGAATTATAATAATTGAATAAATATCATATATATTCATTATATACATCTTTATAATAATCAATGAATATTAGTGAGAAAAAAATGAATTACCCATTCCTGGAGACGGTAGGCCTTAAATACACATGAAAAGTGTTCTCACATTTCAATGGATTGAAAGAACGAAATTAAATAATAATTAACTTTGAAAGAATAATTATTATGTCATATATATAATTAATATTCATTAACTCTATCCTTATTACCATTCATGTATAGTGTAAATTGAAAACGAATCACGTCACTTCTTGGAGGTGGTAGTCCACACGTACGCACAAATGACTTTATTGTTTCTCAATGGAGGTAGGTAAGAAGGTAGATATGAAAATATAATTAAAAAATGATTATTATTTCATAAATATATTATATATATTTTAAACCCATAATAATAAACACCCATTAAATACAGTGATAGAAAATGAATTATAGAACTACATGGAGGTTTTTGTCCACATATACCACGAAGGATACTTTCAATTCAAATTTGATGGAAAGGATGGTGTATAATGGTGGTTTTATTTTAATAATAACATTTAAATATAATTAGGATACTTAATTTATTATTTTATCATATATAATACAGATTTAGTTTAGGTAAAAGAAGAAGTAAAAAAGAAAGTGATTGATTAATTCAATTACTTCTTATTTGAAATAACTCCTTTATATCACCTATTAAGGACTATATGGTTGGTATTTTTGGAAGAATGAATCATATATAATTTTTATTAGGATGTTTAAATGTGAATGGGGGGGATGGGTTCAATCTATGATTTTTATGAATGTGAAATGGAAAGAGAGATGTGGTGTCCTTTTATAATTGAGGGGAAGGGAACTCTTTGAATTTATTAAATTACTAAATTAATATAAATGAATTTTCCTGGAAAATAGATATATAGTGATGTATTTTTAATATATAATTAGGATGAGTCTAAATCAACTCATAAAATAAAATTTTGACCATATTCAGTTATGCTTTCACTATTATCACTTAATTTTAACCCCTATGAACCCTTCTCACAAATAAAGTGATATCAATGTTTTCTACTATTTATGGTTTAGAAATGATATAATAAAATTAAATGTGACCTTTATATGGACTGTGATTTATATTTTTAACTATATCACATTTACTGGGAAAGAAGATATGATTTTAATGAAATTTAAATCATTAAATAAAATATTATTTTTTATAAAACATAATTAATGTCATTTTTGGAAATACAAAAAATATTATAATATAATATGTTAATAAGACATGTTAAATGCTTAAAAAATTACATGTATTATAATAAAAGGATAATAAATTCTTAATATAACCATCCAAAGTTTATTACAGTTTGTATATTTAAAATCATTAATTTTATTTTCAAATTAATTAAATAAATAATATATTGGCATTGTGTATAAATCTAAGGTAATTATTAAATAATTATAAATTAGAAATAAATTTAAAATATTAAAAATAATTAATTAATTTTGATTATAATAATTTATATTTAAACTTAACCTCTTCTTATAATTATGTAATACGTTTAGAGATATAAAATTTTAGAGAGTGAAATTTCTTATTTATTTTTTCATTAATTTTTTTAATGGTGAAAATCAAAGAAAAATAACCCCAAGTGGCTATATATTTTAGAAATGGATTTACATGGACACACACAACCCATCTCATATGATAGAGTCAGATATTGAGTTTATTTTTAGATCTTATCTCATGATTTATCTATATTTTACACATTTTACCCTTTAACGAGCTGACAAATATGATCCACGATTACTATTAATAATGACATAAAATAAAAGGGAAATATTTAAAAAATATAGAAATTATAATTCTTTATAAGGAATATATTTTTCAATATTAAATTTCTATTAATAGAATAAATTAATTTATGATAAAAACAAAATTGAAATGAAGAAGAGTTTTTTTTTCATAAAAAATCTTTTTATGTTTGAAAATTTTTTAAGTCCAAATTCCACCATGAAATTGACTATAATAAACATAATTATATAATTAATAATATAATAT
Source organism: Viscum album (assembly GCA_963277665.1). Classification (NCBI taxonomy): domain Eukaryota; kingdom Viridiplantae; phylum Streptophyta; class Magnoliopsida; order Santalales; family Viscaceae; genus Viscum; species Viscum album. The sequence continues at coordinate 543,171,915 of OY728132.1, forward strand.
AAATAACTACTAATTGAAAAAATTTATAAAATAGAACTTTTTAAATTCTTGAAATAATAATATGATTTTATATAAAAACATAAATTTCACTCTTCACTAAAAAATTAATATATTCAGAAAAATCCCTAAATTTAACTCTAATATAATTTCAAAATACTAATTAAAAATATTATATCATCTTTATCAAAAAAAATTTCCAATGTTTCAATAGAAAAATTATAATATTCAATAAAAATTTTCTATAAAAACCATTTTTAAGAAAACTATTTTTTGAAGAATAAAATGACCTTAGTAAAAATTAAGTGTTAATATCATAATAAACTGAAAAAAACATGTTGGGTAGGTACTTTACATATATAATTCATAGTTTAGTTAATCATATTCATACCCTTCAATTCAAATACTAGGTTATAACCGCCATATTTAATTATAAAATTTTATAGTCCATTTAAGCTCGATGTTGAACGTTATATACACTATCAAACATAGTTTTATTTTAAAATATTACCGTGTTATAAAAAAAATACCCAAAAATTCTTTGATATTAATTATTATTCATGTAATTAATATTGGTAATGTATAAACCATGAATCAATAAGGAATCAAATAATAAGATCCATGATATAATAACAAAAGAATAAGATCATTTCATAAAATTGTGACATAAAGTGTGGAATAATCATAGGTATAGAAATACAATATCAAGGATATCCATCAAGATATTCTTCACATTTTAGTCTTGAAATTACCACCCATATACCTATTTTAGGCTTGGTATAACCTCTCATGTACCTTTTTTTGGCTTGGGATAACCTCCCATATACACTTTTAGATAAAAAAACATTAATCTTTTCCTAAGAAATTAGAGGGATATAATGGACCTGAACATAAAATAATCATAATTGATTAATATGTATTACAAAATATTATAAAAAAATTATCATCTAGTCATTTGTTAAACTATAGAAAAGAAAATATGCTTTGTTAATATTTATTCATCATATTGACAAACCATCCAAATAAAATATAAAAATTGTATCATTGGATCATGTCCCAAGTTAATCATTGGTATCATTTCATATATTAAAATACATTTAAAAGAATTATGTATCATTTTTAGGGAAAATACCCTTTTCATTTTTAAATCAACTATTTAAATATAAAAAATTCAAATATATTATTGAAAAAAAATTCTTAGAAATTAAAAATGTAAAATTGAAAAGGAATAATATATGAAAAGAGTATTCACGAGGGTAGTAAAATATATTAGTGTATTATATGTAAAAACAAATATTCCATTCCCATCTTTAGTAAAACAGATTTTTTTTAGGAATTTATAAGATTATTTTTTTAATCCTATTTTTATAATGTGGAAACTAGGACAAAGTTATTCATAAAATCATTGGGTAATGGTAAACATATTCATGAAATTATTTTAAATAAAGTATGTATATAGAATAAAATTATACCCTATCGATGAGGAAAATAAAGTCAATTGTCCATTAATACATTCTTTTAGCAAGTTGAGTAAATAGAGGATAAAGAATGAAAAAAAATTAATATCCAAAAATAAATGGAGTAGAAAAAATGACATAATATATTTTTGGGGATATATCATATAATTTCATCATCTTATATTTATCAATCAACAATCACTATAAGAAGTTATATTGTAAAATAAAACCCAACCTCAAGTCTGACATTCATTTTATGTGATCTAACCTCCTATATTGTAAATTTAAATTTATTATAATTTTATATAATAACCATACACACATATATATAATATCATATATGATCATATTATAATATTCTGACATCCAGTTATTAATAATTATTTATTGAAATCATCATGTCTGGGTTTTAACTGTTTTGTTTTTCAAGAAAGTCTCAGTTTGGCAGTTCCAGTCTTTATACATTGATCATGGATCAATCATCAATATAATTATAATCATGATATAAATAAAATAAATATTAATTAAATTAATATTTTTAATCTTATATAAATGTTATATATAGAAACGTTAATCACACCATTCATGTAGACGGTAGTCCATACATACACCATAACATTGTTTTCTTTTTTTAATGAAAAGAAGAAAAGAATAATAAATAATATGTTCTCATTATATAATAATAATTATATCAAAAATATCTTACATATTTATTAAATCAATCATTATATCCATCAATGAGTGGCAGTGATGAAAAATGAATAATATCTCCACGTGGAGGAGGTAGTCTGCATATATGCACAATCGATACAATTAGTTACCTTTCGATGGAAACAATCCAGGTAAAGGTTATTCCATCATAATATCAACATATAAGTACATTTATTATACCGTATTATTAATTTCATGACTAATAAAATAGGTTTATAGATGTCTTAAGGAGAAATTAAACCGAAATTTATCAGTAAATATTTATACCTCTTCTTTAAGATCCATCCTTTCCCTTTCAACTTACGCCTTGTAATATTTTTATTTTGAGAAGACCATGAGAAGTATGATGAATGGAAGAGATATAGAGTTGTTTTTTGGTAGTTTTTTCTCATAAAGTAAGGATCAAAATTTGTGAATAAGGGTGTATATGGGGTTCCCTTTTATAAGTGATGGAGAGGACACTCTTGGAAATAAATAAAAGTTTTAAATATAATTAGTGTATTTCTAAAGTATAATGCATGTAAATTTACAAGGGTTCCAAGGTGATAAAATATAGTGTCAAAATATTTCTAAATAATATTATGTAGAGATGTTTATTTGGAAATAATAACCTTATGTCCTGGCTAAACCCTTGTAAAAAACTTTTAAACCAAAATCATTGTATTAAATTTTTACTATTTTTAATATTCATTATGAAAAAAATAAAAGTGGTACCATTAAAAAATGAAAATTTATGATTCCAAACATGTATACCCTTTACTAAAATTTAAATTCTCTAAATCGTATTATGTTATTTTAAAATAAACCTGAAATATAGAATAAAATCCCATTTTTAGATAAATTCATTTTTATGGGTAAAACTTAATTTACATTCATTACCTACCTAGTAAAAACAATTGATGGAATATTAATTTGTTTTACTGTATATATAATATATAAATTTACTTAAAACCATTGATAAATAATAAAATATTTAATTTATTATGAAAAAACACATTGCACACATAATAATAGTATCATAAAAAATAACACTTTTTACCATGAAATGATTTTATTTTTATTCCTAACCTTTAGATAAAAAATGTATGGATTATTATTCAGATATTCTTATAAAATAAAAATATATATTATTAAAATATATTTCCAAAAATAATCAACATAAATTGTTTAAATACAAATAAATAACACGATAATGTATATTTCATAAAAAGTTTTTTTTTTCATTAAATGATTTTTTAAAATTTTAATAATTATTTCATAAGCATTGATAAAAAAATTTATTTGAGGAAAACATTTCATTATAAATTTCATAACATGGTTATTCCTATTTTTACCCTCAAATAACATGTTTAGGTTATAAAGGTATGGTTTTTCATTAATTTATTTAAAATCAAGGTCATGTTTAAAGAAATATATCAAATACATCATGATTATTTAAAAAGTAGTATATATTAAATCTTGTGGTGTTAGATTATCTTAAATAAATGACCAATATTAGAAGAGTACACATTATAGATCATAAGGTAGGTCGTATTTATTCTATCCGTTAAATATATTGATGTTTTTATTATGTTTATGATGTCTGTTAACACCAAAAAAACTACGCACTTAACCAGAATATATAATTAAATATTTTTTGTCCCTAAATCATGAAATTTGACATATCTACATGCCATAATTAGAATGTTTGTGTGTACACTACATCTTTATCCACCAATTGTGGTGTGTATGTATTTGGAAACAAATTGTAAAAAATAAAGGGGAGACCCTTGGTGTAATGTGATAGGAGTAATTTACAATATGTGTGGTTTATTATTCCTAGGACGCATACTAGGATCTGGGGTAGATTTCTATTATGAGAATACTAATGAAATTTTAATGTACTAAATTGTTATTTGGATTAACACATACTCATATTGTGTATCTATATTTATTATTCTAAGGGTAAACCATCATTGGATACAATAATGATTCTTGATTCCTTAATTACATAGGATAACCCCCTTGGAATTGAAAATAACACATGAGATCTAAAAATTACATGGGGAAATACCCATCAGATTCAAATTATTATAACTAGTTTAGAATATATTGGAGAAATACCCATAGTATTTATTGATGAGTCTTGGTGACTTTATTTCCTTGGGAAACATCTGAAAAATCAATGATGAAACAGGGGACCTTGGAATTCCTATGGTGAAATCCCACTGGGATTAATATTATGATAATTGAATAAGAATAACATGGGAAAATACTACATTGTTTTTGGTGGTGATTCTTAAAAAATTTATTTTCTAGGGTAACCTCATAGGAATTGATTATGATGTAAAAGGTGATATAATTACTTATAGTAATACCATTTTGGATCAAATAATAATATTTTTTTGGAATCTTTAGGTGAAACCCCCTTAAGATTTGGTGATAATTCCTGACACTTTGATTTCCTAGAGAAACCCTATATAAATTATTCTTGATTATTTGACTATCTTGGGGAAACCAATAGGAATTATTAATTACTCTAGATGAATTATTGTGGACAGAGACATATTTCTTAACCTAATATAGGTGTGGTTGATCTCTAATTTTACCTTGGAATCCGAGGATAAACAATGGTTCTCTTTTTCAATGACATGACTTTATTTTAATTTGGATGTTAGTACACACTATATAATTATACTAGACATGCATTTAGATATCTCTTGTGTTTCTATATAGAGTCATAATCACACACTTTTATGACTAACTTTTGGTATTCCAACATACCATATGATTAAAAGATGAGACAAATGAAAAGACCTTAGGAATAATGATTGATTTGGGATTAATAAAATATTATGAAAGGGAGACTGAGACTAATATAACACTTGGGATCATTTTAAGTGTATTTATGTTGTTTTTTCATATATTTGTACAAATTTTATACTTTGGATGTATGAATTACATCCAATAGATAATTTTTTTTTGATAAACCCCATATTGGGGATTATTTATTATCACTTTTCTCATGGTATATATATGTATTTAGATGGATGTATCTGATAGTTATTTTTTCCTCGGTAATTTCACACTAATATTATGGTATATCCTCTCAAACATACCACCTTTGACCATCAATATTAGTAAATAACCTATATCATACGAGGTGGTATGACTAAGGTCACATAAAAATAATCTAGCATGGGAAATTCTTAGTGGTCTTGGCCACTAGAAGGATGCCACAAAAAGGAACTAATGTGAAAGATAAAGTAACTAATGTGGTTAAAAATGTCTTGTATAGAAAATTATAAAATAAAATATGGTTAATAATAATGGGAGTTCTCATGAAATTATTATTTTTGTATAACATTGGATAGAATTACCTTGTTAATCTATGATGGGTTCCAAAATAGGATCAATGTAGTGGATAGGGTGTGAAGTCTTCCCAATTATGGACACTAATTCAATAGGATTTAATTAGGGTTTGTAACATCTAGTTGAAATTATTTCCCATTATAGGTCTAGAATATTTCTTCTAATATTAGGATGATAGTTCATTTTATTCCCATATTTTAGCCCCATTATCAAGGTGCAGATGGTAAAATGTATTAATTTCCCCAATGAGTGGTTTTAGAGCTCTTGGAAGGAGTACTATGGTGGCATTGATTCATAAGAAATGTAAATATATAATCACACAAATATATATATATATATATTTTAACACTTCAAGCTTCCATGATACTTTTTCCTTTGAATAATGCAATATCTTGCGTTGTACGCAACTTCGAGATTCTAACACACCACGACAAATCAAACTAGCAGTTATGAATAGTAATACCCAATTTTTGAAATTTTATAAATTTTATTGTTCAAAATGGACTTTATTTTTGGATTTGGAATATCAAATTTCGATTAGGGTGAATTTTTGGTACTTTTCTCAAAACGTTCAATTCTTTATGAATAGTAAATGATACTAAATTTAAATTAAAAACAACTTTTTTAATAGAAATAATTTATAGTTTTAAGTTATACATGAGAATGGTTTTTAAGTATCATTAGATTATATTTTTATCATTTAATATATTTTAGGTCATTAAATCTAATTTCACATTTAAACTGGACATAAACAAGTTACAATCTTTTTGATAGTTATTATTTCTAAAAAACACATTTTTTGTTTTGACAACGGAAATTAATTTTAAATTAATTTTTTTCCATGTCTGTGTTTTGAATTCGGAAAAAATGATTCAATATTTGGAATTAAGAGGTCCAAATTGTGTTAATAGGTAAATTTTATTTTTATAAATTATTAATATTTACTTTAGTGAATATTTTATTTACCGTGGTTAAAGGGGTAAATCCTGTAAATAAGGGTAACAAATTATATTATAATAATATTAAATTACCCTAAAATGTGTAATATTTATATTTTTTGATACATTTATGACCATGTTATTCCTTGGGTGGATTTGGGGACCCCATGGAGCCACTTGAGAGTGATAATGACACTTTATATTAAAGATCCCCTCGCCCCTTTATAAAAATCCCTCACATCTAACCAATTTCTCACATGTATCATGCCCATTAGATCATCCAAAATTAGCCCAATTAAGCTTCCTATATCCCTATATTATTTTTATAATCCTTACAATAGGCATACGACATTTCAAGGAATTATTTTGGTTCAAACCAAAGTGAGTTACGCGATTTAAAGGTAACATCTCCTCTTAAGTTCTTTTATTTTATTTTACATCTTCAAGACCCTAAACTCAATTTATTCCTTTATTTCAGAATAAAAATATAATCCTAAATATACTAGACTTCTTTGAGAAATATTTGAACTACACTTACACACACCTCTATCTAATGGGTATAGAACATAATGTTTCTCTAGATGGCGAACTACTGCCTCACGAAACGATGATTCGTCAATATTCTAATACCACCCCTTATGGCGACCATTATGATGGAACTATAATTATATATGATATTATTAAATTTATTTTATCTATAAGATTATATAATTCTCTATTATAGCATACCCTTATTCTTTTCATGTTGTATGTATACGATAATTTCATTTTAGGAAGTGCGGACTACCGCCCCCTCAAAGTGATATGACTCGTTAATACCATACATAGAACGTATAAAGGATGGTGTTAATAAACTAATGTAACATATATATAATATTATATTATAATGGAATAATAATATACGTATTTATCATTTGGTTTTCTTTCCTTTAAAAAAATGGAAGTAGCGTTCGTGCGTACGTACAGATTACTGTCTCCAAGAACAGGATGTGATTCATTCCCTATCATAACCATTCAAGAATAATTTTCATTTCATTATTAAAGAAAAAATTTTATAACATAATAACTTTCTGGATATAAATCAAATACATTCTATCCATAACAAACATGACTTATGTAACAAAACACATAAATGAAAACAAATTAATTAACACCCGAAAAAATGATACTACTAAAATATTATTAACAAAGCAATATTAGAAGATCATATATGATATCATATTTGTGTATTTATTTCTTGTATAATTTAATAACAATTATTTAACTCTTATACATGAGTTTAACATACCATTTACCAAGGAAAAGTACACAGTAAGTGTTAATTTCACAATCTATTTGTTATCTAAGGTTGTATTTAGGCAAGTATCTACTGGGACCTCTTTATCATCCACATCCATGTTTTCTTAAAAATTTATTTCAGAACATTTTTACTATTTACTAGATAATGGGTTAAAGTCATTTATAACCTTATTTAACCTTATATGTTTTTAAATAAATCTTTCCGTCGTTTTCCAAACAAGGTACTTTATGACTCTTTTCGAAAAAATTAATGTAAGAATGTTTTTAACTTATATGAAGTGTGTAAATATTTTCCACCGTTATAACATCGTCAAAGGTTCCCTTAAAATGTTATAAGAATATTTTCAAAATAAACGATTTCTATTATACTTATGTGAATCTTAAATAATTTCAAAATAGAAATATATATTTCTCTCAAATAGTTTTGATTTCATCTATGTCAACATCCTTTGATAACATTTACATTTGTTTGAAGTTGATTTATTATAATATAAATATTCCATATTGTATTTAATGTTTTATGATATTTTTGACTATGGATGTGTAATTTGTATACCATTCATGGTTTATGGTTAAATTATTGACATTTCGTATGCTAGTTTTAATATGAATGTTTATGTTATGTTTCAACCTTTTAATATGTGGAATGTATTGGACTTAATAAGTGACGGGTGGAGCCCACTATAGATCCTCGATGCATTTGTAGGTCTCATGAGACAATTAGACCTAGAATTGGATGAGGAATTTCCCAATTTGATATATGGTTTTGGCCAAGGCCTTAATCATTTTTAAAAGTCTTGAACGAGGCCTTGACAAAATGTTTCAGAATGTCCCGCATTATAAATTACCTCATTATGAAAATAATAGCGATGGATAATGTGGTTATTAGACTACTATAATTTATTATTTGTAAAGGTATGTGTTTTTTATTATTCACCATGCCTAATGTTAATGTTATCTTCCTATATATTTATTTCTATTACATAGCGTTAGAGCTCAAGCCTTTCTTATGTTTAATTCTCCTAGGATATTAAGAAGTTAGTTATGAGTGACTTTTAGGAACAATCTAGGAGTCTTGGATGTTTCTAATGAAATAAATTAGTGTTGTATTTCCATTCAAGTTGTACTGTTGAACTTATTTATATATCATGTTTCCAATAATAATAAACTAATCGATCTTTCGAGACATGATTCCTTGTATCATGACAATATTATGTAATAATGCACTGAATCTGGGTAATGGGGGTCAGGGTGTAACATATATTACATATAGGTATTATTTTACTAGTGAATAAATAATGAGGAATTACATCCTTGAAATCAAAATGTAAGTTGGATAATTAAGAAAAAAATATTCATCAATCCATTTTATCATAAAATAAAAATATACTAACAAAATACAATATTTAATTTAGCAATAATAAAATCAATAAATGTTATATATTAATATATAATTTTTTTATAAATATAGTCTGTTTATAAAATAGGTGTAAACATGTAAAACCTAAATAGGAGAAAAGGAAAAGAGACTCACAACCCATATTTTTTAATTGGGTTGTATCCTCACATCCTCTCACTCTTTTCCAAACTCTTCATATATATCCTCAATTAATCCCTTATATTTTTTTTATTAAATTTATAAATAATTGCTTTTATTTTTATGTAGGTTTTATTTTCTTGGGATGATTTTATAGTTTCATCTAATGATTTTGATAAAGCCTTTATTTTCTAAATATCTAATTTATTAATCTAATACTATTCATCCACATATTCATGGACTATAATATTTATGTTCGTATATGATTGCATTTAATGTTAAAATTAATGTTTCCAATTACTCTTTAAGTTACCAGATGTTTTTTATTTGATATATGATTTATGAAATTTTATTAAAAGTCATTATTTTGTCACATGTTTATTGTATGTTTATTGTTGATATATATTTCCATTACATGTAGAAGGAACGATCGTAATAATATTATGATGTAATGGTTTGGATCATAATTGTATAGAATTCTACTAAATTTGGTACAAAATTAAATATCTTGACCTAATTATTTATAGACTTTATTTTTCATCCATTGGGAAGAATGTTAGGCATGGACAAGAAGTGGTATGCTTTTTACAATAGTTTATCATATCTTAGTTTAATGTTGTGACTTATGTTTATAATGTTTAATTATTATACATGAGATGTATTCCATTACTTATTCATATTATTATTCTGATTTTGATCTCATTCTTATGATTTGATGATGATGATTACACACACCAATGTAATCATATTGATACATGTATCATGTTTTTACCTATTTTTCGTACTTTCCTATAATTTTATATCACACATTCATTGATGTTTGTCTCGAGGTGATTAGATATCTTGGGAATATTATAAGATCTAATAGAAGTGATACTCTAATGAAATAAATTATATTTAATTTTTTTATGTGTTTATATTGTTTAAACCTAATTTTCTCATGTCATTTAACATATATATTATTGGAGTTAAAATTTGATGTATTTTTTTATTAATATGATGTAATTAATATATATGTAATGTATGAGTTTCTATATATACTATGTTATACATATATATACAAATTTTAAATTAATTATTATTTTTAGATTGATTTATGTATGTTAGATAGAAAAATAATACTTCATACCAAGTTCTTAAGCATTAATTTTTTTCATCCCATAAAAATAATTCATAGAAGGAGACCATAGAATGGTGTACTATGTGAAAATACTACATGCCCCGTTTATTTTTTGAAATATTCTTGTATTTTATTCCCCCAATGCATTATAACTTTCGTATTACTTACCCTTATTGTGAAATATATACATTTAGATCCATTTTCCTAAATGATTTTAATTTATTTAATTATAATTCACAATGATATCTGTTGATTGAAATTTTTCATAAATGATATAATTATTGAAATATATTGAGAGGACATCTCTAAATGTAATGAAATTATAATTACCATTCTTTAATTCCATTGAAATTTTCCACAAATATTTGGGTGAATATCATATATGACTTCAAATTTTATATAATAGTAAAAAATTCTAACACTAAATTGTTTCCCCTAGATAAAAGTGACAAATATTTTAAAATCTTATAAATCAAGAGGGTCAGGAATTCCATTAGACCAAAGTCACCCAATTCTTCTTTTAGAGTAGTAATATAATGGGTTTTTTTAAAAAATAATGACTAATTTAACAAAGTTAATTTACGCATAAGACCATGATTATTGATATGAAAGGATTCAAGATATGATTAAATAATAACTAATAAATATAGAATTTTATAAAGTACAAAAAAAATTTAATTTTAAAAAACTATGAATTTTCCATTTCCAAATGTGAAAATGTTACTATATTTATTTAAAGAAGATAAAAATTAAACTCCATCTGAATGGTTCTATAAAAAATTTACCATTATAATATAAATAAAATATAGTGATCTATAAAAATTAATGTTTTCATAGTGTCTCTACATTAATAGTCATGGAATAACTAAAATATATGTGGATATTATAATTATTACAATTTTTTAAAAAAGATGCCAACCTATGTAAACAAACTCATGTACATTTATGGAAGATAATTTATCCACCAATAGTGTCCAGGTACTCAATTTAAATTGTAACACTCCAAGCTTCCATGTTACATTTCCCTTTGAATAATGCAATAGCGTGTGTTGTACGCAACTTCGATTTCTAACACACAACACAACCAATCAAACTAGCCGTTATGAATAGTAATACCCACTTTTTGAAATTTTATAAATTTTATCTTTCAAAATGGAATTCATTTTTGGATTTGGAATATCGAAATTAGCTTAGGGTGAATTTTTGGTATATTTCTGAAAACTTTCAATTTTTGTTGAATAGTGAAAAAACACTGAGTTATAGTTTAAAAATGAATTTTTATTTAAATAATTATTTATTTTATTAAATTTAATTAATGTAAAAATTGATACATAATACCTATATAAGCTCAATTTATTTCATTGGAGTTATTTTAGAATAATTTTAGATATATAAAAATTTTATGGAACGTTTCACCGTCTTTTACACACCTCTTAGAAGAATTTGGAAATTCAGGTAAAACATAATTTTACCACTTCTTTGAGTGGAATTTTGAAAATCTGAGAGACATGGTTAATATCAAGGAGTAAAATTTGGTTCAATAAGATAAATATAATTTTTGGTGACTAGTAAATATTTACTTTTATTTACCACAGTTAAAAGTAAATAGGGTAATTAAGGGTTAAAATGATATTAATATTACCCTAAAACATGCATTAATTCTATTGGACAAGTGTATCTAGACCAAAAACAACCTTAGAAATAAAATATTATCATTTAGGTCCACTTGGATTAGATTAGGACATTTATTATTATTTAATTCAAAGAAGGGTTAAAAAAGTTAAAATCAAAGATTAATTACTAAAACATTTTTAATATAGTATAATACATAAGATAAAATTGATTGTAAATATTAAATAGAAAGATAAAAGGATTTAATACATAATGGTATTTTATTTATAATTTTTAGACATTAATTAATTTAATTTATTTATGACACAATGGTGATGCAGTAATTACCGAATTAATGAAATATTAAAATAATTAAAATTATAAATATCCAAATAAATGTAATTTGAGACTTTTTATGAATTAAAATAATTTTCTAGGTTAATATTACACACTATTATTGGTTATATGAATTTTATTTGATTTAATAATTCTGGTATGAATTTATCAAAAACAAAATACCCAATAGTGTCAAAATTGAAATAAAAGAGTTTTTAAAACAAATATTATATTATCAATTGATATTATATTCCTATAAATATAAGGATCAGAAAAAGGACTTCTATAATGATAGTTTTATCATTAATGGACCAATTGGGGGTTTCTTGGAAGTATATAGTAATTATATTAACTATATAATATAAAAATACAAAGAGACATGGTAAATGTCAAACTATTTAACTAAGAGTTAAATCTAAAATATAAGGTTACTATAGTGACCCAAACATGTCTAAAATCTATTGGTTGGGTGGTTTTAGAACCATAACCACCTTATACATTGAAAAATCTACTTTGGAGCCATTAGAAACCGAATATTAATTTATTATAAATTAATTCTTTATGTTTTTTCCTAAAGAGCCCCCTCCCCATTATAAAAGGACACCACTTATTACCAATTCCTCACATCTCTCAAGCCTTTTGTCTCGGCCAAACTCTGCCCAAATATCCTACCAACTTCCCTCAATTCAACCTAGAGGCTGTAGTTGGATCAGAAAACCAACCTAACGATCCCTTTTGATCAAATCAAAAAGAATAACCCGAAGAACAGGTAATGTTTTCACCACACCCTTTCAAGTTCCTTTCTTCTTCAACTTCTTCTTTCTTTGTTATTTTCATTCTAAAATAATAAATCAAGTATCTTCTATATACTGTGATGTTATTATAAATATGGTACAACCATATTCATTATTCTATCTATCCTTTGAATGACATGTCGCCATACGTGCGTATGTACGGCTTACCGTCTCCACGTCGTGGTGTAATTGTTATTCAAAACATTATTATTTATATGGGTATAATAATGATGTTTCAATCATGTAAATAATAAATATAACATGATAATTATTCTTTATATATGATATACCATCCAATTATATATGATTTTAATATCAAAAGAATGATATTATCGCTCGTGTGTACGTACGGACTACCGTCTCCACGAACGTGATTAGATTCATTCCCCATTGTATCCATACAAGTATAATTCTCATTTTATGATTAAAAATAATGTTTAAGGACTTAATATAATTATTTATATGAATAAGATACAACCTATCCATAAAAAACACGAACTATTCAACAAAACATAACAAAGAAAATGAGTATGTTAACACCCGAAAAGACGATAATACTAAGATATTATTAACAAAGAAATATTAAAAGATCATATATGATATCATATTAATGTATATGATTATTGTATAATTCAATAACAATTATATAAACATTATACAGGAGGCTAACATACACTTGACCAAGGAAAAAGTACAAAGTAAGGGGTTTCTTATCTCACTTTTAATACCGTGAGATTTCCATTGTTCAACAATTATTTATGGAATGTGGTGTGTGTACTACACATGTTTGTATTCATTGTGTAATATAATTTAATTAATTTATATTTAAATCATCATTTTATGATCCTTCTTTCATGGGTGTATGCTTCGTAAGTTACCATATCAATAAGGAAATTTGAAATTTCAATTTCCACTCATTCGTTTTTACGCATACTTCATTGATTATTTTACTCCAAGATTATGTGTGGAGTCACTATTAATTTTCTTATGTCATAATTTCCATTCCCCTTTCTATGGATATAATTTTGATACACATAATCACACTATTGATAAATTCTCAAGTCATCGGTATGAACTTGATACGAGTAATATTTACTCAATCTCCATTTGTTGAGTTAAACATCCAATTCATTGGTGTTGTTTTTACAAGAATATCAGTGAATGTCCTTTGATTGTTTTACACTGAATATCCAATCATATTGAGTGTATTTATATTTTTCACACATAATTATGTCATTGATTTATCCTTATCCTAAGGATACGACCTTTATGAGATATTTCATCTCAATTTACATTCCATTGAGACTCATTTGTTGTTATACACAAAATCACTTTTATATGGTGTATATAATATACTTTAACATATTATATCCTGAATAACTTTATTCTCTTGATATTAAAAGGTTTTTACCTCAATTATTTGTATTCCAGTGTCTCTGTTTTGGTTAGGAACTCTAACTAAAGTATCATTTTAAAATGTTTTAATGATTTATTATTCTAAATCTTTCTCATTAATGAACATGTTTTAAAAATGGTTTTAAGGATTTATTTATATGGAAATTTATGTTTTCAAATAAAAATTCATTTTAAAAGTTTCAAAGTGCTATGGGACACTTTGATTCAAAAATCTATTTTAAATAGCTTCTTGACAAATAGTGCGACTTTTAAATGTTTTCAAGCAAAAGGGGGATATTTCTCTCAATAGTTTGATGATTATTTTAATCTAAGTCAATAACCATCATTATTCTTGATTGAGGTTTATCTGATATAATACAATCTTCCATATTGTATCAAATGAGTTATTTTTAACTATGGATGTGCTATTTTTATACCATTCATGTTTTGTGGTTAATGTATTGACATTTCATATGCTAGTTTTAGTAAGAATGTTTATGTTATGTTTCAAATTTTTCATATCAGTAATGCATTGGAATTAGTAAGTGACGGGTGGATCCCGCTATAGATCATCGATGCATCGGTAGGTCTCATGAGATAAACTAGTGACTTGACATAAGGCCTTGACAAAATCTTATTTGTAGTCTTGGCATGAGGCCTTGACTATGTGGTTCTGATTTTCTGGCATTATGTATTCCATCATTATGAAAGTGGTTATTGATATTGCATGTGGTTATTCGACTAGTAGAATATCCATGTGAATAAGTAAATGGAATTATTTCATTTTATCATTTCCATATTACGCTGAAGTTCATGTTTAAAAGGCTTTTGTTTTAGTTATACATTGCATGAAATGTTTATTATTATATATGAAAGTTTCCGCTATATTGATATCCTTACTGAGCATCTGAGCTCACCCCTTTCAATGTTTTATTTTTCCTAGGATGTGAAGAAGTAATTTATGAATGACCTACATGGATAGTATGAGGGGATATGGAGACAAGATGTTGTTGTAGTTTTTTACTTTATGATATAATGTAAGACTTATGAATATATCTAGTGTTTCCAAGACTACAAAACTAATTGGCTTTTTGAGACTTGATCTATTGTGATTATGCCAATGTTATGTAATAATGCACCGACTCTGGGTAACTAGGGTCAGGGCATTACAGTTTGTATCAGAGTAAGTTTAGTACAAACCGTGGAAGCTAGATTTAGATAAACTCTGACAAGAGAACATATCCCTAAGAATGAATTTGAGGATTAGTATAGAAGAATATTATAGAATTTTTGTATAGTATATATTTTGTGAGTTTTCAAAGAAATAAATCCCTATCTGGATACGAGCATGTAGAGGCGGCTCTGGCACAGATGTACCTAGGGGTAAAACCTGAAAACAACGCTTTGAGCTAGACTCTAACGGGAATTGGTGCACGACAACGGGCCTTGATACACTCTTAGTTACGAAAATCCTGGGGGATATGATTAGGATAATTTAAATTTTTTTACAAATCGATTTGAAGTATTATGAGAGTAAATGACCATGGTTAATCCTATTGTGTTTCAAATTGAGAAGATGGTGACATGATATTCTCTAAATGATTTGATGACTACTATTACTCACACAATGCTTTCTAGTTTTTGTCAATGACTAAATTCCAAGGAAGTCATAGTGACTTTGAGAATGATGTACAAGGTGTGAACGGTGGTGGAAATGAGAAAAAAATGCAATTTTTATAGGCCTAAAAGATATTGTCTTCATGCCAAATCAATTTTCCAAAAATATGATCAACAATATATATATTAACCAATTCCTAGACTCAACAAAGAAGAGAAAGGTGATAAATGATAAGAGCTCCAGTAGTGGAGACCATGGACAAAGGAATCCTCAATTTCCATTATGCTGGAAATGTGGAAGGAGACACCCAGGAATGTGTCTCAATGGAACAAAGAAATGCTTTACATGTGGGAAGGAAGGATATAAAGTGAATAATTTCTGAGGAAAAATGAAGAGTACTATGGAAGAAAATAAAAATGGTCCCAAGATTCCAATTATGGTCATTTTTCATAAATGTAAGGGACCTTTGCATCACCCAAGTCAATTATCTATTCTATAGAATAACCTATTGGTCAAGGAAGAACCTCTATGGAAATAAATGGATGGAAAAATATTTAAATGTATTAGTGCTCCTTGTTATTGAGATTAATTTGGGTAAATTTTCTCTTATATGTGTAACCCTACAATTTATCATGTGAGAATGATATTTGAGGAAGACTTGTCCTTTATCTTGTGGATATAGTTATAAATAACCATTTCTTTTTATATGATCATTTAGTTTAAGGCAATTACAAGTTATTATATTTTGTGATGAAAATTCAAGGTATGAGATAAAATTTGTGGTTAAATTATGTTATGGTTATTTTGAGGAATTAATCTCATTTTGGTAATGTTATAAAATATAGTTTTTGAAAAATAACAACAGGCAGACCTTGTGACAACCCGTCGCATCAGACAAAGCTGTGGGAATTGAACCCAAAACCAAAGTGTGATATGGATTTATTGCCTACCACTTGACTACGTGAAGTCCTTGGTTAGTGTGACTAATTATTTTTAGTTAAATGATTTTATTGATCAATAATAAGTCGATTTAGGATCTTATGTCTTATCAAGTTAATACCCTTAGTATAGGAAAATGATTTGGTGAATAAGTGATAAATGTTATTTTGGAAGATGTTCGCTTTTTTGGGAACACTATATGCCCAAGGAAAATAGTATACTATGTGATTTCATTTGAGGAGTAATGGTGGATTGTTATCTATATTTTTATTGTGGATTTATAGTGTTTTGGGTTATTTATAGAAATGATTAACCTATAATAGAGAATATGTTATTAGGTTAATTACTTTTAAGTATGTGACTTTAAGAGTAGTTGATGTCATTTGGAGATACAATTTAACATGGAAGACTACATAACCAAATTCTTCTAAGTTTTGGGTTTCAATATTTGGTTGGATTATATTTAAGGATTTTAAGGACAATTTTTTATTGAATGGTATTTATTTATCTTTGGGGTATTGTTGGTTTAATTTTAGAAATTAATATTAGTGATTCTTTCTCTAATGGAATACCCTTTTGGGGGATCATCAGATCTTATACTAACCATTTTGGTTTTGATTAATCTCTAAAGACAAGGTAAATATATAGATTATCCTTCGTAGATCATGTGATTCTATAAGAATTATATTCTACCTCTACTAGTGTGACCAAGTCTTCTTGAATGATCATCATTTAAAAATGAGTTAGTAGTAGGAATTTACTAAAGAATTAAACTTTACTCAAAAAGTATGTATATCTTTTTATGTTCTTAGTCAATCTCAGAAATTAATTCCTCATATTTATGTAATGTAACTTAAAACAAAAACAATGTTATCTATTTACTTTTCCTACTGGGAAACTAATGACCATTTGTCCCATCAGAAGATTGTGGTTTTCTTATTGTTAACTTTCTCCTAATCATGTTCTCTATCCCTCTCCATCAGAACTTTCCACTTAGTTTATCATCTATATCCATGTTTTTCTACATGGAATCCTAGTATAGGTTATCTCGGGTGACCTTTTTGCTTCACTTTCTTTCTTTTAAAGTGATAGTTTTATTGACACTTTTTCCGATGTGGGACTTTCCATTATATTACCAAGCGCAATTTCAAAAATTTAGAGGATGAAATTTATCCATTTAGGGGAGAATGTAACACCCCAAGCTTCCACATTACGTTTCCCTTTGAATAATGCAATAGCATGTGTTGTACAAAACTTCAAGATCTAACACACCCAACAACCAATCAAACTAGCTATTATGAATAGTAATACTGCCTTTTGTAAATTTTATAAATTTTATCTTTAACAATGGACTTCATTTTTTGATTTGGAATATTGAAATTAGCTTAGGGTTATCTTTTGGTATTTTTCTGAAAACTTTCAATTTTTTATGAATAGTAAAAAAACACTAAGTTATTGTTTAAAAACAAATTTTTATTTAAATAATTATTTATTTTATTTAAATTTAATTAAGGTCAAAATAGATACATAATACCTATATAAGTTCAATGTAATTCATTGGAGTTAGTTTAGAAAAATTTTAGATATATAAAAATTTTATGGAACTTTTCACCATCTTTTACCCACCTCCTAGGAGAATTTGGAAATTCATGTAAAACATAATTTTACTGCTTATGTGAGTGGAATTTCGAAAATACAAGAAAAAAAATTAATATCAATGAGTAAAATGTGGTTCAATAAGATAAAAATAATTTTTGGTCAATATTAACTTTTTTACTTTTATTTACAACGGTTAAAAGTAAATAGGGTAACTAAGGGTAAAAATGATATTAATATTACCCTAAGAAATGTCCTAATTCTATTGGACAAGTGTATCTCGACCAAAAACTACCTTAGGAATAAAATATTATCATTTAGGTCCATATGGATTAGATTAGGACATTTATTATTATTTAATTCAAAGAAGAGTTAAAAGAGTTAAAATCAAAGTTTAATTACTAAAACATTTTTAATATAGGGTTATACATAAGATAAATTCGATTGTAAATATTAATTGGAAAGATAAACATATTTCATACATAATGGTATTTTATTTATAATTTTTAGTTATTATATATGTTAATTTATTTTTGAAACAATGGTGATGCAGTAATTATCGAATTAATGAAATATTAAAAAAATTGATATTATAAATATACAAATAAATGTAATTTGTGACTTTTTATGAATTAAAATAATTTTCTAGGTTAATATGTCATTTCATTATTGGTTATATGAATTTTATTCGAAGCAATAATGCTGTTATGAATTTATCAAAAACAAAATACCCAATAGTGTCAAAATTGACATAAAAGAGTTTTTAAAACAAATATTGTATTATTAATTGATATTATATTCCTAAAAATAAAAGGTTTGGTTAAAGGACTTATATAATGATATTTGTATCATTAATGGACCTGTTGGGGTATCTTTTAAGTATATATTAATTTTATTAACAATATAATATAAAAATACAAAGAGACATGGTAAATGTCAAACTATTTAACTAAGAGTTAAATTTAAAAGATAAGGTTACTATAGTGGCCCAAATATGTCTAAAATCTATTATTTTGTTTGGTTTTAGATCCATACCTACTTTATAAATTTAATAATATAGTTTGGAGCTATTAGAAACCGAATATTAATTTATTATAAATTAATACTTTAAATTTTTCCCTAAAGAGCCCCTCCTCCCCCTTATAAAAGGACACCACTTCTAACCAATTCCTCACAACTCTTAAGCCCTTTGGCTCGGCCAAACTCTGCCCAAATATCCTCCCAACTTCCCTCAATTCAACCTTGAGGCCTCAGTTTGATCAGAAATCCAACCTAAGGATCCCTTTTGATCAAATCAAAATGAATAACCCGAAGAAGAGGTAACATTTTCACCACCCTCTTTCAAGTTTCTTTCTTCTTCAACTTCTTCTTTCTTTGTTATTTCCATTATAAAATAATAAATCCAGTATATTATATATACAGTGATGTTATTATAAATATGGTACAACCATATTCATAATTCTATCCATCCTTTGAATGACATGTCACCATACGTGCGTACGTACGGCTTACCGTCTCCACATCGTGGTGTAATTGTTATTCAAAACATTATTATTTAGATGGGTATAATAATGACGTGTAATTCATGTAAATAATAAATATAACATTATAATGATTCTTTATATATGATATACCATCCAATTATATATGATTTTAATATCAAAAGAATGATATTTTCGCTCGTGCGTACGTACGGACTACCGTCTCCACGAACTCGATGAGATTCACTCCTCATCGTATCCATACAAGTCTAATTCTAATTATATGATTAAAAAAATGTTTAAGGACTTAATATAATTATTTATATGAATAAGATACAACCTATCCTTAAAAAAAACAACTTATGTAACAAAACAAATAAAAGAAAACGAGTAAGTTAACACCCAAAACAATGATAATACTAAGATATTATTAACAAATCAATGTTAAAAGATCATATATGATATCATATTAATGTATATGATTCTTGTATAGTTCAATAACAATTATTTCAACATTATATATGAGGATAACTTACCCTCTACCAAGGAAAAAGTACAAAGTAAGGGGTTTCTTATCTCACTTTTCATTCCATGAGATTTCCATTGTTCACAATTTATTTATTACATGTGGTGTGTATACTGACCATGTTTGTATTCATTTTGTAATGTAATTTAATTCATGGATATTTACATCATCATTGTATTATCCTTATTTCATGGGTGTATGTTTCGTATGTTTCCAAATAAATAAGGGAATTTGAAATTTCAATTTCCACTCATTCGGCTTTACGCATACTTCACTGATTATTTTACTCCAAGATTATGTGTGGAATAACTATTCATTTGATTATGTCATAACTTCCACTCCCCTTTCTATTGATATAATTTTTATACACATAATCACTCTATTGATCAATTTTCAAGTCATTGGTATGAACTTGATAAGAGTAATTTTTACTCAATCTCCATGTGTTGAGTTAAACATCCAATTCATTGGTGTTGTTTTTACAAGAATATGTGTGAATGTCCTTTGATTGTTTTACACTGAATATCCAATAATATTGAGTTTATTTATATTTTTCACACATAATTATGTTGTTGATTTATCCTTAACCTAAGGATACGACCTTTATGAGAGATTTCATCTCAATTTAGATTCCATTGAGACTCCTTTGTTGTTATACACAAAATCACTTTTATATGGTGTATATAATGTACTTTGACATAGTATATCATGAATCCCTTTATTTTCATGATATTAAAACGTTTTTAACTCAATTATTTGTATTCAATTGTCTCTATTTTGGTTAGTAACTCTAGCTAAAATATCATTTTAATTTTTTTTAATGATTTATTAGTCTAAACCTTTCTGATTAATGTCCATGTTTTGAAAATGGTTTTAAGTATTTATTTATATGTACATTAAAGTTTTCAAATCAAAATTAATTTTAAATGTTTCAAAGTGGTATGGGACACTTTGATTCCTAAATCTATTTTAAATATCTTCTTGAAAAATTGTGTGACTTTTAAATGTTTTCAAGAAAAATGGGGATATTTCTCTCAATAGTTTGTTGATTATTTTAATCTATGTCAATATACTTCATTATTCTTGATTGAGGTTTATCTGATATAATACAATCTTCCATATTGTATCGAATGAGTTATGTTTAACTGTGGATGTTCTATTTTTATACCATTAATGTTTTGTGGTTAAAGTATTGGCATTTCGTATGGTAGTTTTAATACCAATGTTTATGTTATGTTTCAAACTTTTCATTTGAGGAATTCATTGGACTTAGTAAGTGACGGGTGGAGCCCACTATAGATCATCGATGCGTCGGTAGGTCTCATGAGACAAACTAGTTTTTTGGCACAAGACCTTGAAAAAATCTTTTTTGAACTCTTGAAACGAGGCCTTGACTATGTGGTTATAATAGTCTAGAATTATGCATTCCATAATTATGAAAGTGGTTATTGATATTGCATGTGGTTATTCGACTAGTAGAATATCCATGTGAATAAGTAAATGGAATTATTTAATTTTATCTTTTCCATATTATGTTGAAGTTCATGTTTAAAAGGATTTTGTTTTAGTTATACATTGCCATAAATGTTTATGCTTATATATGAATGTTTCTGCTATATTGTTATCCTTACTGAGCATCTGAGCTCACCCCTTTCAATGATTTATTTTTCCCATGATGTGAAGAAGTAATTTATGAATGACCTGCAGGGATAGTATGAGAGGATATGAAGACAAGATGTTGTTGTAGATTTTTTTTACTTTATGATGTAATGTAAGACTTATGAATATATCTAGTCTTTCCAAGACTACTAAACTAATCAGTCTTTTGGGACTTGATATTTTGTGATCATTCCAATGTTATGTAATAATGCACCGACTCTGGGTAACTGGGGTCGGGGAATTACATAAATTATCCTAAAAAAAATTCTAACATTTCTATAAAAAATCATAAAATATTCTATTTTTATTAATTATATTACCTGAACCACTTTATAATTAGAATATAGTTTTTTTCATTTATTGTTTATTTTTTCTTTATTTATTTGAAATTATTGTATACTAATTCACATTATTAATTTCATAATTTTCCTTCAAGGTTCTAAAAAACTGATCACTCTCAGTCGTATATTGTATCAACCATTATTAATTATAAACAAAGTGTGGGATGAGATAATCTAGGGATCATAAGTCTCTTGGATAATTTTATCTCAACATAAAATAGGTGAACTGTGAATGATTGATATCTAAACAATATGCACTATCAGTTCTTGAGATATTTTTTTAACTTTGATCTTTAAAGGAAGAATGGATATTTCAGTTTTGTACTTCCGTACTTCCAATTACCCTTATACAATATAATTTTTTTTTTCAAAATTTCACTAATTTTAGACTTTTAATTCTTTGAAATATATTTATCATGGTCAAATATGTACTCTTTGTATCTATAATTATTTTTAGTAATAATTCCCCAAATTTCTGCAAGGGTGGTATGATTTATAAGAATTAAACTATTGTGATTTGAATTAGAATACGTTTTCATCTTTTAGTTTTTATCAGATGTAAACTCATTTTTATATAATTGGGCTTGGGAACCCTTAATGAATGGAATATGTCTATGGATCCATGGGTGATGAATAAACTATCTATCCATGATATAATGTCCATATCATTAAAAAGTGGTATGGATTTGAATCAAGAAACTTTATTAATAAATGAACATGGAACTCAAGAGACAAAAAATATTGTAAACAAAACACATTCACCAAAGTACAACAATATAATCATTATTGAAATATAAAATAAATGAAAACCCAAAAATAAGTCACCAATGACTACATTAATTTTTAGTCTTTGGATAAAATTATTAACTTTTATGTTTAATAAATGGAATATTGTCTAAAAATTGATTATAATAGAACATTTATAATAAAAATCTTTCATTTGAGATGATATATTATTCACTTGTAAACTAAAAAGTTAACATATATTTATCACCATAATTAATATTATAACAAATTCAAGTAATAAACATATTTTGGGCTGATAAAATTAATTGTTTAATAACATATAAATACTTATAATTCATAAAATAAAACCAATTTTTTCATGTGAGGTTAATTTGGAAACAAAATTTTCCAATTAATCAATTTCAAATATTATATGATAATAAAAATTTCATTTCATTGTTAACCTAAATTTTAACATAAAATACCTACAATATGAATAAATTTTAAAAAGGATATACAATAATTTAATCCTTAATTATAAACTCTTAAACATTATGTGTTGTAATAAAAATTATTTTAACTTAAAACTCACCATTGAGATAGTCATAATAACCATGATTATTATTATTCACCCATTCATTATTAAGGTAAAAAAGTAGAATAGTAAATAGATTAGTTATGTTTGATTGAATATTGATTACAATTCGCTGGTTATTAAAATCTATTTTTTATCCATGAGTTTTTATAAGAGTATATTTTTCATTATTTTTATGTGAGTTAGAATAATAAAATGACTAGTATAAATTAGAGACCAAAATCTTTTATCATCTTACCTTAATGATAAATTTCATTATTTCTAGTTTTCTCTAGCATAGATATTATAATGATATATTAGTTTCTACATATCAACTCTTATAAATGATTAATTAAATTTAATAAAAATGTTTACATTATTTTATTTGATCACACAGTCCAGAAAAATTAAAGACATCTCTTAATGTACATTAACTCACATATTATCCACAAATTAAATTAAAATCAAACAATGGGGGTGAATTACAGATAAAAAAATTGAATTAAAATAAAAAATTGGATATATTAATCATTAATTATAATAAAAATTAATTCACATATGGCCCACACAATGAACTAAAATCAAACAACCTCTAATATGGCCCACAAAAATTATTAATTAAAAACATATTACTGTAAAATGCACTATGATATCTCCAATAATTGTCTAGGACACCTCCTTAAGTACAATGATCCTTTCCCAATCCTTATTTTTCATAAATATATTTCATCATTATTGTTCATAAATCATATAAAAGAAAATGTTATATTTTTTGATGGAAATTTATCATTGAAACAAAAAAAACATTTGTTGTAAAAATGTTTTTGTGATGGATATATATGAAAACCATTGTCTTTATTAAATATTAACTCTTGTTTTATTACATAAAATATCCCTTATTACAACATGAAATATCAATAATAATGTGTATTTTTGAATTAGGTACATATCATATCAAAATTTTGGATGGATAAAACTACATTATATAAAACATCCTTAAAATGATTCTAATATTGAGCTGATCATTTAATACTACACAAGATAACCCAGGGACATACATAAGAAAGGGATTATATATAAACCCAGTAAGGGAATAAAAATCATATAATGGAGTAAATAAATACATTTGGTACAATATTCATAACATTGTAACATAATAGGTGAGAATCATAATCATGAAAAACGAGGCATGGTATAACATGTCAACAAAAATTTAACATGGGAATGTGGAAACAACCTTAAACATTATATCATAAGAATAATTCATGGTTAAGCACCAATACATAATAACATAAATTTATTCAGATAGCCTTCCATGCATCATATATAGAATCTCATGAGACAGAAATATTACCCAGTGCATTGAGGAACTATCTGGCCGCCCCTATTCATAATAATATCATGTACATGAATAAGTGAACCAGATGGATCATATAACATGAGAAAATAATTCATTAATTTTAACATAATGATCAAAGAGTAGGGATTAAATACATTTATTTCTCACATAAATCAGGGATAGGTATATACAGGATAATATACTTGAATGTAAGTGGGGTTGGATAATCACAACATAATCATTTGGCATGAAAAATCACAGTGAAATTTTGGCAACATAACAGAAGTACTTAATGTTTCATAAATTTGTTTAATGAGAGATAAAGGGGAATATAATAATTTTAACATAAAAATTACACTATTATGGATTTATAAAAATAAAATATCCCAGCATTAGTAATTGTAAATTAAAGTCAAAAAATAAAGAATGTTCTTGAATGGAAAATAATAGAGACATGTCCATTACCTTTGAAAAATGATTCTTAAAGATAGAGAGGGAATATTTATAAACTTTTAACCCACAGGGATATAATATCATAATTTAATTGGGAGATAAATCATGTCTAGAGTATTTGGTGTAAAAAATGAGGTGGTAGGGGGGGTATTTATACTTAGGGGGGGTAAGGGTTAAAATATAGGTTGTTTTAATATATAAGACAACCAATTTTTGGTTTAATAAGTTAAAACCTGCATTATATCTTATTAATGTGTGGGAGAGTGTTTTTGTTTATAAAATATGTTAAAAAATTTAAATACACATCCCAAAGGACTCAAATAAAGAACAAAAATAAAAAATAACCTTTATTTCTTAATTCAAATATTTGGGTCAAAAAAGTAAAGTATAAATTTCTTTTTTAGAATTATTACTTTTAAATTCATTTTTATAATTATTTTATGTGATATTTATTGAATAATTTTTTCATAAATTTTTATTCATGCTACGATAATAATGATTTAATAAAATTTAAGTGCTTCATAACGTAGATATTTTTACTTCTTCACCATAAAATCAACTTTGCAAGAAAATTACCAAAATATTAACAGAAGATAATTTTTATGTAATGAGTACAAAAAATAATTTTATATTATAAATATAATTATCCATGTAAGATAATTTTATGTTTTTAATAAATATCATTATTTATTTTCATTTATAAATATCATAAAAAATAAATATTATGTCTATTAAAACAATTAATTTGGACTTCGTTAAAATTTATTATCTTTTAAAATATTTTTTTATGATTATTTACTAAACATAAAATTTATTTAAAACTCATTCATTTATCATAAAATATATTCTTATCAGAATATATTTATATTCTCCAATAAAATTATTACAACTATGTCATCAATAAAATCATGTCAGTCACCTAATTGCATCTACAAAAACAATAATAAAAATGATTCTCATATCGAAAAATGGTCATAATTATAATGAACTGTATTTGTTGATAATTATATTAACAAATGATAAGTTTAATTATAAGTACAAAAATATTCTTATACTTTATCATCTAATTCTATTCTATCTAGGTTGGATATCATTTCTAAAATGGATATTGTGTTTCTAACTATCTATTCTTTTATTTTTCGGATGCTCATGGGTGCAAGGAATATATGGGTTCAATGAGGAATAGTTTTTATATTTCATTTATTTATTTTATATTTATATTCACTATTTTAATATTTGGTATGATATTGGGTTTTTTTGACTGAATTTAACATTCATAAAAAATAAAATAACATGCTATTGGTTTCTAGAGTTTATTTTAAATCCCTATATTGCTCCTAGTTTTACTAGTGATAAAGAACATATGATTTTCCATATTCATAATAAAATTAAAATTCATTATATTAATCAATTTTAAAACATTATCAATGTTATAGTGAGGAAAAATATTTTTTATTTAGAGATCAAAATTTATGAGGTTGTTATAGTATTCTTCCATTATAAATTTCATCTTCATAGTTTTTATGTCATACACTAAAAAGATGAGGGTATTTATGTTTCATTGTCTCCTCTAGTTACCATGTTTAATAAAAATACTTGTGGTTCCTCCATAGAACATAGGCCAAGTTCATTTTCTTATTTCATATAAATTTTTCTCTATAATCCATGATCTTCACCGGCTGCTCAAATGAAAGATCATTTTCCAATGGTACAACCTTTTAATTCCATACATGTGAGGTATATAATATATACTTACTTAAGTGGGATAGATGAATTATATTGTATACATGATATTGGGTTGGATGGAGTGCTATTTGATTAAAGATGGATCAACTACGATTGGGAACCTCAATGGGGAAATTTACACAGTAATTAGCCTATCTTTCTTTCAAAATCTCAAGAATTTCATCCTTAGAGATATGTAGAGGAATAACTAACTTTTACCTAAATCTCAAGGTATAATTTATGATTCTCAAGATGGATCTTTTTATAACATTGATCATCATGTATGTGATGCTAAATTTTATTGACGTATTCTACTATTTTCATGACCATTTCAGGATTCAATAGTCTGTGTTCAACAACATCATCCTATCATGCAGTTTTTCTTTGTCTCTTTATAATTGGGGATTCATTAGGATCAATTTAGATTCTTGGGTAGAAAATATTATTATATAATTACTTGAATAGAGGAAGATAGTTATCCTTTCCTCCTTTGAAGTCTATCAAGCATTATATCAATATGTCTTTTGGTGACAAGATAGTCATCTCAGATTAACAATTAGTTTAATGGTGGTAAGCCATACTTATGTTCAAAAAATTATTTAGAGCATGTTGGTTAATCATATACAATTTAGTGGTAAATATTGGATCTCTTTCAAATACAATTGATAATGGTGATCCTTGTATATTCACCACTTATCTAATATATATCATTGGAAGTTGATCGAGTGAAAAGGCCTCTAAAATTCAAATTAATTTATCAGTTTTTCAAAGATGATCAAAAACAAAAATATATAATTATTTTCTCTTGAATATTTTGGAAGAATAGTGAAAATTTCTATGGTATTTTTCTATTTTCATGAAGGTATGGGTAATGGTTGCATCATCTTATTGTACATTTCCATTCAGCCTTCACATGATGATATATATTAAAAACTGATATATATTATTTGATTTTCTTCTTTATATTTTCCTACCAATAGAGGTCTTAGAGAACTCAATACATCTCCATGCTCCCTGGGTGGATGGAGAAGGTTGATCTATGTGCATTATCTGAAAATTCCTTCTTCAACTCATGATTTAATGGTGAACTTATTCTTGACCTAAATCCTTCATCTCATTCTTCATTAATTTTAAACACTAAGGATTTCACTTTTCTTATTGCTTCTACCATCTTCTAATTTCATACATAATCTATTTGAGTATTATTTGAATTATCCAGAAGGGATGGTTATGAAATCATTTATAAAGGATTGATTTTTTATACCTTTATGATTTCCATTTCCATCCTCTTCAAGTATAATAATACTGGATCATTCACAATACTCATCATTTATGTGGTTTCAAGATAATTAATACATAGAGAACCCATAACTTTTCTTAAATTCCCACGATGGTAGTTGATTGAGCTGTCATTATCCTTATTCAACTCTAAACATCTTTACTGGTGCTTATTCATATCTTTATATGTGAATATATACATGAGACTCTTATGACCCGTATATATTTCACATTTCTCCACATAGAGATAATTATTTCATATTTTCATGCCGAATATCACTATTGTCAACTCTAGTTCTCACATTGTATAGTTCTTCTAATGATATTTAAACTACTATGGGGTTTAGGTGTCACTTTTTAATTATGCATCAGTATACATCAAAATCCGTTCATTGAATTATAAATGTATACAATAATGTGTTCCCCACTTATGGGTAGTATAATTACATGTGAAATGATAAGACTCTTTTTCAACTCCTTGTATCTCTTTTAAAATTAACCATTACAATAAAATATGAATCCCTTTCATGTAATCCTTGTTAGTGGTTTCGATAATAATGATAAAGTTATCACAAATTATTAATAATACCCAACAAGTCTAGGAGAACTATAGACATCCTTCCTAGATATAGGTATCAAACATACTTTTATTGAATCTATCTTACAATGGTTCATATATGTCCCATCACCTTTGGAAATATTCCCCAAGAATGATATATACTTTATCCATAAATCACATTTTATTAATTTTTCATAAATATTCTCCTTTTATAAAGTATTTATCATAGTACTCGGATTCTCCTCGTACTCCTCCTTTTATTAGGAGTAGATTAAAATATCATCTATATATACTACTATAAATTTTTAAAGTAAATATCAATAAACTATATTGATCAGGTTCATGATTTTTTATGGAGAAATAATGAGTCCAAATGGATTCAAAATGAAATCATAGTTCTTATACCTTATATGAAATTTAGTATTGGGGATATACTCCTTCTTCAACATTACATGAAAATATCACAAAAAATCAACTTGGAGAAGTATTTAGAACGACATATCTAATCGAATAAGTCATAAATCTCTAGTAGATGACCCTTTTTCTTTATCTTGATCTTCTTTAAGCCATGATAATCAATGAAAATTCACATTGAACTATCCTTATTCTTAATGTGTATGGCTCGTGCATCCCATCATGAAGCACTTGGGATTATGAGTCCTTTATGAAAATTCTCCTGTAGTTTTTTCTTTAATTAATTGAGTCAAAAAACTAAAATTTTATTTGAATCCATATATATTAGAAATTCCCCATGTAGAATATTGAATGTTAATTTAATATCTTATCTAGGGGGAAGAAGAGGAAATTATTTGGAAAACACATCACTTTATTCCCTCACAATGGGAATTCCTTCAAGGATGATTTATTCCTTAGTCTTTATCATTTGAGCTATACATGATATATTATAGAGAAATAATATCATTGATTTTGATGATGGTACATAAATTGATTCATCAACCTCCTTGAATTTTTATAAAATGGATTTACGATTCGTGATATAGAGGGTAATTTCCATCAATTGGAAATTTATATTAGATTTATATAATGAAATCTAATTTATACCTTGAACTGCATCAAATTCCTTTAAGGTAAGTATCACAAGGTTATATGGTAGTCTCTGCCCACAAATGTTTACCGGGAAGAGTTATATAATTGGGATGAAATAATTTTCCAATTTTCTATTTCCCCCAATATCTATACTTCAATGTTTTTTAGTGGTGTTTGAATAGTACTAATAAAGTTGTGTGATATGAAAGAGTGCATTGAACCAGAATCAAAAGGGAAAGTAATTATTCATAAATGAATAACTATTAAAACTATCACTAATTAGTTTTTGGGATCTATATCACAAATTTTGATGGAAAATGATTTCCTCTATTGCCATGGAGGTTGTTAGCATTGATTTCCTCCAAGAACCCATATCTTTGGTAAGTAGTTTTCATAGTGTCTTTATTCCATGTAGTTGAAACTTTATAAAATAGGTAGATTGTTTAATTGAGCATTCCCCTATTCCATTATATTGGTCGGTTTCTCCCACTAGTAAACTCTAGCAAGGCATCCTTCATTTCCATAACTTAAGTATTTCGTCACCTCCTTTAAGAAATTTTTAGGATGGTTCTTCGCACAATTTAAAAAAGTGGGATTTTTTAATTTATATCCCCTATTATATTTCCCCATTATACCACCTGAATTAAACTAAAATTTCTACTTCTTATCGCTATAGAAAACATGAGATTCACTGACTCAATTTCTACCTATAGGGAACATTTGATTATTTCCTCATAGCTATCAAAGTCTTGAATTGCCAGGGATTTTTGTAGACTCAAATTTATACCACAAAAGAAGTGGTAAAAATTGAATTTGCGGGTAAAAAATATAAAGGCGTATCATGAAAGTGTTGTAAAATATTTCACTATAACACAATGAATTTTTCATATTTTTTCTTGGGAGAAACGAAATCTCTCTAAATTTTATGTTAGATAGTGTGAGGGAATTTTTTTTAAAACATTTTCTAGAATTTCTTCCTCTCCATTTTTTCGATCTCATTATTAAAAAACATATTTTTAATAAATTTCCACAACTGATCATATTATCCTTACACATCAAAAATATCTAGTGAAACTTCTCCTAATCAGAGCATTAAGGGATGGAGAAGATCTTCTCAGTGGAGTTGATCCATTTTCTACAATAAGGGGGTAATAAGATCCAATGAAATTAATATGATATTATCAGATAAATTTTTTAATTATAGCCTATTATTTATTATTTGTATCGGGGAGTTCTTCTTGATTTAGGTTTCAATTTTAAGTGTTGATTCAGTGGTAAAGTACCTACAAGATGTTCAAGATTCATGCTCTAATCTTATAAGGAATCTCGTTTGGATAGTCATCACATTTCTCCCAACATTGTTTATTGGAACAATTTATAAAATGAACCATACATTACATAAATTGATATTAATTCATAATTTAAGTATATTTATTAAAACATATAACAAAACCATAATAGTACCGTATAGGTATAATGCATTTAAAAACTGTGAACCATAAAAAACTGGTTCATAAAACATCTATATTGTCTCCCATTTATTTAATCATCACTAGAATACTTTTTTTCTTATCATAATTAATACACTTATTCCTAAACTGGGGATGATAAATATACAAAAGGGTGAGATCAAATGATCAGTGGGGGTAAAAAATGGAGATATCAATCATATATAGCATTTGAAAATCTTATCCTTCATTTATCAAATCATAATATCATGTCATGGGATAAATCATAGAAGTTAAATGTAATATCAATAATCATAACATAATACATGAATTTTTTTTCATACACACATAATCATAGAAAATCATTTCATATTAGTCAAGGATCATGTCCAAGACCATCATAGCGGACAAAGTCCATTACTGAACCGAGTTCTCTCCTCATTCCAGCCCTGTATCACTGAACCAGATTAACTTGTCATTCTATCTGTGTCTATCTCATGAGATATAAATATTTAACCGATACATTGGAAGGATATATAGGTCCCACTAATCTCATATTGAAACCATTCTTATGTGTGCCACCAAACATAAAAACATTCACATAGCATAACCCATGAAATAAAATGGGTTTCATAAACATAATTCCATCATAAAATAATCCATATAAAATATCATTCAATAATCAACACAATAAATTCATATTAATAATAGGGATATAAACATAACCCTATTAAAATATAATCAACTTTGATGGAAAATAATTTTGATAAAACACTTAAAATTAATTCATGAGAAAAATATCCTTTCTTCCAAAAAACATTTTCCTTTCTCAAACTGTAGTGAAATTTTAAAAACAAAATTGAGTTGAAAATACACTTGTAAAAATGTTGTCTAAGCGTCATGGAAATAATGTGTAATAAATATATAATAACATGTTCCTTCTGTATAGGTTAAAAAAACATTCTTCTCATACTTTTGCTGAAAAGGTCAAAAAGTGACTCATATGGTAAACAAAAGAAAGATTCCTTCAAAACCATGTAGTAAAATAAAATATGGGTAAAAATGAATTTAAACATACATATAAGAATAATACACATTTTATGAGAATATTTTTAGAAAAAATGGACATGGATGATAAATATATACCCAGTAGATACTTACGAATAAACAATCTCAGATAAAATAAGATTGGAAAAGTTATCCCTTACATTAAGTCTGATATGATTCATATGTATCCAAACCTCCTGTATAATTATTTGAATAATGTTACTGATTTATTCCAAAATCATAATCATTTTTATGATAAAATTTATGATCATATATTCATCTGTTTTTAGTAACATTTCATTATTACTCGTAATTCAGGTATTAACTATTTTATGTACTTATGTATGTTTTATTGGATATGTCCTTATTTATATTTTAGGTTATAGTTATATAATTTACATAATGGTATTAGTATAATATATATAATAAATATTCATTCAATTAATTTATATAATCATGGTTTAATAAATATTATGTAGAACAAATCACATCACACCGTGGAGACGGTAAGCCGTATGTACGCACGCGCGACAATATCATTCCCATAATTATTGAATGGTATTGATGTGGATGGTTTATAGTATCTAATTCTTAGTATAATTTTATAATAATAATATATAGTTATTATTTCCACCATTATACCCATCCAAGTAAGGTGGTGGTGAAAAACATATTACACTATGGCATGGATACGATAAGTCGTATGTACACACACACGACGATTTTGTTTTTCGTAGGATGAATAAATGGTGAAATAGGGTTGTTTCATATTTATAATATAATATCAGTATATTAGTGATACTTATGTTATTAATTTATATTGAAACAAATAAATAATAGGAATTATAAGAAGAAATAAATTTGAATGAATCGGTAGAAGAGATTACCTCTTCCTCGACGTGCATCCTTTAAATTTCTTTTTTAGAAACTAGGGATGGTGTTTTGAGAAGACCGGAACCGCTATAATGTAAATAAGGAAGTTTATAAGATAAATGGGCAGGATTTGGACGAGCATGATGGATATTAATGGAGTGAAGAGGTGAGGGAGGAGGTGATGTTTTATAAGAGAAGAGAGGGGCACTTTAGGAAACTCTTAAAAATATTAATTTATAATAAATTTAATATTGACTAAAAATTGTCCAAAACTTATCTAATTAAAATATATGATGATTTTAGTTTGAATACCTATCATCCAAAAATATTTAGGCAATTTTACAATATATTTTTATCCTTATCTTTTTGGTTTAACCCTTATTTTACCCTCATTAATCTTACCGTGATATCTTTTTTTACACATTGTGGGTTAATGTAATTACCATATCATGTAAAAAGATGTAAAAAAGTTATTTATTACATTTTTGGACTTATATAAACCATTTGGTCGAATCATATATTTTTATGAATTTAATATCATTTAATAAAACTATTTATATTTTAAATTATAAATTTTTTCAATTTTGGACACAATTCATACATGACTTTTAAAAAATTACTAATAACTTTATTACTTAAAAAATAAGGCATTAAATCAAATATAATAAGTAAATGTCTTCCAAAAAAATTGTCGATGACATATAAATAACCAAATTACATTTGTTTTAATATTTATAAATTCATTTATTTAAATTATTCATTAATGAGGTAATCACACTATCATATTTATGTCATAAATAATACAACTTATATAATCTATAAAATTTTTAAATATAATACCATCATGTAGGAAATAGTTTTGAATTTATAATTAATATTTATAATAAATTAGATCAGTTATATAACACTATAATAAAATCAATTTAGTAAAAGTTATATGTTTTGGTTATAAATATCTTTTCTTTAAATTAATTTTTCTAAAATTTCATTTTTACATCAATGTGAATCCATGGGGTCCCAAAATCATCCCAAGGATTTAAATGGTCAGAAATATTTCATCAAATAGGATTAAGACACGTTTTAGGGTAGTATTATATTATTAAATTATTATTTTTACCCTTATTTACCAGAATTAACTTTTAACCATGATAAATAAAATAATTACTAAAGTTACTATTCATAATGACCAAAACTAAAAGGTACCTATTCAAAAAATTTGGACATTATGATTCTAAATATGGAATCCACTTTTACAAATTCAAAACATATATGTTTTAGTAATTTATTTGAACTTAACCCTATTTGTTGAAATGAGAAAACGAGTTTTAAAAGTTAAAACATTGCAAATGATTGAAATGTTTTTACCTACGAATTCAATGTAAAATTAATGATAATGACTTAAATTATATTAAATGGTAAAAAAATATTATATTTATACATTCAAACCATTCAATATTAAAAATTATCCATATAAATTATCTCGATGAAAAAGTTGTTTTTAATTTTGTGTATTTATACTATTCATCAAAACATGAAATTTATCAGAAAAATATCAGAAATTTTTCCAAAGCAAATTTTTATATGCTTGTTACAAATAAAATTTTAATGTTTTCTTATCTAAAATATTAATGTTCCAGAATTTTAATTTAAAATGTGTTCTCCATTCAAAGATATAAAATTGACCTTTCAAAAAAATAGGTTCTTATACATAAATAGGGTTTTATTCATACCATATGACTAAAAAATAAATTGGATTAATATAAAAAAATATTTTATTAGGTATATAACATATATATCTCATTAATCTCAATACCAAATGTAATTAAATCAAAAAAGTACAAATATCTAATTGATTAATAATTTTCAAAAATAATTAATAGCCAAATAATTCATAATACATTTTCATAAGTTAGTTATAATTATTCCCTCTAACCTATCAACTAAGATATAAATGTAATTTTATATTAATGTCATATCGTGGTTTGTTTAAAATCATGATTTCATGCAAATCAGGCTACTAAAGGATAAAAAATATTTAATGAAAATATTTCATAAAAACATGCTAGTGTTACATTCTACCCGCCTTAAATTGAATTTCTCCCTCAAAATTCGTCCCTTAGGAATAAATAGATTAGGATAACTCTCCCTAATCATATACTAATGTTCCAATATAGCTTCATCTAATTGGTGGTTCCTCCATAAAACTTTAACTAAGTGAGTGTTCTTTTTTCATAGAACTTTTTCGCTATAATCCAGAATCTCTATCGGTTGTTCTTCATCAGAAAGATATTGATCCAACGGTACGACATCTGAGCTTAGTACATGTGAAGAACCAGGTATGTACTTTCTTAGGAGGGATACATGGAACACATCATAAACTTGAGAGAGATTTGGTGGAAGCACCAATCAGTAAGCTACCTTCCCAACCCGATCTAGAATTTCAAAAGTACCGATATACCTTGGACTCAACATTCCCTTCTTTCCAAATCTCATTACTCTCTTCCAGGGAGATATTAGTAAGAACACCTTATCACCCACTTCATAATATATGTATTTTCTTTGGTTTTTGGAATAAATTTTTGTCAACTCTGAGATTCTCTTATGTGTTGTTGAATAGATCTAACATTTCTTAATATTTCATAAAAAAGGTCAGGTCCTAATAGATTTATTTCCCCAACTTCATCCCAACAAGTTGGAGTTATTCACTTCTTTTCATAGAGGGATTCATAAAGAGCCAACTAAATACTAGAGTGAATGCTATTATTGTATGAAAATTCCACCAATGGTAGCTGTTGATCCCAAACACCTTTTAAATCCATAGAGCAAGTTCTCAACATTTCTTCTAGAGTTTGAATTGTCCTCTTAGCCAGAATGTCTGTCTATGGATGATAAGTAGTGCTGAAACGTAACTCTGTATCTAGAGTATATTGAAGACATCACCAAAACTTCAAGGTAACCCTCAGATCCTGATCAAATATAATAGAGAGTGGTACTCTATAAAATATTACCACTTCCTTTACATATATCCCGTCAATCCAATTAAGAGATAAATCCTATCTAATAGAAATGAAGGGTGCCGACTTCGTAAGGCGATCAACTATAACCCAAACAGAATTATTTCCTTTGGATGTTTTGGGAAGTCCAATGGAAAATCCCATAATTATGTTTTCCCATTTCCATTAGGTTATGATTAATGGTTGTAACATCCCCTTAATCTTTTGTCTCTCATCCTTAACATGGGGACAAACCAAGCATCGAGAGACATATTCGGTGACATCTCTTTTCATTCCACCCCACTAGAAGTACTCTTTCAAGTCCATGTACATATTTGTACTTCCTGGGTGAATAAAGAATGAAGAATTATGATCCTTATACAATAGATCCTTCTTTAATTTGGGTATGTGAGGAACAAAAACCTGATTCCTGAACCTTATTATTTAATCAGAATTAAGGTTGAATTCGGGAATGTTTCCCACCTTCTTTTGTAACTCTACATTTTCGTTATGTTCCTATTTAATCTTTACTTGTATATATGGGTGAAAATTAATTTGACAATGATTACATTTCTCTCATTCCATTATAATTTCAAGATACGTCCTTTGGAAATCCAGAAATATTGGATCTGTTGGGATCCTCATCATGGATAAGTTAGCATGGTCCTGTCGACTTAATTCATCTTCCACCTTTTTTTCTTTCCCAGGGTGGTAATGTATTGAGTATTCATAATATTTAATCAAATGAAACCATCTTCTTTGATTCATATTCATATCCTTTTTTGTGAAAATATACTTTAAACTTTTATGATTAGTATAAATATCACACCTTTCACCATAAAGATAGTGCCTCAATATCGTTAATGAAAAGATTACTGCAGCTAACTGCAAATCACGAGTTGGGTAATTTTTCTCATGGATTATCAACTGTTGTGAGGCATAAGCTATCACCATATCATTTTTAATGAGAAAAAACCCCAACCCCTTCTTTGATGCATCACTGTAGATCACAAACCATTCTCAATACAAGGTAGTGTGAGCACAATTGCATTGACTAAGATTCTTTTTATCTCTTTGAAATTCTCTTCACAATCTTCCATCCAAAAAAACTTAACTCCATTCCAAGTCAAATTGGTGAGTGGATTAGATAATCATGAAAAATATTTCACAAAACATTGATAATGTCCATCCAAACCAAGAAAACTTCGGATCTCAGTTACAGTTGTTAGTCTCAACTATCTTTCAATAACCTCTATTTTTTCTCGATCCATAGATATCCCTTATCCTATAATTATGTGACCCAAAAATGAAACTTTTGGAATCCGAAATTCACACTTGGTAAATTTGGCATAAGTCTTATCCTTTCTAAGGTTCTTCAGTACAATTCTAATGTGATATTCATGTTCATCCTTTCTGTTTGAATAGAAAAGAATATAATCTATAAAGACTACCAAAAACTTATCAAGATCGTCTCTAAAGACTCTATTCATTAGATCCATGAATATAGTAGGGGAATTAGTAAGAAAAAAAGGAATCACTATAAATTCATAGTGCCCATACCTTGTACAGAATGTCGTCTTTGGTAAATCATCCTTTTTAACCCTTAATTGATGATACCCTAAACAAAGATCAATCTTGAAAAAGTATTGACCTCCATGTATTTGGTCAAATAAGTAATCAATGTGGGAAAGAGGATATTTTTTTCTTGATAGTGATATTGTTATGTTCTCAATAATAAATAAAGAGTCTCATTGATCCATCATTCTTCTTAACAAATAGAATATGTTCTCCCCAAGGTGACACACTAGGTCATATGAATCCATTATAAAGATTCTCTTGGAGTTGCTTCTTCAATTCCTACAACTCAGTTGGGGAAATTATATAAGGTGTATTTGAAATAGGCATAACACCCAGTAAGTGTTCTATTGAAAACTCAACTTCACGATTTGGTGGAAGACATAGAAATTCCTCAAGAACGACATCATTAAACTCCCATACATTAGGCGTATTCTTAATAATGAGTTTCTCCCCAAACATTTGAGATAAATAACTGTCATTTATTGGAATCATGACCCATAAGATGGAAGAAATTTCCACTGGAAGGTTATATTCATCCTTGCACCAATAGATGATCATATATTGATCTGGAATATGAAATTTGACTTCCTTTCTTTGAAAATTGATATGATCTCTATATAAAGAAATCCAATCCAGGTTAATAATGACATCAAATTCCACTATTGGAAGGATCAAAATATTTGAAGGAATCACTTTACCACAAACTTCAATTGGAGAAGAATTGTAACCTTTTGATGCAACCATTGTTCCATTAGAAGTTGTCACAGCTAACTCAACATCCAATTGTTGAGGTAATTCAACGATACCCTTAAAAAATTATTTATAAATAAAAGAGTGGGTGGATCAAGAATCAAATAAAACATTTTCTACTTTAGAGTGGATGGTATATGTAGCTTTCAACACTTCATTATCGTACTCCATGTCACCAATAGTAATTGAATTTGACTTTCCTTTGGCCTTAAGAGTTTCTTGACGTCGATCATCATAAATAACCCTTGGATTAGAAAATTTATTTTCATAATGACCATTTTTCTTGAACATGTAACATTGAAATGTAGGGCATGCATTATGTGTATCCTTTTCTTTGTTCTCATCATTAGAAAAAAAAATTCCATCACTATGGCATTCAATTGCACGATGAACTTCTTTTCCACACTTAAAAAATTTAACAGTTACATTAATACAATTCCCACCATGTTTCTTTCCACACATTGAGAATAAGGTAAAACTCATCTTATTTTCAGTTTTGTCTTTAGATTTTTCTTTGAATTCCATTTAACTCTTCTTATCAAACCCATATGACTGATGGGTTACTCCATATCTATATCAACCTTGAGGGCACAACAAAAAATTTACATGTAGCAATTGAAGTCCCTTATGGATAATTCAATTTGAATAATTGGTTTTAACCCACTAAAGAATCGATCAATCTTACTCTCAGGTTAGATAATAATTCCAAAAAATGTGCCTTGAAAGTCTTGTACAATTTTTTTATAGGTAACAATAGATTCATCATCCTTTTTCATAAGTTCAAGAAACTACTTCTCTATCGTTGTTCAAAGAATATGAGGAAATTACTTATTGAAAAATATGTTCTTGAACTCATATCTTTCCATAGACTCAATTTTAACTCTTTGCATCATATTCTTGGAAAGATTCTACCATTGATAAAGTTAACCTTCAAAAGATATAATAATAAGATTAATTTATCATGTTTAGAACATTGTATAACTAAAAATATCTTAGTGGTACTGATCCATTGTTCATCCACTAATGGATCAAAAGACCCACATAATGAAGGTAGACAAAACCCCATGAAGTATTAAATAGATTTTTCTCCTTATTTTTCTCGATTTGAATTCTTACATGATGCATAGCATGAGAATGATCTTTGAAAATGGCTACAATATTTTTCATTTCAGCTCCCATAACATTTGGTTGCTCAGGGGAGAAATCATTGCATTGCCTATCGCATTCAGCATTAACTCAGTTCATTAGGGTTCCATCCATTAACTAAAACCAAGAAGAATAGTGTGAGAAACACTAATCATAATAAGAGAACCACTTAAAAAAGAATAAAATATAAATTTACCACACATTAGGTTTTATCATAGTCTATTCATGGTCATTTCTGAAACACGAGTATTGTATCCTATACTTAGACATATATTTATGGTTCTTACTAAGGCTTTCTCATCCTAGTTTCCAAAGGTTAAATATTCCTTTGAGTCTGATACCAACTATAACGACCCAAAATTTATATAAATTTATATTACTTAATAATGGAAGTATATTTATTAAGACATATAAAAAATCCATTACAAGACCGTATAAGTATAGTGTCTTTATAAAATGGGAAACAGAAACAACTGGTTCATAAAACATCGATATTGTCTCCCATTAATTTCATTGTGATTAGACTATTTTTTGGCATATCATACATAATAATCATCTTCCAGACTTGGGAAAAATAAACATACGAAAGGGTGAGCACAAAAGCACAGTAATGGTAAACAAAGGAGATATCAGTCATATATAACATTTGAAAATCTTATCCTATATATAAGAGATAAAAATATCATGTCAGGGGATAAATCATAGAAGTGAAATGTAATCCCAATAATCATAACATGAGACATGAATTTTTTTGGCATACACACATAATAATAGAAAATAATTTCATATTAGTCAAGGCACTTTTCCAAGACCATCATAGTGGATAAATTCCATTACTGAACTGAGTTCTCTCCTCGTTCCAGACTTGTATCACTGAACCAAATTAACTTATCGTTCTAGCCATGTCTATCTCATGAGATATAAATATTTACACAATGATTTGGAGGGAGATATAGGTTCCACCCATCTCATAATGAAACCATTCTTATGTATGCCACAAAACATAAAAACATTCACCATAGCATAACCCATGATATAAAATGGGTTTCTTAAACATCATTCCATCATAAAATAATCCATATAAAATATCATTCCATAATTAACACAATAAAATAATATTAATAATGGGGATATAAAAATAACCCTATTTAAATATCATCATCTTTGATAGAAAATAATTTTTATTAAACATTTGATATTAATTTTTAAGGAAAATATCGTTTCTTCTTCAAAAATGTTTTCTTTTCTCATAATGTCGTGAAATTTTAAAATAAATGAATTGAGTTAAAAATACAAATGTAAATTTGTATAGGAAGATTCATAGAAATAATGTATTATGAATATGTAAAAGCTCATTCATACCGTATAAGTTTAAAAGATCATTCTTCTGGTACTTTTTCCAGAAAAGTCAAAAAGTAACTTGTTTGGTAAAGAAAAGAAAGATTCCTTCCAAAACATATAGTAAAAGAAAAAATGGGTAAAAATGAATTTAAACATATATAGAAGAATATTACAAATTTTATGGGAATATTTTTAGAAAACATGGATATGGATGATAAATATATACCTAGTAGATTCTTATGAATAAACAATCTCAGATAAAATGAGATTGGAAAAGTTATCCCTTACCTTATGTTAGATATGTTTAGTTTGTATCCAAATATCATATATAATGATTTAAAATTCTTAAATACTTTATTCCACAATAATAATAATTTTTATGATAGCATTTGTGATACTAGTTTCATCCTTTTGTTAGTAACATTTCATTGTTACTCGTTATTAGGGTATTAATTTCTTTATGTACTTATGTATGTTTTGTTCAATAAGTCCTTAGTGATATTTTTAGGTTCTAATTAAATAATTTATAGAATGGAATTATTATAATAGATATAATATATAATAATTCAATTACTTTATGTAATCATGGTTTAATTAATATTATGTAGAACGAATCACATCGCACCGTAGAGATGGTAAGCCGTGCGTACGCACACGCGACAATATCATTCAAATAATTGTTGAATGGTATTGAAATGGATGGTGTATAGTATATCATAATTAGTATAATGTCATAATAATCATAAATATTAATTATTTACACCATTATACTCATCCAAGTAAGGGGGTGGCGAAAAACATATTACACCACGACGTGGAGATGGTAAGCCGTACGTACGCACGTGCGATGATTTCATTTTTTGTAGGACGGATAGAAGGTGAAATAGGGTTGCTTCATATTTATAATAACATATCAGTATATTATTTATACAAATTTTATTAATTTATAATGATATAAATAAATAAGAGTATATATAAGAAGAAATAAATTTGAAATAATCGGTAGAAGAGATTACCTCTTCCTCGACGCGCCTCATTTAAATTTCTGCGTTAGGAACTAGAGTTATTCTTTTTAGAAAACCAGAACCTCTAAAATGTAACTAGGAATGTTTATAAGAGAAATGGTCAGGGGTTGGAAGATCTTGATGGCTTAAAATAGAGTAAAGAGGAGAGAGAGGAGGTTCCCTTTTATAAGAGAGGAGTGGGGCACTTTAGGAAACTCTAAAAAATAATAATTTATAATAAATAAAATTTCAACTAAAAATGATCCAAAACTTATTTATATAAAATATAATATTATTTTTGTTCTAATAAAAATCATATAATACTATTTATATACATTTATAATATATTTTAATCCTTATCTTATGGGTTTATCCCTTATTTTACCTTTTTTAACCATAACTTGATATCCTGTTATTTACACATTGTGGGTTAATGCAACTATCATATCATGTCAAAAAACCCAGAAAAATTATTTATGTTATGTTTGGAATATATATAAACTATTTTTATGAATATTATATTATTATTAATTTAATATAATTTAATAAACTATTTTATTTTTTAGTTTTAAATTGTGTCAATTTTGGACACTTTTTATACATGACTTTTTAAAAATTAATTAAAGATTTATTCCTTCAAAAATAAGGGATTAAATAAATTTTAATATGTTAATTCCATCTATAAAATTCATGTATGAAATAAAATTAACCAAATTACGTTTTTTTAATAATTATAAATTAATTTATTTAAATCTTTTATTAATGAGGTAATCACTACATCATATTTGTGTCATAAATAACACTATTTATATAATTTATAAAAATTATAAATAAAATACCATGATTTAAGAAATAGTTTTATATTTATAATGAATATTTATAAGCAAGTTGATCAGTTAAATAACCCTATATAAAAATCAATTTATTAAAAGTTATATGTTTAGGTTATAAATATCTATACATTAAATGATTTTTTATAAAATTTCATCTTCACATCAATGTAAATCCATAGGGTCTTAAAATCGACCCAAGGATGCCCATGGTAGGATTAGGACACGTTTTAGTGTATTATTATATTATTAAAATATTATTTTTTTATCCTTATTTACCAGATTTTTCTTTTAACCATGGTAAATAAAATAATTACTGAAGTTATTATTAATTATATCCAAAACAAAAAGGTATGTATTCACACAATTTGGACCTTATGATTCCAAATATGGAATAAATATCTCCAAATTCAAAACACATAAGTTGCAGTAATTTA
Organism: Viscum album; assembly: GCA_963277665.1. NCBI lineage: Eukaryota > Viridiplantae > Streptophyta > Magnoliopsida > Santalales > Viscaceae > Viscum > Viscum album. The sequence goes on from OY728132.1 coordinate 543,215,769, forward strand.
TTTAATATTAATCATGTAGTTAAAATGAGAAAACATGTTTTAAAAGTTAAAACATTGCAAAAGATTGAAATGTTTTTACCCATGAATTCAATGTATAATTAATGATAATGAATTAAATTATATTTTATGGTAAAAAATATATTTTATTTATAATTTCAAACCAGTCAATATTATTACTTATCCATATAAATTATCTCGATGTAAAATGTTGTTTTTAATTAAAATTTACCGCGTTTTTTCTATTCATCAAAACATTAAAGTTATCAGAAAAATATCATAAATTTTTACAATGTAAATTTTTATATCCTGCTTCAAAATAAAATTTTTATGTTTTCATATTGAAATTATTAATGTTTCAAAATCTTAATTAAAAAATGGTTTTCCACTCAATGTTATAAAGTTGACCTTTAAAAAAAAACAGGTTCTTATACTTAAATAGGGGTTTATTCATACGATATGACTAAAATATAAATTGGATGAATATAAAGAAATATTATATTAAGTATATAACACATATATCTCATTAATATAATTTCCAAATGTAATTAACTCAAAAAGATACATATATCTAATTGATTTATATTTTTCATACAAAACTAATAATCAAAGAATTCATAATACATTTTCAAAAGTTAGTTTTAAATATTCCCTCTAACCTATCTACTAGGCTACTGAAGGATAAAAATTATTTAAATAAAATATTTCAAAAAAAATCTGGGGGTTACAATTTATCCTATTTCTGTCCATTGACTATAATAAATGTGAAATTAGGGATCAGTGCCTTTAAAATATTGAACACATAAATGGGAAACCCATAATATTAAAGGAATAAATCATAAATGACTTAGATTAATTAACTTAAAAATTTCTAGGCTTCAATCTTTGTTATCCATGATCACTTTTCTAACATACAAACTTATGGGAATTTTTGTTCCCATAATATATTTTTTAATGAGATTTTTAATTTATCAAATCATCTACCTTGGGTGGGAAAAACTAGTCATGAAGTAGGGCCTATAGTTTTACACCAATCCCTAACTTAGTCTTTCTAAATATGGTTTTCATGGGGTTATTTCCCAAAGTTATATCTATTCTAAATCCAAATCCACATGAAGTAGTCATACAAGGATTTATTCTCTTAGAAAACAAAAATGTGTGGATGTATCATTTGTTTAGTATTATCCTAAATTTTTTATCTAATGTTTCTAATCCTAATCCATAAAATAAACATACTTTACCTTAATAATAAATATGAAAACCTTTATCATTATTAAATTTTAATTAATTATTTATTACATAAAAGAATACTTAGTAAAACCTAAAATATCAATTAACCTAGTGTCATTGAGAATTCAGTAAATAGAAAAAAAATTAAAATAGATAAAATAAATTTATAGAAAATCTTTTTAAAATTATTATAATATTCCACTACTCATTTAAAACTATATAGGATAACTTAGGAATCTACATAAGAAATTAGTGAACTAGAAATCATAGAAAGGGAATAAAAATCGTGGAATATGGTAAATAATACATATGTGTCAAGATGCATTACATTTTAACATATGAGGTGAGAATAATAATAATGAAAACTGCGGGTTGGTATAATATGATATCATAATGGTAACACGAGAATGTGGTAAAAACATTAAACATGACATTATAATCATAAGTAAAAGTTATCCACCAAGAAATCATAAAATTATGTTATTTAGATAACACATCATGCATTATTCATGGAATATTATGAGTATAAACATTACCCAATGTATTGGATATTTTTTTATGTATACCCATTAATAATCATATCATGTACATAAATAAGTTCACCACCTAGAACATATAACAAAATAATTTTATTCATCAATTTTTAACCCACAATCATGGAGTGTTTGTTAAATAAATTCATGTATCCAGTAAAGGAAGGATTGGTATATCTTGGTGAATATCCTTGAATGAAAATAAGGGTAGATATTAATAATAGAATCGTTTGGCCTGTAATATATCATTGAAATTTCAACTGTATAACAACAGTTCAATTTTTTTGATAAAATGTTCTAATGAGAGAAATGTGATATATAATCATTTGAAGATAAAAAAATATCGTATTAGGGATTTGAAATAAAAAACAAATCCCAACATTATTAATTTGAAATAAATGGAATAAAATAAATTTGGTTCTAAAATGGAAAATAATAGATAGAGGTCGCTTACCTTGGGAGGATTCATATTTATGTTAGATAGGGACAACTTAAAACCATGGAACCAACTTGGATAGACTATTGATGGGGGGATCGAGAGGTAAATTTTTTTCAAAGTATTTTTTGTGAAATGTGGAGAGATAAAGGGTAATTTATACTTGAGGAGTGTTTGTTTTATGTGTTAAATTATAAGTTATTTTAATATATATAAGCCAAAAAAATTTGGTTTTAATAAATTCTGACCAATTTTATGGATTATTAATAACTGGGAAAGTATGATTGGAAATTTGTAGAATTAAAAAACCTAAATAAACGTCCAAACTAACTTAATTAATGAACAAAAATAAAAAATAACTATTAATTAAAAAAAATACAATTGTTGGTTCAAAAAACTAAAGATTAAATTTTAATTTAAAATTATAATTATAATTTTTTTAATACTTATTTATTGTTATTTTTATTGAGTAAAATTTTTTAAAATTTTTTGTTCATTATGACATAATAATAATTTCATAAAACTATAGTTTTTTTCAAATTAATTTTTTTTTTCAGTTTCACAAAAAATATAATTCTTTAGAAAATTACAAAAAAAATCACCCTAAGATAATTTTTATGTGATCAATTAAAAAATAATGGTTATTTTATCAAAATAACTTTATAAATAATTTAATATTAACTTATATATAAATATTATTATTTATTGAAATTTATTATCTTTATAAAAAATTAAATATTTTGACCATTATAAAAATTAATCAACACTTTATTAAAATATGATATCATTTAAAAATTGTACTGTATACTTTTTTTCTGAAAATAATATTTATTGAAAGCTCATGAATTTAGCATAAATCATATTATTGAAGGAATATATTTATATTCTCCCATAAAATAATTTTAGTTATAAAATTTAAATAATCATGTTGGTCACTTAATTATGTCTACATAACCAATAATAATAATGACTAACAATCTTATTGAATGATGCCCATAATGCAGATAAATCATATTGACCAATGATTATAATGAAAAAAATATATTTCCCTATAAATATTCAAATATTCTTACACTCGATCTTTCAATTTGATTTTATCCAGTTGCAATATCATTTCCAAAATGAATATTATGTTAATAACTCTCTTTTCTTCTATTATAGTGATGTTCATGGGTGAAATGATACTAGGAGATCGAAGCATCCCATATTTTATATTTCACATTAATTATCCTCAAATTTTATCCCCATTATAATATGTTGTATGATATTGGGTATTGTTTTATACTATATGTAAAATTATTAAACAAATAAATAAGGTCTTACTCATTTATAGAATTTTTTCAATCCCTTTTCTATTACTAGTTTTATTAGTTCTTAATAACACATGGTGATAAATTTATATAAGAACATTAATGTCTCTCTATGTGATACTATCTAATAATATTATACAATTTATCGAGAGGTAGGATATCCATTATATAAAAAGAATATTTTCAGGTCATTACACTATACATCATAAAGATTTTATGTCATAAATTTATATTTCAAATGTATTTTTTTATAACAGATAAATTTCATTTAATGTAAATGAAAAATTAGTAACAAAATCCATAGAAAATTGTACATTATATTCAAAATAGTTTAATGCAACAAACAATATAATCGATAAAAAACCCCAAATATATTTCATTGTTATCCAAGATGGTTTAGTATTGTATAAATTTTAATTACAACTAACATTATGTGAAACACCATTTAATCAATGAAACGACTTTTAAAAAAATATTACGCTTGGAAAATATTCATCAAGAAAAAAATTCTATAAAAATATTTTCTTATGTTTAATTTACATCACTAAAATTCTATCAAAAATAAAAATAAATAAAACTATATTCTTATCAAATAAAAAATGTACAACATAATATTAAGATTAAGAAATTATAAAAGTAAATGAATATGTATAGAAATATTTTAAAATTTATTAAATATTTAGCTGTAATAAAATTGGTCTTAATATATATATCATAGTGGGTATAATCATTCATAAGAGAAGTGGTATAAACCTCATCAATACATAGTAGATCATCTATAAATTTAGGGAACACCCTACCTAATCAATGTGAATGGTATGAAATTCACTCATATATTTTATCATGATGATTCTTTTTTTGATCTAAATAATAATTATAGTTATTCATCATTTGAATCCTCTCCCCCTAAGGTCTCACATACTCTTCATAATGGGAAATAAAATATGATGATACCACTACATGAAGTGATAATAAGGTGGTGAATTTTTAAATTATCATAGTAAAATAAAAAATATAGTTTTTAGATCAAGATCCTACCTTGATAACTTGACCCGTCACGGTATAATTATCCCAAATCCATTCAAAACAACTAATGAATTATTAAAAAAATAATTACATGATTTATATAAAAGGTTATACTTTTTAAAATCTACCGGATTATTTTAGTTTATAATTATATATAGTTTGGGTATAAAATTACATAATAATAAGAATGCATTCACAATGTGAATATTTTTTTTTAAAAATATAGATCTTTACATTTACACCCCTACTTCATTTAAGATACTTTTTATTCATTTGATACAAGTCATCATAGTGAAAATCATAACATTGAATAAATTTATAGTCATCCTTTGATCATGTTAGAATCATTTAAAAACCATAGATGATAAAAAAATGATAAATATGGGATATAAAATTAAAATAATACTATTGGTGTTGTAAAAACCATGAAAACCTATGAATACATTTAACAATAAAATATTGATCAAATAAATAAAAAATTCACAAAAGTCAAAATAAATCATTGTTAAACAAAAAACGATTAATCATATTAGAGGGAATATGAATTTTGAGGACAGTGGGAACTTATGATATAACATCATTGAAAATAAATATATCCACTATTAGATGTTTTAAACCTTTATTTACCTCATGAAATCAAAATATTTTATAAAAAAACTTTTTTAAATAATAATATAGGTAATATAGATAATTATATTCACAACCCATGTTTACTCATTTTAAACCATGTCAAAATAGTTGATTCCTAATTAATTATATAGGATTAACCATCTTAACTATCTCCATTATTTTCTCTTTTTAAGCCAACATCATTACTCAATATATTGAAGAGAAATATTGGACTCACCAATAATCATTAGATATATCAAGATCGACCTTCATTATATAAAATTATCAAGTTTGATATGATGAATAGAAAATTTATAAGATTTCACTAAATCATCTTAAAACACTTGAAAACTCTTTTGATCCCATAAGAAAAGTATTTTATATATTTATATAAAAATTTTGAGAATCATACCATAATTTGAACAATGCGTTATAATAAAAATTTAACCTAATAAATGGGAATTGAATATAATTTACAAAACCATGAAAACATGAAGAGTATGATTTAAAATAAAGAATGTAAATGTTGGTAGGAAATTCTACTCATGAATTATATGTTACAAAAAAATTATTTTTCACATTAGTAAAAATTTAAAAATTGATTCATATATTAATAATTAAAAATAATAATTTTAAAACCCTTTTAATGAATATAAAATATCGTAAAAATCATAAAATTAAAATACTTTGAAACAAAATTATGATAAATCGGAAATAATTAAAATAACATGGATATAGTGGAGCAAAAAACTAAAACATTTAAAATTATATTTTAAATGAACATCCATTACCATATATACTCTCCAGATTCATGAATTTTGTAACTCAAAAATAATAAAATTATATTACGTTTATAATTTTTTAATAAAAATTTTCTTTCTCATTCTATTATCTTTATTTATTTTATTTTATTCATTAATATGTTTAATTTAGTTATTAAAATGATTAAGTTGACAGTGGATGTCTAGGTGTATTTAAGTTTTTACCCTCAAAACAACATCAACGTGTTGATCGTGATTAATGTGTTTATGGTAAAATTATGTATATAATATTAAACATGCTATATTTATAATATTTATTCGTTAAATAAAATTTAAAAAACCACTATGAATTTTGTTAATGAAAAAGGAACCACATCATTTCATGAAGACGAAAGTCTGTACATACACATTAAAAACATTTTCATTTTTTAATAGTTGGAATATAAATATTTTATAAAATATTTTTCAATTCAAGAAACCTCATTATTTTGTACATGTCACATATATTCATTAGGTTTATCATTATGACCGAGGTTATAGGGTGAAAATGAAAAATCATTCACATCAATTCCTGGATGAGTAATTCCATAGGTAATCATGAGAGACATTATCAATTTACAAAAAATAAAAATGGTACTAAGGTAAGTAATATAATACATTAAATGAATCATAATTATTTCATATATATTTTTTCCATCATATAACCATCCATATTATCTAGTTTTGAAAATAGAATCATATTTATTCGTAGAGGTTGTAGTCTATATGTAAGCACAAGTGACGGTTTCATTTCTCATAAAAAGGAAAATGATATGAATAAGTTTTATACAATAATATTAATAAATTTTCCATGTATGGGTGAGACTAGTTCTATTATTTTCTCTTGTTTGAATAATATTTGAAAGAGGTAGAAGAATAAAAAACATGAAATATGACGTTTAGGAATTATAATTTTTCCTCAGATATATCTCGTTTGATTGCACACTTAGCCTAATAGGATTGTAATTTTGGGAAGAAAAATACCCCAAAGACATGAAAATATATGTTAAGGATAGGTTTGGGGAGCGATAAGATGAGCTACAATCCTCAAAAGGTGTGAGTAAGGGTGAATATGAGCTTCTATTTTATAAGTGAGGGGAGTGACACACTTTTATTATTTCTAATTTTTTAAATATTATAAAGTATTAATTAGGGTAAAGTGGATGAAAATCTTTCAAATATATAATATATGGTGATAATGGTTGAATTTTCATCATCTAATAAGAATTAATATAGTATTTTATGTCCTTATCACTTAAAATTTAATGTAATTATCCCTATTTACCCTTTACCATGATGAAACAATTTTACCACATATACTATTAAAAATGAAAAAAATATAAAACAATAAAAAAACTGATCATCATGATTGATAATACTGAATTAATTTTTCAATAATCAATTTATATAATTGGAAGAAATTTCTTTTTATATATTCACCCAAAACATAAGGAAAAATAGTTTTCTAATGATTTCCATTTTAAGCATACAAATGAAGTGATAACAGAATAAAATATAACATTTATTCCTATTGAATTATTTATATAATTTTTATGTAAAGGTATATTATGTTATTTTACAAAAAAAATATAATGAGGCTTTTAAATTCCTTGATTTACGTAACACCCTGAGCTGTTATAGACCTTTTTTTCTTGAATAAATTAAACTTTCTATTATGTCCTACAATGAACTAAGTCAAACATTTCTTTAAAATGAAAATGAATTGGAGTACACAACATGAATCAATTTGTAATATGATTATTGGATCATTGACTCTACATTAGTTACAAACAACACTAACATGGCATATGTTACATGAAACACCGACTTGGCACACATTACATGAAACACCAATGATTCTATGAAATATCATTTATTGTTATAATTAATTAAACGAGATAATTATAACATATACATTAAATATAGTTTAATGAATAGTAATTACTACTTTTAAAATATTTTTTATAATTATTTTATATAAATACATCGTATTGATAATGAAAGATATGATTTTTGGTAAAGTCCTTCTTTATTAAAAAATACAGTTTTCTCAAATAAACTACTTTTAATGACTTTATGTGAAAAATAATAAAATTAATTTTATAAAATAAAATTTATTTTTAATTTATACTGTATAAATTATCTTTGGAATAAGTTTTTTGTTTTTTCTGAGAAACTTTATTTTTTGATGAATAGTGAACAATACCAGATTTTAATTCAAACCCGATTTTTCATCTAATTTATTTATCATTAAATTATATTTTAATTTTGTTTAAAAGTTTAATTAGATTATATTTTTGTAAAATAATCCATTTTAGTTCATTGAAACCAATTTCACCTCGAAATTGGATAGGAAAAGCTGAGCAAAATTTTGATCATTTTATCTTTAAAAAATCGCGTTGCTGACTTGACTGCAGGATTTATAATAAATTAAATTCTTCCAATCATGTGATTGTAATTTATAAAATTGGAATCCATATTTTTGATAATTAAAATTTAAAATTTCTAATAATGGAAACTTATTTTTTGACAAAAAAGATTAGTGAAAGTGATTAAAATTATTTACATCGACAAAGGTTAAATTAAGAAAAATAAGGGACAAAACAATAAACATAAGGCCCAAAAATACCTATAAAATTTTCTAAAATTCATTTTATGAAATATTTATTCCCTATAATCATTTTTATCATCATAGTATCATTATTTTATCCACGAGAGACATGAAAAATGTAGCTGGAAATCTCTCTTAAAATATTTACAAGAGTGCCACTCCTCCATTCCTATAAAGGCCACCACCGATGCCTCTTCTTCACCCCTATCAAACCACTTAGGTTCGAAAAATATATACCCAATATACTTCCCAACATCCATACCTTCATCCTTGAAGCATCCCATTGGGAAAAAAATTCTTCCATGTAATTCTTATTGGCACAAACCAAAAGGAGTTACTCGATTAAGAAGAAGAACCTGCTCTCAAGCTATTTTTTTCTTCTCCGACTCCTCCAATATATTTATTCCATTATTGTAAAAAAATATTATCATAAATATACTAGGGTTTTTTTATTCTAAGGGTTATAAATACACTTACACACACCTATATCTAATGTCTAATGAACACATTTTTTACTTGTACGATGAACTACATCCCCACTAAACAATGATTGTTCATTTTCATTTTCTGCCACTAATGGTGGATATTATGTTGGAAAATATTTTTATATATGATGTATAATATAATTATTATTTCTTTAATCTTTGATATTCCCTTTACAACAAATATATTTTATTACTTTCTATTTGGTGTAAATATGGTAATTTTGTTTGAGGAAGTGTAGACTACCACCCCCTAAAAGTGATGTGATTCGTTCACACACTGTATGCAATTTATTAAGGAAGGTTTTAGTAAAATTATATGATATATATAACATTAAAATTATTATATAATTATATTATACTCATATATACATATATATTATTTTTTTATTTCTTTCGATATGAAAATAAAAACAGAAACATCGTACATGTGTATGTACAGCTTACTGTCTCCATGAATGACGTATTCCATTTCATAATTATGTATTTTTTAGATTATTATAATACAAATATATTGAATATAAATAATATTTATATCATGGTTTAAATTATGGAATCATGATATACATATAAGGACCAAACATATAATAAATTAAGACACATGAAAAAGACAATGTGAACATTACCCAAAGTGAAACCTTAACAAAAGATTGTTAAAAAGATGGTAATATAAGGTCATGATCAAACCATATATGGTATTAAATATAATTATAAGGTTATTTAAAATATTTATAATAAATTTATATCTATTATATAGGTGGCTTGAATAAGTACAACGAGAGTCATGATACAAGGTATAGGGATTTCATCTCAATTTTTATTTTCGTGTGATACATGCTTTATTCACCACCCTTTCCTTTTTTATGGTGTATATACATCCAATCAATGAATTATATGTATATTATAATTATATTTATGGGTATTCATATATACACTTTCGGATCATTATTTCATGGTGATTATGTTTCAAAAGTTACCAAACCGGTAATGAATATTGTCTCAATTAGCCTTATTTGAGACTCAAGTTTTTTATGCACCTAAATTCTTTTTGAGGTGTATATAAAAAATATTAAATGTTATAACATTAGTAACATTATTTTCATGATATTTTATGCTTCACATAATTTAATTTTCTTACATGGAGAGTAATATCCCATGTTACCAAGTGATAAGAGTGTATTGAAATAGTCTCCTAGATTTTTGAGATTGTTTATGATATGCTTCAATTAATTAAATCTAATGATCCATATCTCAATAACACTCATCAATTTTAACCTCATATATCTATTAAATATATCCACATGTTTTATTACCATTTTAAAGTCTTTGGTACTTAATATAATATTTTTATGTAAAAACTAACCGTCTCTCCCTTCAGTTAGAAATATATTTTATTCAAAACCCATGTTTTTAGAAATTCTTTCCAAAATGTTTTAAAAATATATTTGAATCCCATTTCAAGAAAAATGTATTTTGAAAAGATATTATGTTTTTCAATTCATACCTTATTAGTTTATAAATCTATTTTCAAAGAAAAATGTTTTATATTTTAAATGTAATTTTCAATGAAAAAGGATATTTTACTCAAGAAAGGTTTTTGAAATATCATTTAAATTTATTTACCGTATAAGATAACATCCATTGGTGTTAATGATGCCTTTATGGGGATTTTTTTTAATTTTTCCATTCATATTATTTTTCTCAATGGATTATTTTTTGATGGTATGTTGTCTATGAAACCCATTTCATTTTCACGATTTATATGATTTTGAAACCTGCTTTTTTTCACGGGTTATGACTACAATGAAATGATTATGAAACCTTTATATTTACGTAGGTTATGATATGTTTACATTTTGTAATAACCATTTAATTTCACGTGTTATGATATTGTTATTTATGATCTTGTGGCACATGTATGTGAGATTTCACTATGAGATGGGTGGGACCTATACCTCCCTCCAATACATTGGGTAATGATTTATATATAATGAGATAGATATGGATAAAATATGAAATGTAATCGGTTTATTATTACATGTATGGAATGAGAAATGAAATTGGTTTAGTATTATAGGGATGGAATAGGGAGTTAACTCAGTTCAGCAATCAGGTCTGGAATGAGGTGTGAACCTATTTTCGTAAAGGAATTTTCCCACTAAGATGGTCTCGACAGTAATGCCTTGATTACTATGGAAATAATTATATATTCTTATGATTCTTATATAATTCCATGTTTCATTCCTATATTATTATTTCATGTATTATAATATTTATTTCCTTAGTATTTGTGTATTATGAACTATTAATATTTATTCCATGATTCATGTATATGATCTTGGGTATGCAGGGTATGATCTTATATTTTCATGATCATGTTTATATACCGTTATTCCCATGATTATCTTACATTTCTCTCTTGTTTAATATTATTGAGGATTTTTGGTCACCCCTTTTTATGATTCATTCCCCAGGTTATGAAGAAATGTATTATGTTTAATATGCCTAAGAAGAATTCTAGTCAATAAGAACCTAGTGGGAGATATTGTAGCTCAGTTATGTATAAGTGTTTATAATTCCATGTTTCCAAAGGTTCTAAACTAATAAAATCTTTGGGAATCTATTTGTATAATGTTTTAAGTATTATGAAATTGTTATGTAATGTTAATATATGAAAAATGAGGGTTTCTATAGTTGTTATCAGAGAAAAGGATTAATTACCCTTTGGAATATGGGATGATAAAAACATTGTGAGAACCCCAAGGACGTGTCTAAGGATATGTCTAAGGGTACAGAAAAGTAGAGGAAAATGTACTGGAATTTTTTTAAAGTATAGAGTGAGTGGTATCCAAGAAATACATCACTTTCTAGATACTAAAAGTGGATGTGGCTCTATCATATATGTACCTAGGGGTTAGAACTCCTGCAAGATGTTCTAGACCCGACTCAGGGTAATCTGGTACATGAAAATAGAACTTTCTTATCACACGGTTTGAATCTCATGGTAGATATTCTTTGGAAATTTAGAAGATATTTAGGAACCATTATAAAATACTTAAAGAGAATTTTTCTATGAATAACCTAGGATAAACCAATGGTGTCATAGATTAAGGAAGGTGTAACAACTTAGACATCGTATAAATGACTTTTTATTATTATGTGGTTCCTAAATATGATGTCTATTTATAACTCTATGATTTTTGGTTTTAATCAATGGTTCTATCCTGAAGGAACTACATTAATGGTTTTTTTATGGATAATGAAATGATTTTCCTCTTGTGAAACTGGATGTTTTGAGATATAATCTTGTTGTTATGCTCACAAATATTTCTCAAGATAAGAGTAATGGTGGACTTCCAAATGAGAAAAATAGGGTACACCATTCTATTAATTACTTCATAAAGCTACATCAAACTTCTTTTATAAGGTCTTCTGATCCACTTGTCGAGGAACAATGGATCAGTACTAGTGAAAGGATATTCTCTGTTCTCCAATGTTCAGAGCATGAGAAATTTATTTTGGATGGTTATTCTCTAAAAGGTGAAGTAGACTAGTGGTGGAATCTAATAAAAAATACAAGTCATCAAGATTAGATTGAATCCATGGATTAGGATGAGATCATGATCTTATAGGTCAATAAATATTTTACTCGTATTCTTCATACAAAGATGGAGAAAGTGTTCTATAAGTTGAAGAAAAGTGATGATGAATCTGTTGGTACCTATAAGGATAATTTCACAATACATGCGAGGTACGATTCGAGAATTTGCATCCAACCTAAAAGTAAATTTGATATGTTCTTTAGTGGATAAAAGAAAAATCTTATAAGGGTTATGGCCATAATAGACTTTAGTAGCTATGAAGTGATTTTTTATTGTGAAATCATGGTTGAAATAGAGGTTGGAGTCATGTATCAACCTTATGGTTTTGGAAAGAAAAGGAATGTGGAGTTTATAAGAAACACTAAAAACCATGGAGAAAAGAATATGAATTTTCCTTTATTTTCTAAATATAAGAAGAAGCATGGAAGAATTATTCTTAAGGGGACTAGTGAATTTTATAAGTGTGGAAAGGAAGTCCACTGGGAAATTGATTATCAAAATGATCAGAATAAGTTAGCTCAAAATACTAATGGAGAGAATGATGAACAAAATAAACCTACCATTATTGAGTCATACGAGTTTAAGGATAATAGGAATTATGATAATCATTTCCCAAAACCAAGGGCTGGTGATGATGATTGATGTTAGTGACCTCTTAAGCCAAGAGACAAGGGGAAATCTCATTCAATTGATATTTATGATGAGGGTGTGATCAAAACATGATGAATGGTACACTTACCATCCACTCTAGAACTGATAAAGTAATTTTTGATTATATATTTACCCACTCTTTTATATCTAAATTATTTGAGAAGGATGAAAAGATTCCACCACAATAATTAGTTTTTGAATTATCAGTGCAAACCTCTAATGGAATGATGACTTCATCTCATGTTTATTATTCATCTCTAGTTGATGTTTGTGGGAATGTGCTTTCTAAAATTAGTTTCATCCATAATTTGGTTGAATTTTATGTCCTCTTAGGCATGGATTGGATTTATATGAATAAATACCATATCGATTTTCAATAGAAGAGAAATTAAATTTTGTATTTCAAACCCTGAATTGATTATCCATCAATGTGACGATTACCATCAACTTTCTATTGAGATTAAATCTTGTGTGTGGTTATTAAGTACCATTCAAAATATTTTTTTATCACTAATGGTTGGGGAGAAAAAAACATTGATGATATTATTATTGTTTGGTATTTTATGGATGTCTTTCTAGAATAGTTTCATATCATTCAACCAAAATGTGATGTTGAGTTCTCAATAGACATAATAAAAGGTTCCAAACCAATTTCAAATACTCTATAGAATGGCTCCAACTGAGGTCTGGGAATTGAAGAATCAACTCCATGAAAACCTTGATAAGATACTCATTCATCCAAGTGTGTCACATTGGGGTGAACATGTTCTATTTGTGAAAAAACAATGATCGATCAATGAGACTATGCATTGATTATCAGGATTTGAACAAGATCACAATCAATAACAAGTATAATCATGTAATAGCCTGAGATTTTATGAAAAATATTCTTTTTAATTTCATTAATGTCTTGTGTTGTACGCTACACCAAAAGGAGCTTGCTCAACACGCATCCTTGACTTGCCTTGAATTACACGCAATCACGACCTTCCTTGATAGCGTGTGTAGTACGCAATAACGAGTTTCAGTAAACAACAATATGATATTAAAATATTATTAAAACTAGCCATTATGAATAGTAATAACCACATTTTGAAATTTTGTAAATTTTATTTTTCAAAATGGAATTCATTTTTGGATTCGTAATATCGAAATTAGCTTAGGGTGAAATTTTGGTACTTTTCGGATAACTTTCATTTTCTGATGAATAGTGAAAATCAATAAATTTTGATTAAAAAAAAACTTTTTAATCGAAATAATTAATAGTGATAAATTATTAATTTGAGTGTTTTTAAAGTATATTTAGAATATATTTTTACAACTTAATACAATGTTGTTCATTGGATGTAATTTCACATTTAAACCAGACATAAACAAGTGTCAATCTTTTGATAGTTATTATATCTTAAGAACACGCTATTTGTTTTGACGACGGGATTTAATTTTTAAATTAATTAATTCAACTGATATGTTTTCAATTTGGTAAAATAGACATCATTTTTGAGTTCAAAATATCAAATATAGCTTAGGCCTATTTTTTAGTATTTTTCTGGAAACTTTCATTTTTTGATGAATAGTTAAACCACTAAGTGGTAGTTATGAAAAAATGAATTTTTCATAAAACATAATTTTACCGCTTCTGTGAGTGGAATTTCAAAAATCCGAGAGACACGGTTGATGTCAGTAAGTAAAATGTGGTTCAATTAGATGAAAATAATTTTTAGAGAATAGTAACTTTTTACTTTTTTTTTAACACAGTTAAAAGTAAATAGGGTAATTAAGGGTAAAAATGATATTATTATTACCCTAACACATGTCCTAATTCTATTGGATAAGTTTAATTCGACAAAAAACAACCTTAGGAGTAAAATATGTCCATTTAGTCCCACATGGATTAGATTAGGACATTTATTATTAATTTATTTAAAGAAGGGTTAAAATAGTTAAAATCAATGTTTTATAAGTAAATCATTTTTAATATAGGGTTATACATAATATAAATTCGACTATAAATAGTAATTAGAAAGATAAAACGTTTTCCTACATAATGGTTTTTTATTTGTAATTTTTAGACATGAAATAATGTAATTTATTTATGACACAAAGATGATGCAGTAATTATCTTATTAATGAAATATTGACATAATTGATGTTATAAATACCCAAATAAATGTAATTTCAGACTTTTTATGAAATAAACTAATATTATAGGTTAATATGACATGTTATTATTGATTTAATTTACATTTTTAGAACTAATCATTCTGTTATTATTTTCACAAAAATCAATTACAAAATAGTGTCAAAATTGAAATAAAATAGTTTTTAAAAAAAATATTATATTATTAATTGTTATTTCATTCCTAAAAATCTAAGGTTCGGCCAAATGACTTAGATAAGGTTATATATATTAATAATAAACAACTTGGGGTTCGTTTGGGTTGATATAGTACGTTTATTAACCTTATAGTGTAAGAAAACAAGAAGACAAGGTAAGAGTTAAATTATCTGACTTAAAGTTAAATCTAAATGATAAGGTTAAAATTGATATCTAAACTTGTCTAAATTCTATTGGATGAGAGGATTTCGACCCCTACCCACCTTAGCTTCGAAATATATTAATTTGGAGCTATTAAAAAAAGAATTTAACTTTATAATAAAATAATATTTTTAGTTATTCCAAAGGTGCCCCTCTCCTCCCTTATAAAAGGGCACCTCCTCCCCCTCTTCCTCACACCACTTTGAGCCTTCAAGATCGGCCAAACCCTTCAAATTTACCTTCTACACTTCCCTAGAAACATTATAGAGGTTCTGGTCTTCCTCAAAGACCAATTTTAGTGCCCTAAAAGGATATCTCAAAGAGGCACTTCAAAGAAGAGGTAATGTCCGTTACCGATTCTTTCATCTTTATTTCTTCTTCCACTTCTTCTTCTTAGGTTGTTTCATTATGAAGTAATAACATCAGTATCAATTATATACTGATATGTTATTATAATTATGAAGCAACCTTATTTCACCATCTATCCATCCTACGGAAAACGAAATCACCGCGCGTGCGTAAGTACGGAATACCGTCTCCACGCCGTGGTGTAATCTATTTTCCACCACCACCTTACTTGGATGGGTATAATGGTGTACATAATGACTATGTATGATTCTTGTAAAGTGATATTTATTCTGAAATAGTATACATACACTCCAATACAATTCCATGATCATGAGAACGATATCATCGCTCGTGCGTACGTACGGACTACCGTCTCCACGACGCGATGTGATTCATTCTCCACGTTAACCATTCATGAATGATTATAAAGTATATATAATAATTAATAATGAAATATATGACATAATAATGATTCTGGATTTATGTGTATATATATGTACGTCATCTACTTAATTCCATTCAACTCAATAAGGAAAAGAAAACAGCGTTCATGCGTATGTACGGTCTACCGTCTCCATGAACGGTGTATTTCTTTCCATTTACTGATCTATTATATATATATATATTCTGAATATATATTATATATAAATCATGTTCTATATTCTGTAATTAAGTAATCATGATCAAATTAATCATATGAATAATTACAAGTCAAAACACGAACGGCAAATGAAACGATTTTACCAAAAACTCTCTTTAACACGGAATTTACAAAAAAAACGGGAAATATAAAGCCATAAGTGAACCATATATGATATCATAACAATGAGTATGATTCTCGAATAAGTCAGTGACATTATTTAAATCATTATATAGGAGGTTCAGACACATACGAAGCAAATCGGACCTAAGGTAAGGGAAATATCACAATCTCATTTTTATCCGAGATTGCTTATACTTTGGTATTTATTGGGGTGTATTTTATCATCCACATCCATGTTTCCTCAATATGTAATATTTATATCCTTCTAAAATACTTTATATCCAATTTTACCCTTCGGTGAGTTTTTAGTAAAGGATATGAAAGGAATATTTTGTCATTTTTCGTACGAAGTACTCTTTGACTTTTCCGACAAAAGTACGAAGAATGTTTTTTTAACTTATACGGCATGAATGGATTTTTGAGACATTATTTCCAAGAAGCTTCCTTTACAAGTTTTCAAGTTTATTTTTAATCAACTTCTTTTAATTTAAAATTGTATGACATGTTAATAAAGGAAAATGTTTTTGAAGTAGAAAGGATATTTTCCTCAAGAATGGAGTTCAAGTGTTTTAAAACAATTATTTTCCATCTAAGATAATATAGGGTTATGTTTCTATCCCTATTATTACATTTACTTGATTATGTTGCGATGGAAATATTTTTATGAATTCCTTTATCTTATATGAATTGTTTTATGATGTCAGGATGTTTAAGATTCCCATTTTTATTACATGGGTTATGCAATGATGTATGATTTATGATTTTGTGGAACACATAAGAATGGTATCATTATGAGATGGGTGGGACCTATATCTCCCCCAATTAATTGGGTAAAGATTTTATATCTCATGAGATAGACATGGTTGAAACAGTAGGTTATACCGTCTCAGTGAAACAAGACTGAAACGAGGAGTGAACTCGGTTCAGAAAGGGACTTTGTCCACTAAGGTTTTCTTGGCAATGAGTCTTGACTAATAAGAAATTATTATCTATGATTATGTGTGTATGCAACAAAGTTTCATGTTTTAAGTTATGATTATTGGGATTACATTTCACTACTATGATTTATCCCATGTTATGATATTATGATCTCTTTTGCAGGTTAAGAATTCCAAAATGTTATGTTCTTATGAATATGATGTGATTGATATTTCTTTTGTTTACCCTTACTGATCATTTGAGCTCACCCTTTTATGTTTTCTTTTCCCCAGGATATAAAGAAAGGTTTTAGGTATAAAAAAAAGGAAGATCTTTATGGGAGATGTTGAAGATCTTTCACCACGATTAGAAGATTATATTCCGAGTTTCCAAAGACACTAAACTATTACGGTCCTTGTGCGTGTGCTTTTGTTATGTACTAAGTATTCTGCAAAAGTAATGTAATGTCCATGTACGTCAGGCTTTGGGTCTCTACAGTTGGTATCAGAGGAAAGGTTTAGTCAACCTTTGGAAACTAGGATGCGAAAACGTTAGTGAGATCCCTAGAGATATTTATATGGTATGTCTAGGGATGTCTCTAAGGTTAAGTATACTTATAGGTTATAGTCCTAGAATTGCGCTAACAATCTTAGAATTTATCCTAAGATGTTAGATATTGAGGGTAATCCCCCTTTACTATGTTGTTTTCTCTAGCATGATTTTTGCCTCTCACAAGATTCTTTTTGTGTTTTAGTTAATGGAGGGAACCAGAAGGAATTCGGTTAACATTGAATCCAATGGACAAATTGGTGACTATGAGCAACAAAATTGTGTAATTCTTAGAGAGAAAGATATTGTGATTATGCCGAATCAGTCATCGCGATATATGATTAACAAGGTGAAATTTAGTGGTATGCCTAATTCATCAAAGAAGAGGAAGATAAACTATTATGCATGTTCGCATGTTGAGGAGCATAAAGAAAGGAAGATTGAGATTTCTAAAGAATGGAATAAGAACCTTGAGGAATAACTCAAATGGAGGGACCGATGTTATCTATGTGGAGAAAAGGGTCATAGAGTGACAGACTGTTATGGAGTTCAATGTCTTATTTGTGGAGAACATGGGCATTACCCAGCTCAATGCCCTGACCTAAAAAGTTACTTCTAAATCAAGGAAGGACTTATTCCAGGACAATCATTGAAGTGGATGGACTGAAGTGCTTATGTATTGGTATTCAAGAATAATGTTGTTGATGTACTTTTATGGTGTATTGAAATATTTATGTATTGGTATATTGTGGTTTTCAATAATTTTAAGGTACTGGTAACCATGAAAAGTGATTCAAATATTTTGGAAAGTAGATGATATGAACATAATGAAGGGATAAAAAGAATCTAATATGTTTGATTGTATTCATGAGCTCATGATTGATATAACGACTAAGTGATATCATGGTTTGAGGATATAGAATTTTGAAGATTTTGGTATGTGGAAAGTGTTAAATTTTAACTGCATTCATGTTTTCACTAAGGTTAAATGGATATTCATTCTTCAAGAGAATACATGATTAAGGTATTCACATATTTGTAATTTGACCAACAAGATATATCTTATGATATATGGGGGATAAATGATGGCATTCACGTGATCATTTTCTTTATACTATGAGCTTGGACCGAAGTATTTTAGATAAGCCTAAAGATTGGAATGGATTATGTTGGACATAAGTTAGTATTGTTTAAGGATAAAACTTTTTTCATATTATTGATGGGATGTCATAGTAATATAGCTTTAGAAAAAGGACAACCTGCAGGACGGGCGACAGCCCATCACGTCGGACAAGGCCGTGGGAATCGAACCCACAACCGAAGTGCGACTGGCCTTTATCGCCTACCACTGGCCTACAGGAAGCCCCTGTTTAGTAGAAACTAGTTTTATTATATTAAGCAGTATGATATATGAAGTATAAGTCCATTTTAAAAACCATATATGATTAATCTCACTATATATGGACTTATGTATTTTTTGATAAATTTTCTAACCTTTTTTTTGAGATAGATGAAATGACCCATCATTCTATCACATGATCTGCTAACACATCGCGAATGACAAATTAAACTTCATTTATTTAAGATATGAAGTGGAAATTGTCCAAAGAATGACTAACGGTGAGACTATACCAAAATCACGAAAGTATTTATTCTAATTCCAATTTCCTCAAGTTTAGGGAAATGTTCTTGAAAATCAAAAATTTTGTCCTAGTGCTCTTATATCTGATGAATCAGATGGTAACTTAGATCGTCACAAATTTATGGCTTTGTGATTGCTGGCTTTTCCATAGCCATGTTCTCTACCACTCTCCATCAGAACATGATGGTTAGATTTCTCTTCCATATCCATATTTTCACTTATGTGGAAACTCAGTGATTAGTTTATTTGGGTAACCATTATGTCTCATACTTTTGATTTTAAATATTGGTTTTGGTATTCCTTTTTAAGATGTGGGTTTCTATTAAAGAAAATTTCTAATAGTAAATCATTTATAACCCCGACGAATTTCGAGGGCGAAATTCATTTTAAGGGGGGTAGAATGTAACAGCCCGAGATTTTATGAAAAATATTCTTTTTAATTTCATTAATGTCTTGTGTTGTACGCTACACCAAAAGGAGCTTGCACAAAACGAATCCTTGACTTTCCTTGCATTACACGCAATCGTGACCTTCCTCGATAGCGTGTGTAGTACGCAATAACGAGTTTCACTAAACAACAATATGCTATTAAAATATTATTAAAACCACCCTTTATGAACAGTAATAACCACTTTTTGAAATTTTTTAAATTTTATTGTTCAAAATGGAATTCATTTTTGGATTCGTAATATCAAAATTAGCTTAGGGTGAAATTTTTGTACTTTTCGGATAACTTTCATTTTCTGATGAATAGTGAAAATTACTAAATTCTAATTAAAAACAACATTTTTAATCGAAATAATTAATAGTGATAAATTATTAATTTTAGTAGTTTTAAAATATATTTAGAATATATTTTTACAATTTAATACAATGTTGTTAATTGGATGTAATTTCACATTTAAACCAGAGATAAACAATTGTCAATCTTTTGATAGTTATTATCTCTTAAGAACACACTATTTGTTTTGACGACGGGAATTAATTTTTAAATTAATTAATGCAACTGATATGTTTTGAATTTGGTAAAATAGACATCATTTTTGATTTCATAATATCAAATATAGCTTAGGCCTAATTTTTTGTATTTTGTTTTGGAAACTTTCATTTTTTGATGAATAGTGAAACCACTAAGTGGTAGTTAAGAAAAATGAATTTTTCATAAAACTTAATTTTACCGCTTCTGTGAGTGGAATTTCAAATATCCGAGATACACGGTTGATTTCAGTAATTAAAATGTTGTTCAATGAGTTGAAAATGATTTTTGGTGAATAGTAACTTTTTACTTTTTTTCACCACGGTTGAAAGTAAATAGTGTAATTAAGGGTAAAAATGATATTATTATTACACTAACACATGTCTTAATTCTATTGGATAAGTTTATTTCGACCAAAAACAACCTTAGGAATAAAATATGACCATTTAGGCCCACATGGATTAGATTAGGACATTTATTATTAATTTATTTAAAGAAGGGTTAAAATAGTTAAAATCAAAGTTTAATAAGTAAATCATTTTTAATATAGGGTTATACATAAGATAAATTCGACTATAAAAAGTCATTAGAAATCTAAAAAGATTTCCTACATAATGGTATTTTATTTGTAATTTTTAGACATTAAATATAGTAATTTATTTATGACACAAAGATGATGCAGTAATTATCTTATTAATGAAATATTGACATAATTGATGTTATAAATACCCAAATAAATGTAATTTCAGACTTTTTATGAAATAAACTAATTTTATAGGTTAATATGACATGTTATTATTGATTTAATTTACTTTTTTCGAACTAATCATTCTGTTATGATTTTCACAAAAATCAATTACAAAATAGTGTCAAAATTGACATAAAATAGTTTTTAAAACAAATATTATATTATTAATTGTTATTTTATTCCTAAAAATCTAAGGTTCAGTAAAATGACATAGATAAGGTTATATATATTAATAATAAACAACTTGGGGTTTGTTTGGCTTGATATTGTAAGTTTATTAACCTTATAGTGTAAGAAAAAAACAAGACACGGTAAAAGTTAAATTATCTAACTTAAAGTTAAATCTAAATGATAAGGTTACAATTGATACCTAAACTTGTATAAATTCTATTAGATGAGAGGATTTCGACACCTACCCACCTTATCTTTGAAATATATCAATTTGGAACTATTAAAAACCGAATTTGACTTTATAATAAAATAATATTTTCAGTTATTCCAAAGGTGCCCCTCTCCTCCCTTATAAAAGGGCACCTCCTCCCCTCTTCCTCACACCATTTTAAGCCTTCAAGCTCGGCAAAACCCTTACAATTTCCCTTCTCCACTTCCATAGAAACATCCTATAGGTTCTGGTCTTCCTCAAAGACCAATTTTAGTGCCCTAAAAGGAGATATCAAAGAGGCGCTTCAAAGAAGAGGTAATGTCCGTTACCGATTCTTTCATCATTATTTCTTCTTCCACTTCTTCTTCTTAGGTTGTTTCATTATGAAGTAATAACATCAGTATCACCTATATACCGATATGTTATTATAATTACGAAACAACCTTATTTCACCATCTATCCATCCTACAGAAAATGAAATCACCGCACGTGCGTACGTACGGAATACCGTCTCCATGCCGTGGTGCAAATCATTTTCCACCACCACCTTACTTGGATGGGTATAATGGTGTACATAATAACTATGTATGATTATTGTAAAGTGATATTGATTCTGAAATAGTATACATAAACTCCAATACAATTCCACGATCATGAGAACGATATCATCGCTTGTGCGTACGTACGGACTACCGTCTCCACGATGCGATGAGATTCATTCTCCACGTAAACCATTCATGAATGATTATAAAGTATATATAATAAATAATAATGAAATATATGACATAATAATGATTCTTGATTTATGTGTATATAAATGTATGTCATCTACTTAATTCCATTCAACCCAATAAGGAAAATAAAACAGCGTTCATGCGTATGTACGGTCTACCGTCTCCATGAACGGTGTATTTCATTCCATTTACTAATATATTATATATATATTCTGAATATATATTATATATAAATCATGTTTTATATTCTGTAATTAAGTAATCATGATCAAAGTAATCATATGAATAATTACAAGTCAAAACATGGACGACAAATGAAACAATTTTACCCAAAACGCTCTTTAACATGGAATTTACAAAAGAACGGGTAATAAAAAGCCATAAGTGAACCATATATTATATCATAACAATGAGTATGATTCTTCAATAAGTCAACGACATTATTTAAATCATTATACAGGAGGTTCTGACACATAGGAAGCAAATCAGACCTAAGGTATGGGAAATATCACAATCTCATTTTTATCTGAGATTGTTTATACTTTGGTATTTACTGGGGTGTATTTTATCATCCACATCCATGTTTCCTCAATATGTAATATTTATATCCTTCTAAAATAGTTTATATCCAATTTTACCCTTCGGTGAGTTTTTAGTAAAGGATATGAAAGGAATCTTTTGTCGTTTTTCGTACGTGGTACTTTTTGACTTTTCCGAAAAAAGTACGAAGAATGTTTTTTTTAACTTATACGACATGAATGGATTTTTAAAACATTATTTCCAAGAAGTTTCCTTTACAAGTTTTCAAGTTTATTTTTAATCAACTTCTTTTAGTTTAAAATTGTATGACATGTTAAGAAAGGAAAATGTTTTTGAAGTAGAAAGGATATTTTCCTCAAGAATGGAGTTCAAGTGTTTTATCAAAATTAATTTCCATCTAAGATAATATAGGGTTCTGTTTCTATCCCTATTATTACATTTACTTGATTAGGTTGTGATGGAAATATTTTTATGAATTCCTTTATCTTATATGAATTGTTTTATGATGTCATGATGTTTAAGATTCCCATTTTTATTACATGGGTTATGCAATGATGTATGATTTATGATTTTCTGGCACACATAAGAATGGTATCATTATGAGATGGGTTTGACCTATATCTCCCTCCAATGCATTGGGTAAAGATTTTATATCTCAAGAGATAGACATGGTTGGAACGGTAGGTTATTCCGGGTCAGTGAAATAGGACTGAAACGAGGAGTGAACTCGGTTCAGAAAGGGACTTTGTCCACTAAGATAGTCTTGGCAATGAGTCTTGACTAATAAGAAATGATTCTCTATAATTATATGTGTATGCCACAAAGTTTCATGTTTTATGTTATGATTATTGGGATTATATTTCACTACTATGATTTATCCCATGTTATGATATTATGATCTCTTTTGCAGGTTAAGAATTCCAAAATGTTATGTTCTTATGAATATGATGTGATTGATATTTCTTTTGTTTACCATTACTGAGAATTTGAGCTCACCCTTTTATGTTTTCTTTTCCCCGGGAAATAAAGAAAGGTTTTAGGTATAAAAAAACGAAGATCTTTATGGGAGATGTTGAAGATCTTTCACAACAATTAGAAGACTATTTTCCGAGTTTCCAAAGACACTAAACTATTACAGTCCTTGTGCGTGTGTTTTTTTTATGTACTAAGTATTCCGCAAAAGTAATGTAATGTCCATGTACGTCAGGATTCGGGTCTCTACAGTTGGTATCAGAGGAAAGGTTTAGTCAACCTTTGGAAACGAGGATGTGAAAACGTTAGTGAGATCACTAGAGATATTTCTATTGTATGTCTAGGGATGTCTCTAATGTTAAGTATACTTATAGTTTATAGTCCTAGAATTGCGCTAACGATCTTAGAATTTATCCTAAGATGTTAGATATTGATGGTACTCCCCCTTTACTATGTTGTTTTCTCTAGCATGATTTTTGCCTCTCACATGATTCTTTTTGTGTCTTAGTTAATGGAGGGAACCAGAAGGAATTCGGTTAACATTGAATCCAATGGAAAAATTGGTGACTGTGAGCAACAAAATTTTGTAATTCCTAGAGAGAAAGATATTGTGATTATGCCGAATCAGTCATCGCGATATATGATTAACAAGGTGAAATTTAGTGGTATGCCTAATTCATCAAAGAAGAGGAAGATAAACTATTTTGCATGTTCGCATGTTGAGGAGCATAAAGAAAGCAAGATTGAGATTTATAAGGAAGGGAAGAAGAACCTTGAGGAATACCTCAAATGGAGGGACCGGTGTTATCTGTGTGGAGAAAAGGGTCATAGAGTGAAATACTGTTATGGAGTTCAATGTCTTATTTGTGGAGAACATGGGCATTACCCAACTCAATGCCCTGACCTAAAAAGATACTTCTAAATCAAGGAAGGGCTTATTCCAGGACAATCATTGAAGTGGATGGACTGAAGTGTTTATGTATTGGTATTCAAGAATAATGTTGTTGGGGTACTTTTATGGTGTATTGAAATATTTATGTATTGGTCTATTGTGGTTTTCAATAATTTTAAGGTACCGGTAACCATGAAAAGTGATTCAAATATTTTGGAAAGTAGATGATATGAACACAATGAAGGGATAAAGAGAATCTAATATGTTTGATAGTATTCATGAGCTCATGATTGATATAATGACTAAGTGATATCATGGTTTAAGGATATAGAATTTTGAGGATTTTGGTATGTGGAAAGTGTTAACTTTTATCTATATTCATGTTTTCACTAAGGTTCAATGGATATTCATTATTCAAGAGAATACATGATTAAGGTATTCACATATTTGTAATTTTACCAACAAGATATATCTTATGATATATGGGGGATAAATGATGGCATTCACGTGATAATTTTCTTTATACTATGAGCTTGGACCGAAGTATTTTAGATAAGCCTAAAGATTGGAATGCATTATGTTGGAAATAAGTTAGTATTGTTTAAGGATAATTTTTTTTTTGATATTGTTGATGGGATGTTATAGTAATATTGCTTTAGAAAAAGGACAACCTGCAGGATGGGTGACAACCCATCGCGTCGGACAAGGCCGTGGGAATCGAACCCACAACCGAAGTGCGACTGGCCTTTATCGCCTACCACTGGCCTACAGGAAGTCCCTATTTAGTAGAAACTAGTTTTATTATATTAATAAGTATGATATATGAAGTATAAGTCCATTTTAGGAACTATATATGATTAATCTCACTATAGATGGACTTATTTATTTTTTGATAACTTTTCTAACCTTTTGTTTGAGATAGATGGAATGACCCATCATTCTATCACCTGATCTGCTAACACATCGCGAATGACAAATTCAACTTAATTTCATTAATTTATGAAGTGGAAATTGTCCAAAGAATGACTAACGGTGAGACTATACCAAAATCACGAAAGTATTTATTCTAATTCCAATTTCATCAACTTTAGAGAAATGATCTTGAAAACCAAAAATGTTGTCCTAGTGCTCTTATATCTGATGAATCAGATGGTACCTTAGATCGTCACAAATTTATGGATTTGTGATTGTTGGGTTTTCCATATCCATGTTCTCTACCACTCTCCATCAGAACATGATGGTTAGATTTCTCTTCCATATCCATATTTTCACCTATGTGGAAACCCAATGATTAGTTTATTTGGGTAACCGTTATGTTTCATACTTTTGATTTTAAAGATTGGTTTTGGTATTCCTTTTTACGATGTGGGTTTCTATTAAAGAAAATTTGGAATAGTAAACCATTTATAACCCCGACGAATTTCGAGGGCGAAATTCATTTTAAGGGGGGTAGAATGTAGCAGCCCGAGATTTTATGAAAAATATTCTTTTTAATTTCATTAATGTCTTGTGTTGTACGCTACACCAGAAGGAGCATTCACAACATGAATCCTTGACTTGCCTTGTATTACACGCAATCACGACCTTCCTCGATAGCGTGTGTAGTACGCAATAACGAGTTTCACTAAACAACAATATGCTATTAAAATATTATTAAAACTAGCCGTTATGAATAGTAATAACCACTTTTTGAAATTTTGTAAATTTTATTGTTCAAAATGGAATTCATTTTTGGATTTTTAATATCAAAATTACCTTAGGGTGAAATTTTGGTACTTTTCAGATAACTTTCATTTTCTGATGAATAGTGAAAATTACTAAATTTTAATTAAAAACAACCTTTTTAATCGAAATAATTAATAGTGATAAATTATTAATTTGAGTGGATTTAAATTATATTTAGAATATATTTTTACAATTTAATACAATGTTGTTCATTGGATGTAATTTCACATTTAAACCAGAGATAAACAATTGTCAATCTTTTGATAGTTATTATCTCTTAAGACAACGCTATTTGTTTTGACGACGGGAATTAATTTTTAAATTAATTAATGCAACTAATATGTTTTGAATTTGGAAAAATAGACATCATTATTGAGTTCATAATATCAAATATAGCTTAGGCCTAATTTTTGGTATTTTTTGGAAACTTTCATATTTCGATGAATAGTGAAACCACTAAGTGGTAGTTAAGAAAAATGAATTTTTCATAAAACTAAATTTTACCACTTCTGTGAGTGGAATTTCAAAAATCCGAGAGACACGGTTGATGTCTATAAGTAAAATGTGGTTCAATGAGATGAAAATAATTTTTGGTGAATAGTAACTTTTTACTTTTTTTACCACGGTTGAAAGTAAATAGGGTAATTAAGGGTAAAAATGATATTATTGTTACACTAACACATGTCCTAATTCTATTTTATAAGTGTAATTCGACCAAAAACAACCTTAGGAATAAAATCTGACCATTTAGGCCCACTTGGGTTAGATTCGGACATTTATTATTAATTTATTTAAAGAAGGGTTAAAATAGTTAAAATCAAAGTTTAATAAGTAAATCATTTTTAATATAGGGTTATTCATAAGCTAAATTCGACTATAAATAGTCATTTGAAATCTAAAAAGATTTCCTACATAATGGTATTTTATTTTTAATTTTTAGACATTAAATAATGTAATTTATATATGACAAAAAGATGATGCAGTAATTATCTTATTAATGAAATATTGACATAATTGATGTTATAAATATCCAAATAAATGTAATTTCAAACTTTTTATGAAATAAACAAATTTTCTAGGTTAATATGACTTGTTATTATTGATTTAATTTACTTTTTTCTAACTAATCATTCTGTTATGATTTTCACAAAAATCAATTACAAAATAGTGTCAAAATTGACATAAAATAGTTTTTAAAACAAATATTATATTATTAAGTTTTATTTTATTCCTAAAAATCTAAGGTTTAGCCAAATGACTTATATAAGGTTATATATATTAATAATAAAAAACGTGTGGTTCTTTTGGCTTGATATAGTTAGTTTATTAACCTTATAGTGTAAGAAAACAAGAAGACACGGTAAAAGTAAAATTATCTAACTTAAAGTTAAATCTAAATGATAAGGTTAAAATTGATACCTAAACTTGTCTAAATTCTATTGGATGAGAGGATTTAAACCCCTACCCACCTTAGCTTTGAAATATATCAATTTTGATCTATTAAAAACCGAATTTGACTTTATAATAAAATAATATTTTTAGTTATTCCAAAGGTGCCCCTCTCCTCCCTTATAAAAGGGCACCTACTCCACCTCTTCCTCACACCACTTTTAGCCTTCATGATCGTCCAACCCATAAAAATTTCCCTTCTCCACTTCCCTAGAAACATCCTAGAGGTTCTGGTCTTTCAAAAAGACCAATTTTAGTGCCCTAAAAGGAGATCTCAAAGAGGCGCTTCAAAGAAGAGGTAATGTCCGTTACCGATTCTTTCATCTTTATTTCTTCTTCCACTTCTTCTTCTTAGGTTGTTTCATTATGAAGTAATAACATCAGTATCACTTATATACTGATACGTTATTATAATTATGAAACAACATTATTTCACCATCTATCCATCCTACGGAAAACGAAATCACCGCGCGTGCGTATGTACGGAATACCGTCTCCACGCCGTGGTGTAATCTATTTTCCACCACCACCTTATTTGGATGGGTATAATGGTGTAAATAATAACAATGTATGACTATTTTAATGTGATATTGATTCTGAAATAGTATACATACACTCCAATAAAATTCCACTATCATGAGAACGATATCATCGCTCGTGCGTACGTACGGACTACCGTCTCCACGACGCGATAAGATTCATTCTCCACGTTAACCATTCATGAATGATTATAAAGTATATATAATAATTAATAATGAAATATATGACATAATAATGATTCTGGATTTATGTGTATATATATGTATGTCATCTACTTAATTCCATTCAACTCAATAAGGAAAAGAAAACTGCATTCATGCGTACGTACGGTCTACCGTCTCCATGAATGGTGTATTTCCTTCCATTTACTGATCCATTATGTATATATATTTGGAATATATATTATATATAAATCATGTTTTATATTCTGGAATTAAGTAATCATGATCAAAGTAATCATATGAATAATTACAAGTCAACACACGGACGACAAATGAAACGATTTTACCCAAAACGCTCTTTAACATGGAATTTACAAAAGAACGGGTAATATAAAGACATAAGTGAACCATATATGATATCATAACAATGAGTATGATTCTGGGATAAGTCAATGAAATTATTTAATTCATTATACAGGAGGTTCGGACACATACGAAGAAAATCAGACCTAAGGTAAGGGAAATATCACAATCTCATTTTTATCCGAGATTGTTTATACTTTGGTATTTACTGGGGTGTATTTTATCATCCACATCCATGTTTCCTCAATATGTAATATTTATATCCTTCTAAAATAGTTTATATCCAATTTTACCCTTCGGTGAGTTTTTAGTAAAGGATATGAAAGGAATCTTTTGTCGTTTTTCGTACGAGGTATGTTTTGACTTTTCCGACAAAAGTACGAAGAATGTTTTTTTAACTTATACAGCATGAATGGATTTTTAAAACATTATTTCCAAGAAGCTTCCTTTACAAGTTTTCAAGTTTATTTTTAATCAACTTCTTTTAGTTGAAAATTGTATGACATGTTAAGAAAGGAAAGTGTTTCTGATGTAGAAAGGATATTTTATTCAAGAATGGAGTTCAAGTGTTTTATCAAAATTATTTTCCATCTAAGATAATATAGGGTTCTGTTTCTATCCCTATTATTACATTTACTTGATTATGTTGTGATGGAAATATTTTTATGAATTCCTTTATCTTATATGAATTGATTTATGATGTCATGATGTTTAAGATTGCCATTTTTATTACATGGGTTATGCAATGATGTATGATTTATGATTTTGTGGCACACATAAGAATGGTATCATTATGAGATGGGTGGGACCTATATTTCCCTCCAATGCATTGGGTAAAGATTTTATATCTCATGAGATAGACATGGATGGAACGGTAGGTTATACCGGTTCAGTGAAACAGGACTGAAACGAGGAGTGAACTCGGTTCAGAAAGGGACTTTGTCCACTAAGATAGTCTTGGCAATGAGTCTTGACTAATAAGAAATGATTCTCTATAATTATGTGTTTATGCCACAAAGTTTCATGTTTTAAGTTATGATTATTGGGATTACATTTCACTACTATGATTTATCCCATGTTATGATATTATGATCTCTTTTGCAGGTTAATAATTCCAAAATGTTATGTTCTTATGAATATGATGTGATTGATATTTCTTTTGTTTACCCTTACTAAGCATTTGAGCTCACCCTTTTATGTTTTCTTTTCCCCAAGAAATAAAGAAAGGTTTTAGGTATAAAAAAAATGAAGATCTTTATGGGAGATGTTGAAGATATTTCACCACGATTAGAAGATTATATTCCGAGTTTCCAAAGACACTAAACTATTACGGTCCTTGTGCGTGTGTTTTTGTTATGTACTAAGTATTCCGCAAAAGTAATGTAATGTCCATGTACGTCAGGCTTCGGGTCTCTACAAATCTTCCCCGTATCGATGAATGTTTTGATCAACTGTGTGGAGATCAATACTTTTTCAAGATTGACCTTCATTTGTGATCTCATCAATTAAGTGTCAAGAAAGATGATATACTAAATATGAAATTCAGTACAGTGTATGGACACTATGAATATATAGTGATTCCATTATATCTTAATAATTACCCTACTATCTTTATGGATTTAATTAATAGAGTCTTTATAGATTACCTTGATCAGTTTTTGGTAGTGTTTATAGATTATATTATTATATATTAAATGAGAAATGAAGAGCATGAAGATAAAATGATAACTATACTAAAGACCCTAATGAAAGATAAGATATATATAAAATTTAAATTTTTGATTTTGTAAATAAATGGTTTATTTTTGGGTCACATATTCTCAAGATATGGTATAATAATAGATCCATCAAAGATGTAGTCTAATGAATGATGGAATAGACCAACCACAGTGGCTATGATCTATAGATTTCTTAGTTTAGCTGGATATTATCAAGGGCTTGTGGAGAATTTCTAATGACTATTGATTCCTCTGACCAAGTTAACTTAGAAGGGTTTCAATTTCCTCTGGACAGATTAATGTGAGGAAAATTCTATGAAATGAATGGATGATTGGTTAGTACACCTTTTCTTACATTACCCTATAAGGGATAAGGCTTTTTAATATATAGAGGTGCATCCATGAAGGGTTTAGGATGTGTCCTTATACAGAATAATTTGTTTATATCATATGCCTCATGAAAATTGATGATTCATAATAAAAAATACCCAACTAATGATTTGGAATTTGAAAAGGTATTTTTGTAATTAAAGATATGGAGGAATTATCATTATATAGAAAATTGTGATATATGTATATTTATAATAAAATTATTAAATATAGATTATCACGAAAAGAGTTAAACATAATCCAAATAATATGGTTAGAGTTGATAAATAATTATGTATACTGAATACATTACCATCCTAGGAAGGAAAAAAAGGTAGCTGATGCTCTGAGTCAGAAGGATCATGCTGACTTATCCATGATGAGGATCACAAAAGATCTTGATATTTTTGGATTTGCAGGGGATGTATCTAGAAGTCCTGATTGAAGGAGATAATCTAATATTTCTCAATTGAATGTTCAACCCTCTATCCTAGTGAAGATTAATGAGTCACATAAGGAATATGAGGAGATAAAAAAGAAATTAAAAAATGTTCCTAAATTTAAACTTGATCAGGATGGAATATTAAGATTTAGGAATTCTATATGTATTCTTTCTATACCATATTTGAAGAAGGTTCGGTTAGTGGAAGCTTATAGTTCTACATTCTCTATTCATCATGGAAGTAAAAATATGTATAGGGATAGGAAAGAATAATTATAGTGGGATTTCATGAGGAGAGATATCATAGAGTTTTTATCTCGGTTCATGGTCTGCCAAAATGTTAATTTCGAAAGAAAAAAGTCTAAAGGAATGTTGCATCCATTATCTATAAAAGAATTTAAATGGGAGAACGTGACTATTAATTTTGTAGTAGGACTACCCAAAAACAGTAAGGGGTTTAATTCTATGTCGGTGGTAGTTGGTCACCTTAGTATGCTATCACACATCATCGTTATCAGAGTAGAATTCTATCTAGATCAATTTTCTAGGACATACATTAAGGTCGTGTTAAGGATTCATGGAGTACTATATTCTATTGTATCATATCAGGATATAAGGTTCACCAAATTGTTTTGGTGAAGTCTTTGACAAGAAATTTAAATAGAATTTAGTTTTATCACTGATTATAATCCTTAGATATATGGCTAGTCAGAAAGAACAATTCAAACACTAGAGGATATGTTGAGGTCTTGTTCTCAAGATTTCAAAGGTGGTTAGGATCAACACCTTACTATGGTATATTTTTATTACAATAATATATTTAACTCAAGAATTTAGATGGACCATTTTGAATCCCTTTATGGGATGAAATTTAGAGCATCAACATGTTGGGATGATGTTGGAGAAAGAAATCTATAGGGACCTGAGGTAGATGAAGAAATGGAAAAGAATGATTGAACCATTCAGCAACATATTAAGGTAGTTCAAAGTCAGAAAAAAAAGTTATGCTAATAAACATTGGTGTGATCTAGAATTTGAAATGGGTGAAATGGTTTTTCTATGAATATAACCATTTAAGAAATTAATGTGATTCCAGAAGATTGGGATACCAAGGCCTTGGAATATCGGTCTCTTAGAGATTCTTTATCGTATCGGGATGTTAGCCTATCTTTTGGAACTTCCTCCAAATCACTCTCAAGTCCATGATATGTTTTATGTATCTCTCATAAGGAAGTATATACCTATCCATCACATGTACTAAAATTAGTGTTCATACTACTGGATTAGAATCTTTCATACGAAGAACCACAAGTAGAAATTATATACCAATCAAAGAAAGTTTTATGAAAGATGAAAACTCACCTAATCAATGTTTAATGGAGATATCCGTAGTTAGAGGAAGATTTGTGGGAACACGAGGATGTGTTTAAGTATAATTGTTCTAAATTTTTCACACAATTAATGAATTTAAAGGGAAAAATTCATTTTATGGGGGGTAGAATGTAACACCCCCAGTTTTTATGGACCTTTTTTATTGAATAAATTAAATTTTTATTAATCTGTTCCAATGAACTTATCAAATCATTCCTTTCACATGAAACCAACATGGAATACATTACACAGAACTAACTTGTAAAGACCCGGAAATTTCAAGGAAATTTTTTCCCTAAATACTTTGAAATTTTACGAGTCTGTGGCTTCTGAAGACACTTGATTCTGAGGCCCAGTGTGCTCAGAATCAATTTTCAAAGATTAGCTTGGGTACGTTCAGTAAACAAACAAGCGGGTTTTTCTATCTTTTGAACTGATTCTCAGAATTAAAATCCAAGGGCACAGATGAATTCGCAACGCCGGTAATTGGTTAAGGGGAGCTTTACCATAGTTTCATTTGTGTGGGAGGAGAAGTTAAATTTTTTGGATTAAGTAAGAAGTGAATAAAAATGTGGAATAATTTTTATTCTATATCTAAGTGGTTATATCCTACATGGGGGAGTTGGGGTGGGCCCCTAACTACCCATGTGTGGATATTTGTGAGGTGGGGCCCACATGAGCCCCAACCCTTCACATTCCCTAAAACCCCTTAAACCACCCATTAAACTCCTTGGTTTAATGTTGACACCTCCCCTTGAATTTATTAGATTAAGTCTTCCTCTCCCCTCTCTCCCTCAATAAATCTTTCGAACCTTTCACTTAATTAATTAGACAACTCATGGTTTAATTAATTAAGAGAATTGGAATTTGAATTTTGTAAACTTGAATGCATGGAATGATTTAATAAAATAAGGAGAAGCCTTACATTATTTTTGGTTGGCTTGTTGTGTTGAGATTTTGTGGAGAGAGCTCTAGAGGTTTGATGAATTCTTCATCTCCATTGTTGAAGAACGCCAAATCTCTAACGAAGAAATTTGACTCGGCGACCCTGGATTCTCTATTCCCTTCTTCCTCCGCAACAAGGGAGGAGACACTAACACAAGATCCCTCCAACGATGTCTCGCCTTATAATCTTCTATCCGTGATAAAAGTGGAGACGTCGCTTCCTCCTTGGGTTCTCTTCATCGTCACTTACAGAACCTCATCTCGTGATATTGTCAACCGCGACGCAGACGTTCAACATCAATTATCGAGGTAGGGTTTAAAGTAAATTTTAATGGATTAAAATTGTTCTTTGGATTGTCGTTGAGCATCTTGTTTACCTCGTCCATTAGCTATCGCTTTTTAAAAAAGCATGCGGGCCGAACGAACATGGCCCGACGACCCTCCGTTGAACTTGTTTATTTTATTTAGAATTGGCAAGCAATGGAGGAGGAGGCATGATGCCGTCACGCCCTGCTGAGTATGTGACAAAGGAGGCCGACGCCATTACACTGGTTGTGAGGGAAGAACCGTGACCCGCTACACGGGCTGCTTCTATGGAAGAACTGGCTAGCCCATCCGTCAGCCGTGCAGAGCTAGACCGCTGCGCCAGGAGTGCGCCATGCTAGAAGACTGGTGGCCCACCCATGCGTGCCGCGTGTGCAGAAGACTGACTGGTCTAGCCGGTTGGTTTGAGGAAGGGTGGCGCCGCCGGGCACTGCCGGTGCAGAAAACTGGGGGGGGGGGTCGCGCCCCCCCTTTGGAACCCGCTCGGCATTGGCCGAGCCACCCGGCCAGCCGACCGAGCCAGCCGGGCCGCGCGCCCAACCGAGCCGCGCGCCCAGCCAAGCCGAGCCGGGCTGTGCTGGGCTGGGCCACGCCCCTTTGGTCTGAGTTATTTATATCTTCAGACTGGTCTGACACCCCTGTTGGGTCGGACCAGTCAAACTAGGTCAACCCGATCCATCGGCCCACTGGGCTAAACGGACTGGGCCTATTATTCACTTAAACACGAATAACCTAAGGACCGCGCGTCAGATCGACGCGCCGTCTGTGGAACTGGGACTCTTTTTATGAGACAGTGCTTTTTAAAAACTCTAAGTGAGTTTTAGATGAAATTGGATTTCAGCTGAGTTAGAAACGGGCGTAATTCTAATCGGACCCATAAGACGGAAAAGCCAATATCTCTTAGACCGGGCGTTCGATTGATGCGTCGTCTGTTGCATTGAGTTCCTATTGAAGAGAAGGAACTTTGGGATACATCAACGCTAGACTTAGTGAAAGTTGATGTATCGACCCCCTTGGCTCGTGGAGGGGACCCTCCCAGAATCGAGTGTGCTGTGTGCGGGAACCCTAGAGCTGGCTGCGACTGCGATGACAAGGACGACTGTACTTGGATCCTACGCGGGTTCAGTAGCGAGGACGACTGTACTTGGATCCTCCATGGGTTCGAGAGCGATGATGAATGTACTTGTATCCTATGTGGGTTCGACAACGATGGTTACTGTACTTCGATCCTACGCGTGTTTGGCAGCAACGTCTTCTGTACTTGGATCCAACGTGGGTCCGACAGGGAAGATGATTCAGAGGCTACATCTATCATCACCACCACTCTTCATGAGTAGTATACCTGTGTGAGCTATGTCTTGAAAATCAATCATTATCATAGATGTGATTGACTTGCTTTCCTGTGTGGACTAGGATGTACTTGGGATCATGAGTTGGAGCTGAAATGGAATTGATGACTTAGGTATATGTATGGGAATATACCTAAGTAGAGTTGGTTGATACTTCATGTTTATATCTTTTCTTTATGGTACATCCTTTGCGGATTCTAGGAGACCTTCGGGAGTCTCGGGGGCCCTACTGAGTATCTTATACTCACCCCTCCATGAGCTATGCTCGCACTACGTTGTGTTGGATGCAGACGACAGACAACATTGATCGAGGTGGAGTCTTGTGGAGCGGGATGATACCTAGAGGTGGACCACTTGGCGGGACATACATGGAGTGGATGACTGGACCCGAGGAGCCTAGGATACTATTTGTACCCACCCTTCAGGTGGGATTTCCGGAGGATGACTCAGGGTTTCTGTTTTACATTATTGTAGCTGTACTTTCCTTGAGTTGTACTGTTCTTTCAGTTGGGTTTGTATACTGGCCCATTTACATTCCACCACTCACTTTTGTACTCAGTTTACATAGTGTTTACTACATATTGCATACTCTGTTGTGTTGTTTACTTATATAAAGAAAATTACTTCCCTTTTATCGGGATTTACGCCTTTGGTGCTAGTTGCTATCCCCTGGCCTGTGGAAGGTGGGTTTGGGGTAGTCACGGCACGAGCCCTGAGGACGGTTCATGAAAAATTGGTATCAGAGGAGTCGGTTCTACCACAGAACTTAGGAATCTGATAATTTGTTTTTGTGATGCAATAATGTTAAGTGTATTGAGTGTGATTATCATTCTAGGGAGTCTAGTGTTGGTGCGGTGGCCAACGTATCCATACACCAGGACCCTGACTTCTGATTTCCAACTCAGTGCACGAAAACATTAATTGAATGTGTGTATCAAAATTTTCCTTAGTGATTACTTTGTGCCATCTCACCAGGTATACTGTATGAACCGTGGTACACCTGTTTTTTTTCAGGATGACCCATGATGGAAGCCAGCTAGGGTTCCCAGTTATGTGAGAGATGGCAGCCCACCGAGCGATGAGGCCTCGGTGCAGGGACCCATTACAGCTGAGGCACCAGTGGTACCTCTACCCACTGGGCCACCGATACCAACAGCCCCTACAGCAGAGAGTACACGCCACCTGAGTGCGTTGCATGAGTTTCAGCGACAGAGGTCGCCTAGGTTCCGCCGAGAGATAGACCCTCAGGAAGCCGAGGATTGGCTGGAGGCTATTGTTTGAGTCGTCAAATTGGTAGGGACACCAGTAGATCTTATGGTGATCCTTGCCTCTAGTCTCCTGCACGCAACAGTAGGTAGATGGTGGATCCTGATGCTCCAGGTCCACGACGAGATATCTCTACTTTGGATAGAATTTGAGAGCCTCTTCCACTCAGATTTCGTTCCAGCCACCCTCCGTGCGGTGCACATCTAGGAGTTACTACAACTGCGTCAGGGCAGCATGACAGTAGCCCAGTACTCGACGAGATTTACCAACCTCTCGTACTACTCAACAGACAGGGTAAGAGACCCATTCTTCCAGGCCCAGACCATCGAGTAGGGACTAAGGCATGAGATCAGGGCTTCGATGATCTCCCTCAGCATTCTGACGTAGGCAGGAGTACTGGAGCGAGACCTACTTGTGGAGAGCTTCCTTGTTGAGCCTACGGCAGCAGCGAGGCCTACCACAGGGTGACACATAGTGGAGTCCTCTGCAGCCAGCAGTAGACATTTGTCGTAGAGGTCCAAGCGGACCAAGACATCAGGTGGGAGACCTTAGGATACTGGTTCGGAGGTGTGGGGCACACACATCAGATCTAGTCATACGATAGGCAGGCATTGCTATGCATGCGGCGGGCAGAGCCACATGGCTTGTGACTTCTCGACCCGCCATGCAGAGGAGCAGCAGACGGTTGAGGGACCACCCAGGCAGAGGCATAGGTTTGACCATGGAGGTCTGCAGGGAGCAGGTGGACGAGGTAGAGGAGCTGGCCGAGCAGTGGGTGGTGGGCGACACTTTGAGGCTCTACCACCACCACCACCAGGAGGTCCACCCCGACCAGAGGGAGCTGGAGGACAGAGACAGGCTTAGCTTCAGGCAGGGGAGGATTACAACCATGGTGCACCTGAGATGATTTAAGGTACTACCTATGTCTAATTATCCCTTTATACAGTTCTTATAGACACAGGAGGGAGTCATTTTTTTATTTCCGCTGCCCTTGTTCAGATCTCGGAGATTCCGACGGAGCCGTTGGCTCGATCCTTACGACTAGAGACTCCTACAGAAGAAGACTCGACGATTACACACGGGTGCTGGCAGTGTTATATTACTCTAGGAGGCAAGATATTCGG
This sequence comes from Viscum album, assembly GCA_963277665.1. NCBI lineage: Eukaryota > Viridiplantae > Streptophyta > Magnoliopsida > Santalales > Viscaceae > Viscum > Viscum album. Next base: position 543,254,205 of record OY728132.1, read on the forward strand.
CTGGGATCTTCTTGTAGCGGCATCAAGGCCTTACGATGTCATCTTGGGTATGGACTGGTTATCTATAGTCCATGCCCAGATTGACTGAATTAGTCATAAAGTGCGGTGTGTCCACACAGATGGGAGCAGGTTCACCTTCACCGGTGAGAGGGGAGCCTTCGTAGCACATGATGAACATATGCAATGGAGAGGGCAGCCAATCACCCATCAGTTGGCTAGTCTCATCCTAGGAGTAGTTGATGTTCGGAGTCCGAGTTATCCTATTGTAGTGGATCAGTATGCGGACGTTTTTCCTGATGACGTTCCAGGACAACCTCCTCGCAGAGAGGTAGATTTCTACATTGAACTATACTCTAGTACAACCTCAATATCTACTCTAGCATATCATATGGCTCCTGCTGAGCTTCGTGAGCTACGGGTATAGTTTAAGGACTTCCAGGGAAAGGGATTCATCTGACCTAGTGTTTCACCATTGGATTCTCCGATTTTATTCGCCAAGAAGGAAGTTGGGATCTTACGACTATGTGTCGACTACCATCACCTGAATCAGGTGACCATAAAGAAAATGTATCCACTCTTAAGGATAGATAACCTCTTTGATCTGCTCAAGGGAGCACGATGGTTCTTGAAGATAGACCTCAGGTCAGGATATCATCAGCTTAGAGTCCGAGACGAGGATTTGTAGGACATGGCCTTCAGGTGTCGGTATGGACACTATGAGTTCTTGGTTATGCCTTTCGGCGTAACCAACAGTCCAGAAGTGCTGATGAGTCTCATGAACAGGATCTTCAATCCTTACCTCGATCGTTTTGTCGTAGTCTTCATCGACGACATACTGATTTACTCGACCACTGAGGAGGAGCATGCCTACCACTTGCAGGTTGTACTGCACACACTCCGAGAGCATCAGCTTTATGGTAAGCTCTTGAAGTGGCAATTATGGATTCGAGAGGTCCACATATTGGGTCACATCATCTTTGAGGTAGGAGTTGCGGTGGTTCTTACGAAGATCAAGGCAGTACTTGCTTGGGAGCCACCCAAGAGTGTGACGGAGGTGTAGAGTTTCCTAGGTATGGCTGGGTACTATCAAAGATTTGTGCCAGACTTCTCCAAAGTTTCAACACTACTTTTAGCTTTGACAAAAAAGGGGAAACCCTTCATGTGGTCTGATAGATGTTAGCAGAGCTTCCAGGAGCTGAGGCAGAGATTGACTAGTGCACCCATCATGAGGCTACCAGAGCAGGGCGTAGGGTACGTAGTTTACTGCGATGCATCATGGACCAGACTCGAGTGTGTCCTGATGAAGGAGTGGGCAGTTATCGCTTATGGTTCACAAAATTTGAGCCAGAATGAGTAGAACTACGCTACCCATGACCTGGAGTTAGCAGCAATGGTCTTCTCCTTAAAGATGTGGCGACACTATCTGATGGGCGAGTACTTTACAGTCTACTCTGACCACCAGATTCTCAGTTACATCTTCTAGCAGAAGGACCTAAACCTGAGATTGCGACGATGAATTGAGTTCCTCCAGGACTATGAATTTGAGATAGTCTATACTCCTGGGAAGGGGAATGTGGTAGCTGATTCTCTTAGTTGGTGATCGGGCATTCAGCTACTTGGAGAGGTGACGAAGCAACTAGCCACATTGCAGATATCCTTCATGGATAGAGATGGAGTAGCCTTTCTACAGTCACTCACAATCACTTCTCCACTACTTCAGTGGGTCGAAGAGGCACATCGTGGGGATGTTGACTGTGAGACACGATGTGCACAGATATCCACAGGACTGGCACCTGATTGATTTTCTGTAGGAGGAGAGAACATCATCCTCTTTATGGGATGTACCATGGTACCAGTTGCATTATAGAAGGAGGTTTTGAAGGAGTTTCACACTTCCCCTTGGGTGGTACATCCAGGATTGGCGAATATGTACCAGGATCTCAGAAGACAACACTGGTGGTAGAGTATGAAGAAGGTTGTGGCAGAGTTCATTTCACAATGCCTCACCTGCCAGTAGGTGAAGGCAGAACACAAGATACCTGAAGGCTTGGTGTAGCCCTTAGAGGTCCCGGAGTGGAATTGGGATGGGATATCTATGAATTTCATGAAGGGGATCCCTCATACTTCCAAAGGAAACGAATCTACCTGGGTGACTGTCAACAGACTCACCATGTCGTCCCACTTCCAACCTATCATAGAGCATGGATCAATGGAGATCTTGGGATGCCTCTACGTTTAGGAGATCGTTCGGCTTCATGGTGTGCCATCATCTATCATCTCCGATCGAGACGCTCATTTTACTTCCCGGCTCTAGAAGGGTTTGGAGGAGGCATTTGGGAAGCAGCTACGCCTGAGCACCGCCTTTCACCCTCAGTCAGATGGCCAGACGGAGAGGACCATTCAGACTCTCAAGGACATGCTCCGTGCATGTGTCCTCGACTTTGGTTGCAGCTGGGAGAATCACCTACCCTTGGTGGAGTTTGTGTACAACAACAGATACTAATCCATTATCGGGACGACACCATACGAGGCACTGTACGACCAACCATGCAGATCACCTTTGTGCTGGACTGACCCTGGGGAGTCAGTACTCATAGGACCAGAGATGGTTCAAGCTACGACAGAGAAGGTTCAGAACATCGAGGAGCGGATGAGGACTACACAGAGCAGACAGAAGTCCTATCCTGATAGGAGGTGGACACCACTGGAGTTCAAGGATGGAAACCACGTTTTCTTACAGGTCTCACCTCAACGTGGATTATAGAGATTTGGCTGGGGTGGAAAGTTATATACGCGCTTCATTGGACCATTCCAGGTTCGCAGCAGGTTAGGCGAGGTGGCATATCGCCTGGCCCTTCCACCTCAGTTGCACCGGGTGCACGATGTCTTCCACGTATATCAGCTGAGGAGATACGTGCACGACCCGACACATATCATTGATCACGGGGAGCTGGACATTGATGAAGTGGTGACATTTGCAGAGGTCCTGGTGGAGATCGAGGATCGACAAGAGCGGGTCCTATGTGGACGGTCGATTATTTAGGTGTGCATCTGTTGGCAGCACGGGAACCTCCAGGAGAGCACATGGGAGCAGGAGGCTCAGATGCAAGCATAATACCCTCATTTGGTTCCCTAGTTTATGATGTAGTTTTACGGGGATGTAAAGCCCTGAGGTGGGAGTAATGTAAAGACCTGTAAATTTCTAGGGAATTTTTTTCTTAAATACTTTGGAATTTTACGAGTCTGTGGCTTCTGACGACACTTGATTCCTAGGCCCGGTGTGCTCAGAATCAATTTTCTATGTTTAGCTCGGGTATATTTAGTAAATGAATGAGTGGGGTTTTCTATATTTTGAACTAGTGCTTGGAATTAAAATCCGAGGGCACCGAAGAATTCTCAACGTCGGTAATTGCTTAAGGGGACCTTTACCGTAATTGTGTTTGTGCGGGAAGAGAAGTTAATATTTGTGGATTTAGAAAGAAGTGAATAAAAATATGGAACAATTTTTATTCTATATCTATGTGGTTATATCCTACATGGGGGAGTTGGGGTGGGCCCCTAACTACCCATGTGAGGATATTTTTGAGGTGGGACCACACAAGCCACAACCCTTCCATTCCCTAAAACCCCTTAAACCACCCATTAAACTCCTTTGTTTAATGTTGACACCTCCCCTTGATTTTATTAGAGAAACTCTTCCTCTCCCCTCTCTCGCTCATTAAATCTTTCCAACCTTTCACTTAATTAATTAGAAAACTCATGGTTTAATTAATTATGTGATTTGAAATTTGAATTTTGTAAATTTGAATGCATGGAATGATTTAATAAAACAAGGAGAAGCCTTATTTTATTTTTGGTTGGCTTATTGTGTTGAGATTTTGGGGAGAGAGCTCTAGAGTTTTGAAGAACGCTTCATCTCCTTTGTTGAAGAACACCAACTCTCTGATGAAAAACTTCAACTTGGCAACCCTAGATTCCCCATTCCCTTCTTCCTCCGCGATAAGGGAGGAGACAATGACACGGGTTCTTGCCAATGATGCCTCGCCTTATAACCTTCTCTCCATGACAAAAGAGGAGGCGCCACTTCCTCGGGAGCTCTCTGTCATCACTAATGGAACCTCATCTCACGATGACATCAACTGCGATGCCGACGTTCAACATTGATTATCGAGGTAGGGGTTAAATTCAATTTTAATCGATTAAAATTGTGCTTTGGTTTGTCGTTGAGCATCTTGTTTACCTCACCCATTAGCTATCACTTTATGCGGAGGGAACGGGCCGAACGGACATGGCCTGAAAACCCTCCATTGAACTTGTTTATTTTATTTAGAATTGGCAAGAAAAAGTGGAGGAGGCATGACACCATCACGCCGTGCCGGGTACGCGACAAAGGAGGCTGACGCCGTTGCGCAGGTTTTGTGGGAAGAAACGTGACCCGCTACACGAGCAGCTTCGGCGGAATAACCGGCCTGCCCGTCGTCCGGTCAGGTGAAGAGGAGCCGCCGCACCAGGAGGGCGCTGCACTAGAGGACCGGCAGGCCTGTCGGCCGGCTGGGTAGAGTTGGACTGCGGCGCCAGGAGGGCGTCGCGCTGGAAGACTGGCGGCCCGCCCATGCGGCCTGCGTGCACAGAAGACCGGTCGGTCTAGCCGGCCGACTTGGGAATGGGTGGTGATGCCTGGAAGCGCCGGTGTGGAAAACCGGGGGGGGGGGGGGGGGGCTGTACCCCCCCCCCCTTTGGAATCCGCTCGGCTTTGGTCGAGCCGCTCGGCCAGCCGACTGAGCCAGTCGGGCCGTGCTAGGCCGAGCTGGGCCGCGCCAGGTCGAGCCGAGCCGGGCCCCGCCATGCCGGGCCGGGCCGCACCCCTTCGGTTCGAGTTATGTATATCTTAAGACTGGTATGATACCCCTGCTAGGTCAGACCCGTCAAACTGGGTCAACCCGACCCGTCTGCTCACTGGGCTAAACGGGCCGGACCCATTATTCCCTTAATTGTGAATAACTTAAGGACCGCGCGTCCGATCGACGCGCCGTCTGCGACACTAGAACTATTTCGATTAGACAGTCCTTTTCCGATACTCTAAGTGAGTTTTAGATGAAATTGGATATCGGATGGGTTAGAAATGAGCGTAATTCTAACTGGGCCCCTGGGATGGAAAAGCCAATATATCTCAGCTTGGGCGTCCGATTGATGTGTCGTCTGTTGCATTGATTTCCTATTGACGAGACAAAACTTTAGGATACATCAAAGCTAGAATTAGTGATAGTTGATGTATCGAACCCCTTGGCTCATGGAGTGGACCCTCCCGGAATCTAGCATGCTGTGTGTGGAAACCCTAGAGCTGGCTGCGACTACGACGATGAGGACGACTGTACTTGGATCCTATGTGGGTTCGACAATGAGGAAGACTGTACTTGGATCCTCCATGTTTTATCCAATGATGATTACTATACTTGGATCCTATGTGGGTTTGGCAACGATGGTTACTATACTTGGATCCTACGTGGGATCGGCAGCGACAACTTCTGTACATGGATCCTACGTGGGTTCAACAAGGAAGATGATTCAGATGATACATCTATCATCACCACCCCTCTTCAAGAGTAGTATACCTGTGTGATCCGAGTCTTGACTTTCAATCATTATCATCGATGCGATTGAGTTGCTTTCTGTGTGGACTGAGTTGTGCTTTCCTGTGTGGACGGAGTTGTACTTGGGCTCGTGAGTTGGAGCCGAATTGGAATTGATGACTTAGGTATATGTATGGGCTTATACGTAAGTAGATTTTGTTCATACTTTGTGTTTATATCTTTTCGTTGTGGTATATCCTTTGTGGATTCCGGGAGACCTTCAGGAGTCTCAGGGACCCTACTGAGTATCGTATACTCACCCCTACACGGGTATGCCCGCACTACGTTGTGTTGGATGTAGACCACAAAAAGCACTGATCGAGGTGGAGTCTTGTAGAGCGGGATGGTACCTGGAGGTGGACAACTTGGCGGGACATACACGAAGCAGACGACCGGACCCAAGGAGCCGATGAGACTATCTGCGCCCACCATTCAGGTGGGATTTCTGGAGGACAACTCGGTGTTACTGTTTTACTTTACTGTAGTTGTACTTTCCTTCAGTTGTACTGTACTTTCAGTTGGGTTTGTATACTGGCCCATTTACTTTCCAGCACTCACTTTTGTAATCATTTGACATAGTGTTTACTACATCTTCGGTACTCTATTGTTTTGTTTACTTATATAAAGGCAATGCAATCCCTTTTATCGGGATTTACTCCTTTGGTGCCTGTCGCCAGCCCCTGGCCTATGGATGGCGGGTTTGGGGTAGTCACGACATGGGCCTCGAGGACGGGTCGTGACATAAATCAACATATATTACATAGAACATCAACATAGTGTACATTACACACAACACTGACTTGGAATATTCCACACGTAACACCAACTAGGCGTACGTTACCCGCAACACCATTGTTACTATGAAACATCATTTTATTATTATAATTATATAAATGATATAATTTTATCCAATACATTAAAAGTAGTTATATTAATAGTAATGAATAATTTTCAAATATTTAATGTAATTTTTATATATAAGTAAAACATATTGATAATGAACGATTTCATTTTTGGTAAAATCATTATATGTTTAAAAATATCAGTTTCTTGAATGAAGCGCTTTTAGTGCCTTTGTATGAAAAATAATAAAATAAATTTTAAACCCAGTTAGAAATCAAATATGGTAAAATAAACTTAATTTTTGAATTTATAATGTTTAAATTATCATAGGAATAATTTTTGGGATTTTTCTGAGAAAATTCATTATTGGATATATAGTGAAAAATTATGGATATTAATTCAAAATTGTTTTTTTCCTATAAATTATTTATAAAGATAAATTATATTTTAATTTGGTTTATTTGTTTAATTAGATTCTATTTTATCAGTTAATCCAATTTAGGTAAATTTAACAAATTTTACATTTATATTGGATATAAAAAACTTAGCAATCTTTTGATCATTTTCACTTTAAAATTTCACATTGTGTACCTCACTGTGGATTTTATTTTAAATTAATTTCCACCACGTATGTGTTTGGAATTTTGAAAAATGGATTTCATATTTGGATTAAGAATAATTTATAATGCACAATAATATCAACTTAGTTTTTTTTATCAAAAATATCAGTGAAAGTGATTAAAATTAATTCCATTGATTAACGTAAAATTAAGCTTAATAAGGGACTAAACCATAACCTTAATGATTCAAAAGAAATTTAAACCTACCCAAAATACATTTTATGGCCATATTTAGACTGTATCATACATTTTCTAATATTCGGATCATTATTGTATCCACTTGCAACTTGAAAACATTAGGGGAATTCTCCTTTCAAATATTTACAAGAGTGGAACTCATCATTTCCTTTAAGAAATACCTACCTCTACCTCTTCTTAAAACCTATCAAACCACTTAGTTTCGGCCATGATATGCCCAATAAAATTCCCAAAATCCATATGTTCCTCATTTAAGACTCCATTTGGGAATAAAGTCTTCTATGAAATCCTTTTGTAATAAATTAAAAGGGGTTACCTGATTAAGAGGTAACACCTTCTCTTATGCTAATTTCTGCTATTTTCCTTTTCCACCCAATCCACTATATTTATTAAATTATTTTATAAAAAAACCATATCCTAAATATACTAGGATGTTTTTATTCTATGGTTTCATCCAAAAAATACACATATCTCTATCTAATGGGTAACGAACATACTGTTTACATGTACGACAAACTGCCGCCTCAATACATGATGATTGTTCATTGCTCCTTTACATCCTCTAATGGTGGAAATTATGATGGATGATATATTTATATATTATATATTATATATTATATATTTATTTAATATTATGTTTTTTTACAACACATATCTTTTTAACATTCCATTTAGTATAAACATGAAAATTTCACTTGAGAAAGTGTGGACTACGTCCCTTCAAAGTGATGTGATTCATTCACACACTACATGGAATGTATTAAGGAAGAGTTTCATTAACTTATATTATATACATAACATTATAATAATACTGTAATTTTTTTAAACACATTCATATATATAGGTCATTTTCTTTCTTTCTTTTAATATGACAATAAAAACAGAAACAATGTTCATGCATACATACGAGTTACCATCTCCATTGATGATGTATTTTATTTCATACATATATATTATATATACTATTTTAATAAAAATATACTGAATATAAATTATATATATAATATGGTTTAAATTATAGAGTCTTGATATAAGTATAAGGACCAATGATATAACACATTAAGACACTTACGAAGAACAAAACGAATATTACCTCAAGTGAAACCTTAACATAAGATTGTAATCAAGAGGGTAATATATGGTCATTATAAAAAAAATATATGGAACTAGATACAAGAAAATGGTTCTTTAAAATATTTATAAAATATTTATATTCATTATACAGTGTTTTGAATGAGTACGAAGAGAGTCAAGATAAAAGGTAAGGGGATTTAATGTCAATTTTTATTTTCGTGAGATACATGCTTTATTCAAAAACCATTACTTTTGTATGCAGTAAGTTTTAAAAATGAAAGTATTATAATAATATTATAATTAAATTTATGTGTATTCAAATATCCATTTTATTATCTTTCTTTAAAGGAGATTATATTTCAAAATTTACCAAATTGGTAAAATAGTATTATCTCAATTTTCCTTCTTCAAGAATCAAGTTTTGTTTTGCACCTAAATTATTTTAAAGTTGTATACACTTTCATTTTACATTTTATATCGGGAATATCAATATTTTAATGATATTTTTAGCTTAATTCAATTTCCATTCATCACATGGAATGTATTATCTCAAGTTTTCGAGTGATAAGAGTTTATTGAAACCATCTCTTCTCTTTTCAATATTGTTTATGATTATTATTCAATTAATGAAATTTCCTGATCTATATCTCAAGAATACTCATCAATTTTATATTCCTATCTTTATTAAATATATAAACATATATTATTACCATTTTAAACTCTTTGTTACTTAAGAAAATGTTTTTGACTAAAATCTCAACCTCTCTCTTTGTTAGGAAATGTAGTGTATTCAAAAACCATGTTTTCAGAAATGTTTTTAACAATTACGTTAGAAAATATTTGAAGAAAATTTTCAAGGAAAAGTATTTTAAAAATTTCTTATGGTTTTCAATGATTCTTTTATATGTTTTCAAATCTTTTATAAAATAAAAATATTTTCATAAGGTATTATGTTTAAAAAATAAATTTTCAATGAAAAAAGGATATTTTACTCAATAAATGTGTGTAAAAATATTTTTAAATATTTTTTACCATCTAAGAGAAAATCCATTGGTGTTAATCTTGAATTTATGATTAAATTATTCAATTTTCCATTCATATTCCTTCTCTAAATGGATTATGTTTTGAGGGAATGATGTTTATGGAACCTATTTCTCTTTCATGGGTTTTATGATTTTGAAGCGCAATTCTTTTCATGATTTATATTTATGATTAAATTATTATGAAACATATTTCTTTCCAAAATTTATGACAAGATTACATGTTTATAATACCCATTTCATTTCATGTGTTATAATGTGGTTATTTATGATATTAGGGTACTTGTATGTATTATTTCACTTTGAGATGGGTGAGACCTATATCTCCTCTGTCGCATTGGGCAAAGATTTATATCTCATGAGATAGAAACAATTTTAATAGTTAATTAAATCGGTTCAGTATTAAATACATGTAATAAGAAATAAAAACAGTTTAATATTACATGGATGGAATGGGGAGTGAACTCATTTTAGTAATACATGGCTGGAACGAGGTGTGAACCTAGTTCAGTAATGGACTTTTTCCACAAAGATGGTCTCAACAACAATGCCCTGACTACTATGGAAATTAGTATATATTCTTATGTGTCTACCACAATTCCATGTTTTTTTCATATGATATGATTTCATGTATTATGTTATCTATTTCTGTCTGATTCATGTCTTATGATCCTCCAATATTTATTCAATGATTCAGGTATATGATCTTTGTTATGTAGGGTATGCTATTCTATTTTCACGGTCATGTTCTCATAGACTTATACTCATGATTATGCTTACATTTATCTTTTTTTTACCCTTACTGGCCATTTTATCTCACCCCTTTTTTATGTTTCATTCCCCATGTTATGAATATATGTATTATGTTTCTTGTACTTAACAAGGGTTTTAGTTAAGAAGAACGTAGCGGGAGATAATGTAGCTCACTTAGGTATCTGTGTTTATGTTTCCATGTTTCCAAGGGAACTAGAATAATACTATATTTAGGAAAATGTTTGTATATTATTTATGTATTCCAAAAATGTTATGTAATGTTAATATATTAAAATCAAGGATCACTATAATTTAATGAGATGAAATGACAATTTTCCAAAAATAGTCTTCTTCTGGGTATTTACTAAAAAAATTTAAAATAAATCCCAAAAATTAATCATTTGTTATATTTTATATTTAGATTCAAAAAATCATTTAAATTTTATAATATTTAATTTAATAAATAAATAATTTTTTCTTTAAAAAAACATGTAACTTATGTATTTTTTTCAAATAAAACTATTCCTCTAATGATTGAAATTTTTTATAAAATTATATATAAGATTGTGATGAATATAAATCCATAAAATATAGTAAATTTAAATAATAATACTGATTTATTTCTCGGATTACATAGGTTTTCAAATTATTCACCTTTAGTAAATTAAATCCCTGAAATTGTATTCAATACTTTAATGTGTGAGGGTATTTTTCCATCATTGAATTTTATTATTTCCATGTTACATCATCAATCAAGTGAAACATTAATAAACCCATTACCTACTTAATAAATTTATTTTTTAGTAATTATTCTTTATGATCCAAAGTTTAAACCTACATATCATTAGTGGAGATATTATTCTTCAACTGTAGAACTTCTGGTCACAAAACATGATATTAATCAGTTAAATAATTTCTTAGAAAATAAATATAAAGTATATCGTGCAACTGAGATATAATTAGGGGTAAAAATATTGTGTAAGAAACTATTCAAAACATTTAGAAAATTTAATATAGGCTAATAAACCATGGAATTAACATTACCTTTCTACTAAAATGAGTATCCATTTTTTTCAATACACATAAAAAGTTTCTATATTGATACTTTAGAAAAAATATGATCACATACCTAAAATAGGAGATAATTCCACATATGACCTGCACTACTCCTCTTCCTTCTCTGAGCTATCCACATTTTCTAAAAATTTTATTTTCTTTCCCTTCCATTTCTAATTTTAGTTCTCATCCCAAAATATTTTTTTCACTGAATTTTTTCACACATGATAGAGTTTGATGGAAATTTCAATATAATTTCTTAAAATGAAAAAACATGCATTCGAGAATTAATTTTTTTATTAAATTTAAATTCCACCTATCTAATATAAAACTACAAAATTCCATAATAATAAAAACATAAAAGATAAATAATATATTCAAATGTATAAATTTTTTATTCCATCTTTCTATTAGACCAAGGTGGAATTATTGTACAACAATTTAATTTATTACTCGATTAATTTTGATTTAATTTCCCAAAATATGAGATAAATATGGTTTAAATATTAGATAAAATATATATAGTGACTCTACATAATATAATTCTCATACAAGGATATATATTAATAAGTTAATATTGTGAAATAATATATTTAATAGATACAAAATTCATAGATTTCATCAATTGATATATAATACCCCAAATTACATCATTACCTCATGATTTATTTGGTAATACCGCTAAAAAACAAGCATATATTTTCCAATTTCTATTTAGGTACTATAAAATCTACAGAAACTTCTTATATAGTCATCCCTTATCTTTAACCTATTGAAAAATTGATCTTTTCATGGAAAATTCATTAGTATATTTATAAGGCCTCGACCTTAAACATTACTTAATATTGAATTAAATAAATAATTCATATTGACGATCTTTTCAGGTTTAGAGTTTTAGAGAATTAGACCAAAACTATTGCATCTCAAAAGATTACAAAGTATACACTTCTACTAAGTTTACATAAAATAAATACTCTTAAAAAGAAACATGTCTAGTTCCATGTTTTGGATAGCATGACTTTTCCTGATCCCATCCATGACCCTATTCCACATTATGTCTTGTGTAAAACATTTCAAAAAAAAAAACTTGGGGTGAGCATAAAAAGCTCAGTAAGGGATACACAAAGAAGTAAAAGAAGTAGACCATGAATACTTTATAAAAGTAATACTTTTCACCTTTATGGAGTAGTAATTACTCTTCGCTGAATAAAATATCATTACTTACCTTTTTGTAACCAAAATAATACCATAAAACCCATATAAAGAAAACATAACATATAAAGGTAACTTGGGATATAAACATACTTAAATGGAATAACCATACGGTCGACTTCCACACATATCACTTAATGGAATAGCCATACGACCAAATTCCATACCCAATGCATTGGAGGTTATAACGTAACCACTCGTCTTGGTATTCACGGCACCACCCATCATATTGTTTATCATGTAACCACACGTCAAATGTCCAAGTACCATTATAAAATCATAATACATAAAAAAAATAATGGAAAGAAATCATTTCCACATTTCAAACACAATATATCACTTAAATATATTAACATAACAAAACCATTATAAAAACCATTTTCAATACAAAAATACATAAAAGGGTATATGGTATTTATTTCATTTTAAAAAACATCACATCTTGTTGAGGAAACCAAAGAACAAATAATACTCGCGGCGGTGGAAAAGGTCCTTGTCACCACGTACGTTAAAAGAAACATTCATTTTTGTCATTTTGTAAAATGCTTCGTAGAAAAAGATTACTTTTGTATAAATTAAAAGTCAAAGGGGTTTATACACCGTATAAAGGAAATCCTTGTATTAGAACAAAGTATGCCTCAATGAAATGAGATTGAGATTAAGTCCCATAAAAAGATAATTTCTTAAATAAAATAGATCTATTATGTGTATTCACTATAAGTAAACTTAAAGAAAGTACAAATACAAGATAGGACATAATAATATCATGACATAATTTCAAAGTAGGAAATTAACCCAATAAATGGAAATTGGGTTAAGAAGTTCCCTTACAAAGATCATTTTGTAAATAAAATAGATCGCCCATGTGTATTCACTATAAGCGCACATAAAGAAAGTATAAATACATAATAAGATATAAAAATTCATTTCTCACATAATCAAAGAACAAAAAAAATAAGAATGATAGGTTCAACCCAAAGAATGGGAATTGGGTTAAGAAGTTCCCTTACCTCGTGTCCGACGTGACTCGATTGCTCTTTAATCTCATGAATAATAATCTAAAGTTAATTTATACTTTCTTAAGAACCTCTTTAAAGCTTACTATTCCTTTTATATGAATTATTTCCTTGTTATAAACATTATGTAAACATTTAAGTTAATAATGTTCGTTTTGTCGATATCTGGTTCATAAGTCAAAAATGGACTTCTTACAATTACATTTTGTTTTTGTGGTCAAAGGTTCATTATATCCAAAATGATATTCATGATTTGGATATCATATATATCATATATATCGAGCATATACATGTATTTATATTGGTATATAACATTTAGAAGTAAGAAATGAAATGCACCGTTCATGGAGACGGTAAGCCTTACGTACGCATGAACGCTACTTTCATTTCTATTTTCTATTTAATGGAGTGAAATCATAATGATATAAGAGTATATAATACTTCTAGTATAACATCATATATAGTAACATTAAATCCATCCTTTATACGTCCCACATATGGCATTAACGAATCAAATCACATTGAGGGGGCGGTAGTCCGCACTTCCTAAAATGAAATTATCGTGTGTACCCACAATGGAAACCATAAAGGTATGCCACAAATGAAAAATACAGAATCATAAGGAAGACATAAACATAATATATATCATATATAAATAGAGTTACAACTTAATGGCCACCCTTGAAGGTGTTAAATAAATATTGAACAATCATCTTTTCGTGAGGCAGAAAATCGCCAACCACAGAAACAGTATGTTCTTTAACCATTAGACGAAGGTGTCTGTAGGTGTAGCTCTAATAATCCTCATAAAAACATCCTATTATATTTAATATACTGGTTTTTTTACAAAATAAAGTAATAAGAAGAGTTTATGGGGTTGGCGACGCAAAATAAAATATAAGAATATAAGAGAAGACACTACCTTTAAATCGGGTAACTCTTTTTGATTTGAGCTCAAAGGCTTCCTTGGAAAGACTTATGCCCAATGTGAGGATTATAGGAGTAATATAGGGATTCATAGAGATATAATGGGTAGGTGATGGCCAAGGAAAAGGCTTGAGAGGTGTGGGTAAAGTGGTAGAGGTGGGGGCCTTTTATAAGAAGAGAGGAGGGGCACTCTTGGAAAGTTATAAAAGGTTACTTTATTATAAAGTTCTTTTCGAATTTTAAAGGTCCCAAAATTATATATTTCAAGGATAAGGTGATAAGTGTTCTAATTCCACCTATCCAATAGGTTCTTGACAAGTTTATGTCTTAGATTTTACCTTATCTTTTCATTTTATTTAAATCGTTAAATAATGAGGTAATCACTGCATCATCATGGTGTCATAAATAATTTAATTTATTTAATGTTTAAAAATTATTAAAAAAATATCATGATGTAGTAAATCGTGTTATCTTTCTAATTAATATTTATAGTCAAAACTATGACTTGTATAACCCCATTTAAACATTGTTTTAGTAAAACAACACATGTTTGTGACATTTTAATTTTAACATTAATTTTTTTTATTAATGTCATTTTCCTACCAAAGTGGATCCATGGGGTCCCCAAGTTGACCCATGGATTGTCTTGGTCGGAAATGACACATTCAATAAGGGTAGGACATGTGTCAAGGTCATTTCATATTATTAAAACATTATTTTTACCTTAAATTACACTAATTACCTCTAATCAAGATTAAAAACATAAAAGTTACTATTCACCAAAAATTATTTTAATCCCATTGAACCACATTTTACTTCTTAATGAAACCATGTATGTTGGATTTTTGAAATTCAAAACACAAAGGTGGTAAAATTTCATTTATACAAAAAAATCAGTTTTTTAAGTACCACTTAGTGGTTTCACTATTCATAAAAAATTGAAGTTTTTCAGAAAAATATCAAAACATCACCCTAATATATATTTGATATTACGAATTCAAAAATGATTCCTATTTTAAAAAATTAAAATCATATAAGTTACATTAATTAATTTAATAATTAATTCCCGCTGTCATGACAAATAGTGTGTTTTTATGAAACAATATATATCAAAAGATTGACACTAGTTTAAGTCCAATTTCAAAGAGAAATTAATTCAATGACCACTATAGGATTAAATGGTAAAAATATATTCTAATTTTACTTTATAAAAATTCAAAAGATAATATAATCATATTAATAAATTAGATTAAAAAGAGGTTTTGAATTAAGATACAACATTTTTCACTATTCATTAAAAAATGAACTTTATCAGAAAAATACAAAAAATTTACACAAAGTAAATTTTGATGTCCCAATTCTAAAGAAGAATTTTATTTGGTCCAATAGAATGTATAAGAGTGACCAAAACTATATTTAATGACAGTTTTCCCTCAAAAGGTGATAAGTGGACCATTAGTAAAAATTAGAGTATATATGCCTAAAATTGAATTTTTTTGGTATTTTAAGCCTTTATCCTTTATTGGATAAATTTAAAAACATTTAACAAACATATATAATCATATTTTAGTTATTTATATTCATTCCCACCAATAAAACGACTACGTGTTAACTACCATTTAAAATAATATTTTTTTATTACTAGTGTGCAACGTAAGATTTCAAAGAAACTCTGTTGCGTACTGGGTACGCTATCGAACATAGAAACCCCTTTAAAGTAAAATTAATATTTAATTCATAAATATTAATAAATATAAAAATGTTTTATTCTTTATTTACCTGGGATGTTACATCCTTCCCCTTTTTTGGGAATTGCATCCTCACAATTTTATTCACATTTCAAAATAAGTGGGGGTATTTATCCCTCATAGCATTGTAAAATTTCCACGTTGCCTCTTCAACCATATGGGTTTTCCATAAAACTTTTACCTGGTAAATTACCTTATTATACAACACTTTCTCTCTATGGTCAAAAAATCTAGACTGGTTGTTCTTCATAAGATATATTCTCTTCCAACTAAACTACCTCTGGGCTCAAAACATGAGATGGATCTGGCATATAATTTCTCAACATTAAAACATGAAAAACATTGTGTACCTGAAATAAAATCAGAGGTAAAGCCACTCGGTAAGAAACTGATCCAAATTTTTCTAGAATTTCATATGGTCTAATGAACCTTGGACTCAACATTCCTTTCTTACCAAATTGCATCAAACTTTTCCATGGTGAAACTTTGAGAAAAACTTGATCACCTACCTCGAAAGAAAGATCCTTCCTCCTGTTGTCTGCATAACTTTTCTGTCCGCTCTGAGCTGTTCTCATGTGTTTCTGAATCAAGTGAAATTTTTTTCCGTCTCTTCTACCAATTCTTGTCCCATCAGCTTCTTTTCACCCACTTCATCCCAAAAAGCTGGAGTACGACACCGTTTACCATATAATGCTTTAAATAGAGCCATTTGTATACTGGAATGAAAACTGTTGTTATAAGAAAAATCAACCAAAGAACGATGTCAGTCCCAACTTCCTTGATAATCCATTGAATAAGCACGTAGCATATCCTCCAAAGTCTGAATCATTCTTTCTGACTTCCCATCTGATTGAGGATGAAAATCTATACTAAAATTTAATTCAGTACCCAACGACTTCTGAAGGCCTTTCCAAAAGTTAGAATTAAACCTGGGATCGCGATCAGATACCATGGATAGGGGCATTCCATGCAACATAACTATCTCTTCAAGATACAATCGAGAAAGTTGATCTAGAGGGAAAGTATCTCGAATAGGAAGGAAATGAGCAGATTTAGTCAAGCGATCAACAATATACCAGATTGCATTATTACCTCAAGATGTCTTCAATAATCCCACAACAAATTCCATGGATATATTTTCCCATTTCCACTCTGGCACTGGTAAAGGCTGACACATCCCTTTCGGTATCTGCCGCTCTTTATTAACCTGATGACAAGTCAATCACTTCACTGTAAAATCAGTAATATCTCTTTTCATTTCATCCCACCAGTAATACTCTCGTAGATCTCTGTACTTCTTAGTACTGCTAGGATGAACTGAAAATGGGGAACTATGAACCTCACATAACAACTCTTTCTTCAACTGTGAATCACCAGACACACATAATCTCTTCCCAAACCTCAAAACACAATCACTATCAATGTTAAATTCAGGCAACTTACCCTTCTGAACCAGCTCTTCCTTTTTCTGAAACCCTCTCTCTTTCCTCTGTGCTTGCTTAATTCTGTCTGATAGAGATGATCTCACTGATACCCAAAACAAAACAAAACAACTTCCTGCACCAACAACTTCTATGCCAAATTTCATCAAATCAAAAACCACAGGATCTTGTTCCAAACGTAGCATGGTTAATGAAGCATTACTTTTTCGACTCAAAGTATCAGCCACTTTATTTTCTTTTCCCAGATGGTAATGAATTCTATAATCATAATCCTTGATTAATTCTATCCATCTCTTCTATCTCGTGTTCAATTATTTCTGAGTGAATATATACTTTAAACTTTTGTGATTGGTATATATTTCACACTTTACTCCATACAAATGATGCCTCCAAATTTTTAGAGAAAAATCAACAGCAACTAATTCCAAGTCATGGGTAGGGTAATTTACCTCATGAGTTTTCAACTGACGTGAAGCATATGAAATTACCTGATCATTCTGCATAAGTACACAACCATGTCCCTTCAATGAAGCATCACTGTATATAACAAACTCACCATTCCTAGAAGGAAGTGCCAAAACTAGGGCATTCACCGATCTTCTTTTCAACTCCTGAAAAAATCATCACATTCTTCTGTCCAGATAAACTTGACACCCTTCTGAGTTATCTTAGTCATTGGACTAGATAACCATGAAGAATTTTCAACAATCATTCGGTAGTAACCATCCAAACCAAGAAAACTATAGATCTCGGTCACATTGGTTGGTCTTTTCCGTTCTTCAACAACTTTTGTTTTAGCTGGATCAAAAGTTATGCCATTTTTTTGAAACAATGTGAACAAGGAAAGAAATTTGTTATAACCAAAACTCACACTTTCTATATATTCCATACAGTTTCTTTTTCTATGGTTTTCAAGATAACCCTTAAATTACTTTCATGCTCTTATTTACTTTTAGAAAACAAAAAAATATCATCAATAACACAACCACCATTTATCACCTGATTCAACTGAGCCATCACTATAGTAAACTGCTCAATTCTGATTCTGACCATCTCAGTATGCTAATTTGGATGGTCATTTCCCTCAGCATGCCTTCCCAAAAAATCTTCTCTGTTTCCTCTACGAAAAAACATTCTTAACACTGAAATTTCTTAGGTAAAGTAACATGGTAATCTTTAAATGCTATATCATTTCAATCATACCATAAATTAATTTATAATTTAACAATTTTCTAACTCCTAAAGTTGTCTAAACCGTCCTATGATACCAACTATAAGACCCCAACCTTAAACATTACTTAATATTGAATTAAATGAATAATTCACATTGAGGATCTTTTCAGTTTTAAAGTTTTATAGAATTAGACCATAACTATTACATCTCAAAAGATTACAAAGTAGACACTTCTACTAAGTTTCCATAAAATAAAAACTCTTAAAAAGAAAACATGTATAGTTCCACATTTTAGATAGCATGAATTTTCCTTGATCCCATCCACGACCTTATTCCAGATTAAGTCCTGTGTAAATCATTTCAAAAAAAACTTTGGGGGGAGAATAAAAAGATCAGTAAGGGATACACAAAGAAGAAAAACAGGTAGACCATGAATACATTATCAAAGTAATACTTTTCACCTTTATGGAGTAGTAATTACTCTTCACTGAATAAAATACCATTACTTACCCTTTTGTAACCAAAATATTACCATAAAACCCATATAAAGAACACATAACATATAAAGGTAACATGGGACATAAACATACTTAAATGGAATAACCATACGGTCGACTTCCACACATATCACTTAATGGAATAGCCATACAGCCGAATTCCATACCCAATGCATTGGAGGTTATAACGTAACCACCCATCCTGGTATTCCGGGCACCACCTGTCATATGGTTTATCACGTAACCACCCGTCAAATGTCCAAGTACCATTATAAAATCATAAGACATAAAACAAAAATAATGGAAAGAAAAAATTTCCACATTTCAAATACAATATATCACTTAAATATATTGACATAACAAATCCATTAGAAAAACCATTTTCAATACCTAAATACATAAAAGAGTATATGGTATTTATTTTATTTTAAAAAACATCACGGATTGTTGAGGAATCCAAAGACCAAATAATACTCGTGGCGGTAGAAAAGGTCCTTGTCACCGCGTACGTTAAAAGAATCATTCTTTTTTGTCGTTTTGTAAAACTCTTCATAGAAAAATATTCCTTTTGTATAAAATTAAATTTCAAAGGGGTTTATACCCTGTATAAAAGAAAGCCTTGTATTAGAACAAAATATGCCTCAATAAAAGGAGATTGAGACGAAGTCCCTTACAAAGATCATTTTTTAAATAAAATAGATCTATTATGTTTATTCACAATAAGTACACATAAAGAAATTACATATACAAGATATGACATAATAATATCATGAAATAATTTGAAAGTAGGAGATTAACCCAAAGAACAGTAATTGGGTTAAGAAGTTCCCTTACAAAGATCATTTTGTAAATAAAATAGATCGCTCATGTGTATTCACTATAAGCTCACATAAAGAAAGTATAAATACATGATAAGATATAAAAATTCATTTCTCACATAATCAAAGAACAACATAAAGACGAACGATAGGTTCAACCCAAAGAATGGGAATTGGGTTAAGAAGTTCCCTTACATCGTGTCCTACGTGACTCGATTGATCTTTAATCTCTTGAATAATAAACTAAAATTAATTTCTCTTTGCTTAAGAACAATTTTCAAGCTTACTATTCCTTTTATATCACTTATTTCCATGTTATAAAAATTATGTAAACTTTTATGTTAATAATGTTCGTTTTGTTGATATCTAGTTCATAAGTCAAAAATGGACTTCTTACAATTACATGTTGTTTATGTGGTCAATGGTTCATTATATACAGAATTATATTCATTATTTGGATATCATATATATCATATATATCATATATATCATATATATCCAGAATATACATGTATTTATAAAAGTACATTACATTTAGAGGTAAGAAATGAAATGCACCGTTCGTGGAGACGGTAAGCCGTACGTACGCATGAACGATACATTCATTTATATTTCATATTTAATGGAGTTAAATCATAATGATATAAGGGGATATTATAATTCTAGTATAACATCATATATAATAACATTAACTCCATCCTTTATACGTCCCACATATGGCATTAACGATTCAAATCACTTTGAGGGGGCGGTAGTCCTCACTTCTTAAAATGAAATTATCGTGTTTACCCACAATGGAAACCATAAAGGTATGCCAAAAATGAAAAATACAGAAACATAAGGAAAATATAAACATAATATATATCATATATATATATAGTGACATCTTAATGGCCATCATTAAAGGTGTTAAAGGAATATTGAACAATCATCGTCTCGTGAGGCAAAAAATCGCCAACCACAGAAACAGTATGTTATTTAACCATTAGACGAAGGTGTGTGTAGGTGTAGCTCTAATAATTCTCATAAAAACATCCTAGTATATTGGAGATACTTGTGTTGTTACAAAATAATGGAATAAAAATAGTTTATGGGGTTGGAGAAGCAAAATAAAACATTAGAACACAAGAGAAGACACTACCTTTAAATCGGGTAACTCTTTTTGACTTGAGCTCAAAGGCTTCCTTGGAAATACTTATACCCAAAGTGATTCTTCTTGGAGTAATAGAGGGATGTGGAGAGACAAAATGGGTAGGGTTTGGCTGAGACAAAGGCTTGAGAGGTGTGGGTAAGGTGGTAGAGGTGGGGGCCTTTTGATAAGAGGGGAGGAGGGGCACTCTTGGAAAGTTATAAAAGGTTACTTTATTTTAAAATGATTTTCGGATTTTGAAGGTCCAAAAATAATATATTTCTAGGATACAGTGATAAGAGTTCTAAATACACCGATCCAATAGGTTTTTGACAAGTTTAGGGCATAGATTTTACATTATCTTTTCATTTTGTTTAAATCGTTAAATAATGAGTTAATCGCTGCATCATCATGGTGTCATTAATAATTTTATTTATATAATGTCAAAAAATTTTAAAAAAATATCATGATGTAGTAAATCTTTTTAGATTTATAATTAATATTTATAGTAAAAAATATGACTTTTATAACCCCATTTAAAAATTGTTTTAGTAAAACAACACATGTTTGTGAAATTTTAATTATAACATTAAATAAAAAGTTATTAATGTAAATTTCCTACCAAAGTGGCTCCATGGGGTCCCCAAGTTGACCCATGGATTTTCTTGGTAGGCAATTACACATACAATAAGGTTTTTTCATGTGTTATCATCATTTCATATTTTTAAAACTTTATTTTTACCTTAAATTACACTAATTACCTCTAATCGCGATTAAAAACATAAAAGTTACTATTCACAAAAAATTATTTTAATCCCATTGAACCAAATTTTACTTTTTAATGAAAACCATGTATGTTGGATTTTTGAAATTCATAATGCAGAGGTGGTAAAATTTCATTTAAACAAAAAAATAAGTTTTTTAAGTACCACTTAGTGGTTTCACTATTCATCAAAAATTGAAGTTTTCCAGAAAAATACCAAAACTTCACCCTAAGATATATTTGATATTTTGAATTCAAAAATGTTGTCTATTTTAAAAAAGTAAAATCATATAAGTTAAATAAATTAATTTATTAATTAATTCCCATTTTCATGACAAATAGCGTGTTTTTATGAAACAATATATATCAAAAGATTGACACTAGTATATGTCCAATTTCAAAGTGAAATTAATTCCAATGACCAATATTGGATTAAATGGTAAAAATATATTCTAATTTAATTTTAAAACCAATTCAGAAGATAATATAATCATATTGATAATTTAGATTAAAAAGAGGTTTTGAATTAAAATAAAATATTTTTCACTATTCATTAAAAAATGAACTTTATTGGAAAAATAAAAAAACTTTACACAAAGTAAATTTTGATGTCCTGATTCTAAAGAAGAATTTTATTTGGTCCAATAGAATGTATAAGAGTGACCAAAACTATATTTAATGACGGTTCTCCATCAAAAGGCGATAAGTGGACCTTTAGTGAAAATTAGAGTATATATGCCTAAAATTGAATTCTTTTCGTATTTTAAGCCTTTATCCTTTATTGGATAAATGTAAAAACATTTAAAAAACATATATAATCATATTTTAGTTATTTCTATTCATTCCCTCCAATACAACGGCTACGTGTTAACTACCATTTAAAATAATATTTTTTATTACTAGTGTGCAACATAAGATTTCAAAGAAACTCTTTGTTGTGTATTGGGTACGCTATCAAACATAGAAACCCCTTTAAAGTAAAATTAATATTTAATTCATAAATGTTAATAAATATGAAAATGTTTTATTCTTTATTTACCTAGGATGTTACAATATTTCTTCATACCTTGTCACACAAAATATTCCAAAATTCCATTACAGAACAATGTATCTTTAGAATCAATAGGTTATAGAGAGAAATGTGATTCACTTAAAAATTAATTTTTTTCATTGGGAATTGTTTGGAAATCACAACATCATTTCGAATTTGATAAAACATTTTTTGTTAAAATTAAACTAAGATAACTGAATCTTATAGAATGAATTAACTCTTACCTACAAACTATAATCTTCTTCAAAGCCTCTTTATTTATTTTTAAAAATTTTTATTCCACTAATAGTAAAAATATAGGGGAAGTTAGTTCATTCACAATTTTTAGGCTCACATTTGAAAAATAGTTAACCAAAGGACCATTCCCGAATCCTTACATAGTTAATGATAAGTTATCTTTTAAACTCAAGGCATTAAATACCTTGTTTTATTTACCTGGAAACTTTTTAATGTTGTAATCATAACCCTTAATCTGTTCTATCCATATTTTATACCTCATTTTCGACTCTAATTGAGTGAATGTTTCTAGTAATTTTTACGATCAATATATATTTCACATTTCTATCATAATAAAATAATCAATTAAATTTTTAATGAAAAACTACTCGAAGATAGATTTATTATATATGATAATTCTGATTATGCGGTTTCAATTGATGGGATAACTATCATGATAACCAAATAATTCTGAAAAAAAATAAAAAACTAAGTCCCTTAAAAGAAGAATCTGTGTAAATAAAAAATTCACCATTTCTTGTTTGCAAGGCTGAATCTGGATTATTTAAAAAAATCATATTTTATAATTCCAAAAGAAAAAACAATAATTACTTTATAAAGATGAATTTAAAGAATTTTTAGTTAACATAGTTAGTGGGATAGATAAACGATATATGTTTTTAACAAACCATTAATAGTAACCAAAAAATCCAAAAAAATGAAAATCTCTATTTCATTTTTTTATTTGGAATCTCTTCCACCGCTTTATTTTTAGTAATATCTATATTTTTTCTATCATTAGAATATATATTCCAAGTTAAATAAATTTTTTGTCCCCAAAATTTACATTTTATAATTTTAAAAAAACATATATTTTATCTTAATGTCGAAAGAAAAATTCTTAGGTGTTTCAAACATTCCTCATAAAAATTATAATAAACTATAATTCAATCAATGAAAATCACTAAAAATTTATCCAAATAATAATTGAACACTCTTTTCATTAGATCCATAAATACAACATCTATCTTTGTTTACTTGAATTTAATAACCAATAAATCATTATGAAGATACCTATTTTTGAACACCATACAAGAAATATATTTCAAAATCATGTTGATTTGGTGATACTCAAACATGATATCAAAATTTTAAAAATACTAACACCTTCGAGTTGATTAAAATTTAAATTAATATGATCCACCACATACATATTCTAAAAAATGATGCCATTGAGTGAACTATAATAAAAGCAATTTTTCATGGAATGATAATTATTTTTTAACAAATAGAATATGGTCACTCTAAGGAGATGTTCTCATGAATATTAAACATTTATAAAGAAACTCATATAACTACTTTTTCATTTTAAACAACTCAACTTAATCATTTCAATAATTATATTTTAAAATTTTATTTTCATAAGGAACTAACACAATAGTAAACTCAACATACTGTTTAGGAATAACACCAGGAAATTCATTATAAAACATATCTATATGTTAATTTTCTACTAGGGAATCGGGAATTTGAAAACCTTCTTTTCTTTTCAACAATATATTAAATGTTACTTTCAAATACATTTTTTATTAGTTTCCTAGTTTCTTGATATATTAACAAATCTATGAAATCATTTCAATAAATTAATTGAAACATTTTATGAAATTTTAATATGACATAATTATCAATATAATAAATATTTTCTTATAAATGGAATGAAAATCCATAAAAAATATAACATCAAATTATAAAATGGGAATGACAACATGGTTTTTGGGAAACCCATTCCATATATGATATCATGATGATTTATAAAATTCATATTACCTTTATAATATCATAGGTGTTTTTTACCAAATAATAAATTCTTTTATTGAGATGAAATTTCCATTTAACCTAAAAATTATCCACCACTAATAGAAAGTGTGGATAAAAAATCAAATAAGACATTAGAAAAATCTAAAAAACAAATAATATATTTGACACTGATTTATTTGATGGTCTAAAATCTACAGTATTAGTAGTAAAAATATTTTCGATACCATTCATCTTTTAATATTGATGATTCCTACTATGGGTTACAAATTTTTTAAATTCATTATCATAATCACCATACTCACTTAAATAAATAAACCTCACTATTAGTTGAGTATCTATTTTCCCATGATAAGCCTGACTAATATTTTTCCTATTTAGTAATTATCTAAATGATTGAGCCTACCACACCAATAACACTTATTGATCCTAAAAATATTTTTTTAAAATCTCTTCTGGTATATATAAAATTTTTTTGGACAACCCCTAGATTTATTTGTTAAACAATTTTCAATTTCTTTCCAACACTAGAACTTCATAATTTTATAAAAAGGAAGACATACATTTTGAAACAAATCCACCTCAAATTTCTCAACACAACAAAAAAAATTATTGTGAATTATATATTCACTAGAGGATAATAGTAACTATAAACATGGTTTAATACTTGTGTAAAATATATCAATTTTACTCTTATGGTCCATTGAAAAACTTGTTTCATACCTGGGCAGTCTAGTAATATTTTGTTCTTAAATAGGTACTGATTATTCTTTTTTTATTTAAATATTGAAATTTTCTTTCCACTATGTGATGAAAGAAAAATACTAAAATAATTCTAATGAGAAATACCATTAATGTTTTTCTACTCCTTATAATCAATTTTATATATTTTTCTTTATTATTATTAATAAGAGACCATTATAGACATATATGACCATCAAAATCATAAGTAGATATATTTTTCATTGGATTATATATATATATATATATCCAAAAACATCAAATATTTTTTCATAAGAATAGATACATTATTTAGCATTAACTAGGTCTAAATATCCACTAATGGTTAGAGGGTGCTATTTCATGAAATGAGTTTTAGAAATTTTTCTCTATAGAGAATATGAAAAGTCTCTTTTAGAGATTAGTATATTAATAGACTACATCAATTGATTAAACATAGTAAAAAATTTCCCTATAATAACCATTGAGGGTTAATAATTCAGAATGTTCTTATCCCCTTGACACCTTCATACTCCATCTATACTATTTACATTGTGGAAAACCTCTTTGAACAACCATTTATTAGATGAAGAAACATGAAAATCTTCAAAATCCACATAATTATATTATAACGATAAACCAGAGTCTCTATAAATTATATTTTAACATTATCCTAACCTCTAAATGTTTCAATATATTTTCCTTGATACTTACTATAAGGAATAATGCTCTATTTAACCCATAATTACATGATTTATAGAAATTGTTGAACCTGATTACATTTTTTGGATCACTTTGGTTTATAGTATTATAATATTAGATAAATTTAATATATAATTTAAACAATAATTTCATATAGTGAAATATTTTCTATAATAATGGTGTTTTATGTTTATAGATAGTTTTTATTCATAACACTTTGACATCATTTTTTGCAATTCAAAAAAACATAAATCTTGAAATTAATAAAAATTATACCCATCCTTAAATCCTTTGAAAAGAAATTAAAATGATGCTATAATTAATCCAAATCATAGTATGGGATATAAAAAATAATTTAATCTTATTAGTCTAGTGTAAAACCTTAAAAATGATGAGGACCTTTAAAATTTTCACAATAAAATATTTAGAACATTAATTAAAAATTTACACATGTAAAAATAAATAATTAATCAAAGAAAAAAATTAATCCCATTATAATTCAAATGAATTTTGAGGTATGTGGAAACACATGAAAATATATCTTTTTTAAAAAACCTTCAACCATTAAAGAATATAACCTTTTTTAACATTAGGAAATCAAAATATTTCCATTAAAAACAATTTTTTCAATAATTATATAGTTAAGTTGGATAATCATATTAATAACTCATTTTCTATCAATTTAAAATTTGTCTAAATAACTGAAATTCTATAAGAGTAACCATATATGTTTCCTCCCACATTTTCAACTTCAAAGACTATTTCATTACCTACTATATTGGAGAGAAATATTGGGATCACACATCATAACGATCTATATCGAGATAATTGGGATTATTAATAATTCTCAAGTACCAAATGAAAAAGAAGATATTTATATTATTTCACTTTTCATCATAAGACCCCTATTATACAATTTTTAACTCATAAAAAAAAGTAATTTCAATATTTTCTTAAAAAAGGGGAAATATTTATTTCTTTTGACATTGCATCAAAATAAAAAATTCACTAAAATAATGGGATTTGAATATAATTTTTAAAACCATAATAAATGAAAATTTCAATTTATAAAAAACAATGGGCGTTATGGTGGGAAATTATACTCATTCTATACATATAATATACATTCTCTTTGAGCTTTTAAAAAATATGTAAAAATTAACCCATATAGAAAATGTGAGAATGATTCTATTTTATAACCCTGTAAATAAATTAATATATATAAAATGATTTAAATTAGTATCCACTTTAAGATATATTATTTCATTCCTTAAATAATTAAAAGAACATGGATATAGAGGATTAAGAGTTTAGAAATTTTTTAAAAGTGATTAAAATGAAAATACACTACTTTATGTTTGGTATATATTAATTAATTCTATCACTCATAAATTGTAAAATAATAATATATTTTTTACTTTATTAAAAGTATTTTTTCATTTTATCCCCTTTTCATTATTTGTTTTATTTCATTTATAATAATTTTATATTATCCACTAAAATGGTTATATTCATGCTGGATGTTTTGGGGCCTTTTTTTTATTACCTTAAACCACTTCGGAGTGTTGATCATGGTAAAAGTGGTTATGGTTAAATTATATTCATAATTATAACAATTTTATACTTACTATAATTTAAAATTAGATAAAATTTTCAATCCAATCATGTAATGGGGTTATAATAAATTCCTTATATATTTTTATAGAGATAACAGTCTGTTTGTAATCATGAGTGATGTTTTCATTTTTCTAAATAGTGGAAAAAAATTAATTAAATAACCTTGAAGTTTTTCAAAATTATTAATATATTATAAATATAAAATTTATTAAATACTTCTATCCTTACGACAATACTCATAAGGTGAAAATGAAAAATTAATCACATCTTTTCATGGTGGTGGTATTCTACACGTTCACACAAATGATGTTATTAATTTCCATCAGACTAAAAAGGTAAAAATTTATAAAATATGTTACTTTTAGATAATTAAAATTATTTCGTAAATATCCTAAATATTATTTTTATACATTATTTTTACTATACATATGATCAAGTGATGAAAAACAACTCATATCTCTTCATGATGATGGTAGTACATAGGTAAACACATGTAATTTTTTATTTCTCATAGATTGAAATTTGAGATGAAAAAGGGTTATAGCATAATAAAAAATACTTCAATATATGTATAATTCTAATGTTATTATTTTAGCATCATTTAATAATATTTGAAAGAGGTAAGAGATGAAATAAACATGAAATAGGTTGGTTAGGACTAATACATTCTCATAATATATATCCCTTTGGTTTTCACCTAAATCCTAATAGGATTGATCTTTTTAGAAGAAGAAGTCCATGATGATTTTTTGGTGATGTTGTGGAGAGGATTGGTTTGGGATTTTTTTTATTTTGAGTGAAAAATAGTTTTGAGGAAGTAAGGATAAGATTTTCTTATTAATAAGTAAGTGGATTGATCAATTTTAATTTTTGGAAACATTTTAATATTATAATTTCCTAATACCTTGAATGTTGATCCCAAATAATCAAATATAGAATATATGGTTATAAATATCTAAATACAATTATCAAATATGAATAACGATATTATTTTTTGTCCTTATCATTTTTTACCCTAACTAACCTAATATAACATTTACCATGGTGAAACATTTTTACAATTGTTTCTACTATTCATAATTAAGAAAATTAAATTGAAATCATTAATATATTTAAACCACAGAATTAAAAATTTATGTCTATTTTTTTGTGGATTAAATTTTAATATGTGTAATAAATTAGTTCTGATATATGTTTTTAAAACATAATAAAAAATATTTTATATAAAATTATCCATTTTTACATAAATATGAAATTATATCATAATAAAATAAAATATTGATTCACATATAATTATTTATATTAAATTAAATCAAATAGATCTAATTTAACAATAAAACTAAATCCAAAATATAATGATAATTTAAATTACTTGATTTCATTATTCATTCAACAATCAATCTTTTTATAAAAATCTAAAAAAATAATTAATTTATATTTGATATTTTGATTAAATAATTAAGTAATTTTATTTAAAAATAATTTAAATATTATTGAAATTTATCTTTTATTTTAAATCACTTAATTCTTGGAAAACAATTTGACAGATAAAACACTTTCATTTTTAAATGGAAAATATTATCAAATTACATATAATTCTTTAATGAAAATAGATTCACAAAATGTATACTTATAAATAATAATATTGATTTATTTATATGGTTACTTGTGTTTTAACACCATGCATCCCCTATAGAGAATGACTGTACAACGTTATGCACCTCATGAATATTTTATTCACCCTAGGTTTGAAAATTAAATAACTTTATAATTATCCATTAATTATATCATGTTGTTGTTTGGGTAATTTAACCACCTAGGTGAACAATTCAATAAATTTGTATCAAGGATGGTTATAGAAAATGAATTATTTTGAAATATTATATATTTGTATGTAAATTATTTCTATTTTGTTTTTTAGAAATTGGAATATTAATATTTAAACTTATTACTAATATATCACCTTTTTTTTTAAAAATACCAATATAAGATCATCCCAAATTTCAATTCATGAATCATAACTAAAACAATGTATTAACAAAATTATAACCTTAAAATTTTTTAACATCTATTCTATTACTGTAAATAACCTATAAATGATGAACATATTATCCATGGATGAAGATAAACAACATGTTTACAATATATGTGAAAAATAATCATATGAAAAACATATGAGGATGAAAATAAACTATAAAAACCATATAAATGTATAATAAAAGATAGTAATAAAAGAGTTTAAAATGAAATTTTATTTAAGAATGTTTTGAAATAAGTTTATAAGGTATTTATCAATATTATATGGTAGATTAAATTTTGTTCATGGAATTTTGAAAAATATTTAAGGGTTTATTGGTATCAATTTTAACCCTTTGAGGCATATTATATTATTTTAACAAAGTTTATTTTTATATTGGGTTATGTTATTTAACTCAGATTAATTTCCTTCACTTTAATTATCAGGTAATAATATGGATAAAAAATTATAATCGTGTTCCTTTATTAAATAATCTTTAGAATCAACCATTACCAAGAGCATAAGGATTTTGGTTAACTCAATTTTAATTCATAGAGATATGATTATTCTCTATATAATTCATTCTTCTAGGTTTCCTAAATTTCTAAAATCACATTTAAAAAATTTTAATTCCATATTCTACCTCTAGGTAAATAACATTTTCATTCAAAAAATATTCCTTGATGTGTTTACATTATTGAAAAAATGTAACTAAATTAATAACAATCAACATCCTCTCTAAAATATCTTTCTCTTCCATGTCTATATTTTCCATCCCATAAAAATTATATGTTTTATTTTTATTCCCAATTATCTGTTATATAATATGACTTTTATATTTTACTTTTCCATATTATATTAGGTTTTTTATTATCTATTTTTATGAAGTGGTTTTTAGTATAGTTATTTTGAAATATAAAAATGGGTTTCCTTACATGAATTTTTTTTAATATTCAACTCAAAATTTCATTGGTATTACCTTTATGTTTTTTTCAAGGATATATTATTGAATATAATATTTAAATACAAATGTTCTCAGAAGTTTTCATTTGACACTTTTGAAAATGAATTTTAAATTGAATTGTAACATCCGATTTTTATGTAAAGTTTCAAAATATTATTTATTTTATTTTATGATTTCACATAAATTTTCATCTATATTTTAATAGGTAATAAACTCCATATAAATTCTGTTTCATGGGTTTCAATCGATAAAATCTCATTATATTTTCTTTTTGGCGAATAAACTAATGGATATCCATTAATATATTTTATGTCTTAACCATCCTTTGTGCATAGGAATAAATTATCTTTAAATTCATTTAATCTATGAGTAACCTATTTTAAATATTTTTTATTGATTGGAATTTCCATAAACATGACTATATTGATCAATTTGGAAAAATTAATGAATAAAAAATAACCACTTCTCTATAAGGATTTAGTTTTAGGGATGCATATATAGAAAGTTATTCTGATAATTAAATAAGAAAATTTTGAAAATTTATATACTCTAATTCCAATATGCATGATTATTTATTAACATGAAATTTTTGTTCTATATATTATATATTATTCATTCTATCATTTAAAGAATGAATGGGTTATAATTAATGATATAAGAGGCCTATAAGTTTATAATCCATTTATGAATTAGTAGTCCTTATCTGCAGTTGGTGCATGACTTCCCCAGTTATATGTGATATTTCAGTAAATGATGAGGAAAATATATTTATAATGTCCACAAATATGCATTCCACCATGTAATTGAAGTCCATGTGTTACTTTCTATTGTTAAATATGTATTTTTTCCTGATTATTTGATCAGTTATATAAAAATATTTGACTATCATTTATTTCCTTTAATATTATTCTTAACTGTTTATTCTATAATAGATTATGTTATACAGTTTCCCATATAGAGTATTTAATACCACCGTTATTTTTTACCACCTCACATGGTTATGAATTTAATAAATAAATATGATATTTCTAGATTAGTATCATGTGTCCAGATTTGTGGGTGATTTTGAAGAAATATTATTGATTAAATATTTTCATATGTAGTGCTAAAAATTACCAACAGTTGAGAAAAATATGGGATTTTTTATTTAATAATTTTTTATAATTCTCAAAAAAACCTAAATGATTCTGGTACTACATGTAATGAACTATTTTCTATAAATCTTTTAATTCTAGAGCTATTATGTTTTGACTATTACATGAATCCCTATTCTATCCACACAACGACATGAATTTCATCCATGGGATAAAATTCCATGAACCCCTACATATGGATATGTCAAATATTATGGGGCTAGGATTTGGATCATGGATCTTATAATGTGGTTGATTTAAATTAAACTAATTATTCATGACACTAGTCACATTTCTTTATACTTTCTATCTTTTTTTATTTATTTTTCTTTTTTATATTATTGTTTTATCATTTATTTATTACCTTTCTATTAGATATAATCACTCATTAAGAGGATATCCATAAATTATATTAATTTGTTGACCTTTGTGTCACCCAGTAACACTTCTCTTATCATGTCCTTGAGTTGGATTGGAAATTTCCAACATTGAATTTTATATTCTTAATAGAAATATTTTAATATTTTGAATAAAATAACATATAATTGATGACATCCCATTTTTTCACCTATACCTCATTGATGTCTTCTCTGATAAAAGAATTTATATTTGAGGAGATAATCCTTGTTGTTATTGGAACAATGATACTCTTTATTAGTATCCTTGATTCCATTATTATAGTGTCCACCCAATAAAATTGTTTTAATAGTAAATAAATAAAATTTATTAATATATTGTTCAAACCTTTAGGTTGTTCCATGTCTAACATTATGTCAATGTTTTTTTTCAAAGATTCCATCAATGCATTTATTCATCCATTTTTTTCTTCCATAGGGAGGCTTATATTTTATAGTCCTCTCTTTTTACAATCGAAACTATTATAATATATCTCATCCAAACAAGTATATGTTTATCCAATTAGCTTCTTTATCATGGATCTTCTAGAAGCGTAATCCTTGATTAACCAATATTTCTGAGATAAAACCCTATCAAACCATCAAATTAATAGCTACATATATATACTATGATGAGTAATCTTATTTATCATGAATATGAACTTATATAATATAGTGTAATGAAATTAATTATCAAAATAATTAAAATTTAAAATATCAATTCAAATGGTCATATATTTAGAGGGATGAACTATTATTTATTAGTAATTTCCTTATTTTCTTATCGATAGTAGTTATAAAAAAGGTGAGAAGAACTAGAGTCATTATATTTATTTTTATTTTAATATAAATAATAATAAAATTTACCTTAAAAAATTTATAAAAACTCGGTTAAATAAGAAGGTATCACATACCTCATAAAAACATCCCAGTTATGTGATTAAATCTTCATTCCATAGCCCAAATAATTGAATTGAAATGTTGATAATTTTGATAACCACTATAGCTTGATTTGGTTTACAGCTACCAGAGGTAATAATATTATTGTATTAACCCCCAAAATAGAATATAAAGAACAAACCATCTATGTTCTCTACATAATCACTGTCCTTTGGCCACTTTTTTACTTCCTTTCGACCTTTATTCAATCCCACCATGTTTCCCTGATTCATTTTATTTCATAAACCCATCACCAAATTTGGATCCTAGTCATGAACCAAATTTAATTTTCCTTTAGATTAATAATCATGCATTAATAGTATTACATTAAAATAATTCAATGATATAACTACGTGTAATATATAAAAAAAAATGAAAAAATATCTAATTATTATATGTCCTATAAGTAAGTCCCCAAAAACTGTGCTAAATATATGATATACCACATCAAAATTTTAATTTCTATGGGTAATAATGTTTATTATTTCTAATATACCCTTTAGAAATACTAAAAAATGGGTTTTAAAAAGTGGCAGTTATAGGTTGAACACACGTAGATTGATATTCACAACACTTATGTAAATCAAAAAATTGGAAAAAAACTTGGAATAAAATAAATAAAAATAAACATTCTTAGATTTAGAAAAACAATATCATGAGCTCGTGAAGTAAAAATTTATAAATAACCATCTAATTTTTTTTTTTAATTTTTTCTATTCAGTGTATTAGTCTTGGTAATCACTTAGTCAATCATAAATTATTATATTCATATTTTCATACATGGAGTTGATTAACAAAGTAGGTAACCCAAAAAAATATTTATAAATAGTATATATGATATTAATGTTTTTAAATAATGGTACAAACTAATCCCAAAATTTAGACTCACGCTCTCTCACTGAAATAAATAATGGGATTTCTCAGGGAAAGTATAAATGGTATACATAATGATAAAAGATGAAACCATACAGAAATTTATTTTAAATGAAATACAATAATAGAAAAACTCCCCTTCATTATATAACATTGAAGAAAAATAAACCCAAAATGATATTAATGAGAGAGTATATAAAAAATAGACCCCTCCATGTAGTAGATCTAGCAGATCTAGGATTAATCACATGGTTATGACTTGGAATTTTTTGGTAATGTGTGTAACACCATCATTAATTCATATGTAAAAATTTAACTTCATATCTTAATCAATCTATATATTATATCTATACTATCTACCCATATCAGTATACAAATTCAATTACTTAATGATTATAATCAGACACCCCCATGAAAAGTCTCACCAATAATTCAAAAATGGATCCTCAAAAATATGACATCAAAAAATAATTATTGAATATATATATTTACATATTTACTATAGATACACCAACTATAGAGATGAATTAATGTACATTGAAATTTATATACCTTGTTATCCCATGAAAACACTGAATATATACCTTTAACATGAGATAAAAAACCCTTGGGCATCGCATTGTATTAAAAAATAGTACTCAGACTCAATATAGGAATTCTAAACCTCATTTCCACTATAAAAAGCTTCTTTAAGCTTGATGATACACTATTATAGTACATTAAATAGACTTTAATCTATTGTTAGAGTGTTCATTTCAATGTATAAGAGTATAGGTCCTCATCAAATTGAAACTACCATGCCTAAAGGTTAAATTTTATGTATTTTATTTCAGATCATGGTCAACATTATAGGAAATTTTATCTTGGTGTTCCATTTTCATTAAAATCATTTATGAGTTCAATATTTTCTATAATGACCCTATATTTTTGAATAGGAAAATCATCTTCAATATTGAATATGATATGAAACACTAAAATCAGAAGATAATGAAACACATCAATATTTTATAACATATTATTTTTAAATGAATTTCATTTCATCGATAGCTTGTGTAACATGCAACACCGATGTTAAACAGAACATGATACTATATCAAGATGTTATTATATGAACATGAAAATTATAAACTATCCTCTAAAAAGAGGGTTTTAACTAGACTAAAAATTATGAATATTATATTGTTTAAAAATGTTTAAAATAAATTCAATTCTTATAAATTTATTAGAAATGAAGTAGGAACAATTTAAATTAAAAAAAATGTTTTCTAAAAACTGTATTTTTTTAAATGGTGGTTTAGTCGTGATTTGAGTACATAATTTGAAATTAATTTTTTCTAGTTTTATAAATTTTATTTGAAAAAATATTATTTTTAAATATATATATTTAAATTATCTTTTGGTGATTTTTTGTGAAAATATTAATTTTTTGATGAATATTGAAAACTACCATTTTTTTAGTGATAAATGACCTTGTATTTAAATTATTTACAAGGATAAATTATAAATTTATTTGGATTAAATGTAAAATTAGATAAATTAGAATAAGATTTACCAAAATTATGTTATTCAAATCAATTTTATATTTAATTATAATATAAAAACATTTTATACTTTTGAAAGGTTCTCAATGGGAGAACCTTTTTTTGACACGTCAGAATGTTTATCATTAAATTGGATTCATCCACATAAATAAAAATAAATTGAAAAAAGTAGATTAAATATTTTTAATTAGAAATTTTCTTATTATATAATAAGGTTAAAATATGTTTGACCATAATTAATAGTTAAAATAAAAAAAATTGTTATTGTGGTTAATGTAAAAATGGGGTTATTGAGGTGTTAAACATCAAAGATAAGGGTTTAAAATGACATAAAAAGTTTTAGAAAACTCATTTGGTGGAAAAGTTTTGAACATATAACCTAAAAGTATAAAAATTACCAATTTTGGAGGCACTGGGGCATGATAAATTTTTTTTTTCAATTTTTATTTTTAAACATTCCTTGTATGTTCTCTCCCCCACTTATAAAAGTCCACAACCTATCATCCAAATCTTAATTCTTATAAAATAATTTATTTTAGAAAATACCTACCCAAATACCTTACTTAAATTTCTACCTATATCCTAAATTAATTTTTATGATCATAATTCCAATCAATAAAGGCTTCAGGTTAAACCTAATGTGGTTTGCCGAAGAAGAGGTAATATTTTCAACTATGCATTTTCATTTTACATATTCATATTACTACATAAAATAATATAACCATATAAAAAAATTATAAAAAAACTAATCCATAGTTTGATTTATAATGTTAATTTCACAATAAATATTCATCTCCGCATCTACGAAATTGAAATCAAAACTGTAGATCATGTGTATTGAATAATACAATCTCGCAAACCGATGTGGTAATTTTTATATCACCAACTATGAAGGATGGATATATTGATGGATTTAATATAATTATACTCTATTTATTCCATTATTATATTTTATTAATTATGATATTAAATATACCATCTTATATACAATTATGTGGGGGGATATGATAACATCACTTGTGTGTACAGTGGATAACCGTCTCGTGAAGCACTGTTATTTGTTTTTAAATTATTCTTTACCTAAAATGTGGGGATAAATAAAATGAATATATTTTATATTAAATAAATAAAAATTCTTTTGGAAATATAACATCATATATAACTCCACCTTCCAATCCATTGTAAACCAATAACTTCTCTCGTGTATACGTGTGGAGTTCCATCTCTATATAAAGTTGTGAAATGTTTTTAATTTTTTAACATAATTATTAATAATAATAGATTTGGTTAATATAAGTAATATATATAACATAATAATAATTCTATAAAGTTAAATAAACTTTAATTTTCCTTTCATTTAATATGTTTAGAAAAATGGAAACAATGTTCATGGGCACATACAACATACCATTTTCAAGAATACTGTAATCCATTTTTAATCTATAAATTTTATAGATCAATCTAAATAAATATATTATAAATAAATATTATATTTATATAATGGTTTAAAATCTGGATATTATTTAACCAAGATCAATATAATAGTTCCAAAATTACTGAATCAAAATTTACATGAAAAATGATTCAATTATCACATGAAACAATGATTTTAATAATGAGTTATTAATAAATGGGTCATAAAAACTATAATTAAATAATACACGGTATGTGATATATTTTTAATATATTTATAATAAAACTCTATTTATTATATAGAAGTTTCATACACATATTATGGACTTTAAACTTGAGGTATGGGTTTCTCATCTCACTTTTACTTTTGTAAGTCATATACCATATCCCC
The DNA here is from genome assembly GCA_963277665.1 of Viscum album. NCBI lineage: Eukaryota > Viridiplantae > Streptophyta > Magnoliopsida > Santalales > Viscaceae > Viscum > Viscum album. The sequence continues at coordinate 543,291,932 of OY728132.1, forward strand.
CACTTATTCAATTATGTGGTGTATATACGACCATTTTGATATGTTAAATCACAAATAAATTTTGAGTTATTTTTTTTCTAGTTACATTTTAATTTAGTCATTTTCTATGTCTTATGATTCAAACATTAAAAAAATTGTAAATTTGTATTTAAAAATCACATTATTATTCGAGAATTTTTTATATTTGAGTCTCCCTTGGAGGAAGTTGATATTTCATAAAGTCAATATATTTTATTATTATATGGTTATTCATGTACTTTTTAATGTAATCTTAGTATTTTTAATCTCTTTTGTACATTAAATTATTGAGAAAATGGTGTGATGAAAGTATGACTTTATTTTTCTTTTTAGAGAAAAACCCATTTTTCTTTAAAAACCATATTTTCAAAAAAAAATTGAAAAATGATCTTAGAATTACAAAAAATATTTATTAAATTATTTTTTTCAATATTTTATCTTTTTAAAAATATTTTCAAATGAATCTTAATTTTGTTTTCCAAACATGTCTCATTTTGATTTTATAAAAAAAATGTGAAAGGTATCTTTTTTAACATGTACAACATGTATAGAATTTCCCACTGTCATGACCACTCAATGTTTTAATTCTTACATTATAATATTAATAGATTATTTTAAATGAAATGTATATTCCAAATATCATTTGAACTATTACTTTTAAATTCATTTTAAAAGTGAAATGGATATTTTCATCAATAATGTTTTTAATGATATCTGTATCAAATTTAACTTAATCAACAACATAAAACATTTATTTTACTTATGATCTACTAGGTATATGTTATATAGATACCATCCTTATTATTTTACAGATGGTTTATTATCATATTTATTGGGGATGTAAAATCTTATTAAGATTTACTATATTACATTGGATGGTTTCTGATTATGTTTATTGATTTGGCTATTCTATTAATATTTAATATTTTTGTTTTTGAATAAGAATTTATTATTTTGATATATTTTATCCATTTCATATGAGGAATTCATTAGACGTAATACGTGATGGGTGGGTCCTAAAATAAAATAACCCCCTGATTCATTGACAACTCTAATGAGAAAAGTATTTTGGCCAGATTAAGTGTGTTTTTACCCATATATTTGAATTGTCTAGTAAATGGTTTTTATAGTATGTTTATGATGTATGAAATTATAAAATATCTCTTTATGAGATCAATTATTGATTTTTCATGTGATTATTTTTTTAGTTATCATATACATGGAAACATTTCAAGTGTATGTGATTATTTATATGTAATTTTTTGATAATAAGTTATTCCTACCATATTATTTTCATGTTCATGTTATTTAATAGATGTAGTCTATTATAGTTATTTCTCATTCCATATTTATTAAGATTCATTTAATATTTATAGATTATAATGTACTCATACACTTACTGACAATTTTAAATCATCCATTTCAATCATTTTTTCCAAGATACCATTAAGTGTTTTATGATTTATGTGTAAGTATATTCATAGAGTAATAATGTTTTTCTCAAAGAAAACACTTTTAAAATATTATTTTATGAAATGTAACTTGAGTTTCAATTATATGACTATTTTACCTGTAGTAATTAACTATTTGGTCCTTCTAAATGAAATTACTTATATCTTACTCAAATTTAGTGATGTAAACATAGGATATAGTCTACTAGGGTTATGGTATTTACAGTTTGTATTAGAGGATGTTTTATTGAAACAATGGGAACTATTTTTAAGAAAACAAAGATTAGAGAAAATAACCATGTGATAGACATTGAGGATAAGTATATAATATAAAACAAATGTTTTAATAAGGTATATAATTTTTTATATTTACTATAAATACATACCTATATGGATAATAAAATTTTCTGTGGTTATAGAACATGTGTACCTTGAGGTTATAACTCCGAAAAGGCATGTCGAGTTTGGCTTGAGTGTCACCTCATACATGATAACTGGCCTTATTGTGCACTTGTTTGGAAACTCATGGGGTTATATAGTAAGGTTAACTAAAATTTTCATTAAAAACAATTATTAAAGATGTGAAATATTTATATTAATTGGAAATATTCACAAATAAACCATTGTAATATTAATTTTATTTCCCATGTATAAAACTTTCAATTTATGTTATGTGTTTCACACGTTTTGGGATTATACATTATGATACCTAATGTTATGATCTAATATTTTTTATTCCATTGTATATAAATGGAACATAGTGTAAGGAATGGGAACAATATCATTATACACAATCCAAAAGTTACAATAATCATTTACTTTATGGTATTAATCCAATCATTTTAAGGGATCTAGTATCATAGACATGCACATAATACGATGGCATTGTATCATGTGATACAAAAAAAGATAATTAATTATCAACATATTATGGATTTAAATAGATGAAATAAAATAATATTATATAAGAGAAAAAAATATAAGGGATATAGGGGATTTTTTTTTCTTATATGTTATAATTGTAGAGAGAAACACCCATGTACATGATTGAATGAACTAGGCATTTTATTAATGTGTGGAGAGAAAGGAAATTAGAAGATTGAATGAAATGGTAAGAAAGAAACATTTTATGTTGTGTGCCTTAAATATAACTATATTGGGTACTATGGAAAATAATTCCCTGTGAATTAAATGAATATACCTCAAAATAAGCTAAAGGATCATGGTTATGATTATTTTATTAATATAGATGAAGTGGAATGATTAATTTTATTTTATTTGGATTAAATAATTATGTTATAATAGTATTTTATAAATTATATTCTTATTAAAGGAATTACTAAAGGTATAAGGATTTTACTGTAGTACTTTTATTTAAAGACTTTAGAGAATATGTTGAACGATATCGATGATAAGAAAAAGTGATTCGGTGGAATGTTGAACTTCATGAAACCCACATGAACTAGGGAAGATAACCCTTAATACATGATTGATGTTGAGATAATAATGAATAATATATGTTTATGATATTTGTACTGGTGTATTTGATATTTGTAAATTTATTATTGGGTTTATATTACCTTTTATAGAGATTACTAAATTGTCTAAAATTATGGAATAAATTCAATAATTTTTTATTTTATTTAAGGAATAAGAAGAAAAATAATTTTTGTAAGAATAAATTTTTTCATTAAGGTTCTATAAAAAACAAGGTATTTAAATAATTGAAATGTTACATGAATTTACAATTTATATTTTCTTGGGGATAAATGTTGATTTGATGTCATTATTTCTAAATTCTTAGACAATGAAATTGGTAAAAATATATTTTTCCTAAATCTTAAGGATATCTATTTATAGAATGTATTAAGTTGAAATTTGGTTGTTATTGTATAATCTAGGACAATAGTTTTCAGATACAAATATATTTAGATACATACACATGGACTTATACCTTTTTTATGGATCCTATGACCATTTAAAAATTAGTTTTTAGGATTTTGGAATAATAAATTCATTTTTGGATATTCGTTAATTAGATAATGAATTGAATTTTAAATTGATCATAGAATGACTATAGGATGAAATTATTCATAAATATATATGATATAAGTATATTTTCTGGTATTCTATATCATGATAGTAATATTAATTCCTCAATATTGGGAAAATAATCTTGAAACATAAATGTTAACATATTAACTTCATATAGGATGAATAAAATGGTGTTTTAAATCATCATCGTAGTATGGTTTTTTGGTCCTCAAATTTTTATTGATCATTAGTTTATTGTGATCAATGATCTCAATCAGCATCTAAAATTATTTAAATTTTTCTTTATGTGTATATCTTCACTTCCCCCAAAATTTATCCTTCATGGGTACCAAGTAATGTGTTTTCGGAGATGAGATTTTTTTTTTCATTTTTCTTTTATAATGTTGATTTTTAAACATTTTTATGATGTGGGTCTTCAAAAGAGTCATTTTCAAATGTGAAACCCATATTTTATGAGATTACGATTAAATTTTGAGGGAAAAATTTATTTATGAGGTAAGAATAAAATTCTATAAGATGAATGTTATATTTTATATAAATATTAAATAAAACAAAAAGAATAGAAGAAAATGAAAAAAATATATTTAAATTTTTTTTAGGTAAATTCAATTTCATTGATATCTTTTGTAATATACAACACGAGGTTTAAAAAGAATAGGATACTCTGTTAAAATATTATTATATAAAAAGGACTATTATAACCTAGCTATTAAGTTAGAGAGTATGAATAAGACTAAATAAAATATGAAAAGTATATAGTTGATAAATTTTTAAAATAAATTCAATGTTATTATGTTTATTATATATATATAATTGGAAGCATTTGAAATAAAAATAAATTATTTTTGAAAAACTGTATATTTGAAAAAGGTTTTTTAGTCGTTCTTAGGGCAAAAAATTTAAATATAATTTTTACCACTTTTAAAATATCTAATAAAATAATGAATTTAATTGTCTAAAATATACATGTCAAAATTATCTCTATGTGAAATTTTAGAATTTTATATATTATTAATTTTTTGATCAATAATGAAAATACTAATTTTTATTGGAAAATGTATTTTCATATAAATTTTTTAGAGTGTCAAATTATAATTTAAATTTATTTTGCATGTAAAAATAGTAAAAAATAATTTCAATTTATCTAATATAAGACATTATAATCAATTTCATATTTATTTCTGATATAAAAACTTTTAAAACATTTCACTCTTTTTCATAGGAATTTTTTTCCAATGCGTCTATGGTGGTTTGTTTTGTATTCAATTATTACACCAATATAAAATGATTTTTTAAAAATGGATTGCATATTTTTAATCAAAATAATTTATATTATTTAATATGAATGACATAATTTTTGACCAAAAATGAATAGTGAAAATAGTAAAAATTATTTACCACATTTAAGGTAAAATTGGGTTAACCAGGGCTTAATATAAGATGATAAGTGTCAAAAATGACCTCAAATTTATCAAAATAGATTTTATAGACTAATATAGACCTTATAAAATCCAAGGGTTGAGAATGACTTATTTTGAAGGCATTTGTCTTGAGAAAAACAAGGGTATCACTTTTTCTTTTAAAAAATTCAAAGTGTGTCCTCTCCGCCACTTATAAAAGGACACACACTCTCCTACCTTCTTCATAATTAAAAAACCCATTTCTTCAAGAAAACACTAAATAATCCCATAATTAATCCATCCTCAAATATTAGAGTAATTTGTTATATTAAAAATCCAATCTTTAAAGTCTTTATGTTAAACCTAAAAAGGTTTCCCGAAGAATAGTTAATGTTTTTAACTATGTGTTCTCATTTTACTACTTATTATACCTCATTACAGTCTTAGAAAAAAAATTCCAAAATAAAAACATATATCACATTTAATTATATATTATTTTTTTATTTCCATTAAATATATATATATATCCACTTCCATCAAATTGAAAATGGATCCATTGATCATGTGTACTACAGATTACCACCTCACGAATGAATGTAATTCGTTTTTCGTCACCAACTTTAAAAGATGGATATAATGATCGATTTAAAATATTTAAATCATATTAATGAAGTTATTATACTTTTGGAACTATGATATCAAATATACAATTTATTTACTTAGTATTTAGTGGAGGGATACAATAATGTTGCTCGTGTGTACAACATACCACCACCTCGATAAGAGATGTGCTTTGTTTTTCACTTAGACTTTACATGGAATAAAGTAGGAATAAATTTAATGAATAAATGCGATATTTATGACCTAAAAATATTTTTATAAATATAATATCACATATATTATCACCTTCCAATCCATTGGAAAACAACAACATCGCTCATGTGTACGTGTGGACTTCCGCCACCACATAGTAATGTGAATTTTTTTTTTCATAAGGATGATAATAACGATTTATTAGAGTATTATAAATTCTAAAGATAAAATTATAATTAATTTTTAATTTTTAATTAACATTTAACTTCCATTTATTTTTTCTATTGAGAAAAATAGAAACAACATTCATACAAACACACACCTTTCCATTCCCATGAACAAGGTAATCCATTTTATATCTATAACTTTTATTGAATAAGATAAATTTATATATAATAAATATATATGATATTTATATCATGTTTTATATACTTGACATTATGTAAAAATTATCAATATAAAATTATCACAATTACCAAAGTAAAACATTGGTGAAAATTATAGAAATTATCCCTTGAAATAGTGATTTTAACAATGAATTTTTTATAAAAAGGTCCGAAACATTATCAATGTAAATAATATATGGTATAATATATATTATAAGGAATTTATAATAAATTTATAAAAAACCTATACTTATTATACTGGTGGTTAGAAAAAAGATAAAGGAAGTGAAACCTGACGTAAGGGTTTCTCATCTCACTTTTACTTCAATGAGACACATGCCATATTCACCACATATTCCATTATTTTTTTTATAAAATGACCATTTTATATGTTATAATTTATATATTTCACTTAGTTTTTTAATGTTTCATTTTAGTTTATTCCTTTCATAAGGCATAAGATTCAAATGTTACAAAAATTGTAAGGGTGTATTTCATAATATCATCATTATTCATAATTTTTTAAGTTTAAGTCTCACTAGGAAGAATTATTTGATATTTCATATAATCAATAAATTTTATTCTGCTCTAGTTACTCATTAACTTTTTCAAGAAATAGTTTCATTTTTCCTCTCTTTGGTACTGAAAATTATTGATGAAATATTTTTAAGAAAATATGATTTTATTTCCATCTTCCGTCGAATATTATTTTTTATTCAAAAATTATATCTTCTAAAAATGTTTTAAAAAATGTTTTTAACATTTCAAATTTATTTTTGAATTCATTTTTACACATTTTGAACTTTTTTAAAAATATTTTTAAAAGTATCCTCATGTATTTTCCAAACAAGGTCCATTTTTATTTTATGAAAAATGTGAATGAAATATATGTTTTAAAATGTAAGTTATGTATTGAATTTTATGATGTTATAAACACTCATTGTTTTAATGATTAATTTATATGTTCCAAAAGATATTTTAAAATAAAATTATTTTCAAAATACTTTTCCATCTTTTTCGGTATAAAAATATTTTAAAAGTGAAAAAATATATTTTCATCTATATTGTTTTTAATGGGTTTTTGGTATTTTTATTCATCAATGAAATAAAAATTTTATTTTAATTATAATTCATTAGGGATATTTTTTATTGATATCATTTTTATAATTTATATGGATCTTTTATGATAATATTTTATAGGTTATCCAAATTTTATTACAATTAAAAATATTACTTTGGTTGGTTATGATTATATTCCGTGATAGGGGTATGTATTAATATTTAATATGTTATTTTTTCTATAAAAATATTGATGTTTGTTGTGTTTCAACATGTTTATATAAGGAATTAATTGGACTTAATGAGGGGTGGGTGGGTATCTAAATAACATTTCCCCTCGAGGAATTAACCGATATCATGAGAAAAATCAATTGGAAAAATTAAATGGGGTTTTACCAATAGACTTAAACCATACTGTGAATGGTCTTGATCGTATGTTTTTGATTTCAAGAATTGTGAATTTTCTCATTATGTGATCAGTTATTGATGTTTCAGGTGATTATTCAACTATTTATAATATCCATGGTTAAGTTTATATCTTAGTTTATTATTTATATGGAATTATTTTAATCATCAATGATTCTAGCCATATTATTATTCATTACTATGTTATCTATTATATGATATCAATTTCAGTTATTTACTTAACCATATAGGTTATGCTTCATTAATTTATGATATCTTCCAGTATATGCATACAGTTACTAAGCATTTCCTCATAACCCTTTATAAATTTTTCATGAGGATAAAAGAAAATGTTTTATGATTGTTGTGTAGGGGTATTCTAAGGTAAATATTTTAATTTTGAAAAAAATATATTTTTCGTTTTTTTTTGAAATTTCATGTGTTTTTGAAGTATGTATCTCATTTATGAAGAATAATAAACTATTTGGTCCTTCAGTATTCAATTCCATGTATATTATACTAATATAATAAAGTAACCACCGACTCTATGATACTGGGATTAGGATATTTACATTTTGTGTTTATGTGGGTGTTTTAAATGGGGATTCTATTTTTTGTAGTAGGTTTCTTATTCTTCTAGAGAACCTAGATCATACAGCTCATCATACAACATTGACCAAAATCCTAGGATCATTTTTGTGGGATTATCACATATCATTACTGCCTTAGGCCTCTCACTTGAGGCTGAGCTCTTTATAGGTCCATAATATGAATACTATGGAAGGAATTATAATTCATGCTAACATGGATGATTAATTGGATGGTGTCATTATACTCTATCCAGAATACCCATTTCACATTAAATTTTCTAAACTGAGGACCACAAATCATGATCCCACAACAAATATCCATTGCATCTAGAGATTAGGTATTGAGCTTTCCCATGCTAAACTAGAACCATGGTTATGACTTAGTCTCATGTCACACCAAGATATCTAATCCTTTATTATCTCCCATATAATTGTCCCACACTCATTTTATATTTAATATGTATCCCCGACCATGTTCTCTGATATCCACATTTTATTCATTTATTTTTGAATTTTATTTTCATTAATTTTTTATTTCATTTAATAATTCATGACAATTTATTGATTATTTTATTAATTTTAGGGTAGGGTATCATTTTAATTTAATATTTATGAAACAAATTTGATAAGAAATTAGGGAGAAAAATTTATTCATTCAATAAAACATCATATCATGTCAAAAAAGAAAATAATCTAGATTGAAATAAATGAATAATCTATACTAATCATATTAACAATCATTAAAAAACCTATTCATTCTATGATTGTTTTGATTTTGGGTTCACAACATAGAATTTATTAGTTTAAGGGATGATATAATAAGTAGTTTTAGAAGAAGATTATCAAAATTGATTCCAAACACTAATAATCATTTAACATATTGTATTTTCAAGGGAATACATTTTCTAAAAAATAAATAAACCATTATTTACATGAAAAAAATTTTAAATCATAAACCTCTAGTGATTTTTTATGAAGAATTGATCATGCATGTTTTTAATGAAAATAAAATGAAATTAAATATAGACTTTTTGAATTAATGATAATAAATCGATGTCTGATGTTGGTATATGAAGGATAACAATATTCATTATTCTTTCCAATAAATATATGGGTTTTACACTTCTAAAAAATAGGATGGAGACTAGTAGCATGTGGTGATGTGATACTACTACACTGTCCTTATCAATACAATTTGTTAAATTATTTATTATTATTTTTTCTTTTGTCACACCATCATGTTTAGAGTGAGTAAGAGATTTAGTTTTGAAACATTTATATCATTAATTATTTATTAATTTATTATTGTATTTTTTAAAAACAATTAATCATGGGGGTTTTATAATCACTTTTATTACCATATATCTTTCTCTTTTATTCTAAAATACATATATGCTGCTTTTTTAGGTCTGTGAGTGAGTTATTTTTAATGCATTAATCAACATGTATTTTTCACTAAGAAAATTGGGTAAAAAAATTAAATGTTTAAATATTGATTAATGTTACATATTTGTGGAATATTAAAAGTACCTACCCAATTAAAAAGGAGAGTATTAAGATAAAGAGTGTATACCCAGGACAAGTGGTTCACTTATACTCATTTTCTACAACCAGATGAGTATTCATTCATTATTTTATTATTTATTATATCCTTTACCTAGATTTTTGATTACATTTTTCAATTTCTATTTTTTATTGGTTCTCTCTTAAAAAAAAATTAATGTAGATTACGATGAATTATAATATTATATTATTGTATTTTCCACCACATATCTATGGGAGAAATTAATTCAAAACATGGTTCCCCAATAACAACCAAGCATATAAAAGAAACTCTATGGTATTTAATACATGTTAAAAGAAGGGTTTAAATTTTTTATGAACATATATAGAGGGATGAAGAAATCTAAATAATATACCACCAATGAATCTTATATTAAAGAAAGAATTTATGATCAATAAAAATGTGTTAAATATGATGCTATATTTGAGGCAACCCATCATTTTGATTTTAATGTTGACACTAATGTTGACATTTTGATAGAAGTTATCATCATATTTAATGATCCACAAGAATAAGGGACATATATAGAAAATTGCATGAATTGATCACTCATAAATTTTGGATCATAGTAAGAGGAAGTTGTTGTGAACAAGTTTCATAATTATGAAATTTTCCACCAACTACATTGAATTTGAGCAAGAAAAAACTGTAGAAAATGAATTAGAAGTGTTATTTGAGGAGTTTCCTACTAAGCACATACAAATTATCATAGAATTTGAATAAATATGTGCAATAGTTTTAGAGGAATAATAGTTCCACAAAGTCAAGAAACTAAAATAATTATCCCAAAAAACCTTCAAACTGTCTATATTTTGACTTCATATATAATGATTCAAGAAAATTTCAACAAGGAGGAAGAGACGATCTATAAAAAATGAATTTAAAAGTAGAAATTAGGTGATCATAATATTGTTAGATTTATAAAACACTCTAATTAAATAATAAATGTAACTATGAAGCCTAACGAAAAAATAAAATAGAATAATTGAGGAGGGAACCAATGTTTTTTTTACTATGTATGACTTTAGTTTTATTTTATTCTTATGAAATTGATATCGTTTTTTATTTACAATATAGTTTTAGAATTTATTTAAACTTTAATTATATTATTTTGGATTTAATGAAAATGAATTTTTATTTGAGTATTCTTGTTTACTTTTATAGGTTTATATTAAATGAACAAGGAATGAATCTTAAAAGAGACTAGGTAATGTGTTGGTGATTTATAATATGGAAGGATAGTTCAATCCATGAGATATTATAGAAAAGATCCTATATAGGGAATCATCAGAGTTTATTACCCATAATCCTAATCCACTATGCCAAAAGGGGAGTATAAAATCATGTTTTTGTATTTTTTTGACATTATAACATTATTTAAATATTAATTTTGAGCATGAATAAAAATATTTATGCCATGTACTTAGTCATTTTTCCTAAAAATTTAAATATATGATAAAAAAGATGTCTAGGATTTCCATCATTACATGTTTTAAAAAATAATTTTAAATTAACATTAATGGGAATAATAGGGGACTGAATATGTAGATGTAGTCATGGGGTAATGGATTTTAAAAATCATGATGTATGTGAATTGGTTGATTTATATGAATGAAATCATACTGATATTTTTCAAATTTGTAATTTCATAAATTTATATTGATTAATTAGTTATTAGTTTTTATTCGATGAGTGATTGAGTCTTTTCATCTATTCCAATTCATGATATAATTTGAAGAATAATATTTCCATTCTATTTTTATAAATACTTGCGGAGATACTAGATAATTTTTTCTTATAGAATATTTTTTTCATCTTATCTAGGTTATAATTGTACAATTTTCCATTTAAAATTACCGAGTCAATTTTTATGATCCATTAACCATGATACTTCTTTATAAATTTATCCTTATTTTACAATATAGAATCCACAAATATAATTTGATATGGAAGATCCAAATTAAATGTCTAATATTTCCATCCTACCCCACTGTTTTTTCTTTTTATGATATTCATTTATTGAAGTGTGGAGAGGATCTTTTCCATAGTAGAACTAGGTAAATCACATTTTGGATACGAATTGGGTGATTTCGTAAGATATGGGTAAATATTTCATTATTTTATTTGATTATTAATCATTTATACCCCTATTGAGTAAATGGAGAAAATGAAAAATATTAAAAAAAGAAAAAAATTAGATTTATATTAGGATATTTAGAAATCAAAATTACTTCTCCAATGTTCTTGATAATTTGGGGTTTGTAGATGAATGTAAGAGTTTTAATAGTAATTTTTTTGAAAAAATTAAAAAAAGAGAGGGTTTCTCATTTATTTTACTTCATGACCTTATGATCCTACTTGGATATTGGAATAAAGTGCGGGAGATGTCATATTTCAAAGGGAGAATCATTATTGATCTTAATTTTGTATACCATGAAATATTAATCAATTTTGTAGTCTCAAAATGATCCATATATGTTTTTAAATCCTCACATTCCTACCCAAAATACCAGGATCCATTTAGGTCTTCATAATACCATCTCTTGATTATTTTTTAAATTTTTTCTTAATAAGGTAGATATTTGAGATGCATTGAAAGACTCTGATAAGGAACATGATTCAAGGTATCAGAAAAAATTATTTTAAATCTATTACCTTCAGCGATGGGATAAAAATATATATAAGTAATGTAAATTACAATTAGCATTCATATTAATGATGAATTGAAAAATAGGAATGAAAAAAGGAGAGTCATTATTATTTCAAATGTGGAATGGTATAACACATGGTTGGATTTGTTTCTTTTAAAAGTTCCTTGTAAAATAAGAATTACAAGTTATTATTTAAGGTTTGATTTATTATTTACAATTGATTAATTTTATTGACACTGATATTGGAATATTAGAAGGATTTCATTCATTTTTGTTATATTTTTTAATTTTTTCCCTGAGGAAATCACGAGTCTTTGTGTGAGTGGATTTGATAGATAAATTTTCGGAATATTTTTTTGAATATAAATTTTATTAATTTTATAATTAAAGTAATATTTCATTTTAATTTATTCATATTTTATTAATTTAATTCCATGTAACCATTTGAATTAAATTTTGAGTAATCCAATTAAAATAAAATAAATGAGGATGATGTATAGTATTGGAGTTGGGACATGAAGTGTCACAATATGGAATTTGAGAAAGGGATATATAATGAAATAAATAATATGGAATAGTCAAGATTTAGATCATGAATATCCTATTCACACGAGGAGTTGTTTTAGCTTTTCTTGATAGCTTGAAAGGAAAGATTTAATGATGTAGTATTTTCCACCTAAAGAAAAATACCATCACCATTGATTCACACTACGAATAATCATTTCACAGTATGATTTTTAGGGAATTAGTTTTCGAAATATGGAAACATACATTTCATTACAAAAAATAAAATTCACACCATGAAACCATTGTTAACGTCATATTTTAATGATATGTTCTTCCATGATTATATCGAGTAATTAAATGTCATTGAATATAGAATCTTAGGTTTTACTAGGATAAATTCAAAATTTTATTATTGGATACAAAGGATGACCCATGGGAGGATCTTTACTTATATATATGAGGTTATTCCACTGATATACAAGAGAATTGAAACTATGTTCTTGATTCACAGTGCATCTAATAATGTTGGGGAATCTTTCATCATATTATCTCTGAAACGTTTTAATATTTTTTTTTATTTTCTCAACACTATCATTTATAGTATGAGTGGGTGATTTATTTATACCATGGTTATTTCAATGAATTTTAATTTTGGTATTAGTATTTTTTATTTTTGATAAAAACTAATCTTTTGGTTTTTATCCACTCATATCTTTATATCTCTTCATTTTACATTCTATGATTCCTAATCATTATTTTATTGGTGATTTAGTGAGTAACATTTAATGAATTAACTAGAGTTTCATTTTCACCGTGGTCATTGTGCTAATTGTATTCTATATTTAAATATGGGTTTTGGTTAACTATATTTTGATTATTTGATGTACTTGACCACAATAAAAGGAAATTACTAAGATAAGGATTGTATACCTTGACCAAAGAACTCAAATAGACTCATTTCAGACAACCATAAAAATATTCACTCATAATTTTATACTTTATTGTATCATATATATTAATTTTCAATTACCAATTATCATTCCTATATATCCTTCCTTATCGCTAAAAATTTACATTCCTGGTAGTTTATATTTCATTCAAAATTCATTCATAGTTATAAGTCTTCCCTATTAAAATATAATATTATATGTATATTCTCTTTGGTATAGACGTTAAGCCATTCCATTCTTATAGTACTTGTTTGTCTAAGTTCTAATTTGTATTTTTGTAAATTTATAAATTAATATCGACCCAAAAAAATTAAAGCCCCCTCCACGATGTATTATGATGAAAAATATGGTTTCTACCACCTCTCTATTTGATATCCTTGATTTGGTGGGGAAAGGCTGTGGGTGACCTTATTTTTTACTCTCTTTGAAATATATTTTTTCTATTGATATGCCTTAGGGATCATAAGGAAACACTTGAGTGGGGGGGGGGGGGTTAATCTGGTGTTTCCAAATTTACCAAATCCTAAATCATAAATTAATCAGTTAAAACCCACTTTAGATGTAAAAATATAATTCTCTTTAAGATTATTATATAATATTGTGTTTATAATATAATAAACTTATTTTATTACTGAAAAATCCATTGATAAAAAATGAATTTTTATAAGGTCTAACCACTCTTGAGAACCTACTCATTACTTTCCTAAGGATATCTAAGTCACAAATTCATTACTAGAGTCTTATCATTAATATGTATGGAGTTTCCCAGTTATCATTATAAAACCAAGCTCACTATATTACACATGTGTGAGATCAAAACATTATAAAATTTATCAGTATATCATCCCAATAATCTTCTTTAAAATTTCATCCCAATTGTTCTATTTAGCTATTCCTTATCCAACTGAAGTAGATAAAAAATAATATATTATGATGAATTTTTACTATGAAATTAATCTCTTTTCCCACATAAGAATCCTCAAAGTATATGGGTCATCAAAGCATAAACACACAACTTTCTCCCTTGAAATATACTCAGTTCCCATTTCCTTAAAATCATTCCACTTGACTTATCAACACACACTTCGACAAATATAATCCCAAAATATATATTACGAAGAAAATATCTACATGATCATAGTCTCTAATGAATCATACATAGTGATATAGTTCTCAATAGTTCATCCCTTACTTTCTATCTCACCATATTAAAAACATATTCTCTATACTGTTAGTTCACATTCTAATATCTCGAAACATCATCAAACATACTTCAATAATTGAACATTATTCATATTCTTCTCTCATTAGCCTTAATACACAGTTCTTAAACATTATCTCATCACCAGATCATTCTTGCTCTTTCTTTTTGATTTCATCAATATAATTCACAACACAACAACTATCAGATTTATCATATCTAATAACCCTTTTCTCTTATATTCCTTTCATATTATACATAGGTCACAAGGAAATGAAATTATATATATATGTGAAATATAGAATATATCATTAAATATTTCATTTTCTATGACCCAATCATGTTTTATCCTTTTCAAATATGAGTGATTCAACGATCTTAATATTATTTCCTTATATCAATATTTTTCATATACATTTATAGGAGTACCATTCATGTTATCTCTTATAAATTTGTTCTCATTTTTATCAACCGAAAAACATTGTTCCCTTTAATATATTCTTCTTCTTCTACTCAACCACCAAATTAAAACCCACACACACATGTCTAAGAGGAGAAAACATCTTGTCGTGTGAAGAAATTATTTGTATAAAAATAATTATACAATTATTATGTCATGAAAAAATAAGAACAAATCTTGGCTGAAAAATTAAATCAATAATATTTTATATCATGTTGGATTTAGTAGAACCAGTACAGTCTTCAAGATGAATAATACTTTCCCATAATAAATTTTCCCCCATTTTCTTCTAATTTAGTCATTTTGAGTATAATTTTGATTTATTTTACTCTAAAATTTTAGTATTTTTATTTAAGAATTCACATTTACCATCATTTTTGTCACCGATGGTATTTTTAAAAAATTCTCATCGGAAAATATTATATCGATAGAATATTGATCTCTCCTCACACCAATATTCACCAATATTTTTTTGGATAAGAATTTTTATGGACTTTCGAACTATCATGATTCTTTGATCTAGTACTAATATCTTAATTGTCAATAGAAATTTATTCTAAATTAATTCTATAACTTATCCCTTTAAATGACATTAAAATATTTTATAATATTATTAACTTTTATGTTATTTCCCTTATAGTTAAGTATATTCTCTCTTATATTTCAAGCCTTAATGAAAAATAATTTTTAGATATTTTTAGTATTTATTAATTGAGGAAAATATTTATCATATTCTTAATTTATTTTTATATTATGGAAATTAAATTTTGAATACAATGTAATTTTTAGAATTGAATAGTTTTTATTTTTTTCGAAGTGATTAATGACATATATGTTGATGTAGGTCATATGTACACTTAGTACATCACAAATATTTTTAGAATGAAATACTTGTAAAGAAGGCTTAATAAAAATTTATATTATCATTCCATTTCTGAATTTTTCAACATATATGAAAAAAATTTAATCTATTGAAACTTATACTGATAATCAGATGAATGAAAAATCATAAACAACTTTGAATACACATATATTGAGAAAACTAACACATAAACTATAAAATATTGACATTTATTCTTAGTATAACTAGAAAAATTTCAAGATTCAGCTAATAAATTTCATGTTAACATAACTTAATTTAATAATACTTCAAAAAAACACCATGGAATCTCAAACACATAAAATAATTGAATAAAAAATTTAGGAATTTAGAAACAATTTTCTAATATTTTAGTATAATTCCCAAGAACATACAGACCCTTAATTACTCAAAATAGTGAATTATCAATAACTATCCTAAAAATCCATTTATATATTCTTACATAGAAATTGTATAAAATCAAAGATATATAAATCTTATTTTAATTGAAAGTAAAAGTAGCATAATTGGATGGAATCCAATGACTAATCACTCCCATAAATATATAATTAATCATCCATTATATATTGGTTATAACAAATCTTGAAGGTGTTCATTGATGAGAAAAATTACTCTATTACAATGTCTTATAGAAAATAATCATAGTACTCCTTTTACACTTTTCTGGTTTATCCATGAGTATTTATTTATCCAATTGTGTAATTTTTTTCTACAACCTTGTAGCAATCCATAAAACATATTCATAGGTAGTTTCTTTTTTCTTATATCCCCATTATCTATATATATATATGGGTATCCTATTCTTACTTTGACACTATAAGATTAATCTACTTTTCATGTTAATGGTATCCAAATATTCTTCCTATAGGGATCAATGAATTGATTCATATTTATTCTAAATACTATCCATGTTTCATTAAATCTAAAGGCACTTGAATATCCCCAATTGGATTTTTTATGAATACAACATTTTCTTCCAAAATTAAATGTATCTTTTTTACAATTTTTTTAAAATGTAATTTCGGGGAAAATGACATACTCTTTAGAAATAGTATTTGGAAGCCTTAATCTATTCTCCTTCCACAATTTTTATTAAATAAATGATTTATTAGAAAAACAATTTTAAATTTAAGAAAAACTTCTTCTCCATATTCTTTATCATCTATTTACAATGTCTTTTAAAACTATAAGTGAAGGGTTGAATAAAATTTTATTATAAATGAATCATTATGTAATTAAATATAATTTATAATTGGAATAACCATTATATAACGAATTTTCGGTCAATGATGATAAAAATTCCATCCGAAATCAATATCAATGTAAGTTAAAATTTGTATTTCAAGACATGGGGATGATCAAAGTAATTTTCAGAAATTATCAGTACCTACACTAAAAAGGAATACATATAACAAAATATCTTAAGTGAAAGGTATATTATTGTTTTTATATATAATAACACACCCATATATTTATTAAACATAATAAAAACGTGGTTTTATTGATTAAAAATCATACCTCATCTCATGATTTACAAGGGATTTCCATGGTTCCAAATTTACGTAAATGATAAATTATAAAAAAAATAATTTTTTTGAAAGATCTTAGATTTATAATATACCTTTTATGATGTGAGAAATGGTTGTATTTTCTGACATATCCTCATCTTGAGCAATAGGGATGAGGCAAATTTCTCAACTCAGAAACTCTGTTGCATGAAGGTCTGAAATTCATTAAACCAATTTATGATAGAATATTGATTTATTAATATATTTTAATCGACCATGGAATCATTTAATTCTATTATTATAAAAAATTCTTATTATTTGGAATTTTATTAATCACTTGAGAAACAAGTTTATTTTTATTCTTTTTAGTTAGATCTAATTTTCAAGTTTTATCCTACTCTTTAGGCCTTGTGATTAATATATCTTTAGGATCATTTTAAACAATTCTTTAGGTGTAAATTTATTATTTAGATCAGTTTTTTTTAAAATGATATCATTTTTTCTTTATCATTACCTATAATTTTTTCAGAAAAAATAGCAATGCATCGTAAAACTACATTCCTTCACCTATTTCACATATTGAAAATATCCTTTTTAGGTATTGAGATACCCAATTTTTTCTTCCATTAATCCTCTTCATAAAAGTTATCTAGAAATATGAAAATATGGATATATCCATTCTAAATTATTTCCATTTTGGATTTCTGAAAACTATCTTATTTTCTGAGTTTTATATCCATATTTCAATTGACCATGATATGGACACCCTTTCCATAGTATAAGCACTTTTTTCTAATCTGTTAAACACCTTGTCCTAATTTATTTATTGGATTCTCAAGCATACTCTTCTTATTTGGATTCACATTAATAGTATTATTTTTATGATTATTTTTTATATTCTATTTTTAATGCTCTCTAAATCAGTTTATGTGTTCTTTATAGTTTTTATAGACCAATGTTCATCATCTATGTAGACATATTGGTTGTAATACTGATCGAATAATACAGGAATCTAAAATTTATTTCTCTTAGTTAGAAACATTCCATTCTATAACATATATAATGAAGGATTCATTTATAAATTCTATATACTCCAAATTATGTATATACTTATAAAAAATTATATATTGACATATTATAGAAGAAAAATGGGTCATACGGTGAATCCTATAACATTACCAATATCTTTTAACAAATATATTTTGTTTTCTTATTGATATAGTCCATCTAGAAATTTTTCTTTACAACCTTATGGGTTTTCTTTCATTTCACACCTCTTTTGGAATATATTTGGGGAAGCTCTATTATCACACATTATCACATCCACCCTTTATAATTTTGTGGGTTTATGATTCATAATTAGTTTCCAAAATGTGTATCGTATATGAAATATATAAAAAAATACTATTATAATATGTTTAGAACTAACAGATTTAGAATAATTATGCGTATCCTTTTTCAAAGAGTACGAAGATGATGATTCTCATGATGATATCAATCTATCTTTTCTACCATTATGAATAACTTTTATGTTAAACATACTACATTCTAACTTTAGTAGAAACAATATTGTTCTTGTTAGCTTGTGAATATCTTCATTGTGTTTTATTAAGATTCTTCAATATTATCTCGATATTTAGACACAAAGAATTTTATAAAATTCATCTCAATTAAAATTGATATACACTTAACATCCACTCATGATTCATCTTCAAAATATATTCTTCATTCTTCTACATTATCTATAATATTTAATTATAAATCTCTTTAAACATTTCTTTCACATTGTTCTGAGAAGATTTTATATCTATGGAGACTTTATAAAACATCTCCATTTTAGGGAATACCATTAAAAAACATATATAAAAAATGTAAATTATAGTAATTTTCTATGATGTCTTCATCAATCCTTTAAATTATTTTCGTGAAGATTTTGATAGTTTCTTCTATGAAATTTCAAATTATTTTAAGAGTTTTATAAGATATCATATGCTTATCCAATGCATTTTCCCTGGCATTACCCTCATTATTATCCTATTAAATATTATTGTCATATACATTGAAAAATTTTAACATATTGATTAAAAAATAAATAGAGGCCGGGTTCAAATAATTATTTAAATCAATATAGAGCTCTTTAGAAAATTCAATTTAATCATAATCACAACATGATCATGTTTAACATGAGTAATACTAGTCAATATATTTAACAAATAAAACCATTCCATTCAGATTACATTCATCTAATTCTATTTACTATATCACTTTTTTAACATTATTATTCTACTTAGAGTCTTTCTTTACCCTATTTTATAGAGTGTAAAGAGATTATATCACTTTTATCAGGAAAATAACATCAATTAATTATTTTTTATGTGTCCCGCTTACTATAATATGAAATTTTCACATGATAATTAATGATATAAACAATCAATATAAATAAATAAATTCTACACTAGAAAATGGGAACATATTATGATATCATTGTATATGAAGTATTATATTCAATTCATAAAATCCCTAGTGTATGATACAAATTAAGATGCCATGTGGATTGTGAAGGGATACCAGATAGGGGGTG
This sequence comes from Viscum album, assembly GCA_963277665.1. NCBI lineage: Eukaryota > Viridiplantae > Streptophyta > Magnoliopsida > Santalales > Viscaceae > Viscum > Viscum album. The sequence goes on from OY728132.1 coordinate 543,312,411, forward strand.
AATAAGGAGTTTTCAAATTTTACAAAATCCAAAATCATCTATTAAACCATGAAAACCACTTTATGATTATAATCTCTAATACCAAATAAGAATATTGTAACTTTTGGAGTTTAACATAATATACACCTTTATATAATATAGATAAACTGGTATATAAAAAAGGAATTATTGTAATGTTTGGACCCTCCATTGAAACATACTCTTTATCATTTTAGGGATGCGAATTTCATATATTATACACTATAATCTAATCATAAATTAAAGTGCAGTTGGTTAGGTATCATCTTTATGAAACACACACTATAATAAACATGTATGAGATTACTATATTACACAAGTGATCCCTGTTGTATTACAATGCAGTTATTTATACTTGAATCTCACTAGTTATTTTTAAACTATTAATTTTTTTTTGATTTAGATAAAAATTACTTCATATGGATGATAATGGACCCATAAACTCATATTCGTTCTTATGTAAGAGTCTTAATTGAATTTCAGTCTTCATCAAATGAACATGAAACTTGGTTTCTAGAATTCTTCTTATTATCCAGTTCATTCATACTAGTTCACAATATTTTTAAACTCTATCTTCCCAATATCAAAACCCATAATTTGTTTTAATAATATTTTACGCCTTCGATAAAAGTCTCTAAAAATTTCTACCTAGTGATATAACTCTAGACACATGGGTCTTACTTTACTCACTCACTATATACAGAACCTATTTTTCCTTTTTATTCTTCTCTATCTACTATTTATATCTTAACTTTGACTGGTTTAATGATATAAAAATGTCCATAATAATCATGCTTCAACTATGATACTAATGAAATCTTTAGTTATATCTCAATATTAGAACTTTCTTGTTATACCCTTATGTGATTTAGAATTATATAAACATCACTACATCTCTCATATTCAACCACTCAAATGCCCATTTTCACCAACTTTATTCTTCCATTAACACATAGGTCCACATGAAATAAATTTTTTATATATGAAATATAGAATATAATACCAAATATTTCAATTCCCATTATCCTTTCACTTTTTAGCACAATATTCAAACATATATTCTATAATTTTGAATAAAGATCATATCCATATATAAAAACAAAAATAACAATCTCCAATATATTTTAAGATTTTGTAAAACCAATAAATTCTTTAAGATTACCTTCAACTTCATATTATAACTACACTCCATCTTTGTTTAATGTTTTCTCTTCTTGACTCAAATTTTCCCTTATGGTATTCCAAACATTTCTGAATTTCATAATATTATTAAAATACATCTTTATTATGATCCCAAATAATGATTTTAAAAATATTCACATCATAAAAAATATATCAATTGAATAATGAACCATCCTCCTTTTAATCATTTCATTAATTTATAAGATAAAATATAGATCATGGGTCTTAGAAGAATCATGATGTTTCAATCAAATAAGAACATCTCAAGTATAAATTGTAAATTATGGTCAATTAACCATAGAATTTCTCCATTTAAACAGTATTAAAAACTTCTTGAATTTACATCACATTGATATTTCATCCCAAAACATTGAATATAATCTATCTTGTATTTTATGCATGAATAAAAAATAACATTGTGTCCTTTTGAGGTTTGAACTATTGAGGTATATATTTAAAATAAGAAAAAAAAATCTCTCTTTAGATAATTAAATATATAATTATAAATAATTTTAAATCAGTTGTATTCTTATTTTATCTCTTAATGTTGAAGGAAAAATATTATTTGAAGGGTCACATATATATATATATATATCACATCACATATCCTCTATATATAAATCACACAAATATTGGAATTCATTTACTAAATTTTCATTCTACTAGGAAGAACACATAATCTTGTAAAAATAATACATAATGTACTTTAAAAACACACCAATGAATAGATTGGATCATACATACATTGAAAACACTAACACCAATGATGGAGCTAAATGACATTTATTTTTTAAAAAATATCCAAATTTATAGATTAATTATATTTTTTATAAATTAAATTAAATATATTCATCTGCAACCCAAAGAACATATATTCATTATCAAACATAGAATTTCACATCAAACCACATTTAGTAATTTATCAAACATTCTTTAATCTTTCAGTATAATTGCAACAAAATTTTATCAGCACAAATACATAAAATGGAGTATTATCAATAACTACATTTTCACTACATTTCTATCATCTTAATTGTCCATTGTAAAAAAATCCAATATATAAATATATGTCAATTATTTAACTAGTAAATAATACCACCAAACTTAGATGTCTTTATTTAACTGATGATTCCTCAAAAATTTCCAATCAGATATGCATTAAACATTAGTTATAACAAATCTTCAAGCTATTTACTATAGAAAAAACTTCTTCTTTTCCAAATTATTTTAGAAAGTATTGAAAATCCTCCCCCAAATTTGTTTTTATTCATCCATGAAGATAATTTCAATAAATCTTATTCTGTATTAGCTACAACCTAATGGAGGTGTTTCTCCAGACTAGCAATACCTAGTGTGATTTGAAAAAATGTTCTTTAAAACTATCTAAGATACAAAGTGAGATGATCCAATATACAATTTTATAATATTTAATAACTCAAACATCATATTTCAAAAACCCATAACCTAAAGGTTTATTATGTTTTTTACAAGTTAAATATTAGACATATTTTATTATAATATTAAATATTTCACTGTAATCAAATATCATAGAAGCCTATGCAAAATCCACTTAAATAATACTCATCTTCATTACATGGGGAATGGAAATATTAGAAGGTTCAATCTCAAAATATTATTAAGAGAAATATTATCATCATTTCAACAAGGGATAAGTTATAATAATTTGAGAAGACATAGTCATGGAGGAAATATCTTATGAGGAAAATTTACTAGAAAATGTTTTTTATATGTCATGCTATTAGTACATGTATTCTCAAAGAATAAAACATGTACCATGGAATAAGTGTGTGAGATACTAATCATAATAAGTGGAGAATAATCATATTCACATCAAATATAATTTGGTATGTCATTATAACATAATATAAAAAGGAATTACGAAACAATAATAATCCCAAAGAGTCATAATACTGCCTGAAACCCAATCAGGCTCACCTTTTTTGTTGTGAAAAAATCCATGTATTTACACCCTATTTTTTTTTCAAAAAATCCATGAATATAAAAAAATTATGTTGTTAATTAATATATTCATGAACACCTATTATGTTGTCAATAATACAAGAATCTACACCCTTTAATATGTCAAACACTCTTTGTCATTCCACCCTTTAATTTTTGATGTAATCCATGATTTTTCATCCTTTATGATTTTATAATTCATAGTATGTCCACCCTTAAATTTGTAAAAAATACAAAACATTTATACCCTTTAAGTTATGAGAAAAATCTAATCTTGTTTTTGGTAAATTCTGTAATAGAAATTAATAATTTGAGAAATTTATGTTGTGATCAAATACAACTATATCTATGATTTACGTTGTCAACAAATAAATGAATGTCCACCCATTTTGTTGTGGAAAAAATCTAATTATTATAACTCTTTTTGATGAAAAATTATAAGCATGTCAACCATTTATTTTATGGTTATCTAAAACCCTTTACACACAATAGGTTTTAGAAAACACTAATAATGTACAACCATTTTGTTTGACCATATGAAATCATTTCCACCATTTATATTGTGACCAAATCCTATCATTTAGACCCATTAAGCAGTGGTGATATCCATGAATATCCACACTTAATTATCTAATGATGTTTAAAACCTTAACTAATCCATTAACGAGTTATATATGAAACCACTAACCAATAACCATTCATATATGTTCGATAATATATAAATAATTTATAATATCATGAAAACCCATTAAGGGAAAATGGGTTTATATAATTTTTATATGGAATCACATAACGTGCTATCAAAAGTTGATCGATTGATTCCAAAAGTCTACTCAACAAAAATAAATATTTCATGAAGTAATTTATCTGATAAATTATAATTCATAACACCATAAGATATATATACTTTTAAAAAGGAGTGGAGAAAGGAATCAAAACCATAAAATGTGTATTTCTAAAACATTTTTTAATAATTTTGTAAAATACAATATTTTTAATTTATTGTAAGTATTATATTGAAGAGTTTTACATTAATAATTTAAAAAGAACATTATTTAGCATGATATATCAATTAATGATCATTTATAATCATGAATTGTATTTCCAAATAAATGTGTACTGAAACATAAAGTATATTTATTATGAGAGAAAAATCCATTTTAATATTAAAAATACATTTATTGAATATATACATAATAAAAGGAGTGATAAAAAAATTCATTTTAAAAGTGCTAAAGATAAATTTTAACATCAATAGAAAAAAAAAATTAGTTTTAAAATAATGATGATGATAATTAATGTGAAGAGTGAATGTGGATATATAGGATAAAGAGTTCATTTGTAAAGGATGAGAATTATTTTTAACATCATCAAATTTTATGAGTAATTAAATAAATCAAGTAAGAGGTATTTGATATGAATAAGTAATTTAGCCATAAAAAAAGTAGGGTAGACAAAATAATATCATAATAGGATAAAATAAAAAATTCAGGAAGAACCATATTCAAATAGGAATAATTATGACTCATGAAAAGAACCGAAGTCAGAAAATCCCTTACACGTTTAGTAATTCCTAAATTGAAAAAATATTGGAAAAAAGAAATTGTGTTGGAATTGAAAATATAATAATTTTAATAGATGGTATAATTTAAATAATCCATAGGAAAGTATATAAATAAAAAATTAAAAGAATGATGAAGATAGAATATGTCTGAATCATAGAAAATCATCATTAGAAAAACCATTAACATTGCTCACGACTTCGATAAAGTAACCTTTACATTCTTACTCCATATAATAACTCCATTAAAAAGAAGAGTATGGTTTTCAGGGATGGTCTGTTGAGGATAAAATACCTATATTTTGTTTTTAGGAGTATTTCTGACTCACATGGGAAGATATTTGTTACAATATAGGTCTTATGGTGTTAGGAGTTGTGGGGGCGATGAAGGGATCCTTTTATAAATGAGAGGAGTGCAATAATTGTAATTATAGATATGCTATTCACGAAACATGGCTCCAAAAGTGGATAATAATAGATAGGTAAGATGTTTTTGTCAAAAAATCTCTCATGTACGCATTTAGTGACATGTTTAAAAACAAGTATTAGGTATTTACAATTTTGATTTAATAATTTTACTAATTTTACTTTCTATCATGGAAAATGATTTTTCCAAAAGAAATTTATTTTTTATAAGTAAAATAAAATAGACCATATTACATAATGTGGACCATCTATTTCAAAAATTAAATCAATTTATGTACCTATTATTTATAAACGTGGAGAGAATTTCTTCGAAAATAATAATATATATTGTTTTAAAAAAAATTTAAGAAAACTTTAAATAATGTATTAAAAATTTAAATATTGGATTATAAATTAAAAATAATATATTTTGAACAATACTCTTTATTATAATATAAGTATTTTCTCAATAAAATGTTTGATAATTCTTGTTTATTATTCTGGTGTCCTTGTGATCTTATAAATGTCATGGTTTTTGTAAAAATATTATTATTTAATATTTAACTACAAAGAATTATTTTACAAAAAATATATAAAATTAATCCTCATCTAATGTTGTTATGATAAATCCAGAAATTAAATTCATATATTCTTGTTAAAATTATAAAATTTAATAATTTATCATTTATATGGAAACAAAAAATTTAACGATAACATATTCTATTGGAAAATGATTATAAAATTATAAATATTATTTTTTCATATAAATTATTAATAAATGAGTGTTATTTTTTTATATTTTTAGACATAAAGTTAGAATAATTATCTAAAATAGATAAATTTAATTTATTTAAATTAAAGTGATACTTTAACAAAATAACTAATTCCAAATAACTCATTTACAATTATCATGATATTTATCATTAATCTGAGTTACAATTTTTTTTGGTTAAAACTAAAATTTTCCTCATTACATAATTTAAATATTCTAATGGCTAAAATGATAATCATTATATCCATTTCAATTTATAAAAGTGATAATTTTTTTAATTTTTGTGCACATATAGTATATATTTTTTTGAAATAAATGTATCTTTATAGTAAATAATGAAATTATTAGATTCATTATAATAACTATTGGATAAATGTTATTTTTTTATTTCATATATCAGAAATAAATTTCATTAAAATAATTATTTAAAAATATTATAATAAATTGTATAATGTATAAAAAGTTAATTTCTAGAATTTTTAATGGATAAGATGATTTAATATTTCTAGCCACACTAATTGAATTTTATCATTGAAATAACATTAAAAATGAATATTATTTTTTAATCTAAAGTCAATACATGAGATGTATAAAATACATGTGATATAAAAATAGCTGATTACATTAAAAAATGTATATATAATTAAAACATCTACTTAGATATCCCTCATGATCTCTGTGTAAGACATAAGGGTAAGATAATATTTATTTCATATAATTTATGGAACTTCAGGTTGTACATATATTTTGAAATTTACATGATCTTGATATTCTCTTATAATTTTTTTGAATCAAATAATAATAGATACAGTTTAACATTGTTTTGGTCTAGGGAAAACCCTTGTGATCCAACCTCACTTCCATTATTATTCAAATAATCATCATATAGAATACTTCAAAAATCTCATGTCATTTAATTCTTTTATTTACATTGATTTATTAAAATTTCTTGGTATACTTGGTAATTTTATGGCTATATGAGGATTTACTTTAATATTTTTATTTAATGGTATCATGGTTTTGTTTTTGATCATCGTGGTGTGAGAAAAAAGTTACTCAACATATTATATATTTAATGTGAAATTAATACGTAAATACTATGGTATTATATTATCCCTACTATTTTAATTATAAATCACTAACTAAGCTATCTAAGGGTATCCATAATATTGAAAATTATTGATATTAACCTCATTAGTATATGTATGATAATGAATCAAATCTATCACATATAATTATAATATCCCTAATATTGGGTTTCTATAAAATTATTTGAGTTAAAAAACTCTCATGATTCAATATTAAGTATTTCATAATAGAAATATATTTTTTTCACGAGAGTTCATAGTCAACCTTGGACTAATATATGATCATAGTTTTATTTGGAATATGAAATATATTTTCTATAATTTAATAATTAATATTTAGTCTTTTTGGAAATATCCATTTTATTCTCAAGTTTTTTTAAATTCATATAAATGATTAAAATTTATATTTTCATGGTAATAAAATTGGGGTAATTTATTTATAAAAATATACGTTTTATTCAATAATAAAATAATTTGGGTGGTTATATAATGCTAATAAAAAAATCCTAGATAAGATAGTGTGTCATGAATGAAACTCCAAAAACACATATGGAACTCTGAAATATAGGATAAGAATACCTTAATGATCATAATAAACTTTCTTTATTTTTATTGAGAAAGGCATTATTCGTTCCCTTAGTTTTGGAGGATGTTTATTCTCATCAGCTTTTTATCCATTTTATTTTGGGAATTGAATTTTATAATTCCCAAATCCCCTACATTTATTAAATTAAAATGATATAGAAAATATAGGGTGAAATTTATTTCCCCCATTTTGTTAGCTAAACAGATCAATTTTCCAAAAATGGTTGCATGATGACCTCATTTACCAATAATAAATAAACATAGAGTTCTGTTGAGACATGTCTCTAGGTTATTTCTCATGCATTACTAAAAATAAATAAATTTAATGTCCTTTCATCCATGATCAATATCTATATAACGTCTATAAAAAATTTCTATTCTATTCCTTAGTGTTTCTGGATTTAAACTAGGATCAAATTGATAATAAAAATTTACTAGAGTAGGTTAATCATAAATACATGGGTTTTCTCTCTAGATATTATCTCATTTGGTAGTTTATTAGGACACTCACCCAATTTAATCATTATTAACTCCCTTCCATATTTCAATATCCAATATTTTTATAAAGGAAATACTAGTAGTAAAATTACAAAAACTAAATCTGTTTAAATTTTTCTATAGAGGTAATAATAAATAATTAATTTGTATATAATAACTTATGAATCTATAGGATTTAAATAAGTTTTCAATTTTTATATTTCTATTTGGTTCACTAAAAATAATATTAAAATAATATAAAATAATTTATTGTGGTTTATAATAATCATGTGAGTCACTAATGTATATCTCTATGGAGTTTCAAACTAGGTGTACCATTTGGATTCTTTTTCATTCACTAGGTGAAGATCGAGTTAATACCTAACCAACATTTATAGTTATTACCACTTGGAACATATATTATATATATTTCTTCCACTTTATTTTATTCTAAAAGGGATTTCATTTCTTGTAAATAACACACTTTCTAATTAAATAGAATTTTACGATGTTATCTGAAAATTATACTTACACATAGTGTTTAAACTAAATATATCTCATCAAAATGAACTAAAATAACAAAAATATTTTTTTAAAATAATTACTACACCTTACTATGATATGAACCAAGACACCGTATACCCCCACTATCAGTTTCTATATAAAAACATATTATTTAAAACAGACCTCTACACCATGTTAATTAACCCAATAATTAAATTCAATAATTAAATAATTTAACCATTACATATCATAATAATCAAACTATTAAATGACCTAAATAAATAATTTAATTTTTAAAATCTCTACATAAGAAACATATTTTAAAAAAACTATGAAACTTTATCAATATTTTAACCACATTATGAACCATTATAAATTACATATAGGTTATAATCATTTTCATATTTTTGGGAATGGAAGCATAAGAAATGGGTGAGATCAAATCCTTAGTAAAAAAACATATCAACATGTCATCATGGATTAGGTTATAATACTAAGATAAAACATAAAAATGGTATATATATATCATATTAAATAGAACATGGAACAATAATAGTTATCCATATGTCATTATAATAGGACTTTTAATATCATATCAATAGTAATGTATCATATACTAAGAATGTGAGAAAGTGAATATCATCTATAGAGAAAAATCAAATACATATGACATTAAATACGGAATGTAATTGAATCATAACATAATAAGTAATTAGAAAAAAATATAATCAATTAGAATAATCATATTATGAGAAAACCAATCATGTTCACCATTTTTGGTTGTAAACAAATCAAATTATATCTACGACTTAGATTGGGATAAAATAGAGACATTTCTAATAAATAATTTGTGATCAAATATAATTATGTATTCCATTTAAATTATAGGAAAATAAATAATGCCCACCCATTACATTATAAACAAAATCTAAGTGTTTACAACCATTAATATTTGAAGAAATCCAATCATGTCGACAATTATTTTGTGATGAAATAAAATCCTTAACACCATTTATGTTTTGAAAATAACCCAACATTTCAAACCATAATATTTCAATCAAATCCAAGAATTTACACCATTTATATAAGGATAAAATCTAAGCATGTTCACCCATTTTGCCTTGAGAAAATTGAAGCATGTATACTCTTTTAAGTTGGGAATCATCCAATAATTTCAACCCATTATGATGTTAAAAAATCCAATCATGTAAACCTTTTATGTAGTTAATAAATCCTAGCATGTACACATGTTATATTATGAAAAAATAGAAGTATGTACGAAATTTAATTTTTGAAAAATATAAGAATTTACCATCATAAATTTAGGAAAAAATCATATATTGTCCACCAATTATGTTGTGAATAGATCCAAGCATGTATACCCTTTATGTTATGAATATATCAAATCATGGACACCCTTTAATTTGTGAAAAAATAAGAGAATGATTATTATTTATTATATCAGGAGATATTTAATCCTAACGAGTGTTTTTTAGGGTTATATAGGACACCAACCATCAAATTCCATATACATGTGTTACTTATGATATTAATCATATATAATATTATGAAAATACCTATAATTAGAAATAGTTTCAAAACATTTCTAAATTGTTTCAATTAACATGGTATCAAAGCTAGATTAGATGATTCAAAAAATTCAACCACCCAAAAAGAGTATTTATAAAAAGTATTAATATGTTGAATCATAAAACAATACTATAAATGAGCCACATCATTTTAAAATGAAGATAAAGATGAAGTGAAACCATAAACATTGTATCTTGTAATGAATTTATAAATAATTTTATAACATACATTGTTATGAGAATCAATAAAAATATACATTCTACAAGTTGATGTGAAGACTTATCGAAAACATATTTTAATAATAAATATAAAATATAATCATGTTTTAGAAACACATAATAGTTTTCCAATTAATTCTGGAGGGGAATATAAAATATATGTTCATTAATGGAAGAACCCTTTTAGTATTAAAAATACCACTATTGAAACCTATAATGTAAAAATACAGATAAAAAATTCATTTCAAAAGTGGAAAATCCAAATTTAATGATCACCTAAAATAAATAATATTTTTTATTTCAAAATATTATTAGGTAATATTGGTGGGAAGGGTGAATATGAATATAGAAGTGAAATAACACATCTGGAGAAGATAAAAATTTACTATCAATATAATTAATTTTAATAAAGAATGAATTCCATAAATAATGATTTATTTGATGTTAAAAAGAAATTTTCCATGAAAAAAAGAGTAAATAAATTTTAATATCACCATAGGAGAGATTATATCAGTCTATAATAAAGATAGTAAATGAAGAATAATAATGACGGAGGAAAAGAAGTTGAATTATGAAAATACCTTACATGTTATGTAATTCCTGAATCGAAACACTTGAAAAACATAAGTTATGAATCCTTTATAAATGTTTCATATTTCATGAAATTTATGATAAAAATAATCTCTGTGGAATTATATACACCACACAAAATATATCAACTTGTGAATTTGAAATATGTCTCAAAGAAATAAAATCGAGATAAGAAAAACTCCCATCTTTTATCTCATCTTTCATAAATGAACATTAAATCTGTACTACATGGATTAATTCTATGGAAATTTCGTTTGTGTATTTGATTTGTGTTCAATTGGGGAGAATAAAAACTATAATATTTTTTATTTTAGTGTTGGAGAGGGATTTCAGTAGCTTTCGGTTAAACTAGTGGGTTTATGGTGTATAGAGGAGTAGGGTGGGGAAGGGACCATTTTATAAGTGAGAGAGTTTCATTTTTGAAATAAGATGTGAAATATTCATTAAATGTTTCTCCAGAAGTGGGAAATAATGGATTAGGGATGAGAGTTGTCTGAGAAAACCCTCAATCACAAATTTGGAGACATGTTTTAATTATATTTTATGACTTTTATCGAATAGTTTTAATCATTTTATCATCATAAATAATTATTAAAAAAGTAATTCATTTTTATTCCTAAAAATAAAATAGTAATTATTACATAATTTTGTCTTATTATTAGTTATGTTAAATACATTCCTTTAGATAATACATATATATGTAGAAAATTCAATTTTAAAATAATAAATTTACAACACATGAAAACGTTTTTATAAAAATATATCATAAGCTATATAATATCAAATATGGGTTCTTAAATTAAACATAACATTTTTAAATAAATAATTATACTTATTATATACATATTTGGATAATAAAACGTTTCATTGATTTTATGATATCACATTATACTAATTATGACATAAAAGTAATAAAATCTGTGAAATTTTGTAATTTTCACTATTCATATAAAAATTAATAATTTCATAAAATAAAAAAATGAATCGTAATATAATATTTTTATGGTGAATCTCAAAATGGAATTCATTTTTTGAAATTAAAATTTCAAATTTCTCGAATTTAAATTTTAAACGAAAATAGAATTTATAATGGAATATGTTTTTATTGGAAAATGACATTAAAAAATTTATTGTTCTTTTTATTTTTCCCAATCAATTATAATTAAAGGATTTTAGTTTTTTAAATTATAATTTTCGATATAAAATTATATTTTTAATTTTAAAGGGAACAATTTAGTTTATTTACAGTAAAAATATACTATGTTTCTAAAAAAATATTTTAGAATAATCCTTTTACCATTGTCATGGTATTTATTATTACTCATTGTTACTTAATTTTATGAATAAAAATGAAATTTAACATATAACATAATTCTATTAATCTAATAAAAAATAATAAAATCAATTCCTTTAATTCAATTTTTATGTAACAACCCCCACCCTAGTCGCCCGAAGATAATGTATTCTTTATTATATTGGCATAAATACAAAGGGTAAAATCTAAAAGAACCAATAAGTTTAGAAGTTTTGGAGAACAATATACATCGATTATATCCATTTTACATTTGTAATAAAAAATAAAAAATATTACATAATGAATGAAAATGAACTGCATCCTTGAAAACACAATCAATGATTTCTTCGTTATATCATAGGGAAAGGAAACAAAATAAGGGTGAGCCCAAATACTCATTAAGGGTTAGGTAAAGTGAAATATATCATGAATTAAAAATAACATTAAATATTTAAATATAAAAAAATGAACCACATTCAATTTAAATAATATTACTATCATGATAAGATCGGTCATAATAAATATGGAAAAAAATAACTGGAAACAAATGTCATTTAATTAATAAACTAATAATGAAATGAATATAAAGATAATATCATTATTAAAATATCATGGATAATAATAAAATAATTCTTAATTATGAAAATTTTTAGTTATTGGACATAATTCTTTGGGAATATGATACATCTATCATCAATATGTTTCACAACATTATTTAAAAAAGTAGAAACCATATTAATTTGGCCAACAAAATTATCTCATGAGACCTAATAATGCATCAAGGGGCTATATAATTCTAATCCCCACCCATCACTGTAGGTCCAAATAATTCATCATATATGTAATGACTGACTTAATTTGATATTGAATATACGTTATCCTCAAATATCTTTATTGATTAAGGATATAGATTTATCAATATTTCCCCTATTAATAAAATGGAATTAAAAATAAACACTATATGTAATAATGGAATATGGTTTAGGAAAGAGTCACATACATTATAAAAGATTATATATATTAAATATCAATGAAATATTTATAGAAAAATTATAATAATAAAGTGATTATTTTAAGAGAAAGTTAACAATCACAAAATAAAGTGAGATGGTACATCAAATTTTACCACTTGGTAATTTTTAAGTCAAGTCCTATTGGATGAGATAATTCAAATTGAAACATAAAATACCATAAATTATTATGGAATCATAATATATCATTTAAAAGTGAAATTATATACACTATATAAAAGAAATTAGGTGTAAAATAATAAAGTGTGCCCCAATAAAGGGATGTTGAGACGAAGTCCCTTACCTTGATTCTAAATCATCACATATGTTCTTTATCTTATAGATCAATAAAATCATGTTTCTTATTTAATTTATTAATAATTTTTTTCAAGTTTATCATTCATTTTTTAATGTATTAAATTGTAATGGGAATTTATGTATTCAATTACAGTTAGTTTTGGTGTTTTAACAATATTTGACTAATGTGTCAAAAATGACTTCATTAGGTTGACTATTGGCCTAAGAGGTCATTATTACAACATATAAAATATAGTAATCATGAAAAAATAGTCATAATTATACATATATTATAAATTTAAAACCAATAATTAATTATGGTTTTGAGAAACTAAGTGTGTTATGAACATGGAGATGGAATGTCGTACGTATGCATGAGTAATGGTTCCACTTTCCCATGATCATTATGGAAGAAAGGTGAGTGTTATTCTATCTTTACTGAATGATCATAATATGATAAATAACAAAATATTTTATTAAATATAATTATTTATATCATCCATGATGTGTGGGGATGAAAATTGAGTCACATCACTTCATGATGGAGGTAATCCACATATACACGAATGACATTATCATCATTTAGTGAGTGAAAAGGCAACAAAGAAAATGATATATTATCTTTTAATATTGACAAATAGGCCATTAATATCATAATTATATAATTTATATCACCTTTTATGATTAAATATATACATATCTACTACCAATGTAAAGCATTGTGAGAGACAAATCACATCTATACATTAGGCGATAGTCCTCTATAAAAATGAGCGTTGGTATCGTATCTCGAATGAAATGGAAGGTAAAATGGTATATATGATATAAATACTCTATAAATATAATGATATTATAAATGTGATATATAAAATTTATTTCAACCATCTTACCCAACCATGAGAGGTCATAATGTAAAAACTAAAGACATCGGTTAGTGAGGTGATAGTCTACCATACACAAGAATGATGATTTCATAACCATTTTATAGAAGAATAAATGGGTTTATGTCATTAAATTAACATAAAATCATCTTAGAATATTTAAGATACTAATTTTATTATATCATATATTTTTAATAAGAATTTAAGGGGGGTGTTGGAACAAATAAAATAATAACACTCATTGAAGAACACTACCTCTTATTCATGTAACATGTTTAGGTATACCCAAAAAAGTCTTCTTAGGATATATTTATAAAAAAAAAATATGGCTTCCAATATTAGGGTATAGAAGTTGGTATGTTTTCTTTGTATGTGTTGGCCGAACCAAAATGATTTTAAGGTGTGTATAATAGAGGAGAGAGGGTAGCCTTTTATATGTGGCGTGAGTGGTACACTTGTAATTTTTGAAAAAAAATGTGTAACCACATTTTTCACATTCCAAAATGATAAAATATTTTGAGTGATAAATAATTATACATTATAATGTCTAAATATGGACATGAAATATATTTGATAATAAAATTTAGGTAAATTTACCCTTATTTTTTAGTTTAACCACTAGTAAACCCATTTTTACTTTCACAACGGTAAATAATTTTTACTATTTTTAGTATTATTTTTGGAAAAAAATTATGTTGGAATTAATATATAATATAAAAAATTATCATTCCAAATATTAAATAAATTTTTAAAATTTTCTTTCATGGAAGTGGAAAAAATGAATTTAAAGTTAATCTTGAAGACATGATGAGAATGATTATTTTAAAAGAGAAAATGTTCAAAATTTAACAAAGTTTTTATGTCATAATTCGATATAAAAAAATTAAAATGAAATTAATTTTATTAATTGATAAATATTTTAACTATTTCTAATTTAAAACCAATTTAAAATATAATTTATCTTAATAAATAATTTATTCCAAAATACAGTTTTCAATCAAACTACAATATTTTTCATTATTCATCGAAAAATGAAACATTTCAGAAAAATCCCAAAAATTCATAAGAAAATAATTTTTATATAATGATTTATAAAAATATGTTAATTTTATCTAGTAAATTTTCACAATAGGGTATAATAAATTTTATATTATATGTGAAAAGTTTGACTAAAGGGCCTTTTAGAACTAGATATAGCTTTTTAAAGAAATTTCTCATTCTCTTAAATGATTATGATTTTAATTTATAATAAATAGATAAAAAATGTACATTTTTAAATTAATATTTTTCATAATTTATTTTCCCTTATTTATACCCAAAAATTTAATGGCTAGGTTAATATGGCCCCATTTAAATAATAATTTAATAGAGTAGAATGTTTTGTTTAAACCCAGTGTTGCGTGCATTGCAAGTTATGAGAGAAAAAAAATTTATTATAAAACAAATAAATATTAAATTACTGGTGTCTCACATTATAATTTTTTTAGAAACTAATTTTAATACAATTATGGACAATTCATAAAAACAATTTTTAAAAAATATATTTTATATGTATCGAATGAATTTTATAATTCTATAGAAATAAACACTAGATGGATGACAACATATTATTTTGTGTATGATATCAATAAATTTAATTTAACTCATTATTAAAAAATTATATAGTAATACGATTAGCATAAAAAAATAAATTTTTCTAAAATAAATTTTTCTGCATAAAATGATTTTATTGATTATTTAACTACAACAATTAAATTTTATCAAATCATTATTTTTTACAATAAGTTTTTCGCATCTAATTTCAATATGTGAAATGTATAAAATATATGTTATACATAAATATCATAGTAAATTAATATTTACATTTTTATATCATTAAATAATATAATTAACTAGGCCATCATTATCTCTACATAAGACCTAAGGATAAGATATCATATGGTGGAAGTCCTGGGTGGATGTTCAATTATAAGGGATCATATGGAAATTTTTATGAGATTTAACATCTCCCATAGTTGATTTCACTAAAATAAAAATTATTTGATTTCTATTTTGGATTAGACTAGGGTATACTTCAGTGAAGCAACATCCTTTATATGGTCATATAAATGAGCTTCATACGAATGATTTCTACTATGAAACAATATTTTATTCATTATAGATTTCATAAATTTTTTATTTATACGTACTAATTTAATTTCTATATTATAATCATAAAAGTAAATAATTTTATTTTAATGTATCACTGTTTAGATATTGTTTTTTATTGTGTATGGAAAAATATATTCAATATAGTATTTATTTAATTGTTTATTAATAAATATTTCTCAAGGAATTACATTCTCATCATATTAAATAAATAGTGTGCTCATCATTTTATTTATCTAACACTAATAGGAATAGCTAAGAGTGTCCATAAGATAAACAATTATCAATATCAACCTCACTATCTTAGGAAATTTAATGTAGGAAATATTTTTATTGTAATAAAAATATCCCCCACATTGAGATTCTCTTTAATCGGTTGAGTTAAATTCCTCCCATGATCAGGTATTAAGTTCCTAATAATTGAATTATGTTTTTTATGAGAGTTTATAGTCATCCCTACAATGGTCAATGATCATAGTTTGATTTAGTGTATGAATTTTTATCTCTATATTTGGTAATTAATATGGAGTCTATGTGGAGAAGTACATTATACTTTAAAAATTCCATCAAATTCATCTAAAGGATGAAAAAAATGATTCTCATAAAGAACACTCCCAAAAACATAAAATTAGGATAAAAAGATAATATAAAAACAGTTTTTATTTGGTAGTAAAATTAGTATATTTTTATTTCAATATCATAGAATACACTATATATATACTAGTGTGCCTTATTTTGTTTCAATAATACATCCAAAACAATAATGTAGAGAATAAGTGTTTTATAATTATTATGTTCCACTTTAATGAAATTTATATCATATGCCTTTACCTATTACCATGTTCTAAGAGGTTTCAAATGGTCGTCATATTTTTTAGCCTTTATATAAGGGAATTGATTTATATAATTCCCATGTTCCTCAAATTTATAGAATTGAACTATTAGTGGTAATATAGGATGAAATAAATTATTCTACAATACATTAACCTAATTAATTTTCTTCAAAACAGGATTCTTGATGACCTGCTCTTATAAAAATTTATGGTCATATATTTATTTTTTGAATGCCACATGTTTCTTCCTTAAACACATAAGGAATTAAGTCTTGTTCATTACTAGTCTTTATCCCTAGAACTTTCTTAAAACTCTATCTTTTTACTCATTGAAGTGTTTTGAAATTCAGATTAAGTAATATTGTTAATAATAACTTATGATAGTTACTTATGTGTAACCACAAGTATTTTCACTCCAACTGTTGTATCCTTTGGTGGATCATTAGGATAGTCACTGAATTATCTATGCTTTGCATTATTTACTCGTCTAAACCTTTCTATGCACATTAGAAAAATAATTTAATGTTTAACACTATGAACACCAAAATTAAATTTATTTACAGAAATATAAATAAATAATGAAAAACAAAGAATATTTATAGCCTAAAATATTATTCAATAGGATTTAGTCTAGGTTGTTGATGTTAATTTTCCTAGTATATCATCAATTCTTATAAAAAAAATGTTCTCAAATTATTTGAAATGGTTCTTAAAGTTCTTATAAATCACTAAATCAAATTACTTTGGTGTATCAAATTGGTTTTCTAATTAGACCACTTTTTCCTTCACTAGTTGAAGATCTATTTAATAACATACCACCATTTTCAAGCTTATTACCCCTAAGAGAATCTCTTCTTGAGCATATATTCAATTGTTTGTATCTAGAAAAGGGGATTCATTGATAAGAAAACACAACATATATGATTTAAAAAAATTGGATGTTATACAAATTTTGAAATTACCCCTAGGGTTTTCAATAATTTTCTCTCCACCTAAATTAATAAAAATAACTAAAGTGATGGAACACCTTCAAAATATAGAATAAATGATTACTATGTTGTATAACTTGCTTGATATACAACAAAGACCAGAAAATATAACGTGATATAATATGAAAAATAATTTACAACTGTAGGATTTAATATTATTAAAAATATAATGAAAAATATATATAATGGTTTTAGATAAATAAAATTTCTTTCTTAGAGAATAAAAAATATGTACTCAATTTTCTATAATGTCATTTTAATTTTCAGAAATATATTTTCTTCAAAATTGTTTTTATTACATTTTTAAAATGAAATTACAATTAATTTATACTAGTTTTATGAAAACATATTTGTTTAAATGAATATTAGTTTTGGAATAATCATGGTACAAATATATTTTAGTGAAAATTAAGGATTTTATTCAATGGATTTATTTTCCAGTGATGAGTGAAAAATGCCATTTTTTGTAAAAAAATGGCTTTTATTTTCACGTAAAAGTACCAATATGTTTTTTATTTGATGGTTAATTAAAAAAAACTTCAATTAATTAGAAATAATTTAATTAATTACATATTGATTATCATTATAATTTATTCTGGTATAATTTCAATTTTTTGCATAAAACACATTTTTCTAAAAAATGTTTTTTTTTTTGTGAAAAATGTATTTTTACCTCAATTAATTAAATTAATATACATTAATTAATTGATTTATTGAAATTTATGGAGATTATATTAAATAAAACACTTTAATATACATTTTATGGTTTTTAATGGGCATGTAATGAATGTAAATTTAGTTTTATGGATAAAATTTATTTTTCTAAAATTAGATTACATTGTAGTTCACACTCTTATTTTGAATTATATTATACCACTTATAGAACGTGAATACGGTATTAAGGTTAAACTTTTTCACTATAAAATAATTATTATTAGTTAATAAGGTAGTCATTATATTAGGTATTAATAAATAGTAACCACAGTGAATATCAATCACAACGGTTAAGCGTAAAATGGGATAAAATGTGTAAAAATAAATGGATTTTGCATCAATATAACCCAAAAAATATATGTAAACCTCATTGTTTGTATTTAATTCCCCCAATAAATTATAAAATTCTTATAGGATCCACTTTGGATTCATTTTCCTTGAGTAATACATTAGTATACTTTAATATTTAGAAACATTCGAAGAGTGTCATTAGCGTCGGTTATTAAATAGAACGTCCTTACCTAAAATATTTATTCTTATTGAGCCATTTATCTTGAATAAAGCCTACCAAAATATACCCCAAACATAATTATCCACTTTTTACAGGTTCTTTTGTCCCCAAAATACCAACCGTAAGTTTCTTAAGAGGATATTCAAATGATCTTTTTCAAATAAGAGGTAACAATCTTAACCGAAAATGTTAGTTTTTTACCACCTTAAATTATTTAGTTATACTTAAAATATAATTAAACTATTATCATATGTATATATATATATGTGTGTGTGTGTGTGTTTAATTATGTTTATGTAATAATAATTATCTATATCCTTCTCCATAAAATGGGAATCAAAACCATCACTATGGTGTACAACGGGCCATCACCTCACGAATTGATATAATTTGTTTTCCATCACCAAATAACATGGATGGAGTATATATATGAATTTAAAGAAAATAATTTATGAATATTTTTTACTCTAAAATTATAAAATAATAATTATTCGTTTTATCAAATACTATTAGAAAATGATAATGTCCCTTAGGAGAATGTATGGATTTCCACCTCTACGAAGTGATGTGGTCCATTTTTTCACTTCCACATTACATGGATTATTATAAAATTATATATAATGAAAAAAATAAAATTTTTATGAAATAAATTTCATTATTAATATGAGGAAATCTCATCTTATGCAAAATAACCAAAACATCCACGATGAAACATGAAAGTGAAAACTAAGTAGTTAACACATGAAATAATGATAATAGTGGAAGGTTTTGAAAAAATGGGTGAAAAAAGATATAAGTGAATCAAATATGATATTATATGTTTGAATAAATTTTTAATAATCAAGTTTAATACATCTAAATTTATAAACAGGATGTTAATAGCACGTTCAACTATATGGAAGGGTAAGGTAAAGGTTTTCATCTCAACATACACTACATTTATAATTTTTTAATATTAGGGTCATATTCTATTTTATGTGGCCTATATAATAAAACTTTTACTTATATAAAACGAATATCTATTTTTTCATTATAATTAATATTTCATTTAAATTTTAATCTTTCAACAAAATATAATATTTACCGAAGCGGTAAGAATTTATTTTACAATCTCATTTTGTTGCTATTCCTTGAAGGAATAATATAATCAATCTTTCCTAAAATAAATATAATTTATTACATTCTTGTTATTAATTAGATTCATATTTTTGTTTTAAATTTTACTCTATTGGGAACTTTAATCATGATGTTTTATGTTTAATAGAAATTCTAATATTATTTCCCTTTTTGAGAATATATATTTTTCTTCCATGTCCATAATTTTCAAAAATATTTTTAAAAAGTATTTTTTGATTACAGAAATTATTTATTAAGGATATTTTATGTTACCATTAAAATTTTAAAACTATTGAAAGTAATATCTATATTTTTTTGAAAGTTTAATTTTCTAATTTCGTTACAAAAATTCAAAAGGAATGTTTTCATAACACATACGACGTCAATAACCATTTTATGATACTTATATTCCTCTTATAAATTTCAATGGTTAAACAAATTAATTTTCATAATAAGAATTTATATTAAATTTTTTTCTTCTATTTTATTTTATTAAAAAAAGACTTTATTTAAATAATAAATCTATGTTTTGATGAATTGATGGTCAAATTTTATATCTAGATTGATTACGTGTTCATTTAAATTATCCTGAAACATTAAAATTATTTTAATAATATTTCATTGAATAATATATTTATCTACCATATTTATATTATTTGCATATTATTATTTCTTAAACCTTATACCATTTCTACATATTTTTTTTTAAAATGATTATTATTTTAAGGTCTCTAGAAATATTGTTATTCCATATTCATTACTCAACAGGAATATTTTTAGAAAAGGAATATTATTTTTGAATTAGATTATTCATTAAATATATGAGGAATTAATTGGAAATTGTGTTAATGGTAGAACCTGGTTATATATATCCCCTCAATGCGTCGGAAAGTATCATAAGAAAAACCAGTTGTATAGCCTTATTAAATGGATTTTTGTTGAATACATACACATATTTAAAAATATATTTTCACCAGGCCATGATCAAGATGTATAATATTATGAATTTACTTCATTTGGAATTTTTATATAATTATCCATGAAATTATTACATTGAAATTAACCGAGGATGAAATTCATGTTCATGTTATCGATAAAATGGATTGTGTTTTCATTTATTTACCTTTCTGTATTTATTATTACTTATTTACTCAGGATAGATTCCACTATACCATCCCTTAATGATTATTTGTGAAATCTATTATTATATATTCTTATACCCATAATATGTATAAGGAATCTATGAATGAGATTCAAGGATGTAGAATATTTACTTTTACTGTGTTTTAAATTTTATTTATATCGTAAAATGTGAAACATGTATGTATATTATTCTTATATACTAGTATATTGATCGATCCTTCATGTTGTAACCCATTGTATCTTCTTCCAATGTAATAAAGTAGACACCAATTTTGGGTTACTAGATTTTGGGTCGATATCATTGGTATTATAGTAATATTAGTAAAAAAATCTGAAATGTATTTTTGGAAAACATAGATTAGGGATTCTAACCAAATGTTGAACCTTGAGGATACATATAATTGTCGGATAATATCAGATTTTTTTTGTTAAGTTATAGATTATTTGGGTTTTCAAGAAATACCTACCAATATGAATACTATAATTTGAAATGGGTTTATCATATATTCATCTAGGGGTAATAAACATGAAAAGTGTTATTCGGGTATATCTTTTCCATTATTTTGGTGCATGGTGAACGGGCCCATAATGTGCACCTATTTTCATAGAATCGATGGATATGGTTTTATTAATTGACATTTTCTTTGTGAACCACTATAATGTTTTTGAATTTTTAATGACTATGAATGACTTTGGTAAAACCTAATATGTCCTATAATGAAATTATTATTTCAATATTTAGACATAATATAAATTATTTTCATGATTATACGAGTTCAAACTATGATTATTATTTCCAAAACTAAGATTAGTGGTCTCATTAAATTGTCAAAATCATAAGGAACCCTGTTAATAATGAATGTGGCAGATAATCTAATGATTTTCCTCTTAAGAAAATGAGTGTTTTGAGAGGTGTAATGTGAAATATTTTGATTATAAATGACAATATATTTAATTATATGATAAATAACCTGAATATTGTTGTGTTTCTGAATGAACAAAATAAAAAATTGATTTCCCTAAAGTTCATAAAGGAAAGAAGGGTCAGGTTCCTACATGTCATGAATGTGGGAAAAGGAAAAAATATCTATAAATAGAAGTTAAGATATTTAGTGTTTTAAAAAGAAGGACATATAGAAAATAATTCTTGAGGAAAACTATAATGTTTAATGGATGGGAGAAATCCTTGTCTAAATGCACCATTTTTTTCCAATGACTTTTTTTATAGTAATCAAGAGAATTATTAGATTCAATTCGGTAATCGCATGGTTAACTACTAGATTGTATAAGGTCATATGCTTTACCAACAATTGAAGTGAAATTATTTGTAAAGACCCGTAAATTTCAAGGAAATTTTTTTCTTAATTTTCTTTGGAATTTTACAAGAACGCAGTTTCTGACGGCACCTGATTCCGAGGCCCGGTGTGCCCGGAA
Source organism: Viscum album (assembly GCA_963277665.1). Lineage (NCBI taxonomy): Eukaryota > Viridiplantae > Streptophyta > Magnoliopsida > Santalales > Viscaceae > Viscum > Viscum album. The sequence continues at coordinate 543,335,752 of OY728132.1, forward strand.
TCATTTGCCGAAGTTTTGGCTCGGGTACGTTCAGTGAACAGACGAACGGGTTTTTCTAACTTTTGAACCGGTGCCCGGAATCGAATTCTGAGGGCACCGATGAAATCGCAGCGCCGGTATTCGCTTAGAAACGCCTCTTCCGGAGTTGCGTTTGCTCGGGTGTGGTTTTTAATTTTCGGGCTTAAAGTTAAGAAATAAAATAATTTTGCGACAACTTTATTTTATTTCGCTTAAGCCACTTGGAAGCCACTTGAAGCCACTTAAAGGCGGCTTGAACTGAGTTGAACTGGATAGGATGCTATCCAGAAATATCCTACCCCTTGGTAGGATATTTGTGAGGTGGGGCCCGCACGAGCCCCGCCGTTTCTTTCCGCTAAGAAACGCACCCGTGAAAACCCGTCTTAATGAAAGTCAACCGACGCGTTTTCTAAATTCTTAACAGACCATTTAATTGGGCGGTTTATTTCGTGAATTAAATGGGCTGTTTCTTTCGTGAATTAAATGGGCTGTTTCTTTCGTGAATTAAATGGGTCGTTTCTTTCGTTGAATTAATTCAACGAATTGATGGATCGTTTCTTAATCTTTTTTTTTCAAATTCGTTGGCGTATTAATAAAATAAGACCAACGCTTAACCTCTGGTTATTATGCGCTTGAGAGCTTTTGGGAGATTTCCTTCTTCTTCTCCAAGCTTTGACGAAGAACCTTCGAAGAACGAAGAACGCGAAGAACGTCGTTCTTCAACGAAGAACTTCTCCGCCGAAGAACACGATCCATCCGCGACGCCGTATCCGCGACGCGACGTACTTCTTCCGCGTCATCCCTTCCGCGTCGGTTTTCCGCGACGAACGCCTTCGATAACAACTCTTCCTCCGACGTCAAAGGAATCGACACCAATATTCCACGACTCCGCCAACGTGTGATTATCGAGGTAGAGATTCTTGAGATCGTTGCTTTCTTTATATCTTGACTTTCCTCGAGACTTGACGAGGAACGCTCTCTTTTCCGACGAAGAACGCCGCAACTCCTTTCTTCGTTCACCGTGACAACGAAGGGGACGCCATCTCATCTTCGGACAACCTTCGTCGGCAAACGAAGATCCGCCAACGTCGTGTCTCTTCGGGCATAGCACTTCGTCAACGGATTTGACGAACGACGACCGCGACGCCCGACCTCCGCGACGCCGTCTTCCGCGGATCGTAGACGATTCTTCGAATCTTAAAACCGAGGTAGGGGTTTTTGTTTTCTTTTGGATTCCTCATTTATTCTTGATCGTGCTTTTATCAAGATTAACGTGTGACATGTTTTTCTTTAAGTTGCGTTATTATTATTAACGCGAGGGGGGCCGGATCGCACGAACACGGCCGAACCCCCCTCCAACGTTTTTGTTGATTTTTATCTTGCGGGAGGAAGCAAGTGGCGTGGTGCCGTCGCACCACGCGGATGAACGTGCAAATATCATCGCGATACCGTCGCACGCACCTTTGAAGAATCAACAAGAACACGACGCCGTCGCGCCGCGTTGAATATTATCAAAGCACGGCGAAGGGACGCGGTGCCGTCGCACCGTGCCGGATGACGAACGCCGCGGCCGGTTCCGGGCCGCGGCGGGACGAGAAGACCGCGGCCGGTTCCGGGCCGCGGCGGGACGAGAAGACCGCGGCCGGTTCCGGGCCGCGGTGGGACGAGGAGACCGCGGCCGGTTCCGGGCCGCGGCGGAAGATAAGACCGGCGGCCGGGCCGCCGGCGTCGGAAGCCGAAGAGGGGACCGGATTTTCCGGTCCCGTTGGAGAAAACCGGCCGGCCGGCTGGCCGGCCGGAACCGGGGAATTAATTCCCCGGCCATCTGGCAAAACCCCCCTCTTAATGAGGGGGGCGGTTTTAATTTAAAGGGAGGGGGCCGGCTGCCCCCTCGGACCGGCTCAAGCAGGCCCCCCTCATGTGAGGGGGGGCGGTTTAATAAAATCGGCGCGGCATAGCCGCGCCGCCACCCTGAGGAAGCGGGGGTTTAACCCCCCGCGTGCGGCACCCCGTGCGGCACCCGCTGCCGCCGCCAGCGTGGCCCGCCGCCGCCGCCCGCGCGGCCCGCCGCCGCCGCCAGCGTGGCCCGCCGCCGCCGCCCGCGCGGCCCGCCGCCGCCGCCACCGCGGCCCGCCGCGCCGCCGCTCGCCGCCGCCGCGCCGCCGCTCGCCGCCGCCGCGCGCCGCCGCCGTCCACCGCGCCGCCGCGCGCCGCCGCCGGCCACCGCGCCGCCGCCGTCCGCCGCCGCCGGCCGCCGCCGCCGGCCACCGCGCCGCCCGGGGGGGGGGGGTCGGGCCGGGTCGGCCCGGACCCGGACCCCCCCGTTTCGAACCTGTTTTGGTTTTTGGCTCATAACTTGAGCCTCGGAACTCCGAATGACGAACCGTCTGCGGCAACGCGATCCTTGGATCGAGACGGTCGTTTCGGTTTATCGCACTCAAGGTTTCGGGTTACTTGAGTTCGGCCGGGTTGGTTCGTTCACGAAACCAACCGGGCCTTCGGAGCGGAAACGCTCATATCTTGAGCCACGAACGTCCGATTGACGCACCGTCAGTCGCGTTGTGTTCCTCTTAGTGAATCGGATCTTTTGGCATACTCCGCCCGAGGTTTGGACGCAGGTGGAGTACGGTCGGGTTGGTTTTTCCTTAAAAACCAACCGGGCCCCGGAGACGAAAATGCCAATAACTCACAGACCGGGCGTCCGATTGACGCGCCGTCTGTTTCGTTGACTTCCTCTTGATGAGACGAAACTTTTGACATACTCCGCCCGAGTTTTGGATGCAGTCGGAGTATGGCCGGGTTGGATTGTTCCCGAAATCCAACCGGGCCCCTGGAACGGGAAAGCTGATATCTTTCAGACAGGACGTCCGCTTGACGAGCCGTCAGCGGCGTTGGTGGTTACGTTGAGTAACGGTCCCTTTAAGTATACCCTATGGGAGTTCGGGGTGCAGTTGAGATACGGCCGGGATTGGTTTCGCTCACGAAACCAACCGGGCCCCTGGGACGAAAAGGCTAATAACTCACAGACCGGGTGTCCGATCGACGCGCCGTCTGTTGCGTTGAGACCCCTGTGACGAGACGGTTCTTTGAGACACTTCTTCGCGGGACCTTGTGATACTTGGAGTATCGACCAGTAGCTCGTGGAGCGGACCCGTGGTACTTGACAGTGGTGGTGCGCTTGGATGCAGCAGCAGACCCTTGGCGGTGGTGAGCTTGGTTGTAGCGGCGGACCCGCGATACTCTACGGAGTGTGTGCGCTTGGTTGTAGCGACAGACCCGCGACGGTGGAGACGAGCGTGCAGAGTACGGAGACCGTGTAGCCGGCTGAGACCTGACGACTGCTTGACCGACTCGACTTGGAGTGAGTCGACTAGCCCAGTGGACGGAGCGCCCGGTATTTGGCGGCAGACCCACGGCGGACGGAGCGCCTGGTAGTTGGCTGCAGACCCGCGGTACTCGACAGGAGGAGTACCTCAGCAGGCTATCTGGGTAGCGCCCGGTATTTGGCGACAGACCCTCAGCGGACGGAGCGCCCGGTAGTTGGCCGCAAACCCGCAGTACTCGACAGGAGGAGTACCTCAGCAGTCCTAGGTTAGTGAGCGGCAGCCTCGGAGTCGTGACAGGACCACTGTACACTCTAGAGACGGAGCTCTTCAGCAGTTACGGTTTCGATAATGAAAATCCTGGTTTGAGCTGAGTCAATGAATCTTTGCGTTTCCTCATGATTGAGATGGGTCGCTTGATAACTTAGGTATATGTATGGGCATATACCTGGGTGATGGTTATCCGTTGATTTCATGATTTTTGTGTATCCTTGAGATTGGATGGGTTACTTGATGACTTAGGTATATGTATGGGCGTATACCTAAGTAGAGTCTGATGTTACTTCGTGATTGCTGCCTTTACTTTGTGGATATCCATGTTGGATTTAGTGAGACCTTAAGGGTCTCGGGGTCCCTACTGAGTAGATTATACTCACCCCTGCACGGGCTACGCCCGCACTTCGTTGTGTTGGTTGCAGACGACGGACAGCGCAGATCGCAGTTGAGACTTGAGGAGCAGGTCGGTACCCGGAGGTGGACCACTGGGCGGACGTACCCGGAGTAGACGTCAGGACCTGTGGAGTAGAGGAGCTATTTGTACCTACCCTTCAGGTAGGATCCGTGGTGGACGATCCAGGAGCTGAGCCATCTGTACCTACCCTTCAGGTAGGAATCGAGGCGGACGACCCAGGAGCCGCTTCGTTCTTCCAGCTGCTGTTTTTCCCTTTCGAGTTGTACTTTACAGTTGGGCTTGTATTTCCGGCCCCCTTTACTTTTCTGCACTTGTAGTTACTTTCCGCTTGCTGACTCTGTGGTGGTTGTTACTTATAAAGGCAATGCCTTCCCTGTTATCGGGATTTACGCCTTTGGTGCTAGTCGCCAGCCCCTGGCCTATGGAAGGCGGGCTTGGGGTAGTCACGGCACGGGCCCCGAGGACGGGTCGTGACAAATTGGTATCAGAGCGGTCGGTTCTACCGCAGACTCTGATCGTCTTTTCTTTCTATGTGAAGCAATAGTGTTAAGGGTACCGAGTGTGGTTTTCAGTTCAGGGAGTCCAGTGTTGGTGCGGGCGGCCGACGTATCCATACACCAGGACCCTGACAACTGATTTCCGACTTTGTGCACGAAAACACTGATTGCGTGTGTGTTTTCAAAGGTTTCCCCCCTTAAAACAGCTCAAACCAGGTCAGCTCACCAGGTATAATCGTTTGATCGTGTTACGTTGTTTCTTTCAGGATGGCCCCACGACGACAGCCAGCTAGAGCCCGGAGGGATGAGCGTACTGACAGTCTGTCGAGCGACGAGGCTTCGGTACAGGGCCCTCTTGCAGTTGGGCCACCGATGCCACCAGCCCCAGCAGTAGGCGATGCACGACGCTTGAGCGCGCTGCACGAGTTCCAGCGCCAGAGGCCACCCAGGTTCCGGGGAGAGACGGACCCGCAGGCGGCTGAGTTTTGGCTGGAGGCTGTGGTGAGAGTCTTCAGGCTAGTGGGGACGCCGGCAGACTTCATGGTGATCTTTGCTACCAGCCTCCTTCAGGCAGCAGCAGGTAGGTGGTGGAGCCACTTGTTTCAGTTCTGCGATGAGATGAACTTCGCATGGGAAGACTTCGAGACCTTCTTCAGGGTGGAGTTTGTGCCAGTATCTCTACACCCCGAGCGTGATCAGGAGCTGCTGCCTTTGCCACGTGTTTCTCGATCAGAAGCCGAGTCATCTGTGGGCAGTAGACAGATGATGCAGAGGTCCAGGAGGACCAGACCATCAGTTGGGCGATCTCGGGTTTTAGGACCGGTGGTGCAGGGCACCCGGAGTGGGAACAGAGTTAGCCGTGCAAGGAGCAGGTTGTGTTACTCATGCCGCGAAAAGGGACATCTGGCACGTGACTGTCCGACTCCCGATCCGCAGGCTCTGGGAGAGCCACCGAGATAGAGGCAGCGACAAATGCTTGAGCAACAGTAAAGCAGGTGGACAGGGGAGGAACTAGTGGATACGTCTTTTGTACTTCTAGTTCCATGTTGTTGTTGCTTTTATGTAGCGTCTTGTATTATGAGCTGCAATAATAAAAAGACGCATTCTTTTGTGATGTTTTCTTTCCTGTCCTCTTTTGTGATGTTACTAAGAGGTTCCAGTTGACTGTTGACTTGACCCTCACTTGTGAGACATCTACTGGAGGAGACCAGTTACCACACACTGATGCCGACAGTGTGACTCAACCCTTGGAGGCGAGAGTAACGGTTGGATCTCTTAGTAGTAGCGTCGAGGCCTTACGACGTCATCCTTGGTATGGATTAATATCATCCATGTTAGGATTGACTGTTTTAGGCAAAGAATGTGGTTCATCCAGGGGATGAGACCAGGTTTCTCTTTTCGGCAAAGAAGAAATCTTGCAGCTCTTATGGGACCAGAGATGGTCCGGGCCACGTCAAAAGAGGTCCATGTCATCCAGGAGCGGGTCCTACATGGACGATCGATTCCTCTTGTGCGCAACAGATGGCGGCACGGGAATCTCCAGAAGAGCACATGGGAGCGGGAGGCTCAAATGCGTGCTCAGTGTCCTCTTTTTGTTTCCCTAGTTTTTGATGTAGCTTTACGGGGACGTAAAGCCCTGAGGTGGGAGTAGTGTAAAGACCCGTAAATTTCAAGGAAATTTTTTTCTTAATTTTCTTTGGAATTTTACAAGAACGCAGTTTCTGACGGCACCTGATTCCGAGGCCCGGTGTGCCCGGAATCATTTGCCGAAGTTTTGGCTCGGGTACGTTCAGTGAACAGACGAACGGGTTTTTCTAACTTTTGAACCGGTGCCCGGAATCGAATTCTGAGGGCACCGATGAAATCGCAGCGCCGGTATTCGCTTAGAAACGCCTCTTCCGGAGTTGCGTTTGCTCGGGTGTGGTTTTTAATTTTCGGGCTTAAAGTTAAGAAATAAAATAATTTTGCGACAACTTTATTTTATTTCGCTTAAGCCACTTGGAAGCCACTTGAAGCCACTTAAAGGCGGCTTGAACTGAGTTGAACTGGATAGGATGCTATCCAGAAATATCCTACCCCTTGGTAGGATATTTGTGAGGTGGGGCCCGCACGAGCCCCGCCGTTTCTTTCCGCTAAGAAACGCACCCGTGAAAACCCGTCTTAATGAAAGTCAACCGACGCGTTTTCTAAATTCTTAACAGACCATTTAATTGGGCGGTTTATTTCGTGAATTAAATGGGCTGTTTCTTTCGTGAATTAAATGGGCTGTTTCTTTCGTGAATTAAATGGGTCGTTTCTTTCGTTGAATTAATTCAACGAATTGATGGATCGTTTCTTAATCTTTTTTTTTCAAATTCGTTGGCGTATTAATAAAATAAGACCAACGCTTAACCTCTGGTTATTATGCGCTTGAGAGCTTTTGGGAGATTTCCTTCTTCTTCTCCAAGCTTTGACGAAGAACCTTCGAAGAACGAAGAACGCGAAGAACGTCGTTCTTCAACGAAGAACTTCTCCGCCGAAGAACACGATCCATCCGCGACGCCGTATCCGCGACGCGACGTACTTCTTCCGCGTCATCCCTTCCGCGTCGGTTTTCCGCGACGAACGCCTTCGATAACAACTCTTCCTCCGACGTCAAAGGAATCGACACCAATATTCCACGACTCCGCCAACGTGTGATTATCGAGGTAGAGATTCTTGAGATCGTTGCTTTCTTTATATCTTGACTTTCCTCGAGACTTGACGAGGAACGCTCTCTTTTCCGACGAAGAACGCCGCAACTCCTTTCTTCGTTCACCGTGACAACGAAGGGGACGCCATCTCATCTTCGGACAACCTTCGTCGGCAAACGAAGATCCGCCAACGTCGTGTCTCTTCGGGCATAGCACTTCGTCAACGGATTTGACGAACGACGACCGCGACGCCCGACCTCCGCGACGCCGTCTTCCGCGGATCGTAGACGATTCTTCGAATCTTAAAACCGAGGTAGGGGTTTTTGTTTTCTTTTGGATTCCTCATTTATTCTTGATCGTGCTTTTATCAAGATTAACGTGTGACATGTTTTTCTTTAAGTTGCGTTATTATTATTAACGCGAGGGGGGCCGGATCGCACGAACACGGCCGAACCCCCCTCCAACGTTTTTGTTGATTTTTATCTTGCGGGAGGAAGCAAGTGGCGTGGTGCCGTCGCACCACGCGGATGAACGTGCAAATATCATCGCGATACCGTCGCACGCACCTTTGAAGAATCAACAAGAACACGACGCCGTCGCGCCGCGTTGAATATTATCAAAGCACGGCGAAGGGACGCGGTGCCGTCGCACCGTGCCGGATGACGAACGCCGCGGCCGGTTCCGGGCCGCGGCGGGACGAGAAGACCGCGGCCGGTTCCGGGCCGCGGCGGGACGAGAAGACCGCGGCCGGTTCCGGGCCGCGGTGGGACGAGGAGACCGCGGCCGGTTCCGGGCCGCGGCGGAAGATAAGACCGGCGGCCGGGCCGCCGGCGTCGGAAGCCGAAGAGGGGACCGGATTTTCCGGTCCCGTTGGAGAAAACCGGCCGGCCGGCTGGCCGGCCGGAACCGGGGAATTAATTCCCCGGCCATCTGGCAAAACCCCCCTCTTAATGAGGGGGGCGGTTTTAATTTAAAGGGAGGGGGCCGGCTGCCCCCTCGGACCGGCTCAAGCAGGCCCCCCTCATGTGAGGGGGGGCGGTTTAATAAAATCGGCGCGGCATAGCCGCGCCGCCACCCTGAGGAAGCGGGGGTTTAACCCCCCGCGTGCGGCACCCCGTGCGGCACCCGCTGCCGCCGCCAGCGTGGCCCGCCGCCGCCGCCCGCGCGGCCCGCCGCCGCCGCCAGCGTGGCCCGCCGCCGCCGCCCGCGCGGCCCGCCGCCGCCGCCACCGCGGCCCGCCGCGCCGCCGCTCGCCGCCGCCGCGCCGCCGCTCGCCGCCGCCGCGCGCCGCCGCCGTCCACCGCGCCGCCGCGCGCCGCCGCCGGCCACCGCGCCGCCGCCGTCCGCCGCCGCCGGCCGCCGCCGCCGGCCACCGCGCCGCCCGGGGGGGGGGGGTCGGGCCGGGTCGGCCCGGACCCGGACCCCCCCGTTTCGAACCTGTTTTGGTTTTTGGCTCATAACTTGAGCCTCGGAACTCCGAATGACGAACCGTCTGCGGCAACGCGATCCTTGGATCGAGACGGTCGTTTCGGTTTATCGCACTCAAGGTTTCGGGTTACTTGAGTTCGGCCGGGTTGGTTCGTTCACGAAACCAACCGGGCCTTCGGAGCGGAAACGCTCATATCTTGAGCCACGAACGTCCGATTGACGCACCGTCAGTCGCGTTGTGTTCCTCTTAGTGAATCGGATCTTTTGGCATACTCCGCCCGAGGTTTGGACGCAGGTGGAGTACGGTCGGGTTGGTTTTTCCTTAAAAACCAACCGGGCCCCGGAGACGAAAATGCCAATAACTCACAGACCGGGCGTCCGATTGACGCGCCGTCTGTTTCGTTGACTTCCTCTTGATGATACGAAACTTTTGACATACTCCGCCCGAGTTTTGGATGCAGTCGGAGTATGGCCGGGTTGGATTGTTCCCGAAATCCAACCGGGCCCCTGGAACGGGAAAGCTGATATCTTTCAGACAGGACGTCCGCTTGACGAGCCGTCAGCGGCGTTGGTGGTTACGTTGAGTAACGGTCCCTTTAAGTATACCCTATGGGAGTTCGGGGTGCAGTTGAGATACGGCCGGGATTGGTTTCGCTCACGAAACCAACCGGGCCCCTGGGACGAAAAGGCTAATAACTCACAGACCGGGTGTCCGATCGACGCGCCGTCTGTTGCGTTGAGACCCCTGTGACGAGACGGTTCTTTGAGACACTTCTTCGCGGGACCTTGTGATACTTGGAGTATCGACCAGTAGCTCGTGGAGCGGACCCGTGGTACTTGACAGTGGTGGTGCGCTTGGATGCAGCAGCAGACCCTTGGCGGTGGTGAGCTTGGTTGTAGCGGCGGACCCGCGATACTCTACGGAGTGTGTGCGCTTGGTTGTAGCGACAGACCCGCGACGGTGGAGACGAGCGTGCAGAGTACGGAGACCGTGTAGCCGGCTGAGACCTGACGACTGCTTGACCGACTCGACTTGGAGTGAGTCGACTAGCCCAGTGGACGGAGCGCCCGGTATTTGGCGGCAGACCCACGGCGGACGGAGCGCCTGGTAGTTGGCTGCAGACCCGCGGTACTCGACAGGAGGAGTACCTCAGCAGGCTATCTGGGTAGCGCCCGGTATTTGGCGACAGACCCTCAGCGGACGGAGCGCCCGGTAGTTGGCCGCAAACCCGCAGTACTCGACAGGAGGAGTACCTCAGCAGTCCTAGGTTAGTGAGCGGCAGCCTCGGAGTCGTGACAGGACCACTGTACACTCTAGAGACGGAGCTCTTCAGCAGTTACGGTTTCGATAATGAAAATCCTGGTTTGAGCTGAGTCAATGAATCTTTGCGTTTCCTCATGATTGAGATGGGTCGCTTGATAACTTAGGTATATGTATGGGCATATACCTGGGTGATGGTTATCCGTTGATTTCATGATTTTTGTGTATCCTTGAGATTGGATGGGTTACTTGATGACTTAGGTATATGTATGGGCGTATACCTAAGTAGAGTCTGATGTTACTTCGTGATTGCTGCCTTTACTTTGTGGATATCCATGTTGGATTTAGTGAGACCTTAAGGGTCTCGGGGTCCCTACTGAGTAGATTATACTCACCCCTGCACGGGCTACGCCCGCACTTCGTTGTGTTGGTTGCAGACGACGGACAGCGCAGATCGCAGTTGAGACTTGAGGAGCAGGTCGGTACCCGGAGGTGGACCACTGGGCGGACGTACCCGGAGTAGACGTCAGGACCTGTGGAGTAGAGGAGCTATCTGTACCTACCCTTCAGGTAGGATCCGTGGTGGACGATCCAGGAGCTGAGCCATCTGTACCTACCCTTCAGGTAGGAATCGAGGCGGACGACCCAGGAGCCGCTTCGTTCTTCCAGCTGCTGTTTTTCCCTTTCGAGTTGTACTTTACAGTTGGGCTTGTATTTCCGGCCCCCTTTACTTTTCTGCACTTGTAGTTACTTTCCGCTTGCTGACTCTGTGGTGGTTGTTACTTATAAAGGCAATGCCTTCCCTGTTATCGGGATTTACGCCTTTGGTGCTAGTCGCCAGCCCCTGGCCTATGGAAGGCGGGCTTGGGGTAGTCACGGCACGGGCCCCGAGGACGGGTCGTGACATTATTAATGTATTTTTGTATTGGGATATGATAATTATGTTTTTGAAGTGTTTGATCAATGATATTATAGTAATAATAATCATGAAACATCTATGGATTTTTCCACAGTAGTTTTACTTTAATGATTTGAAAGTATATGTTGAATGCTCATGATAACCTAGAAAAGTGATTTTATGGTCATGTGATATTTTTTGAATCCATGAGATTAAGTGATATATAACAATTAATATGTTCCTAAGGTTATGATAATGATGTTTAGTTGGGCTAAAAAGTTGATTAATACTGAAAAATAAAATTTTATAGTATTGGTGACCATAAAATTTATTACAGATTTGATGAAAGAGTGATTTATGTCATCTTTAATGATTATTATTAAATTTATTGATTATATTGAATATACTATGATTTTATTTTAAGGAATTAGATAGAGTTATATTTTGTAAGAATAAATGTTTTCATCGAGGATTTATTGTCACAGCCTAACCCAAGCTAGGGATCCAGCGAAAACTACCCCAAGCCCGCCTCTATAGGCCAGGGGTGGTGATAAGCACTAAAGGTACAACTAACTGAAGGAAGCCATTTCATTTGTAACAGAATGCACACAAACAACCATCTTGATGAAAAATTGTATAGGTAATGAATAAAATATGAAACACTACTATAAAGTAAACCAAACACACGTAAACCTCTAGACAGTAAAAAATTATGGTAGTGTTAAATGAAAATTAAAGTGAAAAAATACATGCCCATCCTAATATATGTCGCAACTGAGAAGAACTAGAAAAAATAATTATATGAGAGAGCCTATATCTTGAATCCAAATCTATGACAACTTTTCACAGTCCATGCACCAAAAATACCTATGTTCATTTGTATTCAAACAGTTGGAAACCCCAAAAGCTAAAGGGGGAGAAGTAAGATATACAAAAGGAGGGGAAGGATAATAGATAAAACAAGGTACACTGAAAGAGTATAGCTCAACCAAACCAAGAGTGTGAAAGTAATATCACCCAAACATAAGGGGCTAGACACAAAGAGTAAGATAATAGCCCATCTTGTCTTCAACACCTATATAAGGAGAGAATACTCATCCAACAATGAGAATATTAAAATGGAATGAGCATGGAACAACCAACACTTATTCACCACTCTTGGAAGGAGGGTATGAAAATAAAAGGTGTGGATACCAAATAATGAAATATATATTTCCAGTCATAAAATCAAAATAAAGAGAGTAAGGGGTCTCTATCACAAAGCTCAAACCATGAGGAAGAGTATCAAACAATTTCAAAAGTCCTTCAATGATTCATTGCATCCCATGAATCTATCCAGAAGTAACCATGCAAGCCTAACCATACATTTTTACTATTCCATCTAGCCAAGTGGGTACAAACTCAATGTAGGGGAGTCACTCCCTAGTGAGTCATGGGGGTTCCAATTTGATCATCTAGGACCCATGTTGTGATACCACAAGAGGGTTCCACTTAGAAGGTCAAGGACCCATACCTAGCCCAACTAGGGGGTTCCAATCTAATTATTAAGGACCCATCCCTTGACACCATTGGTGGGTTAAACATAGAAGGGAAATGAACCATGACAATCCTAACTGGAGTGTTCCACTATAAGTCATCGAGGACCCATGCCTTGCCCCGTAGGAGGGCGGTACATAGAAATTTGAGGACCCATGCATAATCTATCTAGAGGTTTCCACTCAGTGTATTCAGGTACCCATGCCTTACCCCACAAGAGGGCTCCACATGGATGTTCGAAGACCTATGCCCAGCCCGGCTGGAGGGTGAGACTCTAAGACATTGAGGACCCATGCCAGGCCCCGCAGGGGGTGACAATTAGAAGTCTAAGGACCCTTGAACAACTCGAATGGAATGTGCCACTCTAATTCATCAAGGACACATGAATTCCCACAGCAGGGTTCCACTTGTAAGGTCATAGACCCATGCCTAGCCCGACTAGAGGGTTCCACTATAAGTCATCAAGGAACCATGCCCTGCCATAAATGAGGGTGCCACTTAGAAGGTCTCCAGTGATCCTACATGATCACTACCTTCATGGAGCATCACCTAAGTAAGAGCCATGCCCAGAAAATTTCATATTGTTTCTCCAAATCCTTAAATAAAGTGTCCATCACATTCTATGTAATAAAACTCAGCAAAGGCTACCCATATGAAAAAATCGGGGTTCAAAAAAAGGATGTATGGAAGGTCAAAGTTTCTTAAAAAAGAAACTAGGGGCACACCGTATGTGAGAGTACCAACACAATGTGTGGTCCCGCATCACCTCCTTTCCATGTCCCTAACTGGCACACAAATCCATCCCATGTATTAGTACACATCATGTAGGTGGACTATATTATATGGCCCAGATAACTGGGAACATGCTGTGTTATGCTCATCATGTTCTTGTTCCAGGACCCATGTCTGTGTACCAGACCCCCTATCCATGAACTCATGTACAAGACTACATGTCGAGCCATGTACATCCACACTGCTCCCCACCCATGTGATCTATCAAACATTTTGTCAAATATGGATGGTGTATACAACATGTTGGAGGACTAAATGTCATGTCGTCTTTCTGTTTTCAGAAACCCTAGCCACAACCACATAGGGGGATACACATCATTTTTTCATCTTTGAACATGGTGTGTAGTTGGGATTTTTTCAGATATCCCATACTCAATATTTCACATTAAATCTGATCGATGTGATATATATTTCACCTTGAATTGTTCTTAAACTCACTGATCTATCCATAGATTGTAGATCTCAGCCGTCTCTCTTTTAAAAATGTCAATCTTCCATCAGGGGGTTTTATCTTACATTGTACATGCCACTAAGACTCCCACCATTGAATATTTCAAATTAGAACACAAAAAATATCATCCAAGCCTCACTATGATCCTATATCTATGCTCGGTTCATCGATCTTTCATGGATCTAATGGTTCAATCAGGTTTACTGACGCCTGATAGTTTCGAACAAGGAATGAGGGGTCAACTAGTGAATAACATGAAACTAAGGGAAATAAAAGCACCAAAAACAATTTATAAAAAATGTTGGACAAGCGTTCTTTGATAATGATAAAGAACTATGAAGCTGGGGTTAAAATAAATGAAATAAACAATTAAATCTGGTATGTAGGAGCATAAAAACGAAACAAATGGTAGAGATCCTAGAACAAGGATGGATCTGCTCCATAATTTAATAAATGGGTGTTTAAACACCAAATGACGAGTCCTACCTTGATTATATATTTTTCATTGATAAAGAATGTTCCTTCTAATTATCGAGTGATGTCATTGTCTTCCATGCATCTTGATCTACACTAATGTAGAGTTTTTTCATCATGCATTGTGATCTTCCAATGGGGGTTGGAGGAAGAGATTCAGATTTCTCCTTGGGATTATGTAGCTAACCCTAGGGAAATCTTCCTTGAGGTACTCTTATAGAGTAATCCGGTGTGATTAAAATAAGCTAATTAATTAATTTAAGGCTTAACTAACTCTCTAAATGCACCACCAATGAGTGATCAGTATGAACATCTTCACTAAACAATTTTATGTAGAACCTAGGATAAAAACTATGTTATTGAAACATCCTTGGTCTCAAATATCTTTGAAGAGCTTCCATTTAAGTGATATCCTGTTTTATTTGAGGTATAGTTCTCATACAGTATAAAATATATTTAATATTTTTATGAAATTAATTCCAGGAACACCGGGAATCAAGAACAAACCATATCATCACCTAGATTTGGAAATATATATATCAATATGTCAATGTCTTAAGAAGATAAAAACAGGTCTATATATAATTCAATTCTTGAATCATTTTGTCACCTAAAAGAAAAAACTAAGAAAAAATAGGGAATATTAAGTCCTCACATGGCTCTCTCGCACCCAAGAACTCTTCTACATCATCTTATACTATCACAACATGCATACCAAGGGTTGGTTTGTCCCCTAAGATTCCTCTCCTACCAATCATCAAACACAACTAGGTTCTTCATAAATTTTGCTCAATCCTTGAAGTCTAGCTCATCCAAGTTGATGACATGGGTGGTGTCATGCACGTATGTCCTCATCTGTGACAAATGGAGGACATCATGCATCCACTATATATGTGGGGTTAGGTAGATGTGGTAGGAAACCTCAATAACCCTCTTCAAAATAAATAATTTCCTGATGATACTCGGGGACAGGTTGTTACCCCGGTTGAACCTATAAAATTCTCACTGTGGGGAGAATCTTAGGAAAACATGATCTCTGTGCTCAAAATTTAAGGGCCAACTATGTCGATCTGTGTAAGGTTTTTGTCTACCCTAGTCCATACTCATATACTCATGAATGACCTATACTTTATCTATCATTAACTGCACCAACTCTGTGCCAAGAAGAGATGGTCCTCCCATCATTATCTAGAAAAAGGGTGACCTATAGGGTCTCCTGTACAGGGCCTCAAAATGTTCCATGCTGATGATAGAGTGGAAAAGACTTTTGTATAGAAACTATACCAAAGGATGGTCATCCTCCCAAATCTGGATGAAGTATAACATGCAGGACCTCAACATATACTAAAACACCTGGATAGTGTGCTTGGTTTGCCCACCAATATTGGGGTGAAAGGCCATACTCAAACTCATTTGGGTCCATAATGACTCCATAAGACCTCTCTAAAATCATTACATAAACCTCACATCATAATTAGTGAAAATAATTAAAGGAACCCAATTAATAAAAAAGTATCCCGTACAACTTCCACAAACTCTCTAACATGATCTTCTGCGTAATAGAAAGGAAGTGTGTTGAATTCATGATCCATTCAATTATCAGCCATATGGAATTGCTTCTCTTTTATGTGCACAAAATCCCAATGAAAAATTACATGGATATGATGTCCCACTTCCACTCCAGTATCTCAAGGGTCTACAAAAAACCTGGTATAACATGGTGCTCAACCATCACCTCCTGGAAGGTGAGTAACTTAGAGATAATCTCAGCTTGCTTCATCTCATGAAAACCCACTAAAACTAACACAAATGGTCTCTATAAATATTCCACACACCTGGATTTATATTTATGGGAGAAGTGGGGAACTCTCATGTCACCTCCTCCTTCAATATGATTGAAACCACTACCCACCCTTTGAAGAAGATGATGTGATTCCCTCCTTCAAAATATCTTTCTGGTGAGTCACCTATAGATATCTTATCATATAAGACCTCATAGCTGAGGTATCCCAGGTGGGACTCTCTCATACACTTGAAGAGTGAAGGATTCAACACCATTGACCGTAGAAAAGATATACCATCCTACTCTACTAGGGTCAGATGTAGGGAACATAATTTTTTAGAATCTTCCTGCACTAACTGTGACTGAGACTTCCTACTACGTTCATATGAAACTACATTGCCCTTTAATTGGGTATAAACTATCTCAAAGTCATAGTACCACATGAACTCCAACCAACACCACTGCATTAGGTTCATGTATCTCTCTATGAAGATGTTCCTGATACTCTAGTGGTCATAGTAAACCAAAAAGCACTCTACCAGAAGGTATTGATTCCACATCCTCAAGGAAAAGACTACCCCTATTAGCTCTAGGTCATGAGTTTCTCAGTTCCATTCTTGGGGAATCAACTACCTCAACTAGTATGTGATTATTTCCTACCATTATATCAACAATTATCCAAGACCAACACTTAAGGCATCACAATTCACTACGAATTCTACACCTTCCTCTGGTAGTATCAACACTAGAGTACTTTTCAGCCTCAACCTCAACTCGTCAACGGCCTTATGAAACTATTAAGAATAGGAAAAAACATCCCTTTCCATGTTAGGGTGATCAAAGGGGCCGTGATTTTGGATAATTCTACCAAACACCTCAAGTAGTAGCCCAAAAAATCAAGGAAATCTTTTTACCTTTTAAACGCTCTTGGGTGGTTCCCAAGAATGAACTAATTCGATCTTCAAATGATTTATGAATAAACCATTATCTAAAATTAAATTCCTAGAAAGTGAACCTCAAGAATCTATAATTGGCACTTCGAGAGATTTCTGTAAAGCTGGTGCTCTTGAAGAAAATATAGGACCATCCTTACGTGCTTTGCATGATTCTCATCCGATGTAGAGTAGATGAGTATTTCATCAACGAAGACAACAAAAAATAGGTCTAAGTAATAATAGATAGACTAATTCATCAAATCCATGAACACAATAGGAGAATTATTCACACCAAATGAAATCACTAGAAAATCATAGTTCTTATAGAGTCATCGGAAATCCATATTTGGAATATAAGCTTCACAAACCATCAACTGGTGATATCCAAACTTAGTATCAATCTTCGATAATTATATCACACCTCACAATAGGTCAAAGATGTTTTCAATCCTTGGTAAGAGGTACTTGTTCATTATCATTTCCCAATTCGGGAGATGATAATCTTAGAAATTCAACAAACTCCCATATGAAATTTTCACAAACAACACCATAGCTGCAATGGGGACACACTTGGTCTGATCAAATATTTATCTTCAATTCCCACTAACTAAAACTGCATCTCTTCGAGATCGTTAGGGTCTATAAGATATTCCAAAAAATATATCCGAGTGGTGGTGAGTTGCAGGTCAATGAAAAACTCCATATCTTACCATGAAGGTAGTCCTGAAACATACTTAAGGAAAAAGTAAAGGTAATCATTCACCATGGAAGAAACCTAGATTCCTGAAGAGCCTACTACACCATGTAATATACTCACAAATATATGGACGATGGTTTAAAACCTTCTTATTGCATATCCCCACTTTCCCTACCATGATATCTATCTCACTAGAAAAAGGGAATCTCATCTTATCAGTGTGTAGGCATCTAACATGTTTGCAGCGATAGTCGATCTGGGATCAGACCATAGAAATCCAATCCATAAACAATATAATATCATAGGTTTGAATCATGAAGACCAAAATGTCCCACATGATCTCTCTTAATCAAGAGATATATTGCACTATCTTATGATGAAATAAATAAAATAAGAATTCCATGTAGGAACCTTAAGACCATGCTTCTAGGATAACACCTGAATTGTGAGTTCTATCTCTCACAGCAATAGTGTAGAGATAAAGGAATGACTTGAACATGAGTCTAATAACAACTAAACAAGAGTATGAAATAAAAAAATTCATTCCTCATATCATCTTGTGTGTTGTGGGGTTATAGAAATCCAATTCCTGTAGCTGTTTAGGACCCTGCCTACTAGCTCCATGATCATAGAATGTGATTCCTATTAGTGGTGGTGGATGGATGTCATAGAGGCATCCACCACCCATAACTCCTCCTACACCTCTTCATGCCCCACTTCCCCTGTTACCACCCTATTCTTGTTTGAGATATCCCTCATCATGGAAGTACCTCTACCATAGTGGTATATCAGCTATCTATATGTGCTGATCAACATGTGTGGTGAGGTAGTCTCACACCATGTATCACCACCCATAACATGGGATGAACCATCCATTTATAGGATTACCTGGGCCTTTTCATTTCCTTGGACTATGTTTATGAATCCATTCATGGGAGGATCATTTCAGCTGAGACCCTAGAGATTGGCTTCTACATAAAACTATAGATGATTCATCTCTCTAGTGCCCACTGTTAGCTCCTCCTATCTAGAATCCCTATGATAGAAAAATCACTATCACCAAATCCCCACACAACACCCCATCATAGGTGGGGATACATAGGGGCACCACGCTGGCTCAGATCTCTATGTAGAGTCCCTAATTAAACTTTTTTCCCTAAAACTAGTCAACCTATATCATTCCAAGAGAGTGACATGGTTGTAGGAAAATATAAATATATATATAACAAAAAATGGAAAGCTAACATAAGATGGAATGATAAAGACTCAATCATATATTTTGAAAGTAAAATTGATATCTACAATAAATGTGACATCATGTTGATTCGACAGAAATATAATCAAGGTCCTAGATAATGGATACATTGACCGCCACACCACTACATGATTCCCTGGCCTAAGAGCCACACTCAAGACACTAGGACACTATTTTCATAAACCCAACCAAATCTTCATAAAGTGAGTTGTTTGAAAAATTACCAAAGGAATGAAATTTCACTGATACCAATCTCTTATGACCTAACCCAATTTAGGGCTTAAGCTGCAACTACCCCAAGCCCACCTCTATTGTCCATGTGGTGGTGACATGTGCTGAAGGCACAACTAACTCTTGGAGGAATTGACCTAATTAACTGGATGTACACACATAACCATATTTATGAAAACGTCCATATGTAAAGAATAAATGTTGAAACACTACTATAGAGTAAACAAATCATGAAAGAACCTCTATAAAGTACAAATGTATGGTAGTGTAAACAAAAAATTAAAGGGAAAAATACACACCCATCCATAAATATATCCAAACCTAAAAAAACTGGAAGAATTTAAAGAGATGATATATCCCATATTTGGAATCCCATCCAATGACCACTGTATGCAGTCCAAGAACCCAGTGTCTCTAAGATCCTCTATCATCACAGTCATCCGTTTCATCATTTTCATAAGACAAAACATGTGTGGGAAAATCTCATGCAGGTAATAGTGTATTCATACATGACAAGATGATTCGAAAGCTGAAGGGGAGTAGTATCAGATAAAAAAGGAGGAGAAAGATAGTAGATAGCTCAAGCTACATTGATAGATTACATCTCAAACCAACATAAAGTGTGCCTGTAATCCTTTTTAAACACAAAGGGATAAACAAGGTGATTAGGTCAACTACCAATCGAGTCTTTTCCACTAATAAAAGGAAAATATACTCATCCAACCCTAAGAATATCAACAAAGAAAGAATGTGGAATATCCTACATTTATTTTCCTCTTTTAGAATGGGAGTAACAAAATCCATGGTGTGGATATAGAAGAATAATATATATATATACATTCATAGTTAATGAATCCCAAATGGGAGAGTAAGGTTATCTCTATCTCATAGTTAATCTAAATTAGAAGAGAATCCAATAGTTCAAAATGTCTATCAAAGATGCCCAAAATCTGATGTGCATGCCCAAATGTTACCGTGTATATTTGAAAATGCCTAATCACTATACCGCATAGCCGAGTGGGCGTAAACTCAAGGTAGGGGACACAAACTCTAGTGCATCAGGGGGTTCCACTCTAATAATTGAGAACCAATGCGATGATATTGTAGGATGATTCTACTCAGAAGATCGAGGACCTAGGCCCAGCCCTGGTAGAGGGTGCCACTATAATCATCAAGGGCCCATGCCATGATACTACAAGTGGGTTTCACTATAAATTTCATGCACACATTCCTAGCCCAGATGGAGGGATCCACTCTAATTCAACAAGAGTCTATGCCCTTCCACACAGGAGTGAGCCACTCAGATGGTTGAGGACCCATGCCCAGCTCATATTCAAGGTTCCACTCTAAGTCATCGAGGTCCCATGCCCTTCCCCATAGGAGGGTTCCTCTCGGAAGGTCGAGGAACCATTCCCATCTTGTCTAGAGGGTTCCACTCTAATTCATTAAGGACCCATGCCTTGACCCATAGGAGGGTTCCACTCAGAAGGTATTCGTTGATCCTGCATGATCATTGCATCTTTGAACATTACCTAAAGAATAAATATTGCTAGAAAATTTCCCATCGCATCTCCATATCCAAAACTGAGGGAACCATTACATTATATGATAAAAACATCCATGTTAGGATACCTACATGCAAAAAATCTAAGTTTAAATGAAGGAGATACGAAAGGTCAATGTTTCCTAAAAAAAGGAATAAGGGGTACAATGTGTATGAGCGGACACATATGACTTGTGTTCCTTCTTTACCGCCTATACATGTCACTGGGAAGAACATGAATCCATACCATGTAGCAGTAAATGCCACACATGTCGACTACACTGCATGTTAAGGATAACCAGGACCAGACTATGTCCTGCTCGTCATGTCCATGAAAAGGACCGCATTCCCATGTACCAGTCCCCATGTATGTGTATTAGAGTGAAACAATATGCACCAGTACATATAATTGAACATGGATTCCCTCCCGTGTGGTATATAACATGGGTTTTCTGAATGATAAGGGGTACACGGTGTGTAGAAGAACTACACGCCATGCCATCCAAAAATTTTCTAAAACCATAGCTTTCATCTTCTCTAAGGGGGATACAAACCATGTGTTTATCATTGAACATCACCATTAGTTGGTATTTTTTCATAAATCCTCAATCTGATCTTGCACCTTGAATCATTTTGATCTGTTACAGTTTCCATCTTAAATCGGTCCGAAACTTTTGGATCTGACCATAAATTGCAGATCCCAGTATTCGCTCACCAGAAAACAACCTTAATTATTCATGGGGTTTTCAATATACATTCTAAACACCATTATGGCACCCATAATAACATATTTTATCTCAAAATGCTAAAATGATCATCCACACCTCGCTACGATCCCATATCATTTCTCAGTTCATCGATCTGTCATGGATTTAGGGATCTGATTATGCTGGGTATTGCACGATAGTGTCAAAATTAGACCAAGGGGTCCAACTGATGATGAAGGTGAAGAAAAAAGGGATAAAAAAAAATAAAAATTAAAACATCATTTATGAAGTGTTTTTGTCCCATGAACACGAATTATTAAAGCAGAGTTAGAAATCATTGAAATAGAAAATTAAATCATGTACGTATTCATATGCAAGGGACACAACTTGAAAAGATCCAATAAAAATGATGGATCTTAACCAAAATTTAATCAATGGGAGAAAACAAAAAAATATTAGTTCTACCTCTATTACATATTATTATTTGATGAAGACTGAACCTACCAATTATTTATAGATGTATCCACATTTTTTGTATACTGATATCCTATAATATAGATTTTCATCATTGATTGATGTGATACACCAGTGGATGAGAGAGGAAGAAATATAAATCTATTCTAGAGCTTATGTTTCTAACCATAGATAAATATTCCTTGTGATAATATTATAGTATTATATATTACGCTTAGAAAAACTAATTAACTAAATTAATAATTAATTAACTCATTAAATGCACTGCTAATGATTGAGGGGTAGGAATATCTCATTTTAACCCATGTTTTGTCATGCCTAGGATAAAAACTGTATTCCAGACTCAACCAAAGTAGCAAAATTCTGATATGAGCTTCAGTTTAAGATATATTAATTTTTTAAGGTATCATATGCACACAATATAAAATATATTTAATATTTTTATAAAATTAATTATGGTCACTCTGGGTCTTGAATCACATGTCATCTCAATGCATTGCTCTGGAAGTATATATGGAAATATTTCAATGTATTATAAGTAAAACATTATGTCTCAAAATTTATAATGATTTAGGTTGTTAGAATATTTTGGGAGAATATATCATCAAGGTAACACAATGATTGGAATGTGATATTAAGAGATACATTATGTTGTGTTGTGAAAACAATAATGATTATTTTGGTAAATTTTTAACATTTCTTTTAAAAATTTTTAGTTTTGAATGTTGGTTATCATGCTTTGAGATGTTTTAGAATTTAAATAATTTTTTTCTAAATTTAGTAGATCATAGGATATAATTATTGAAATATTTTAGATTAATATTTCATTATATTTTTTAATCATTCTGGTTATCTTATCATGTACTATCAATTTTTTAGTATCTAAATTGAGAGTGACGGAATAAATTTTCATTATTTTATAGCTATTATGATCTATTAAAAATTTATTTTAGTGTTTTTAGCATGAAAAATTCATATTTTTCATTCATCATTGAAATATATAATGAAAAGAAGATGAAAAAAATTAAAAAAATATCAAAATAATAAAATAAAATAATAAATTTAAAGAAATTATTTACATGTATTTTTTAATTTCTTATGGTTAAATAATATGTCAAATCTCGGGAAAATAAACTTGAAAATGAATATTTTCTCTTTTTTAGTATGATTTAAGAATTATTTATAAATTTTTCAACCTAATTTATTTATGGTTTTTTAGTTGTCAACTCTTTCAGATCTATGATATCTATCAGTATCAATTATCCTTGGACATTACCATTCTCATCCATGTCCGTGTTTTCACTTCCCACTATCATTATTTCATTTATAAACCAAGTATTGTTTAAATCTATATGACATTCATATTTCCATTTCCCACCATCTAAATGGAAGTCTTATTAATCCTTTCTATTATGTGGTTTTTCAATAAAATCAATTTTTATATGTTAAAACACGGATTAATGAGTTAAACATTTTGAGAAAGAAATTTATTTATATGGGAACATATTACACCCAAAAAATATTAGATTAAAATAATAATATTTTTGATAGATTTCATGACACGTAATATCAAGATGAAAAAGAATAATTATATATTATAATATAAGAATATAGCTAGCATGTATGAATTTTTATTAATATATAATAAATAAGTACACAATTATCTATAATGTCATTTTCTGCTTCAAAAATGTGTTTTCTTTAGTTTTTTTAAATTTGGTGCATAAAAAATAATATTTAATTTATAATATTGGTATAAATTTTAATTTAGTAAATTAAAATATGTTTTAAAATCAACATTTCAATATTATCCCATTTTTAAATTTCGTGTTTTTTCTAAAAAAATTAGTTTTCCATGAATAGTGATGAATGAAATTTTTTGTGAAAACTATATTTTATTTTGATGTTAAAGTACCCTTATGTTATAAATTTTATCATAATTTATTATATGTACACATTAATTAGATATAGTTATATTAACTATTTTAGAATAGTCATTATACTTGATATTGGTATCTGTTTATTTTGGTCTTGAAAAAACATTAATATGAAAACGGTCTTTGTTCATGTAATTTATATTAACTTAATGAATTAATTTAACTTTTATTGGTTAATTTATTAACAAAGTGAATGGATTATTTATTCAATATAATAATTTAACATTCATTTTTTTTATTTTTGCAAGGCTTGGAATGAAAGTAAATTTTGGTGTGTGTCAAATTATTCATTATTCAAAAATGCATCTTCAATGTCGTTTTTCACAATTACATAAAATTAAATTCATCCAAATAATGAAATTAAATATGGTAAAATATTTTTCATATTTTGAATCATTGTAATTAATAATTGGTAATATATTTAATATTTATTTTTGGATATAATTAATAGTGACAATGGTAATGTAACATCCTGATCGGGGTTCCATAAGCCGATGCCTTTATCCAATTCATTACATGACCTCAGCCATGACTCCCCATATTCCAAAGGATTATAAATAGCATTAAGGGTATAATATTTAATGTGGGGAGAGAATACCCCCTTTACCAATGTATAAAAACATTGAAAATCAAAAAACAAAGAACAAATGATAAAAATTAACAACCAAGATAATATTGAATCCAATATAAGAACAAGCAACTTAAGATGAATCCAAAACATAGAAATTGAACATAGAAAAGTATTAAATATTTCATTGCGTATAAATTTTATGTGTAAAATAAAAACCCATAATAAAAGAACTCTTAAAACTCTTAAATGGGTCCTAACATCATTTTTGGTCCCCTCATCCATGCTCCACCCTGAATCCCAACCCAGCCACCAAATATAGGGATATTTCTCTTATCCCATCATATAAACAAGAAGTATATTAGTTTTCTAATTGGGAAGCCTATGTAGGCTGTGATTACTACTTAGTAGGGCATGGACACTAATGCTGATGTTAATATCAAGTCTATAGTAGTGCAAGAAGTTGTATAAAGAATAAAGTGTAAATGGTAATATCAACCGTTTTCAAAATTAATATTCTTTTATTAACCACATAGGCCCATTGGTTAACAGTGACACTCGTACCAATAATACCTAATTTAGATCATTCTGATGCATGAACCATACAACATAGAAATTTTATAGATCATTATTTAATGTGATATCATTGTTCATTTAATTCCAAATTCAAATAATTACATTGGGGTCCAAGAGTAGTAGTCTGGAACCCTAGGGGTATTTGGACCAACTGTCCCTGAGCCATAATATAGTGATCAAATGCATGTAATTATATATATATCTATATATATCTTAGGGGACAATATTAGTAGCATGGAACCACATGGGAATTTGGAGGAGTAGTACCTAACCCACAACTCAGTGATCACATGGATATAATTATTTATATATATATTTTGGGGGCCTAGAGAAGTAGTCTATAACCCCATGGGTATTTGGAGTAATAGTCCCGGACCCATAACTTAGTGATTACATGTATGTAATTATATATATGTGTATATATATATATCGAGGCCTGTAGTAATAGTCAATGACCCACATATCACTGTAAACATCATTAAAAAATAAAGAATAACATAGTTACACATTCATTACCCATTTTTCAACCATTTTCATAACTATTTTTTCCAATTATTTCATAATCAATTTTATCAACCATGAATAATGTATTTAATTCAATTGCATACACACATTGTTCCCATTTTTTACATTATATGTTTTTATTCAATGATATTTGTAATACCCCTAGGCTGTTATAGAGCTAGTCTCATCATCTTCAACAGTTCTAACACGATCGGTGGAGGGTCTCATAATAACATGATAAAAATAAATTCATCAATTTAATATTAATTGAAATGTTTCAATCTAGAAAAATAACAATACAACTACAACATGTGAATCATAATAAAGACTATGGGAAATATTAAATTGACCACCTACCATGTGATCATTGAAGGACACTCACCAAATTGTATCCCCCAATTTGATTCAGAATGCTCCTATTGAAATTAATGGAGGAGATCTGGGATTAAAACCCTGGAATAAGATACAAATAAACTAGATCCATCAAAACTTCTATATGAAACATGTAAAATGAAAGAAAAATCATTCCTCTCCATTTGGAGAAAAAATATGGGAGAGATAGGGAACCAACAATGAAGAAATAAATTACCATAGTGGATGGTTGATCATTCCAGTAGATCATCGATTCAAAAAAGTATAAAATAAAGGATCCATGTAACCATCTATTAAACCCAAAAAAATAAAATGAAATCAAATTAGGCTGATTTGGGGTAAAAACAAGGGATTCTAGAATTTTTTATAAAATATTATAGGTTTTCAATTCCATGTACCTGGTTTCCTGGGTGGGGACACATTGTTTTCCCAAATGTGCACACTATCCGTACTCCCCTACTATCTTGGGTTCATAGTTTCCCCTAAGTGGTGCATGGTTTTACCAATTATTCCCAAACCATGCAGTTCACTTCTATTTAGTATTCATAGTTTTCATTGAGGTAGGTGCACAGTTAGGGAAATTCATGCCCCAACCATACTCTTCCCAAGACCCCCCAAAATGTTTCAAAACTCAATAAACTCAACTAAGACAAGCTCTAAAGAAAATATGATAAAAAGGATAAAAAATATATATTAAAAAAACTACAAGGAATATTCATAATTTTTTGGATAATATAATCTCTACACCTTAAAATGCTCCTCCTCGATCTATATTCTTAATTATTGTTACTACTCCAATGTAGAAAGGTGAAGACACTAAGCTTATATATCAGCTTCCTCCTCCCATGTTTCCTCGCGAATAAGACCATGCTTGCACACAATACTCTAAGCGATGACATGGCCTTTCCACACAATACATTATCACTTTGATCAACAACATGAATCAAATTATCCCCAAAGAATGCATAAAACTCAAGCTTAAAATCCTTAATATTGATCACATGAGAAAGGTCGAGGTGATACTGCGAAGTTGTGACACATAAAAAAATCATACATATACCTGTACCTATTTGGATTATCCAATCAATAAACCTCCAATAATATCCTATCAAAAAACTCAAATGATCCAAAAAACCTCGGTTCTAACATTCCCTCTCTCCAAATCCTATAGCGACCTAATCATAGTGAAACTTAAAATAATACAGGATCAACCAATTTGAACTCAAGGGGTCGAAGAAATTGAGTAGAATAATACTTATACCAACTCTAATAATATCAATATACTTCCAAGTTCATTAGAACTATTCTCATTTAACCTAAACGAGTCTCAGTCCCAAAAACTAAGACTCACCATCCACCATCCTACAAAAAGGTAAGCCACATAGCATACCAAAATGTGCCTCTTATGGTCCACCTATATATTCTATTTCTTACTATTTTTATAAGAGAACTCAATAATAATTATGGGATTCTCCAAGGACCCACCAAAATAAGGAAGACATGATCTTATTTTTTCCTCTAGAACTTGGATAGTGCACTCTGATTGGCCATTTTTTGTGGGTGAAAATACGTACATAGAGACAAGTGGTTACCCAACACCTTATGTGAGAATTTCTATAAACATGAATTAAATAGTAAAGACTAATATGAAACTATGGTTTGTGGTTCCCTATAAATATTTACTATATCTTAAACATATGATTCACCCAAATTATACCTGGTAAATTCATCTGGTATCGACAAGAAATAGAATTCTATTGTCAATCAGTCTACAACCACCCATACCATGTCATTATTCCATGGAATCCTTGGAGGACCCACCAAGAAGTCCATGGTAACTTCATTCCACTTCTAATTTATATTTGGTAACATAAGTAATAAACACACAAGTCTTTGATGCTTGTACTTCACCTACTGATAGGTGTTGCATCATGTTACAAAACCTACAGTTCTCTCTTAATGTTTAGCCACCAATACTATCTATGTATATCATGGAACATTTTGGTCATACTGAGTTTAACCACCCTCTATAAGGCCCAAAACTCACACATCCTATCCTCACACATAAATGTAGGTGAAAAAAATGGTTCTAGGAAAACATTATCTCATCCTAATATATAAACCAATAAAAAGGAGACTCACCAAAATCAAGATTATCCATCAAGGAGAAACAATATTGATCCTCATAATACCTCTCATTGATCTGAATTAGATATTTTCTATCAACTAATAAGGATACAAGGGTCATATTATCATAGCCCTTATGAACCATCATACACATCTCATCTAGAAAGGTTGTGTTCTTCTACTCAAAACTGGAAACATTGATTTCTTAAGTCCATGTCATCCAACTCAATGCATCAGCAACGCTATTTCATCTCCCTGAAATATAGACTAGATCAAAATCAAAATACTACTTATACTCAACCCATCTCCACTACTGGAGGCTTAAATATCATTGTAAAAAGTTATATTTTACACTATTTTGATTTCTATATATAGTGTGATTTTCACCTAACATGTAATGATGAAAATACTTTAAGGAATAAACCACCGTATCTGACTTTAGATTTTTCATAGGTTAATTCCATTAATGTTTCCTTAACTAGTGGGACCTAGGAACAACATATATGACTCCCTACATCAACACATATCCATGTTTGATCCCAGACACATCACAATACATTATATACTCTATAACTAGTTCGAATAGGGTCAAGATCAGTGTGGAAGTAAAATGCTTCTCTAATACTCGAAAAAATTTGTCACATGATCCAAAACATACAAACTCAATCCTCTTCTTGGTCAAGGTTGAAATTATATCTTCTAAATGAGAAAAGTTATGGCTAAATCTCAGATAATAACTAGATAACCCTAGAAATATTTAGATATCCAATTCATTCTAAGGATACATCCAAGAAACCACTGACTACATCTATATTAGGTCTACTGACAGACCATCCTCAAAGATGATGTGACCCAAAAAATGTACCCTTTTTACCTAGAATTGGCACAGATATATATTTATTTATAATTGATTCTCTCTCAGTGTACTCAAGATGATGATCAGATGTTGGGAATAATCATCATGAGTATTAGAGTACATAAAGATTTAATCCTAAAAAAAATTCAAAAACTAATCCAGGTATGGGTGAACGATTCAGTTCATCAAGGATGTAAACAATGATATTTTGTTCATCATCCTGAACAACATCATGATGAACTCACACAAGCAATACCTAATTTTTAAAGCAACCCATGTGTTATCTGATGGTTGAAATCTCAACTGATGATATTCTAATCTTACATAAATCAAGCATAATACACAACCAAATCTCATATAGTCAAAGAGACAATGAATACATATAATACAACTCCAATTCTTTACCTTTATCTTGTTAAAATTTTGGTAATCAATGAAAAAACTCAATTTCCCATCATCCTTATTAGATAAAAAACCGGAGAACCCATAGGTGATTTACTAGGATAGATAAATACCTTATCCATTAACTCTAATTATCGATTCTTATGCTCTTGAATCATTGTTGTTACTATATAATAAGGTGTAAAATAAACTAGCTCAGCTCCAACCATGATCTAAATTTTAATCCCAACTTCCCTCACCTGGGATACGACTTAACTTATGGTAAAAAAATTTATATATCAATAATTTTCATTATACATACATTTTATCCATTTAAATATTCCACATTTAGAAACATTTATAGTCATAAATTCCTTATTATGAACTATTTAACTGTTAACATCATTTATAAATATCACATACCATCATATCATATTCATAACCTATTTATCAACTATTTTCAAATCCAATTATTCATCCGATTTCATAATCACTTTTAAAAACGATGAATAAAGTCTTTAATTCAATTACATAAACCCATTATTCCCTATTATCACATTTTGTGATTTTTATTCATTGATATTTGGCACACCCCATTGGTCGTTATTTATATGGTCTCATCACCTCTAATTGTTCTAATGGGATCTGTGGAGGGTCTTATAATCACATGGGAAAAATGAATTCATCAATTGAATTTAAATTTAAATTTCCTAATTTTTGAAAATAATTGTACAAATAAAACACATTAATCATAATCGAGACTATGTTAAATAGTAATTAGAGAACCTACCTCCAGATCGCTGACATACTCTCACCAAATCATATCCCTCAATTTGATATCGAATGGTTCAGCTCACAATAGAGGAGGAGATCTTATATCAACAATTAGGGAAAAATCCAATGAAACTAGATCCATCAAAACCTAGATCTAAAACAGTTACAACGAATGAAAAATCATTCCACTATAATGGGAGTGAAAGATGGGGGAGAGAGAGGAAACCAAATGTGGAATAAATCACTTACCAATAGGGTTCAATACTTCCACCAGATCATTGATTCACAAAATAATAAAATCTATGATCCTCGTAACCCTGTCTTAAATATCCTCAATTGAAATATATTATATTAGGTTGAACTTGGGTGATTAAGGGTAAAAAATGGGCAGGGGGGGGGTTCATAATTTTTTTATAAAAATTAATGGGTTTAAATTAAGTGATAAAAGTATTCTAGGAAGGGAATCATCATTTTCCAAACCATGACCCCTAACAAGGATCCCCTAATATCTAGGTTTAATAGTTTTACCTCAGGGGTGCATGGTTTGAAAAACTATTTACAAACCATTAATGTCCCCTATTTTTGGGATTTACAGTTTGCTGGGGGTTAGTTCATAGTTTTGGAAAACCCTCCACCATCCATGCTCTTCCTAAAACACATCTAAATGTTTCCAAAAGTCACCCGAACTCTCCTAAGAGATGATCCAAAAAATATGATAAAAAATAGGACAAAAAGGTACCTGAAAAAATGTACAAGGCATATCCATAAAGGTCAAGATCATAAGTATAAATATGTATCACATTGGTTAAGGGTAAAATATGATAAAAAGGGTAAAAATGAAGTGATTAGGCTTCAAGATAAATAAAATAATTGTATAAAACTCATTGGTACATTATATTTCAAATATAACCCTATAAAATTAAAATATGGTAAAATTTTTATTCATTTGGATTCAGTAATACATTATACTATTTTTATTTTTAAAAAATTCTTTATAAGTCCTATCCCTCACATAAAAATTTTTACCTCATTCTCTCACATATAGACACATCTTGACCCATTTAGCTTGACCAAAATTTGGAAAAATCTCACACCATAACCCTTATCCATTGTATCAAGGTATCATTATTCCTAACAGACTGACCCCATGGTCCTTAAGAGGAGATCTAAAGGATCCCTTTCAATGAAGAGATAATCATTTCCACAAAATACATTCATTTTTATTATTATTTTACCACCTTCAGTTATGTCAAAACCATTAAAATATAAAAACAGAAAAATATTCCATAAAAATATATGTTATTATGTTTAATTATTAATATTTATCCATATCCCTATTTTATCAAATATAAACCATGATTATTCCTTGTGTGTGCTATGGAACACTGACTTGTAAACTGATGTAGTTTTTTTCTATCCCATTCTAAATTTAATAATATAATTTATTAGATTTTAAATTATTAAAAAATAATTTTTATATAATTTTTATTCTAAAGTGATAGTATAATTCTTTCCTCTTTTCCCACAGATCAGTTTAAAAATTTTATGGTCATTTATGCATAAGTGTGGACTACCCCATCCATTAGGTAATGTATTTTGTTTTTCATTACCACCTCACAAGGATGATTTTTAAAATGTATTTGATGAATAACTATAATATTTATATCTTCAATATAATTTTTTTTTAAATATAATATATACACAATAACAAAAGATCCCATGAAGAAATAAGCTTGAGAAAACTTAGCAGTTAACACTAGAAACAATGATAATAATGAATTATTATTAACAAATAAGTGAAAAGATGGTATAAGTGAATCAATTAAGATACTAAAGATATGAAAATGGTTCTTACATGTAATTATAATAAATATCAATTAATTATATTTGAGTTCAAAATCATGTTCATCGAAGTGGAATCATGGGCTAATGGATATCATCTTAATTTCCACTCCATTGAAAAATATTTGATATTATGTACCATTTTTAGATTATGTGAAGTATAAACTTACCCTATTATGTATATAAATTTAAAATATACTTATTAATGGTAATTATATTTATAATTCATTTTTACTCTTTCACGGGGTTTCAATTTAAAAGTTACTAATTTTTTAATAATTTATTTTTCAATTTTATTTTTTTAGGATTCCATGAAGGAATAAAAATATAATCTTAATAAACACCCTATATTTTATTATCATATATGATATTAATGAAATTCAATGTCACATATAAATTTTCCTCTATTTTTAACTTGAATCAAGTAAATAAATTTTTAAAATTAAATCAATTCTTATTTTTTTGACCGAGTATATTTTTCATCAATGTACTTATTTTTCAATTTTTTTACATAATCCCTTTATATTTAATAAAATTAATTATTAATGAAATTTTATTTTATACGTTAAATTTTTATATGTTTTTAGGGATATCTATAATGATTTATGAAGGGGAAATTTTTTAATTTCTTTTCAAAATGCTAAAATGAATGTTTTTATGTTATATGACATCAAGAGATTCTCTTGAATTCAAAACCATTTTATGAAATTAAACCTTATCAATATGATTTAAATTATTTTAAAATGAATTTTTTGTAAATGAAAAATTATTTTATATGTTTAACTTAAATATTATTATATTCTTTAATAAAATTTATTTGTCTACAACATATATTTTTCAATGGATTCAACTGGAATATATCATCTCTTGATTGATTTTATTATGATTAACTTTCTCAATAAGCATTTAAATTCCTATAAACATATATAAATGGATAATATATTTATCTTCAATATACATATCTTATGTATATTTTAATTTCTAAACTATATACCATTTTTGATTTATTTTTTAATTTATAAATTTGTCTAATTTACAGGGAAATTATTTATATTCCATATTAATTCTAAATACATATATTTATTGATAAGGAATAATTTTATGATTTTCATTGATCATTAAATATACGAGGAATGGATTTTATATTTTCTTTAATGTGTGGAATGATTATAGATAGCCCCTCAATGCATTCACATGTCTTATGAGACAATCTAGTTAAATATTCATATTAAATTTGTTTTTGGTGTATAAATACCAATTTTTAAAAAATATTATACCACAAGGATGTTATGTATACATATTGGATTAATATTTTTTATTCATTATGAAATTGTTTTATATTATTCCTAATATTATGACATTGATTTTATCCATGGATTAATTTCATGCCCGTGTTATTGATTTAATGACATGTGTTTTTAGGTATTTACCATTCCATGTTGAAAATTCCTTATTCACTCATATAGATACCCTATACAACATTAAATAATATTTTTAACTCAGTCATATTTGGTTTTCCATTCCTCATGATACAATGATAGAATATAAGATTTAGTTTAAGGAATTAAAATACTATATTTATTATTTCTTACAATCTATTTCGAATGTATAACTGGAATAATGTTTTTATGTAGTTCTTAAAGACTAATAAATTAACAAATACATAGTGATGTGATCCCATGTATCTTATACCAATGTAATAATATATACAATAACTATGGGTTACTAGAGCTGGGGTCATTACAACTAATCCCCAAAATTAACTATACCATACTCCAATACCAAATGAGGTACCCAGACATAAAATTTTGGGGTAGGAAGAAAGAAATAAAAAAGTAAAAAAATAAAGGATCATTAGTGATGTGTTCCCATATATATTATTCTAATTTAATATATTAGACACTAACTCAGGGTTACTTGAGTTGGGGTTGTTATAATAAATACCTAAAATTAACAAAACTAGGCTCTGATACCAATTAAGGTTCCCAAAACTATACCCCAGGGTTTGGTTCAAAAGTGTATTCTTTACATATTTCCGTTATATCATGTGATATGAATTAAGAAAATATTATATATAATTTAATAAATTTAACATTAAATTTTATAGTAATCAAATAATACCAAAACCCAATGGTTTAGTTTCATTTAGGACTAGCTATATAAATTTTCTATTTAATAATACATGGGAACTTTTACCTATAACTAAACCACACTAGACACCTTATAGACCCCCAATTGGTTATAAAAATATTATTAATCTAAGTAATTCAATAAAAAAGTGGTTATCATAATTTTTTTATTGGAATACCTATCAAAATTCCATGAAGTTTAATATAAAAACAATAATAGAAAATATAACCTTGTAAGAAATATATTATTAAAATGTACCTGAAATAATTAGAGTTTTACATAAATAATGAAATAATGATATTAAATATCAAATGAAAAATTGTGTTCCATGATGTAACATTATGAGAGAATAAACTAGATCTATAGAGATAAATCGAAGGCTAATGACATTAAAATATGGAATATCAATGAATCATACCATAATAATGAAAACTAAGCACAAGTAATCTTTAGATTTTTAGAAACATGATCACTCTCACAATTTAAGTTGTAAAAAAATCCACGTATATAAACTATTTTTGTCGTGAATAAATACATGCATGTCCAGAAATTATGTTTTTATCAAATCTAAGAATTTATACAATTTATAATCATAAATTTTAAGCATCTAAAATTTCATAGGTTTCATTTTTTTAATTTTGTCGACCCTTTAAGATAAGAAAGATCTAAAATATTTCACACATTATGTTGTGAAAAATCCAATCATTCCCACCCATTAAACTATGGTAAATAAAAATGTTCTCAGTTTAATTTGTGAAATAATTCAGGAAAGTCCCATATTATTGTTGTGAAAAAATTCTAGAACATATACCATTTATTTTGTTAATAATTATAATAAATTCAAATATTTAAATTTTTAACAAATAAATTCAATTCCAAAAATTATGTTGTTAAAAAATCAAAAAATTCTGTCCATTATGTTATGAAAAAATGAACACATGTCCGTGTATTAAGTTGTAAAGAAATAAAATAATTTCCAACTATTACATATTGAACAAATAAAATCATTCCCACAATTTAATTGGTGAAAAAATCAAATCAAGTTTTCATTTTATATTTTGAGAAAAACTATGAATCTTAATACATAATTTTGTAAACAAATCCAAGCATATCCAGAGTTTATTATACCATGAGATATAAAATTATAAACAATTAATTGTAGGGTGATATAGGACCCCACCAATCACAACCCCTATATAATATTTTGATGATATATCAATCATTTTTCATATCATGAAAACCCATGGAATAAAAATCTATTTCATATCATTTCCAAATGGCGTCACATTACATTATATCCAATGTAGATAGGTTGACACAAAAAAACCAACCACCAAAGGATTATTCCATAATTGAATTTATATTGTGAATAAAAAAACAAAAAAGGATAAAAGTATTTTTAATATCAAGATGAAAAAGAAGAAACCACAAAAAAGGAGCTTTTGTCAATCAGTTATTGTAAATTTTATAAAAGGAATAGTTTTTGAGTCACTTTCAAAAATTCCTTTAAAGAGGTTTGTATGAATAATTTTACATAAAATTATCTAATGAGAAATATCAATCATGATACTTTAAAGAACATGTAATGGTTTAATATGTAAATTTGTAGTTGATGATGAAATATATTTTCAGGAATAGACAAAATTTAAATGTTAAAGTTAAATTTTTGGAATTTTTTTCCAATGTGTGATAAATCTATCATTTGGAAATAGTTAATTGAA
Organism: Viscum album; assembly: GCA_963277665.1. Lineage (NCBI taxonomy): Eukaryota > Viridiplantae > Streptophyta > Magnoliopsida > Santalales > Viscaceae > Viscum > Viscum album. Next base: position 543,371,206 of record OY728132.1, read on the forward strand.
AACTTTAAGAATAAAATAAATGAAAAATATATATATATTAAAATAACATTTGATAACATTTGATAGATGAGTAAATATGGGTATGGTATAGAATGTTCCCCAATAGAGAGGATGTTGATTATTCTTAACATCATCAAATTTTATATCGAATAGAATCCATCAAAGAAGATATAAAATAAGTGAAAAAGTAATTTATATAGAAAATAATGAAGAAAAATATTAATATCATCATATTATATAATAAAAAAATATTATTGAACCATTTTCAAATTAGAATAATTATTACTCATTAAAACAAGGCTAATTAAGAAAATTATTTACGATTTATGTAATATCTGAATTGAAAATCTCTTGAAAAGGGAAATTGTGATGGATTTGTAAGTTGATTAAATTTTATGAATGAGTTAATAAAAATATACCACATTTTTTAAATAAAATAACTATTTAATATTTCATATTCCATAATGAAGAAAATCATGGTGAGAATATCCTGTAGATTGTCTCTCGACTTCCTCGATAAGGATTTAAATTATTCCAAACTTGGAATAAATCTATTTAATATTTTATTAAAGATTTAATGGGAGTTTAATTTATGATTACATAACCTCTAGGTTTTTTCTATGAGTTTTTGTTAGTTATTTGATAAGAGATTCTTCATACTATAGGGATTATGTTGTGAAGATAGCAGTGGTTTTGGAAGGCTCATTGTATTAGGGAGAGGAGTGTATTTTTTATAATATGTGGGGAGATTTTCTTATATATTAGATATAATGTGGAAAATAATAGGCAAGGGATGGTTTTTGGTTAATTAATCCCATAAAAATTTATTTATAGACATGTTGTTTACATGTGTTGGGTATTATACAATTTATCATTTACCGTTTTACAATTTTTTCTTTCACCATGGTAAAATACTTTTTACCTAAGTGATTAATTTTTATAAATAAAAATAAAATGGAACATATTGCATAATTTTTTCATTTTTATTCACAAAGAAAAATCCCTTTTATTAGATATAATTTATTTAATTGTTAAATATTATTTTGAACATAATAAATATATAACTCCAAAAAGTAATTTCAGAGAAGAATATAATTTATATTTTATATCAGAAATTATTTATTGGTAAATGAATCCTAATATTTTTAAATGTATAATTAAACTTATAAAATATTAAAATTTTCAATAAATATTTTCATAATTATTTTATAACTATTTTTATAATTATGATGCCAATAATTTCCTGGTATTTTTAAAAATTATAATTTACACTATTCACCAAAAGATCAATAATTTTAGAAAATAAACAAAATTTCTCCATAATATAATTTGTTATAATAAATAAGAAATTATGTTCATTTAGCTAAATTAAAATTTCGAAATTTTACATTATATGTTTAAAATGGAATCATAAAACATTATAAAAATGAGTTGTATTTGTGAAAAAAAATTTAAACTATTATCTATTGTTATTCATATTTCCTATCCATTATAATTAAATAATTTTCAATTTATTTGTTTATATAATTGATCGTCACATTTAATCCATCTTATATAAGAGATCAATTTATTTTATTTTTATTAAAATTAAACAATGTTTGTGAAAAATATTAGTTAAAAGTAACCCTTTTACCATTATCCGAGAAATTTACTTTAATCATGGTAACTTATTTTTATTCCTAAAAATGATATTTAACTTATTACATATTTTTATCATACTGATTAAAAAATTCAAGTTATTATTCATCATTTAATTTCTAAGAGTGGTACAAACTAATTTTAATGATTTCATACATAACTAATGATTACTATTATAATGAAAAATGAATTTTCTATGAAAAGAATAAATTTACTAATTTCTTCATAATTAGAATTTGACGACTTTTAGTATACTTTACTGAATTTATTATCAATAAATTTCATTAAAATAAATATTTTACAGTAATATACTAATATGAATTATACATAAAAAGGTTTTTTTAGAAAAATATATATTTAGGCGTAAAATGATGTTAATGACTATTTAAATACAAAAAATAAATTTTATCAAGGAATTATTATTATAAATGAACTTTAATTTCGATTAAAAAAATAATAAAATATGTAAATAACATTTATATATAAATTACTTATTATATTTATAATTACATGTTTATATCATCATAACTTATACTTACGTATCCCTTTAAGATCTATATATAAGACATAAGGATAAGGTATGCTATGTTGGCAGTCTTGGTGATTGATTTTCTTGCATGGATGTCATGGAAATTTTCATGAGTATGAACTTCTCTTGAAAATGATTTTACACAATCTAAATTTTTTAGTGTTTGGTTTGTGCTAGATCTATATAAAATCAGGGTCAAGCTACCTCTATTCCATTCATAGACATATGAGCATCAAAAGGAAGACTTTTACTACCCAATAAAATTTATTTCCATTTTCAATATATATTATTTATGTTATTATTTATACAATTAATTTAACTTCTATATTTTTATTATGAGATTTAATTATTTTATATTAATGTATCTTAATGATTTTTTGTTCTGATTTTCTTTTGAAAAATCCTATTAAATAAAAATTTATTTAGAGGGAGATTAATACATAAATATCAGAGTGTTCCAACATTTATCCAAAAATATATTCATAGGTATTACTTATTTCCTTATATCTTCATTACTGATGTATATAAGGAATGTCGCTATATATAACACCAAAATATTAAATATCTCAATTTAATTTTAATGGAAGACAAGTCTTCATCACCTATAACATATTATCTTTCATCATATTGATAAAAATTACAATTTTTTTGTCTCTATGGTATCTACATCCCATTTGTAAATTCATCATTTAGTAATTTTCTACTTATTATCCATAGTTCCACAATTCAGGAAAAATTTAAATTCATATAATTTAATTAATGAGAACAAAAAAATTATAAAAAATTATTAAAAATTTGGATGGGGTTACATATAAATGTAATGAGTTTATTATAACATAATAATTTATGAAAACATAAGTTTGATTGAAAAATTTACCATAAAAAATATGGGATTATATTTATTCACATGTATGATTTTTAATGTATTCATCAAAGATTTTAATAATATTAAATGATTCATGTTGTATAAAAAATAAATATCCACGTTAAAATTCATTTATTTGAGTTGTATATACTAATGATAAAATATAATAATTGACCTCTCATAAGAAAATATTATCTTATCCCTTACTAGTGTTCATCATTGAGTATTATAGTATTTAGTGAATTTAATCGGTTAGGACGATTATTATTTTTTACCGAGATATATAATATGAACATGAGGCACAAAAGGGGAGTCTATAAATTGGATGATCCAAAAACTATATACAATATGGAGTGTCATTCACTTTTCCTATTTTATAATAGGTGTTCATGTTTATTATTGAATTTTTAACCATGAGGTTGGTTAGATACATATAATGAGAACCTTTATACAAAGATACTATTATAAAAAAATCATTGATACTTATCTAATCACGGGTGGTTTGGAAAGTTACATATTATGTATTTAGTTGAAGATTATATAAGATGAGATGTTTATTCTCCTATAATAAGTATGACATACATTATCTTAAATAATATAGAACAGAGATGTGTATTTCCATACCTAGTTATGTTCATATGATGTGATCAACTATTTGGATGAGGTGCGTATGATGTTCTCATTTACTATGATGAATTAACTATAATTTATTTATAAACAAAGTTAATTTATATATAGAGAATCAAGTATGTATTATGAGGAAATATGGGATTTACTTACTCCATGTCCCATGGTAACATGATATCTTGAAAAATATATTATAATAATATGCATAATTATATATGTTGAAGCTTGTGGACACATGTATTGTGTTACATGTTTCCAAAGAAGGTTATTACAAATCTGGTTTTATCTTTAGTAGAATTCGTAACTTTATAGTGGAAAATCATTGATTATATATTTATATATTTTAGAATTAAAAATTATTGATGATGTTAAAAGGGATAGTGAAGTAACATTTTCTGGTTGTGCCAATGGGGAAAATGATTTTTGAAACTTTGACAGACACCCCTAAATTTTGTTGGAGGATATTAGGAAGTAGATCAAGATAAAAATTCCCAAGGTATTTTATATTATGTTACCCATGTTGAAATTTTGTTAGATTTTTTAACAGTGTTTTAGAGATATCCAAATGTATTTTTTGTTATGGGTACATACGTTTCTTTATGTGGTTAACAGTCAGTGTACGTAGACAATGATGCTTTAGTAAAAGTTGGAGGTTACTGGATTTTTTTACTACATTAAAAACCAAAATACGGTAGTTTAGACCATTTTATATTCTTTCCTTAACCTCTCCATGGTACAGTTTGAGGCACTATACCATGGTGTTGACTTTAAAATAATATCATATTTTAAAATTTCATGAAAAAATTAACAAAAATAATATCAAAATTCTACCATATTTTATTTTTTTATTAGAGGATGATAATAGTGAGTATTTTGAATTCATAACATGAAATTTTGAAAATTAAACATATATTAAGGGGTATTAAAATGAACCTTTCATGGGAGATGAAATTTCATAAAATTTATACAACATTCCAATAAATATTGGCATATTTTTTGAGTTTATGATGAACAATATAAAACAAATAAATTCTCCTACATAGTGGTGGTGATAAAAATAATTATTAAAGCCAATTACCTTTCTCATCTCACGATATCAAACCATTTATTATAGTTTTACAACACCATTGTGTTAATAGAGTTTCTACTGAATTTCTAGTATTTTACATGATCCAAAAAACATTTGGAGAAATAAACCTTCTAGATACTTCTCAAAAATCATGATTAAATTTTTTTCAATTCATTCAACAAATTGGAATGATATTTTTAAGGTATTCTTATCTTATTTATATTTTACATTCATTCCAATCAAAATTATAGATATTGGGTTTAATTCTTCTTTTGAGCTTTATTTTTCACTATATTTTATTGTTATACATTCCTCCAAAAAAATTAAAACACACACTAGATATAAATATAAATGAGAAAAAAAAATATTACCAAAGGAAAATAAAATATATGTATAATCCAATCATTGTTAAAAAAACACTAAAAATGAATTATCAACATCAATGAAAAGCACAGTTCAGAATACGTGTGGTTACTGATCACACATTTTTGTCAACATACATTACTTCAAGCTAAAATTCCATTACATGATGTGAACCATGGGAATTATTTTTCCCTGCTGAACCTTATTCTGACTATCCTGAATCAAAATTATCTACTATATAAACAACATGTCGTCTTATAGATCTAATTCAACCAAAAAATACATTTTTAGGATAATATTGTTATTAATGAATCTAAAGAAAATGAAAAATATTTTGAATATAATATTGATACTATGGAATATGTAATGCCCCGACCCATGTTACCCAGAGTGGGTGCAATATTACATAACATTGGCATGATCACAAATCATAATGTCTCGAAAGACCGAATAGTTTAGTAGCCTTGTAATCACAAGATATATTCATAAATTTTACATTACATCATAAAGTGAAAAACTACAATAACATAGTCTCCATAGTCCCCACCCATATCCCCTTCAGACTATCCCTGCAGGTCAGTCATAAAATATTTCTTCATATCCTGAGAAAAATAAAACATTGAAAGGGGTGAGATCAGATGCTCAGTAAGGATAACAATATAGCGAAATCTTTCATAAATAAACATAAACATTTAAGGAAATGTATAACTAAATCAAAAACCTTTTAAACTTTAACTTCAACATAATATGGCAAAATTAAAATGAGATAATTCCATTTACTTCTTCACATGGATATTCAACTAGTCGAATAATCACGTGCAATATCAATAACCACTTTCATAATGATGGAATGCATAATGCCAGACTATCATAACCACATAGCCAAGGCCTCGTACGAATACTACAAATAATATTTGGTCAAGGCCTCATGCCAAGACACTATTTTCTCTCATGAGACCTTCCGATGCATCAAGGAGCAATAGCAGGCACCACCCGTCACTTATTAAGTCCAATGCATTCCTTATATGAACAGGTTTAAACATATCATAAACCATAAAATAATAGTATCACATAAAACATGCATAAAGGAAATATAAAATTTCCAAATTTCTATCACAAGATATCAATACAACACATTTATATAATAAAAACATTATCAAAACCATTTTCAATACCAAAATAAATGAAAATAAAAACTTGGTTTTTATTTTTCATTTAAAAAAAAGTTATGGAATTTAGAGGAAGACGAAACTCAAATAATGGTCATAGAGGCGAAGAAGTCGTTGTCGCTACATACGTACAACAAAAAAACAATCCCTTTTTCCGTTTAGTAAAACGTTTCTCATAAAAAGATTCCTTTTGAATAAAATTAAAAGTCAAAGGGGTTTATACACCATATAAAAGAATGTCTTATATTAAAACAAAATATGCCTCAATGAAAGAAGATAGAGATGAAGTCCCTTACAAAGACAATTTTTTAATATAAAATAGATCTATTATGTGTATTCACTATAAGTAAACATAAAGAAAGTACAAATACAAGATATGACATAATAATATCATGACATAATTTTAAAGTAGGAGATTAACCCAAAGAAGGGAAATTGGGTTTAGAAGTTCCCTTACCTTGTGTCCGACTTGACTCGACCATTATTTAACCTCCTGAATAATAAACTACAGTTAATTTATAATTTATTAAGAAAAATTTTCATGTTTATTATTCCTTTTATATCACTTATTACCATGTTATGAACATTATGTAATTATTTATGATAATAACGGTCGTTTTGTCGATCTTTGGTACTTTAGTCAAAAATAAACTTCTTATAATTACATGTTGTTCATGTGGTAAAATATCCATTATATCCAGAATTATATTCATGATTTAGATATCATATATATAACATATATCCATTATATACATTCATTTATAATATTATGTAACATTTAGAGGTAAGAAATGAAATGCACCGTTCATGGAGACGGTAAGCCATACGTACGCAAGAACGCTACTTTGATTTCTATTTCGTATTTAATGGAATGAAATCATAATGATATAAAGGTATATTATAATTACAGTATAATATAATATATAATATCATTTACTCCATCCTTTATATGTCCCACATATGGCAGTAACGATTCAAATCACTTTGAGGGGGCAGTAGTTCGCACTTCCTAAAATGAAATTATCGCGTTTACCCATAATGGAAATCATAAAGGTATGCCATAAATGAGAAATAAATAAGCATAAAGAAAACATAAAAATAATATATATATTATATATTAAAATTGTGTCATCAAAATGTCCACAATTAGAGGTGTTAAATGAATATTGAACAATCATCGTTTCGTGAGGCAGTATTTCGCCACCCAAAGAAACAGTATGTTCTTTAACCATTAGATGAAGGTGTGTGTAAGTGTAAATCAAATACTTATCATAAAAACATCCTAGTATATTTTAGATACTAGTTTTATTAAACAATAAAGTAATAAAAAGATTTTATGGGGTTGGAAAAGAAAAATAAAACAAAATTACATAAGAGAAGACATTACCTTTAAATTGGGTAACTCCCCTCAGTTTGAACCAAAATGGTTTCTTGAAGAGCTTTCTGCCAAAGGTAAGGATTCTAGGATGAAGGGAGTAATTTGGAGAGAGTATTTGGGAAGATTTTGGCCGACCCAAATGGATTTTATGGTGTGAATAATGTGGTAGAGGTTGGGGCCTTTTATAATAGGAGAGGAGGGGAACTCTTGGAAAATCATTAAATGTTACATTATTATGAAGTTATTTTCAGATTTCAAAGGTCCCACAATTACATATTTCGAGGATAAGGTGATAGTGGTTATAAATATACTCATACAATAGGTTTTTGACAAGTTTAAGTCTTATATTTTACATTATCTTTTCATTTTATTTAAATCGTTTGTTAATGAGGTAATCACTGCATCATCATGGTGTCATAAAAAATTTAATTTATTTAATGTCTAAAAATTATAAAAAAAATATCCTGATGTAGGAAATATTTTTATATTTCCATGGAATATTTATAGTCGAAAAGTTAACTTATATAACCCCATTTAATAATTATTTTAGTAAAACAACACATGTTTTTGACAATTTTATTTTTACTTTAAATAAAAAGTTATTAATGTCATTTTCTTACCCAAGTGGCTCCATGGGGTCACCAAGTTGACACATAGATTGTCTTGGTAGGCCATGACTCATCTAATATGGGTAGGAAAATTGTATAGGTATTTTCATATTTTTATAATATCATTTTTACATTAAATTTCACTAATTACCTTTAATCGCGATTAATTAAACTTAAAAGTTACTATTCACCAAAAAAATATTTTAATCCCATTGAACCACATTTTACTTCCTAATGAAAACCATGTATGTCGGATTTTTGAAAATCAAATCATAGAAGTGGTAATGTTTCATTTAAATGAAAAATTGGTTTTTAACTATCACTTAGTGGTTTCACTATTCATCAAAAATTGAAGTTTTTCAGAACAATGCCAAAAATTCACCCTAAGCTATAATTGATATTTTGAATTAAAAAATGATTTCTATTTTAAAAAATTTCAAACATATAAGTTGCATTAATTAATTTAATAATTAATTCATGTTGTCATAACAAATAGCGTGTTTTTAAGAAACAATATATATCAAAAGATTGACAATTATTTCTGTCCAATTTCAATTTAAAATGAATTATAATGACCACCATCAGATAAAATGGTAAAATTATATTCTAATTATACTTTAAAACCACTCAATAGTGTAATTTATCACTATTAATTATTTTGATTAAAAAAGTTTGTTTATGTATTTTATTTTATTCATAGAAAATTGGAAGTTCTTAGAAAATTACAAAAAAATCAACTTAGGATAATTTCGATATTCCAAATCCAAAAATGAAGTCCATTTTGAAAGATAAAATTTATAAAATTTTAAAAAGTAGGTATTACTATTCATAATGTCTAGTTTGATTGGTTGTGGTGTGTGTTGGAACTCAAAATTGCGTTCAACACACACTACTGTATTATTCACGGAGAACCGTACCGTGGACATTTGAGGTGTTACATTCTCCCCTCTTTTAATAAATTTCATCCCCACAATTTGAAATTTTTCTTTGAAAATAAAAGGTTGAAAGTAGAAAATACCTTTGTGGAAAACCCACATCGGAAATAACGTTAATAAAATTTAGCATTAATAAGTGAGAAAGGGAAATGAAAAAGTCACCACCAAATTATGATCTCGAATAGGAGAACATTGGTGGCAATTAGAGACATATAATTGGAGGAAAAATTTAAATATTTGTAGGGAGTGATTGAGGTCATCAATCACAAACATGTGTAAAATTGAGGGCCTCAATTCCTTCAATCTATGGTGATTTAAAATATCATTAGTTCAACAAAACATAAGGCATTAGGATAACATATTTTTTGTTTTACTATCTCTTTACTAATGTTTAAGAATTAATTTATTCATAGAATAAGAGGTAGGTATATATATATATATGCTTGAAAAGTAGACTTTCAACCTTCAACTAATTTATACCACAAACTCATCTTTCACTCAAAAGGATAATAGAATTCAAAAATATTATATTTATCCTAATCGTATAATGTTCCAAATAGTAAAAAATACCATTTAGATTAGGAAAACTATTTTGTAATAACCAGGGACTTCCTGTAGGCTAGTGGTCCGTAATAAAGGCCCGTCGCACTGTGGTTGTGGATTCGATTCCTGCAGCTTTGTCCGATGCGATGGGTTATCCCATGACCTACAGGTTGTCCTTTTCCTAAAACTATAGTATTATAATATTCCAAAAATAATATTCAGAAATGTTTTAACCTTAAACAATACTATCCAAAGTTCAACTTAATCCATCCCAACCTTTATAGTTATCCAAAATACCTCTATCCAAACTTTCTATAAAAGGTCTCTTAATTCCAAAATCAATTTATCAGATTCCCCAAACAAAGTAAAGTTTCTCTTATTGTCACATAATAAAAATATGATTACCTTCATCATATTAAAACCTTAATGAAAACAACAAGTACTGCAGTACAATCCTTATATATATCACATTATTTTTATAACCAGAATAAAATCCTTTAGTCCAAAAGAACCAATACATTAATTATTCCACTTCAACTGTAGTAACAACATAAGTTTGGCCTTGATCCCTTGGCCTTTTCTGAGGAATGTTTCCCTGAAGCTTAGGAAATTCATTTGCATAATGCCCCATTTCTCTACAATTGTAGCATTCAATATTGATAGCATCTTTCTTTCCCTTTCAATCAAGAGCATGGTGACCTTTTTCTCCACATTTATTACAAACTCCCATTCCTTTTAGGCAAATACCAGGGTGATTCTTCCCACAATTATCGCATAATGGAAAATCCTTCTTTCCCTTTTTCCTTTTATCTGTCTCTTGTTCCACCATTCCCTTCTTCTCTTACTTTACTTTATTGTCATAAGATTTAGATAATTCCTTTTCTATCTTGATAGCACACAAGACAATATCTTCGTATGATGAGAAGGATTGTGATACTAAAGCTCGAAAGAGAAATGGTTTTAACCCATCAAATAAATGATCAATCTTACTTCTTGGGTTATGTATATAATTTTCAGCATGTCTCGCTAACCTTGTAAAGTTAGCCTCATACTTTGCGACATTCTCATCCTCCTTCTTCCTCCGACTCAAAAATTTCCTTTCCATATCTGCTCAATGGTCATGTGGAAAGTATTTTTCTATGAAAATTTTCTTAAACTCCCTCCATTCCATACTTGATACTTCTTCATCTTCCTTTGTGTTTTGAATCAGCGACCACCATTGATTAGTATCTCCAGTTAGGCGGTAAACTGCCATGACAACTTTCCCCCTTTTGCTACTCCCTCAGGCATGGAATATTTTCTCAAAAGACTTTATCCATTGCTCAGCAACTAAGGGATTTATACTCCCATTTAATGTTGGTGGTTTTTTCCTCATGAAGCGGTCTAACATTGATCCTCCACATTGCGGATTAGGGTGCTCCATATGAGTAAGGTTATTATTCATAACCTAAGTGAGTTGTCCCAGTATGGTGATAAGCTGATCAGCACCAGTTGTAACAACAGCTCCATTATAATTATCTTGATAAGGAGGGGAATACCTACATGGAGTGCATTCATTGATACGGTTTTCATTCCTTCCCTAGGTGCCATTTATAAAAAATATCATAAACTAGATTAGTTTCTGAAACAAAATACATAATTCCCTACGTGTAAAACACCTAACATAAATTCAACAGTTTATGGATATAATCCATAATCAGAAAAATGTTTTCATTGAGGAAGTATATACTCATAAACCCTTCATAATGGTTTGTTAAGAAAATTAGAATTATCCTAAGCATATCCCCCAGGAGTGTCGTAACCAAGAGTGTAGCAAGACCCGTTGTCGTGCACCGGTTCCCATTCGAGTCTAGCTCAAAGTGGTGTTTTTGGGTTTTACCCCTAGGTACATCTGTTCCAGATCCGCCTCTACCTGCTCATATCCAGACAGGGATGTATTTCTCAGAAAACTCACAAAATCTCTATAATACCAAAATTCTAAGAAGTTCATCTATAATAATCCTCAAAGTTTATCTTTGGGCTATGTGCTCTAATCAGAGTATATCTAAATCTACCTTCCAAGGTTAGTACTAACCTGACTCTGATACCAACTCTAACGCCCCAACCCCAGTTACCCAGAGTCGGTGCATTATTGCGTAACATTGGCATGAGTACAAAAGATCAAGTCTCGAAAGACCGAATAGTTTAGTATCTTTGGAAACACTAGATACATTCATAAATGTTACATTACATCATAAAGTGAAAAAATATAATAACACAGTCTCCATATTCCACACCCATATCTCCTTCAAACTATCCCTATAGGTCAATCATAAAATATTTCTTCACATCCTGAGAAAAATAAAACATTGAAAGGGGTGAGCTCAGATGCTCAATAAGGATAACAATATAGCGAAATCTTTCATAAATAAACATAAAAATTTAAGGCAATGTATAACTAAAAAAAGCCTTTTAAACATGAACTTAAACATAATATGGAAGATGTAAAATGAGATAATGCCATTTACTTCTTCACATGGATATTCTACTGGTCGAATAATCACATGCAATAACAATAACCACTTTCATAATGATGGAATGCATAATTCCAGACTATCATAACCACGTATCCAAGGCCTCGTGCCAAGACTACAAATAATATTTTCTCAAGGCCTCGTTCCAAGACAATAGTTTGTCTCATGAGACCTACCGATGCATCGAGGATCTATAGCGGGATCCACCCATCACTTACTAATTCCAATGCATTCCTCATATGAACAGGTTTAAACATATCATAAACCATAACATAATCGTATCACATAAAACATGCATAAAGGAAACATAAAATTTCCACATTTCAATAACAATATATCAATACAACACATTGATATAATAAAAATATTATCAAAACCATTTTCAATACCAAAATAAATGAAAATTAAAACTTGGTTTTTATTTTTCATTTAAAAAAAAGTTGTGGCTTGTAGAGGAAGCTGAAACTCAAATAATGGTCATGGAGATGGAGAAGTCATTGTTGCTGCATACATACAACAAAAAAACATTACCTTTTGTCATTTAGTAAAACGTTTCATATAAAAATTCCTTTTGAATAAAAGTAAAAGTCAAAGGGGTTTATACACCGTATAAAAGAAAGTCTTGTATTAAAACAAAATATGCCTCAATGAAAGAAGATTGAGACGAAGTCCCTTACAAAGAGAATTTTTTAAATAAAATAGATCTATTATGTGTATTCACTATAAGTACACATAAAGAAAGTACAAATACAAGATATGAAATAATAATATCATGACATAATTTGAAAGTAGTAGATTAACCCAAAGAACGGAAATTGGGTTAAGAAGTTCCCTTACCTCGTGTCCGACTTGACTCGACCGTTCTTTAACCTCCTGAATAATAAAATAGAGTTAATTTATAATTTTTTAAGAACCTTATTAATGTTTATTATTCCTTTTGTATCACTTATTACCATGTTATCAACATTATGCAATTATTTATGTTAATAACGATCGTTTTTTCGATCTTTGTTACTTGAGTCAAAAATAAACTTCTTATAATTACATGTTGTTCATGTGGTAAAATATCCATTATATCGAGAATTATATTCATGATTTAGATATCATATATATCATATATATCTAGTATATACATTCATTCATAATATTACATAACATTTAGAGGTAAGAAATGAAATGCACCGTTCATGGAGACGGTAAGCCGTACGTACTCATGAATACTACTTTCATTTCTATTTCATATTTAATGGAATGAAATCATAATGATATAAAGGTGAATTATAATTTCATTATAATATCTTATATAATATCATTTAATCCCTCCTTTATACATCCCACATATGGCATTAATGATTCAAATCACTTTGAGGGGGCGGTAGTCCTTACTTCCTAAAATGAAATTATCGCTTTTACCCATAATGGAAATCATAAAGGTATGACATAATTTAGAAATACAGAATCATAAGGAAAACATAAACATAATATATATATATATATCATATATGAAAATAGTGTCATAAAAATGGCCACCATTAGTGGTGTTAAAAGAATATTGAACAATCATCATTTCGTGAGGCAGCATTTCGCCACCCACAGAAACAGTATGTTCTTTAACCATTAGATGAAGGTGTGTGTAAGTGTGAATCAAATACTTGGCATAAAAACATCCTAGTATATTGTAGATACTAGTTTTGTTACAAAATAAAGTAATAAAAAGATTTTAAGTGGTTTCAAAAATCAAAATAAAACGAAAGAACATAAGAGAAGACATTACCTTTAAATCGGGTAACTCCCCTCGGTTTGAACCAAAATGGTTTCTTGAAGAGATTTATGACTAAGTTAAGGCTTCTAAGATTAAGGGAGGAATGTTGAGAGAGTATTTGGGTAGAGGTTGGACGATTAAAATGGCTTTGATGGTGTGAATAAGGTGATAGAGGTGGGGGCCTTTTATAAGAGGAGAGGAGGGGCAGTCTTGGAAAGTCATGAAATGTTACATTATTATGAAGTGATTTTTGGATTTAAAAGGTCCCACAATTATATATATTGAGGATAAGGTGATAAGGGTTCTAAATATACTCATAAAATAGGTTTTTGACAAGTGTAAGTCTTATATTTTACATTATCGTTTCATTTTATTTAAATCGTTAGTTAATGAGGTAATTGCTCCATCATCATAGTGTCATAAAAAATATTATTTATTTAATCTCTAAAAATTAAAAAAAAAATAATGATGTAAGAAATCTTTTTATCTTTCCAATGAATATTTTTAGTCGAAATGTTAACTTATATAACCCCATGTAATAATTGTTTTATTAAAACAACACATGTTTTTGATAATTTTATTTTTACTTTAAATAAAAAGTTATTAATGTCATTTTCTTTCCCAAGTGGCTCCATGGGGTCCCCAAGTTGACCCATGGATTTTCTTGGTCTGCCATGACTCATCCAATAAGGTTAGGACAAGTGTAAAGGTATTTTCATATTTTAATAATATCATTTTTACCTTAAATTTCATTAATTAACTTTAACCGTGATTAATTAAACTTAAAAGTAACTATTCACCAAAAAATTATTTTAATCCCATTGAACCACATTTGACTTCATAATGAAAACCATGTATGTCAGATTTTTGAAAATCAAATCACAGAAGTGGTAATGTATCATTTAAATGAAAAATCAGTTTTTAACTATCACATAGTTGTTTCACTATTCATAAAAAATTGATGTTTTTTAGAACAATGCAAAAATTCACCCAAAGCTATAATTGATATTCTGAATTCAAAAATGATTTATATTTTTAAAAATTTCAAACATATAAGTTGAATTTATTAATTTAATAATTAATTCCCACTGTCACAACAAATAGCATGTTTTATGAAATAATATATCTCAAAAGATTGACAATTTTGTATGTCCAATTTGAAATTGAAATTAATCTAATGACCACCATTGGATAAAACAGTAAAATTATATTCTATTTATACTTTAAAACCACTGAATAGTATAATTTATCACTATTAATTATTTTGATTACAAACGTTGTATTTATGTATTTTTTCTATTCTTAGAAAATTGGAAGTTCTCATAAAATTACAAATAATTCAACTTAGGATAATTTCGATATTCCGAATCCAAAAATGAAGTCCATTTTGAAATATAAAATTTAAAAAATTTCAAAAAGTAGTTATTACTATTCATAACGGCTAGTTTTATTGGTTGTGGTGTGTGTTAGAACTCGAAGATGTGTACAACACATGCTACTATATTATTCAAAAAGAAGCGTACCATGGAAGCTTGGGGTGTTACAGAATAGCTGACTAATATTCCACCACAAAAACATACTCTATAATCTCAAAACAAAAACAAATTAACCATGAAAAAAATTACTCGCACAAAAAGATTTTTTATCCACTGTAAGAGAAGTCACATTATTGAAAACATTATCCAAAAAATTAAACTATTATTTTTTGTTACTCTATTTCACAAATGTCTCCTACCTTTATTATTCTTATTTTGTCATATATTGAATAACAGACACATTCTTGGTTATTATATACACTATAATGGGTCAAAGGATTGTCGATTCTCTATTATTTATTCAACAAAATAAATATATAATATAATGATTATACAATTCATATAATATATCGAGGGTAATAATTGGGGGATGGTTATTTTTAATAGAAAGCTCAAATATTGGTTGGTATATCAACAATGATGCAATAAATTCCAAAATTCCAACACACACTATATCTAACTTTGTATAAACGGTTATATATATATATAGTCTTATAAAGATGTAATATATTGGTAAGGCGTTTCTATGATCAAAAGTCATGAAAGGTAAAATTAAGATCCTGATATGAGTTGATTGTCCTCAGAATCCCTTAAATAATTACAACCTCTTCCGCATACCAATTTTTCCAAAGAATCCACAGAACATGACTTGTAGATTTCAAATTAATAAGATGCCTTCATCAACTAGTCCATAATCACCCAAATAGAATTACATATACATTGATCTAGAGGAATATAGTGATTAAATTCATAAAACATTTCCTCCGATTTCCACTCAAGAACATCCAATAGATGAAAAAACCCATAGGAAAATAGTTACCCATATTTAATTATAGCCAGACCTAGAGATTCTACATGAAATCCACTATAGACCATTTATTAGTAGGACAAAAAAACTATCATCTAATGGAATGATTCATATTAGATATACCCTGATGAAAAACCATGGGTTATCTATGAAACACGAAAGGATATAAATTTTTCATCAATAATAGAATAACATACCTACCTTAAAAAATGATGTTTATAGAGACCCTCTCTTTTCATACATTAACATTATATCACGTTTGTGGAATAATTAAAACATTAATAATATATAATCCCAAAGACATTATCAATCTAGTGTATTTGGAAACATGGAAACATAAACACTACTACATAAGGGATCTGCACTATCTACCACTAGGTTCTTCAGGACTAGAAACATTCTTATACACTTAATACTTAATAAATATCTTCATAACCTAGGGAAGGAAACAAAAAAAGGGGTGACGTCAGATGCTCAGTAAGGGTAAACAAGTAAAACATGTATGCATTAAAATGATCATAGGGGTATGAGAACATGATCATAACATAATAATATCCTAACCTACTTATCAAAGATCATAAACATGAATAATTTGATAAATAATTTCAGTTCATAATACATGAATTATAAGTAAATAAATAACATAGTCCTTGAAATCATATCACCAGAATAACACATGGTTAAATGGAATACATTGAAATGTGATATCATTCCCTATAATTTAAGACTCATTGTTATAACATATCAAGAAACATCATCAGAACCACACCTAATAGATGGGACATACTACCATCCCTAGTCACAGTCCTTTCCTTGTAAGAGATTGTATTTCTTGATCTTCCCATAGTAGCTCGGGGTTCCCCATCTTTCAACTTCATGTTGACTACACCTATTAGGAAGGACACACCACCATCCCTAGTTGTAGTCCTTTCCTTGTAAGGTATCTGATTTCCCCATATTTACATAATGTATTGAGACCATCAAATTTATTAAAATCATTATATCATGGGATATAAATTATTACCCAATGCATTAGTGGGATATATAGGTCCCACCCATCCCATAATAAAATAATTCAAACATGTTGCACAAGATATTAATTTTTTGTCATATCATGACCCTTAAAAAGTGATGGGTTTCATAAACATCCTATAATAATATCTTGTAATAAAATGGGTGTCATAAATATGAAATTATATCTTAACTTTTGGATAAAATATATGTTTCATAATAATTTCATCAAATCACAACCTAAGAAAAGAAGCATGTTTCAAAAGTATAAAACCCGTAGAAGGGGAAATGCTTTCATAAAAATCATGCAATCAAAAAATAATCCATTCAGAGAAAGAATATTAATGGAAACTTTGAATCATTTAAAAGAAGGTCAGAAGTAACATAAATGTATTTAAACTTAGATGGAAATTAATTTTCAAATAGATTCTAAAATCAGTTACTGAGGAAAATATCCTTTCTTCTTTTAAAGAGGTTCTTAAAAACATAAAACCCTATGAAAACCATTTTCTTGAAAATAAACATAAAAAGGTATAAATATGGATTTTAAAAAATATTGGAAACCTTTTTATTTGAAAAAAATAGAGGGAACTTGATACTTTTTTTAAAACCCTTTTATGACAACCCTGTTTTTATTACAAACTTAAACAAGATTTATTACATAAACTTTTCACTTGATACAACATGGAATATTGAGAGGTATAGTGTATTTTGGGCTTAGGATCATTACATAACAACTTAAAACACGAAATACAACATCTTTATTGAAAACATCATTTACATGACCACTACATTCCCTCGTACTTAGCATTGCATGGGATAACCTGAGGACATGCATAAAAAAGGGGTGAGCTATAAAGCCTAGTAAGGGAATAAACATGGAATACATGAGGAGTAAAATACATGTTAAACAATATTCATATCAATAGAGCACAAGAGAAATATGAACATAAATGTATGATAAAGCATGATAATCATAACATGGAAATGCGGCAACAACACTTAACATGGAATTAGCATGAGCCAAGGCCCATTTCACATAGAGCATGAGTAAATCCTCATTGCACATGAAGCACGAGTAGACCCTCGTTATACTTGAATTAGCATGAGTCAACACTCATTGCACATGACGTATCATGATACTATACTTTACCCAACGAATTGGAGCACTATAAGGGTGCACCCTTCTTAAACATTTCATTTCATGCATAAGTGTGCCCCATGGATCATAAAACATGGATTCATAAAATATAATAATTTATTCCACAATAAAGGAATGTCGAATTAATACATTAAACTTTATAATCAATAAGTAAATGTGCATAAAGGTGAATACCCCTGATGTAAAAATGGTCATGGTATTCACTACACAATGACATTGGATTAGAAAATCGATGCGATTTCGGCACCGTAACGGCGTGACATAAGAATTCATAAATAATGGTTGATGAGAGAGAAAGGGGTTCATTATCATATTTAAATGTAATAGAAAGTAAGGAGTTCATATAGATAAATGTCCCAATAATTGTAATGGAATTTATATTCAGGATAAAAAATTATTGTTTGAATGTAAAAGAGGAGAGAAAAGTTCCTTTCGGAATTTCGGCACAGTAATGGGTGTACATGGGAGGCATCTAATGAGAGATAAGGGGGTCTCCCATCATTCAAACATAAATAGGGCAGTATGAGGGAGGTGAGAAACCATACCCCAACATTCATAATTGAAATTAAATGGGAAAAACAACTTAAAGAAAATTGGACAAAAATGAGAAAGGAAGAAAAACCCCTTACTTGGAAGTGTGCTTCCAAAGGATAGAGAGAGGCTTGTGAGAGGATTCTTGGGAGCTTGGGGCACCTTGGGAGGATTATAGAGAGAGTAGGTCAGAGGTTGGATGAACTCCAAAGGCTTTGAGTGAGGAGGAAGTGGGAGCTTTGGTGAGATTATATTGGAAAGGTGACAGAATTCTTTATTATTTAGGTTTGGGTCCCCTTATATTAAATTAATCCAAACCACAAACCATCCCATAGTTTTTGCCCATGGTTTTTGGAAAAGGGAAGAGAAAAATAATATTTTATATGGCCAATTATGAACATCTTAAAATAAAAGGGTTGTTTATGTTGAGGTGAGTCACACTCCCATGGAAATTAATTTAAAAAGACAAGGTCTGTAATAAGTCTTGAGGGGTCCATTAATGCTTTTAAAAGTAAGTCAAAAAAAACCCAAAATCACATTATTTTAATGAAAAAACATATATTTGCAGAAAATAAAGATTATAGTATTTTATTACATCACTATTGGGACATTATGATGTCATAAAACACATTATATATTTAAACGGTATTTAATTTTTACCCAAAAATTTGACTGTCTCAGAAAATTATGAAAAATTCACCATTGGATAATTTAGACATCCTGATTCTAGAAATAACATTTATTTTATCTAAATAATTTTTTAAATATGTTAATTTTCACTTTTATAATAAAAAATGACATTTATCGAAAATTCACGGGTTTTGACAAAAATGGCTTTCAAAACTTAATAAAAATTTCAATTGCATTCATAAAATTATAAGATCATTTATATTTAATAAAAATTAATTCAATAATTATAATAATATTTTATTAAAATATTATTTAATTCCAAATTCCCTTGATATAATAAAATAAAATTCTTAATTAAATAATAACTAAAAACATTATTTGTACTTTAAAAACTATTTACAATGTATCAATAATGACAAGAAAATATATTAATTATTATATACAAAAAATAATGTGCATGAACATAGTACTATTTATTTGTTACATAACCCCTTAAAACAGACGCATAAGACCTAAGGGTAAGGTGTGCGATGGTGACAGACTCTTGGGGTGGCTCAGATAACATCGATCAAGTGGTAATTTCTATCGACTTCTACTTCTCCCGTAGACGGTCTCGTTCGAGCTTGACATGATAAAGCTCAACTTGGGCTTGGTCAAGAGCGAAGCCCAAGGATGCCACCTCTTTTCCATGCTCCGACAAATGGGCTTCATATGGGGAAATTCTACTGGATGAGGCCATCGCTTCCTTTGTCTGAGTAAATTGGATTTGTTAAAGCCCTATATTTATACTCATCATGTGATCACTGTACAACGGCTATATTAGCAATGGTAAAAATTCTTAACATAAATCCAAAGAAGTTGAAATTTTATATAAACATAAAAAGACAAATAATTAGATCAATAGGGATTTCCATTAATGAAACTTTGGGTCGTTACAATATTCCCCCCTTAAGAAATTTCGCCCTCGAAATTTTCCTTTTCCCACACTAAAACAGATGTGGGTAACTCAGCTTCATCATTTCCTCCGATTTTCAAGTCGCTTCTTAAAACTTGTGGTTTCTCCACAACACCTTGATGATGGGCAATGTATTATTTCATAGAACTTTTTCTCTACAATCTAAGATCTTCACTGGTTGCTCCTCATAAGAAAGATCATCTTACAATTGTACAACCTCAGAAGAGAGTACATGTGAAGGGTCTGGTATGTACTTCATAAGAGGGATATATGAAAGACATCATGTACTTTGGCCATCGTAGGTGGAAGTTCTAGTCGATAGGCCACAACCCCGACATGATAAGGAATATCTAAGGGGCCGATGTACCACGGACTTAACTTCCCTTTCTTTCCAAACCTCATGACCTTCTTCCATGGAGATATGCGTAGAAAAACCATGTATCCATCTTTAAACTCAGGGTCTCATCGATGATTATCTGTAGAACTCTTTTGTCGACTCTGGGTTTCCTTGATATGCTGCTGAATGGTTTTCACCTTCTCCACCATTCCCTCGACCATTTTCGGTCCCATCAGCTTACGTTCACTGACCTCATCCCAACACGCTGGTGTTATGCACATTTTCCCATAGAGGGCTTCATATGGTGCCATTTGGATGCTCGAGTGGAAACTATTATTATAAGAGAAATCAACCAGAGGAAGATGATGATCCCATACTACTTTAAAGTCCATTTAGAATTCTCTCAACATATCCTCAAGTGTTTGGATAGTCCGCTTGGATTGGCCATCAGTTTGAGGATGATAGGTCGTACTGATGTTCAGTTCAGTATTCAGAGCATGTTGAAGACTCTTCCAAAACATAGAGGTGAATCTTAGATCTCGGTCAGACACAATAGATAGTGGTACTCCATGCAACCTTACCACTTCCCTAATATATATTTGTGCCAGTTGATCCAATGAGAAATCCTCCTGAATAGCAATGAAGTGTGTAGTCTTTGTAAGATGATCCACAATAACCCAGATTGCATTGTGTCCTTTAGATTTCCTCGGAAGTCTGGTGACAAAGTCCATGGTGATGTTCTCCCATTTCCATTCTGGTATGGGAAACGGTTACATCATCCCCTTAAACATCTGCCTCTCTTCCTTCAATTGATGGAACACCAGGCAATTTGATGTATATTCAATGATCTCCTTCTTTATATTATCCCACCAAATGTTTTCTCAGAGATATCGATACATCTTTGTGCTGCCTGGGTGAATAGAGAAATTTGAACTATGTGAATCATCCAAAAGTTCCTTCTTCAGCTCCGGACATGATAGAACACATAGTATTTTCCCAAAACGCACAATTCCTTCTTCATTAACATTAAACTCCGAGGATTTCCCTTTTTCGATAGCTTCCACTTTTTCTTGAATTCCCACATAATCCTTTTGAGCATCCTTTATCCATTCCAAAAGAGACATTTAAGAAATCATTTGTGAAAGGATTGATGATGTTCCCTTATCTATGATTCCCATGTCCATCTTCATCAAGTCTAAGAAGATTGGATCCTTCTCAATTCTCATCACTGATAGAATCACTGGATCCTTTTTACTTAGGACATCTTCCACCTTGTTCGCTTTCCAAGGGTGGTAATGGATTGAACAGTCATAATCCTTGATGATCTCTATCCATCTTCTCTGGTTCATATTAATCTCTTTCTGTGTGAATATATATTTAAGACTCTTGTAGTTAGTATATATCTCACGTTTCTCTCCATAGAGATAATGCCGCCATATTTTCAAGGAAAAGATCACTGCCGCCAACTCCAGATCATGAGTTGGATAGTTTCACTCATGGATTTTCAACCGCCATAAGGCATAGGATATCCCTTTATAATTCTTCATCAGCACACAACCTAAGACCTTCTTTGAAGAATTTCTAAAAACCACAAAAGGTTCCCCACTAATGGGTAAAGTGAGAATGGGTGCAGTGATAAGCCTCCTTTTCAACTCCTTGAATCTTTCTTCACATTCATCACTCCAAGAAAACTTTACTCCCTTTAGAGTTAGCTTGGTAAGAGGGTTGGATAATCATGAGAAATTTCTCACAAATCGTCGATAATATCCAGCTATCCCCAAGATGCTACGGATATCCGTTACCAATGTCAGCCTTGGCCATCCCTCAATTGAATCTGTTTTGGAGGGATCCATAGATATACCATTGATTGTGATGATATGGCCCAAGAATGAGACTTCCTTCAACCATAACTCACTCTTTCTATACTTTTCATACAGCTTCTCCTTGCACAATATCTCTAGTACAGTTCTTAAATGCTCCTCATGATCCTCCATGGTTTTGGAGTATATTAGAATATCATCTATAAAGACTACCAAAAATTTTTCTAGGTAATATCTAAAGGCCATATTCATTAAGTCCATGAAGATTTCTGGAGAATTAGTGAGTCTGAAAGGCATTATTATGAATTCATAGTGCCCGTATCTTGTACGAAAAGCATTCTTGGGGATACCTTCCTTCTTCACCCTTACTTGATAATATCCCGACCGAAAGTCCACCTTGGAGAAGTATTGGGCTCCACGTAGCTGATCGAACAAGTCATCAATTTGTGGGAGAGGATACTTGTTCTTTATTGTGATTTTTTAAGTTCGCAATAATCGATGAAAAGCCGCATTGACCCATCCTTCTTCTTGACGAAGAGGACTGGTGCACCCCATGGTGAAGCACTTGGGCGTATAAACCCTTTATCCAGATTCTTCTGTAGTTGATTCTTCAGCTCTTCATGCTCTACAACATCCATTCTATATGGAATCTTGGATATTCGTAAAGCCCCGGGTATAAGTTCAATTGAGAAACCAACATCTCTTCTAGGAGGAAGAACAGACAGTTCAATGGGAAACACTTCAGTGAATTTCCTCACAATAGGCATTTCTTCAAGGTTGGTTTCTTCCTTGGACCCAATCATCTGAGCTAGATACATGTGCTCATAGGGCAGTAATATCCATGCTTGAGATGATGGATATAAAGTAGATTCATCTTCCTCCTTACACTTTTAAAGAATCAGGGGTCGATTCTCCATATGGAGTGTGATTTCCCTCTCCCGAAAATTTATGTTGGATCTATATAAGGAAAGCCAATCCATGCCAAGAATTGCATCAAATTCTACCAGAGGGAGTATGGAGAGGTTCGTCGGGAAATTAAATTCACAGATTATAACAGGGGAGGACTTATATTCATGGGATGCAATGATTGCACCATTTGTCATACTCACTGACATCTTCACTTCTATGATTTGGGGTGGTGCTGGGATTTTCTACTAAACTTTTGATATATAAAAGAATGCTTAGAACCTGAATCAAAAATCACATTCTCTATTCTTGAATGAATAAAAAACGTACCTATCACCACTTCATTTTCGGGGTTCACTTCGGCAGAAGTGATGGAAAAATCTCTTCCTTGCTGCCTTGGAGGTCGTAGGCTGCCTTTGAAAACCCTTGGATTAGGGAACTGATTTACAAAATGACCTGATTCTTTGCATTTGTAGCATTGAACAACGCGTTGAGGTTCAAATGGAGCGTTCCTATCCTCTGTCGTAGTCGTGGGTATTTCTTGTCGATAGTTAACAGTTAGGTGACCTTCTCTTCCATACCCGAAGCATTTCCTTATCCCCTTAAGGCAATTTCCAGGGTGCTTCATTCCACACTTTTGGCAAGTGGGTGCTGGATCTTCTTAGCACCGTTGGATTTATCCATCGGACCACCAGCATTGAATTCCGCCTTATGCTTCATATCCCCATGATAACCTTGTGATTCTCCGATCTCCATTTCGACCTTGAGGGCACATCGGACAATTTCATCATAGCTGTCGAAGTCACGGATCACCAATGCTTTCTGCAAGCTAGGTTTCAGCCCACCAAAGAAGCGGTCAACTTTGCATTCAGGGGTAACGAAAAAGATGAAGCGTATCGTTCATGCCTTGTGACGTTTTCCTCATACACCCCAACAGATTCTTCATCTTTTTTCTTGAGGGAAAGGAAGTCCCTTTCCATCTTAATCCGGAGGGTGCACGGAAAATATTTATCGAAAAACATCTTCCGGAAATCCTTCCATTCCAACAACTTGATCTCCTCCTCAGGCTTCGTATTTTTGATCAATGTCCAACATTGATCAGCTACAACCTCCATATGATAATCCACTAGGAGAACCTTCTCTTGTTTAGAACATTAAAGGATGGAGAAGATCTTTTCAATGGAGTTGATCCATTGTTCAGCGATCGTCGGAGCAGATGATCCACTAAAAGTAGGAGGCCTTTGTCTCATGAAGCTCTTGATAGTGAATTGTTATTTCTTAGGGGGGTTGAACGTCCTTCTTGACCCATTTTTCTAATCAAAACTTGAGTTAGCTGAGAGGGAATCTTGAAAAAGTTCATGATTCCTGCTCCCATTGGATTGGGCATCTCATTAGTACATTCATCACACTGATCTTCACAATGGTTGTTAGCCTGATTCCTCCTATTTCCGGCCATTGACTGGAATAAAAGGAACGTTAAGGGTAACACATAAAGGGTAATCCAAAGAAAAAAGTTTATGACTTATAAATAATCTTTTATTTTCTTAACTCATGAGTCTATAGGCTTCAATCTAGGCTTTTAATTATCTACTTTCTAACATATATTATTAGGGGCATTTTTTTAATTCTCTTAATAAGGGTTCATATTAAGCTTGTGAATTTAACAAAACATATCCCCCGGGAGTGCCATAACCAAGAGTGCATCACGGTCTGTTGTCATGGACCAGTTCCCTTTTGAGTCTAGCTTAAAGCGGTGTTTTCTGGTTTTACCCCTAGGATACATCTATGCCAGAGCCGCCTCTACCTGCTCGTATCCAGACAGGGATTTTTATGCTTGATAACCAACTTAATAAATACTCACCAAAACATAGCGATGTTTCTATTATATGTAGTCTTATCTCTAAGGATTTACTAGGGTTTTCTAATCCTAATCCAGAAAATAACTAAACCTATCCTTTGATACCAACTGTGACAACATTAATTTTATTAAGAACTTAAACATGATTTATTACATAAACTTTTCACTTGATACAACATGGAAGATCGAGAGATCTAGTGTATTTGGGGCTTAGGATCATTACATAAAAACATAAAACATGGAATACAAAATCTTTATTGAAAACTTCCTTTACATGTCCACTATATTCCCTCATACTTAGCATTGCATGGGATAACCTGAGGACATGAATAAGAAAAGGGGTGAGCTATAAAGCTCAGTAATGGAATAAACATGGAATACATGAGGATTAAAATACATGTTATAAAATAGGAAAATCAATAGATCATAGTAGAAACATGAATATAAAGTCATGATAAAGCATGATAATCATAACATGGAAATGTGGCAACAACACTTAACATGAATTTAGCAAGAGAGAAGGCCCATTTCACATGGAGCATGTGTAAATACTCATTGCACATGAAGCACGAGTAAACCCTCATTACAATTGAATTATCACGAGTCAACAATCATTACACATGACGTATCATGATACTATAGTTTAGCCAATGCATTGGAGTGCTATAAGGGAACACCCTTCTTATTCATTTCATTTCATGCATAAGTGTGCCACATGGATCATAAAACATGGATTCAAAAAACATAATCATTTATTCCATGATAAAGGAATGTGGAATTAATAAATGAAAAATTATAATCAATAAGTAAATGTTCATAAAGGTGAATACCATTGATGGAGAAATGGGCATGATATTCACTACACAATGACATTGTCTTAGAAAATCAGTGTGATTTCGGCAGTGTAACGGCGTGACATAAGAATTCATAAAAAATGGTTGATGAGAGAAAAAGGGGTTACTCATAATATTTACATGTAATGGACAGTAAGGAGCTCATATAAAGACATGTCCCAAAAAATTTAATGGAATTTAGATTCATGATACAAAATTATTGCTTGAATGTAAAAGAGGAGAGAGAAGTTCCTTTCGGAATTTCAGCATAGTAACGGGTGTACATGGGAGGCATTTAATGAGAGAGAAAGGTGTCTCCCATCATTCAAAAATAAATAGGGAAGCATGATGGAGTTGAGAAACCATACCCCAACATTCATAATTGAAATTAAATGGGCAAAAAAAACTTAAAGAAAATTAGACAAAAATGAGAAAGGAAGAAAGAACCCTTACTTGGAAGTGTGCTTCCAAATGCTAGAGAGAGTCTTGTGAGAGGCTTCTTGGGAGCTTGGGGCACCATGGGAGGATTTAAGAGAGAGTAGGGAAGAGGTTGGATGAACTCCAAAGGCTTTGAGTGAGGAGGAAGTTGGAGCTTTGGCGGGTTTATATAAGAAAGGATAGGGAATTCTTTATTATTTAGGTTTGGGCCCCCTTACATTAAATTAATCCAAACTACAAACCATACCATGGTTTTTGCCCATGGTTTTTGGAAAACAGAAGAGAAAAATAATATTTTATAAGTCCAAAGTCCATATTTCTTAAAATAATAAGGTTGCTTATGTGTAGGTGAGTCACACTCCCAAAGAAATTAATTTAAAAAGACAAGGTGTTTAATAAGTCTTGAGGGGTCTAATAATGCTTTGAAAAGTAAGTCAAAAAAACCCAAAATCACATTATTTTAATGTTAAAACATATATTTTCTGAACATAAATATTATTGTATTTTATTACATCACTATTGGGTCATTATGATGTCATAAAACACATTATATATTTAAACGGTATTTAATTTTTACCCAAAAATTTGACTGTCTCAGAGAATTATGAAAAATTCACTAATGGATAATTTTGATGTCCTGATTCCAGAAATAACATTTATTTTATCTAAATAATTTTATAAATATGTTAATTTTCACTTTTAAAATAAAAACCGACATATATAGAAAATTCACGGGTTTTGACAGAAATGGCTTTCAAACCTTAATAAAAATTGCAATTACATTCATAAAATTATAAGATCATTTATATTTAATAAAAATTAATTTAATAAAAATAAAAATATTTTATTAAAATATTATTTAATTCAAAAATCTATTAATTTAATAAAATAAAATTCTTAATTAAATAATAACTAAAAACATTATTTGTACATTAAATACTATTTACAATGTATCAATCATGACAAGAAAGTATATTCATTATTATATAAAAAAATAATGTACATGAACATAATACTATTTATTTGTTACAAAACCCCTTAAAACAACTGCATAAGACCTAAGTGTAAGGTGTGCGATGGTGAAAGACTCTTGGGGTGGCTCGGATAACATCGCTCGAGTGGTAATTTCTATCAAATTATACTTCTCCCGTAGATGGTCTCGTTCGAGCTTGACATGATGAAGCTCATCATGGGCTTTGTCAAGAGAAAAGTCCAAGGATGCCACATCTTTTTTGAGCTTTGAAAAATGGGCTTCGTATGGGGCAATTCTACTGGATGAGGCCATCACTTCCTTTTTCTGAGTAAATTGGATTTGTTAAAGCCCTATATTTATACTAATCGTGTGATCACTGTTGAACAGCTATATTAGCAACAGTCAAAATTCTTAACATAAAGCCAAAGAAGATGACATTTTATATAAACATAAAGAGAAATTTCATTAGATCAAGAGGGATTTCCATTAATTAAACTTTGGGTCTTTACACCTTTTCCTTGAATTCCTATAAAAAATCTTGGAATTTTTTTGAAAATAATTTATTTTAAAATATATTCAATACTTATAAAAAACATGAAAATGTTATGAAGGCATTTTTACATAAACTATTATGAAAGAAGATTGATTTTTCTTTAGAATCCATTTTCCTTGAAAAGTTATGAAATAAGGTTAAAAATTACTTTAATACACTTTTTCCCTTGAAAACATAAAATAAGATTAAATTATTTGGAAAACATTTTTCCATTGAAAACTTATAAAATATGTTTGAAATTTTTTTTAATTTTTTTTCTTAAAAACTAATTTTAATTAATTATTGTCATAAATATTTGGGAAAAAAGTTATTTTAAAAAAATAACACTTTAATATTATAATGGAAGCTTTATTATAATTGATGACATGATGGCAGGTAAATCCATACATACCAAACATTCCTTTTACACTATAAAGTGTTTTGAAACGTTCCTCAACTGGAAAATAAAAAGAAGAAAATTTTTTAAAAACAAATTGTTTAAAATGTAAATCATGGTTAATATTTTCTTTTAAATATCATAGAATAATATTATAATATTTCCTGAATCCTTTAAGAAAACATGGTTTTGAAGGAACATAGATTTTTGACCAAAGGGAGAGGTGAGGTCATATTATCCTAAAACAATTACATAGTTATATTAAATAAAAATGACTATAAAATGTTTCAAATACATGAATATATCTTTAATAAACATATTATAATAAATATCATGAATATTCTTGTGATATTTATCATAATATTTCATTAATGGATGAGTAATCATAAATCGTCTCGATAAACGATGGGATTGTTTCAATAAAGTTTTACCACATGATAACTTGGGATCATACTCTCCATGTAAGAAAATTAAATTAAATGAATATTAAAATATTAAGAAAATAATGATATTCATGATATTACAAGTGAAATACCCCTAAAAATATAGGTGCATCATAAAACTTCTGTCTCAAGGAAGCAAAATTGAGACAAAACTATCCTATATATTTTGTAACATTTGAAACATAAATACCATGAGAGAATTATCATAAAATGGATATGAATATACCCATATATATAACTATACTATGAATATAAAACATTAATGGTATATATACACCACACAAAATATGTGAGTGGTGAATAATACATGTATCTAAAGGAAATAAAAAGTGAGATGAAATCCCCCTATCTTATGTCTTCACTCTCATCATACTCATTAAAACATCACCGATAATAAATAAAAGTATATTATAAATATATAATATAAAAAAATTGTTATATAAAATACCATATATGGTTTTATTATGACTTTATATTACCCGATAATTAACATTTCCATGTTATGGTTTCACTTTGGGTAGTATTTGCTTTGTTTTTTGCATGTTTCTTAATTTATTGTATCTTTGTTGTTATATATACTTATATTATTATTTCCAAATGTAAATCATGATATAAATTTCATTTATATTAATTATATTTGTGTCATATTAATATATATAATACAGAATTATGAAAATGGAATACATTGTTCATTGAGATGGTAGGCTATATGTACGCGTGAATGATGTTTCTGTTTTATTTCCATCTTGAAAGAAAGAAGGAAAATGAAATATATATATATATATATGTATATAATAAAATTCAATTATAATTATCATTTCAATAATATAATATAATTTCACTAAAAAAATCATTATTTAATTTTATGTAGTGTGTGGAGAAATCACGTCGCATTAAGGGTGTGGTAGCCCACACATCCTTAAACAAAATTATCATATTTACACAAGATGGAAAGAATATATTTATGTGATAAATATACATTACCAATAAATAAATAAATAATAAATAAAATATCTAAAATATCTAAATATATTTTCATATTAATTTATACCATGAGAGGCGGTAAAATAAAAAATGAATAATCACCATTTCGTGAGGCTGTAGTTCGTCATAAATATAAATAGTATGTTCATTACCCAGTAGATAGAAGTGTGTGTAAGTGTAGGTAAAAACCATATCAAAACAAAATAATAGTATATTTAGTATAATATTTTTATAAAATAATTTAATAATCCATTTGGGGGAGTGGATAATGAAAAACCAAAGGAAGGAGTACTAGGGGCGATGTTACATCTTATTTGGTTCAATCATTTTGGTTTTCACCAAAGGGATTCCTTAGATTTATTTATTCCAAATGGAAGGATGAAAGTAGAAAGTAATGGGTTATTGAAAGTATATTTTTCATACATTTTCCTATACTAATAAGTTTTATAGGTGTGATGAAGAGGTATAGGTGGTGGCATTTTACAGGGATGCGAGGGAACACACATGGTGTTTTTAAAAACATGTTAGGCGTACCAATGTTTTTACTTAAAAAAAATCTTCCCAAACAAAAAAAAAGAAAATTTTTGGGACAATATATGTCCATTCAATTGGTTTTGTTCAAGTATATAGGTCATTTAGTCCCTAATGTTTTATGTTTAGTCCCTTGCTATGTTTAATTTTACTTTATTCAATGTAATTAATTTTGATTACCTTCACTAATATTTTTTTTTCAAAAACTAAATTTACCATATTATTAATTATAAATTGTTCTGATCACAAATATTGAATAAATATTTTGGAATTACAGTCACATAATTGGTATAAATTAATTTAAATTTAATCTCGTAGATGAGATGAAAATGTGGGTTTCAATGTAAATACATCCAAACATTTGGTTTGTTTTTATAATAAATTTCAATGTAAAATTTAATCCAATGAAATCTATTTCACTTATGGATAAAAAAATTAAAATTAAAAATTAGAAACAATTTAAAATGTAATTTATCCTTATAAATAAATTAAATGGATAATCTGTTTTGAATTAGATTTTAGTATTTTTTACTATTCATTTAAAAAATTAACATCAAATAAAAATACCAAAAATTTAACCTAAACTAATTTTTATGTTTAACATTAGAATATGATGTTTATTTTGACATATAAAATCCAAAAAAAATCAAAATTTTGTATTCAATATAGGATTTCCATTAAAAGTAGGTAAAAATACCTTAATAAAATTATAGTATTTTATGCATAAAATTGGGTTTATTTTTATCTTAAACCTATAAAATCTACTTGAGGAATATAATTAATATTTTATTGAATATATAATATACATTTAAAATTAATATTACCTTCTAATTATAATTTAAATAATTTATGAAGGAAAAACAACTTTATGTGAATAAAAATAATAGTTTTTTCTTTATATTCAATCAGTTTTCATATTCATTTCTAATTCATTTATAACCAATAAATTAATTATATATTTGTGTAAACCATATATTTTTATAAGTTAGTTAAACCTTTGAATAAATAATAATTTAATGGATCAGTTATATTAAATAAAAAATTTATAATATATCATTGCCATTATTCGGTCTTGCGTGTTACAAAAGCCATTAAGGAAATTCATTATTTCTTGTAACACATGATTTCCTCAGTTTTCCATATATATAAAGATAAAATTTTTGTTGCATGCAGTGCATTATTACCTTTTTTCGTCTAACAAACTCCAAATGTAAAAAATAAACCTTTTTTTAGCATTACAAAAAATAAAAAATATCAAAAATAATAAATTAATTTGAAAAAAATAATTCATGAAATCTCTGAGTGTTAAAATTTTTATCACACTTGAAATATACCTCAAGGTCATTATAATTAAATACATGGTATTTAAATACCCCCAACTCTATCTCTCCTTATTGAGACTCCTAAAACTAATATAAAAAATTGATATCACTATTATCTTATTTAGGAAACCTATACAAACAACCTCCTCTATATCAAGAGGGATCACTACAAGCTCTTATATCACCCCATGAGAATATCTTGACTCTCAAATAACATCCCCTCATAGATTTATACTTAAGGAATATGAAACTAAATTCAAAGAAAAATAGTTTATGAGATCTCAAATTCAAATTAAATCATAAACACAATCAAACTATACTGATAAGGATTCAAATATATTTTAAAATGGTATTCTTAAATATTTTGTGGCTTATGAAGACAAAAAATAACTTTATAATGAGCTAAAGTCAATATAACACCAAATAAATAACCCCAAAATTCAATATGAGATCACGGTTGGAATCATTATGATCATAATGATGTATCTTTCTATAACTGTATGATATAACATAAATAACCTCCATTATTATGTAACCCAAATCAAGACTAGAGTCAACATAGAAAAGTTCAAACATGACCCTCTCCAAAAGAAAATAATGAACATGATCACTTTTTATCTTCTCCTTTGAGTTGATGAAATGATACATACATTGATCAGTTGACATGAATGTATGATCATTATTATTCAAGATTATCTATGCGGTTACAATCCAAGATAAAATAGACATGAATCTTAGAGAATATATTTTATGAATAGTGAGAAATTAATATTTGAAACGTTATTAGGGGATTTTAATGATAAAATAGCCTCGGTCATGAATGGATCGATAAATACTCTATAGTAGAACAATTAAGAGCTTCGCAAATTCTTATAGATTAACATTGAAATAATGGTGGATAAAGACTTACTAAAAAGTCCATATGTGCTCAACATGATCCTCATTTGACTTCACATGACTGAGTATATCATTGATAAACACTTGAAAAAACTAATATGAAAATTGATGAAATATAGAGTTCATGATTTCCATGAAAATATTAATATACCTCATAACAAAAAATAAAAAATTAATAACTCAAAATTTACATAATAACATATTAAATAAGAATTTATAATATCTTCATATTTGAACCACAATAGTAGAACAAGGATAGATCTTCAAAAAGTAGTTAGATTCCTTCAATATATTGAAAATTTCATCTCCACTTTAGAGGGTGTGTGAATTTTTTACTGTTTTATAATTAAATAATTAGTGGTCTATAAATAACCTCAAAATGAATTAAATATTCTTCATGCATAACAAAAAAATAACCCACAGTGGAAAATGGAAAAGATGATAAACATATACATTAAATCATGAATCTAATTCATCACCTTGTACAACTCAAAAGGATCAATCCAATAGGGATTCAATGAAGTTAGAAATGAACAGGGTTGTACCTCTACCCCGAAAATGTTAACACATAGAGGGGTATCTTCAAAACATTGTTAAGGGAATCATTAGTAAAGTATTCGTCAAGCATTCAAAAAACCTCATCGTGGATCACTTCTCCACATGATTTTGAATCTTTGAGACTGGATGATATGGTCATGAAAACTATGACCCATTAAGTAGTCTTAATTAATAATAAACATTTCAAACATTCCATTAACATCCAATAATGAAAATTTGCACTAAAATAAATCGATGAACACATCCATTGAGTAAAAAAAATTAAAATATCGATATTATATGGTTGTATTGAAAATAAGAATTTATTCCATAATGATCAATACTACCAATCATAATCTCATCTCTTAGATAAATAAAGTAAACATGACTGATATCCAATTAGAATAATCAACCCTAGGGTTCCAAAAATAATCTCCTACTTCAACTATGAGGCCTAGAGAATGGTGGGTGACATAAAATAATGATATAATCTATAATTAGAAAAAGTAAAATAAGTGGTATATTATTAGAAAATAGTACCTCAAACAATCTTTGGCATTTGTAGCACTAGAATCTACATGTCATGTATCATTCAACATCATGATCCTATATATCACGAACCCAATGGAGGCCCACTTCTAGAAACCATTCTTAGACATAATTCCCCATGTATAGGGTATATCTTAGTTTTGTTGTATAAAAACTACATCTTCCATCTATAGACTAAATCCCAGATAATCCTTCTACTGATTAAGACACTAACGAAATTACAATGGCAGCTAAAATAGAAACTAACAGCTTATTCCATGTTGGACTAGGATAATGGTTGAGATATAATATTTCTAATTAATACAACCTCAATAAGAAAATAAAAATATAATAGATCTCTTAGTGGATGAGCATGAATTAGGAGTTTTAGATTTGTGAGAAAAAAATTATGAGGATGCCTCCATATATTTGAAAACCTTATCTACCATGATAAATGAGATTCTCCTTTATCATATCTACTCCTAATGAATATATATTCAGGTACCTCTCATGAAAAACTTATTTTTCAAGAATTTGATCAATAACGTCTTTCATTTTTATCTCCTTCTCCAGTGTAGGAAATCTAAATGGAGTTACCAGATTCAATGTTCGAGACATAGTGCCTCATAAAAATGTAATTATATAACGTATTCATCCTATAAAATTTTATTGGAAAAGTAATGAAGTCCATTGTTTGTAATTTGAACCTATACGTAGTTATACTCTAATACTCAAGGAAGGGAACCCATATCACATTTCTGCCTTCAACACCAATGAAATAAATACTATTCAAAATTTATTTTAGAAATCATCCCACGAAATAAATGACTCTACATTTTTTCAAAGAAACCAAAACCTCCCATGAAACATGACTCATTTAATCTATCTATATTTTAAGGGAATCAAATAATTTTTCCCATCAAAAATAAAAATAAAGGTCATCCTCATACTCTTTAACAAGTTCTCCACCTGAAAATAATAATCAGCCCATCATACTTCACCGAACTATAATGTTATAAATGACATGGTTTCTTCATTGAATAATCATCTTCCTTAGTTATTTCATACTTCGGTGTCATCTAGATCATCATATTATGCCTCTTAAATATAAATCACACACAAAAGATGAATTTTAAAAATTATACAAGGGAAAAAATAAATCTCCCATTACTGGTAATGTGGAACTAATTTGACATCTTTTAGTTACATTATTTTAAACATCCATATAATAATCCAAAATCAACTACAATTAACGGCAGAAATTATGCATGTACCTCTCTAAAGTATCTACATCATAATAAACACTATCATTCCAAGTTATAGAAATTAGACTAAGGCCCACATGTTTAATCATAGGAGGAAAAACTATTTTAACCCTCCCTAGTCTCCCCTAATACATCATAAACTATGTATTAATAATACATTTTCGTTATAAAACCCATTCAATAATCACCAGTTCTTAACTCTAAGCATCATCCTAACTCAGAAATAAATATTAGTTACTACTCTACCATGACCAAACCCTAATGGGAACCCTCATCCTACCATTAACATCCCCCACCATGTATCATTTCAACAACCACATAACCAATGAATCTGTTATATTTTATACTATATGCTTAATCCATTACCCACCACAAGCATATACCAACAATTATCCATTCAATATCGTACAGTTCTAAGAAGATAGATTGATAGAGAGTGTATAACCGACCATTTTTTCCCTCACTAACCAAGTTATTATGTAAAACACACAGAATAAAAAACCATATAGGTGCTAGTATATATATATATGACACGTTTCATAGTTCATAATAAATCATTAGAAAATACAAAGAATATAATGGTCATATAGAATCCTATCCTATGTGTAAACTCACCAAAAACCAAAGTGGCCCACATTAATACTCAAATGCTACCACCAAATGTTGACAAACAATTCCTCAACTAAAACTAACCAATTCATATATCAATAAAAAACAAAAAGTTTTTTTATATTTTCCATTCCTCATGTGATTCATTATGTTCTAAAAATTTAATTTACAAAAATTACCACATTAATAATTCAATTTACTTTATCATACTTTTTTCTATACATGGACTATGTCATTTAATCAAGATTTACAAC
Organism: Viscum album; assembly: GCA_963277665.1. Lineage (NCBI taxonomy): Eukaryota > Viridiplantae > Streptophyta > Magnoliopsida > Santalales > Viscaceae > Viscum > Viscum album. Next base: position 543,407,301 of record OY728132.1, read on the forward strand.
AATACATATAATAAGCCAATTATATATTAAATATAATCATTTAATAATGTCTCACTTAAAGATATTTATTATATATATATATATAATATTTATCTTAATATTTATCATTAAATAATAAAAACCATTCCTCTAATTACTAATCATTTATTTCTAACCTAGTATCAATTAACTCCGATTATAAAATTGTATATTTGTTTTTTTAAAACTATATTTAGTGATAATAGGTTTCTATAACATATCCCATACATAACAAGAAGATCTCATCACATAAACATGCATAGAAAATATACCAACAACCACAATAATAACCAAAAAACCACATGCAATTCACATAATTATCCATTCCATTACATCGGTGGTCATATAAAATCCTACCATAATTGTAACATCAATAACCACACCTCCTCATCTAATATCACAAATAACTATCTATAATTCAAAAAATTAGAATAATAATCATCCCATTATAGTTGAAAACCATGAAATCATATTGATAGATTATACTAAGAAATAACCCCTTAAACAACCATTCAAATCATGAATAAATATAGTCTCATATGTCTGTACATCAATTTATTATTTAAAGACAAGAAATTTGTTAGCATATATATTTTATTAAAAAATTATGTAATGTGATTATAAAATATAAATACTATAAAAAAATTATTATTTTAATAGCATAATTTATCCAAGAAGAAACATTAATAATAATCAATATATATGAAATAAAAATAGATTTCTTAAAGCATAGGTTAATTACCCTCATTCTTTCAAAATCATATACCTATTTGAATTATATTAATAATGATAATATATAACATGCACCAAAAGAATATAAGCATGAAAATTCAACATTTTACACACAAATGAATATTTGGAATCTTCAAATACCCTATATATATTGATGCTTCATTGAAATCTATGCAATAAAGAAGATTAAGAACTTTTAAACTATATAGAATAACACATATGATATAATAATAGAAAAATCATCCCATGAAATCAATGAAATACTAGAAAATACTAAAGTAATGTAATTTTATAACCTCTAAGAAGAATGATTTCAAGAGAAAAAAGTGAAATGTTGAAACTTATATCAAAGAGAAAATCATCAACCTATTTTGGTGGTTAAGATCCAATATGGAATAATTTTAGATAACTAAGGAAGAAATGAATTTCTATTATGGTTTGATGGAATGGAATAAAATTCAAATTAAAATAATACCAAACCTATATTTATAGAGAAATCCCAGTGGGAAACCATTGCATACTAAAGGATAAAAGAATTGAAATTACAGTCTTAGTCAACACCATGTTAGAGATTCAATAAATTTAAAATTTCTATATAAACCTAAATATTAGGTTCATTTTTACACCTTTAAATAAGGTTTTATCTGACAACACGATATGATATAACTATACTTTATATTACAAAGCTCATCGAATGACAGATCATGGAAATAACCAACAAATATAATTGTGCATATCCATGTGGACTCTAAAATAGGTGTTACTATAACAACCCTTGATTTTATAATATAGTTCAATTTAATAGATTCAATGTGTTTTATATCATGTGATATATTCAACATAGAAATTAAAATAACTATACTGTACTATAGAAATATAATTATCAAAATATAACCTTGATGTCATATACATTGGTTTGGCTGGTACAAATAGGAATGGTTATATTATAATATATATATAAATATTTATTACATAATAACAATAAAATAAATCATTAATTTATTACCATTTTGTTGTAAATGAAGAAAAAAGTGTTGGAAGGTAAAAGAGGTATTTTTATAAAACTCTTTTTATTTTTTTTATGACTTTTTTATTTAATAAGTTAAACTATTATCTATAAGTATTTGATTATAAAAAAATAAGTATATTATATAAATAATTTAAATAATTAATAGTATATAAATTATGATTATTAAGAATGTAATGGGAATAAATTCATTATATGCTTTGAGATTGCATTTTCTTCAAAATTAGTTTTTATTACATTTTTTTGTGGATCAAATAATTTATATATTGAACAATCAAAAATTGAATTTTAAAAAATTAGAATCAATTTGTAATAATATACCATAATTTAAATAGGAAATTTTTTTTTAATTTTTTTCTTAAATGAATGATTTTTTTATAAAATATTAAAAAAATGTTGATATTTGAAAAACTATCATTTATATTATATAAGTCAAGTAAATTAAAATTAAAATTATTTTTGGAATATTTTTTTCATTAAAACAATACTCTTTTGAGTAAATATAATCAAATTAATTTTAAATTAATAATCAGTATACTTGATTGGGTATAAAATCATTTTTATGCTTCAAAAAATATATTTTATAAAAACTATTTTTCTTTACGTACACTTATATTAAAATAGATTTTGAATATTTTTTTAAAATGAATCTTGAAAAACTGTATTCCATAATTGGAATTTTGGGTATTAAAAATTTTAAATAGGTTCCTTTTATTTTTGGCCATTTTGAATAGTGATCATAGTAGAAATTTTGTAACCATGGTATGGGTAAAATGGGTAAAAAAAAGTTAAAACTATGGGATAAGGTGTGAAAACATTAATAAAAAATTTATTTGCTTTATTGAATTGTTTTTTATTATAACCAAGCATGATTCTAAAATTTTTAAATTTCATGAGACTTAAATTTTATTATAGAAATTAGATTATTTTATGTGTAGGATATATATATATATATAAAATTCTGCTCATTTGATTTTAAAATCTCATATATGTTTTCATAGGAGAAATTTTTTATTAATGAGTATAAAATATCATTTTTAACGTAAAAAAATTATTTTTATTTTTGATATTTTTATTTAATTTTTTATTATTGGTATAATTACATTAAACACTTATGTAACATTATTTCTCTGGTTGCACAAGTAGTTGAAAAATCAATAAAAATTACATTAAAAAAATTAAATATAATGTTTTTTAGATGAATTATGATGTACCATAAATGGATTTTAAAATTAGAATATATAAGTGATGGTTAAAGAGTTTATATTATAATTATATCATTTTTTAATTCCATTAATGTCAAGATATTCGAAAGGTCTGAAGAATGACCTAAAACTGTATTGAATGTTTAATTTTCTTTAAATCATTATCAAACTATTAAAATAATATATTGACCCAAATGGAAGGAAATAATTTTATCATATAATTCATGATTCAATTATGAAGTACATATTATTTTCAATATTACTTTCATGACCATTAATGATTGAAAAAGGTGTTTCTTCAATTATGGTTAAACAAGGTTATTGAGGGGTTAAAAGAAAAGATAATGATTAAAATGAAACCTAATCCTAATTAAAATTTATGGGATGATTATATATATACCTCAAAATTTTATCTATGAATATATGTAACTTTGGATCAATTTTACATAGTTTAGGGACAAATATATATTAATGTTACATGTATTTACATGTTTTCCAGCCTCCTCACTTATAAAAGGCCACCTCCTCTCAAAGTATATCCAAACCCTATGAGCACTTCATATTGTAAAATATTGAAAAAATAACTTAATAAAACCCCTAAACATGTTATCTAATCCTTTTATTAATAATAAGATCATTCGTTGATGACCTAAGGTATAACCCAATAAAGGCCTTCCACAGTTGGGGCATAACTCTTAACTATGTGTTTCCATTTTATTTTTTTTTTATTATCTGGTTATTCATATATAATCATGTAGATATAATAAAATATTTATCATCAATATAAGGAAATTATATTATTATCATCGATCAACCCTTTTTATCTACTTTCCACCACATGGGAAATTAAATCATCACTCATGCATATGTATAGACTACCGTCTCCATGAAGCGATTTATTTAATATCCCTTTACAACAATTCATTGATATATATTATTATTGATTAAATGTTTATATATGATATAGAAGATATACTTATTATTTATTAATAATAATATTTTAAATACCATCTTACCTCACTATCTATTGGAAAACAACAATGTTGTTCTTGGGTACCTACGGACACAAATTTGATGAAGCAATATGACTTGTTTTTTATTTTTCTATTACATGGATGGTAATAAGGACATATTTATAAAATATATTTTTGGTATAGTTATTATTATATTATGGTAATTCATTATTTACTATATTATATTTTTATCCATCTAAAATTGGAAGCAACACTCATTTAGATGTATAGACTACCATCCCCAAAAAGTAATGTATTTCATTTATCCTCACTACATTTTATTAAAATTTATAAAATTGAATATAATGGAAATATATTATTATGAATACATGATTATTATTATTAATCATATGAAAATTTGATAAAGGTTCCTGGATCGAACCCATCATAATAAAATAAGCCAGAACAACGGATTAATTAACATCTTGAATAATGTTTTTAATGATAAAATATTAATAAATGTGATGTAAGATTTTATATGTGCATAATATTTACTATGAAAAGTATAAATATGGTAATTTGAAATATTTATATTAAATATTAATTTATTATACTTGAGTATAAGATAAGATTTTTAGAATGTCAGGACTTGAGCTAAGGGTTCTCATCTCACTTTAATTTTTGTGAGAAATATAAAATATTAACAACATATTATTTATAGTGTTTATAAATCCTATGCATTTATTTTAGGATTATTTTTTATAAAATTATGGGAAATTTTAAAATCCATATATATTTTACTACTTCATGGTTTTTAGATTAGGGGATTACAAAAAATGTAAGGGTTTTCTATCCCAATATTGATTCATTGATACATGATTCATTTTATGCACCTATTTGTTATTATAAAGTACATATATTGAACTTTTTATATATAATATCATAAATATATTTATATTCATACATTTAATGTTTTATTTAATTTTATTTCCTTTAAGGGGTTTAGGATTAAAATTTTACTATGGATTTAAGGGTTTATATAGTAGTCTCATTTTTAACTAGGATTGTTTCTTCTTGAACATACATTTGATAAATTATATAATATTTATCACTTAAAATTAATATTACATATTGTTATCTATTAATTTATACAAATTTCAATTTTTCCACTCATGAGTACTTAAAAAGATCCATAAAATGTTCTTACTAAAATATGACATTATTTCTCATTTTTGTTTACAATTGTTTTCGTTAATGTCCATATTTTATAAAATTTTATCAAACAATGCTAAATTTAATAATTAAATTTTATTTAATGTAATTTTAAAATTTATTTTAAATTCCATTATATTTTCAAAAATAAATTTTTTCTATGTTTTCCTGAACATGTAATTTATGACTTTTTTCAAAAATTGTGAAGGGAATACTTATTTTAATGTTTTCCACTAGAATGAAATTTACCACAATAATAAACATTATTTTCATAATATATAAAACTAAAATTTTCCCTATTTAATTTCAAACTGTATTATTTTATCAATATTGAAGGAAATTTTAGTTTTTAATGACACTAAATGAAAAATGAAATTTCCCCATTTTCAATGAAATGTTAAAATTCTCTTTTAAAACCATTTCATATGTAGGGAAGAAACATTTATGATTTAAATGATTCACCATGGAAATGATATAATGATACCATTAATATGATTTTTTTGATGGCTTATGATGATAAATTATTAAGGATTATTCAATGAAAATCATTAATTTTTTATGAGTTCATTATGTTATAATGAAATCATTATGAAACACATTCCATTTCCAAAGGTTAATGAATTTTTTAGTGGGATGCTGATTTTTATATGATTGATTTGATGAAAAAATTTAAATATAATATTTATTAATTTTATTTTTCATGTACATTTTTTAGGATTATGGTTGAGCCTATTATAGATTATCCTGAATGGTGATCTAGATATATCCATCAAATTCATTGGGTAATGTGATAGATCTAAATAAGTGTATGTTACTCAAAGGAGAATATGATGTGTATCGAATAAAAGTAACTCTTAAGAGATGAATGAGTTAAATATATTGAATCTACACCTAATATAATGTTGTAATGTTCCAATTTTTGTGATTCTAGGATGATAATATAATGTTCCAAGGCACAATTATGGGTTAGCTATTCTTTCTATGAGTTTTAACAGTTCCTTCAACCAAGATTAATCTTACGTGGTTTATGACTATTAAATCCTATGAATCTTGTTTTTTTAAAATAATTATGCCATGTATCATGTTTTGTGATCCAATTTATTATGTGTATGAACTATATTACTTTAGGACCACGAACTTTTGATTATTATCTCACATTTATAAGTTTATTATATACTTATGTATGATCATCAATTGATATCTCCTGTGTTTAACCTCAATGAGAATATAACCTCACCATTTCTTATTTTTTAGTTTCACTAAGTTATGAATAATTATATAAAACAAGATTTTTTTAGAATGATATACTGTGCATATAATTTTTTAGTAGATGTTGAATATAGATTAGGGAATAAGAAAATCGCGGTGTAATGAGAAAATGACCATTTGATGAGAAAGACAAGTGATTTTTTTTTAAATTATTTTTTTTATAATTTTTTAAAACTATATTCCTAAAATTTCTTGGGTATATATATGAATCAGTTTCAGATATTCACATTATCATTATATATGGTAAAAATTGGGTTTTATTTGGGGGTATAAAATTCATAATGGTAAAAAGTAATTTCTATCTCTACATATTGGTGTTCGGGTGTTGATTTATTATAGTCGATACCAAAAAAGTGTTTATAAAATGTTATAGTTTTTGAAAATATCGTATTAGTATAGTGTAAGAGTCAAGGATACCAATATTGGTTGATAAGATTAATGTTTTACATATGTTTTCAGGCATTTATACACTTTTAATGTTTTATGTTATAATGATTTAAGGTGAATATTGATATTTTCAGAGATGTTTATTATGATTTAAAAATTATATATATATATATATATATATATATATGTATAACACTTATTTTTAACAAGTGACTTGGTGTGATTTGATTCCCCAATAATGTTATATGGAATATATGTTTAATGAATGGAATAACTTTTAAAATTAATATATTATTTGAGGTGGTGGTGATTATGGGTAATGGGAAAATGGTTATCATATTATGGGAATATATGAGATTGAAACGTGATTTGGTGACCAAGTGATTAATGTTAGTTTATAATAATTTCACCACATTGGGATTTTAAATGATTAAGGTGGATATAAAATTAAGTATAATATGTGATTTTATTTTAGGAATAATTATTATGTAATCTTTTGGAAGATAATATGGTTTTGTTGTGTCTTTATGTTGAATCATGTTCTTTAGAGAAATAATTATAAAATTTAAAGAATATATGATTTGTTTATATATATTTTTAGTATGTGATTTTATGAGTAATTAATGTTATTTAGGGATAAATGTTTTGTGGATCTTGGAAAAAATTGTGATAAATTTCCTTTGTTTTTGGGTTTCGAACGTGGTCAAGAATATTTTGAATAGTTTTGATGTTTTTTTTTAAATGAATTTTTTTAAAATTATGGTATCATTATTGTTGTTTTGAAGTTTAGTGTATTATTTATTTAAATAATGATTTATTCACATAATGTATCAACATAACTTATCGTGAAAATTTTTGTTTTTGTAAATATATATAAAAATGATGGTCTAACATATCACTCACTTTTTGGATCTTATGACGCAATAAAATATATTTTTAATACATTAGGGATTAAAAATTGATCATGGTTTTTTATGATGAAGAAGATGAGGAAAAATACTCAAGTAATCTAATTATATAAATTGTGTAACAAAATCAAGTATGTATATTTTCTAACATTATTTATCTCAACTGTTAATGAATTCGTCAATCTTGATCAAAAAGAAGATAAAACTATTGAGTCATATATGGGAAATAATGGTTTTTAATCAAGGAATAATTTTTGAAACATACTCATAACTGTGTGTTTTCAAATACATACATGTCTTATTAAATATTTATGAATTTTTATTATTCATATTTTTAATATTGAAATTAAGATATTTTTCAATAGGAAATACTGTTAATGTGAATTAAAAGGTATTTTATTCCATATAATAATTTTTATCATCCACTCTTTGGAACTGATCCTAAACAAATTTTATACCCTTTTCAAAAAAAAGATAAAAATAATGAGGTAACCATTTATTTATGGGGTTAAAATAAAAAACAATTATTTTAGAATATAATTATATTTAATGAATTTGATTCCTTTTACTTATAATGATATATACAACACCAAGATTAAATGAATGAAAATATACTATAAATATATTATTCTTAAAATATATATTTTACGATCTAGAAATTATTTTGGAAGGTATGTATAGGAATATCATATTTTGATATATATATATATATATATTATTTTCCTTTAAAAAATAAATAATCTATCAATAATTGATTATTAATCTATTGGAAATTCGAATAAATTTTTTTGAATGTAAAAGTTATATTTTTCATGAACTATTTTAATGTTTGAAAAATATATTTATATTGGTACATTAAATTAATATTTGTTTAAAATTATTATATTGAAATGAAAATATTATATATCCAATTTAATTAATTATAATACAATTAATAATTTTTATTTATCACAAAAATATAATTAATTAATTATATTAATGACAAATAAATTTCCCTTTAAAATGGTTTCTATTACATTTATGTATATATATTACAATTAATTTTAATAATTTATTAAATTATTTTTCGAAAAATTATAATAATTTTTTAATTTTTAATGTAATAATATAATTTGGCTTAATATTTATTAATTTTTATAAATGATTTATTTTTGAAGGAATATTGAAAAATACGGATTTATAGAATAATATCATTAACTTAGTTTAAATATAATATTTTTTAAAGTCTCGTTATATTATATATATTTTTATAGTAAAATTACTTTTATTTGATTGAAAGTAGTATAATTAATTATGTATGAATCATCATTATTCTAGATTTAGTGTAAATTAATTTTTGTGGATAAAAAAACAATTTTTTTCTAAAAAAATATTTTTTACTGCACACACATACATTAAAATATATTTTATCCATTAATTAAAATTTAATCAAGATAAATGGATTACATATTTTTAATTATTTTGTTAAAATTTGTTAAATATTCCCCCTTTAGTTTTGGTTCTTAGTAGATATATTATTACCGAAATAGATAAAATTTATTAACAACTATGAGATATGACCTAAAAATCTCCATAACAACTATATTTTTTATATTTTATGGGGTTTTTCACTATATACATTCATTATAGTAATATTTTTCTTTTTATTGTCACTTTACATTAATTACAGCCTTTATATTATTATAAGTAAAGGATAAATCTAAAAAATGACATTGTCTTGATTTTAATTTCTCTTAGATGATTTCATTTGGATACAAATATTTTACGGATTTATATAATTTTTTTAAAATAAATAAATTATATCTAAAAAGTTAAAATAATTTGTTACTTTAGTGATGGTATAATTACCCTAAATACTCACACAAAACTTCCACTTTATTGTGAAAGTAGAAGAAAAATTAATACAAATGCATATAAAAACAATATAAGTAATAATTTTTGGATGAAATATGATGACCCCTAAATTTATGGATAACTAAATTGATATAAAATGTTGAAAGTCTTTTAATTATAATTACATTGTTTTCTTTATTACTTTAGTGTGTGTGTGTGTGTATATATATATATATTAATAACCCTAATAATTTTTTTGTAATGGTATTTAATATTTTGAAATTATTTTTAAATCATAATAAAATATTAAAAATTAAATATTAAATCAATTGGATATGAAATTTTTCGTATATAATAAATGTTCTATTTATGTTCTATTATAATTTTTAAAATTATTATAACGACCCTTAATGGGTGATTTTTTTTCATCAGTTAATGAGGAAGTTAAACCAAACGATAAGGATTTAAATTACATCTAAATTGATATATAAAATGATAATTGATTATATATCAAAATTTTAATTATAATAATTAATTAAATGTAACATTGGATCCATTTAATTTGATTTTGAAACATATTATATAATAATGTTTCAAGTAATTACAAGTTTTCTATGCACCCCACTTATTAAAAAGAACCCTCTCTTCCCACTTCATAAAGTATTTTGTCTACATTAATTAAGATAAAACCTACATAAATACCTTCATAAATTTCCTCATCATGTTCAAGAATCTAGGGTCATAGGAAATGTCCATCCTTTTATATCATAATGTTAAAACCATTGGATTTTTTCCCATGTAGAGGTATAACTCTTAAACTTGTTTTTCCAATATTATTTGTTCATACACATCCTATAAATCTTCAATAACCATATTTATATAATACCATAGTAATAAAATATATAATTAAATATTATAATGTTTTTGGGAAAAATTTGTTCATCTCTATTCCATCCCAATGGGAGATGATAGAGTATCACTTATATACATACGAACTACCATCACCACGAAGAGAGTATTTCAGTTTACATCACATAATTTTATATATGGTTATTATATGGTATAAAATATTTATATTTTACATTTATGAAATCAATATTATTATCTAATTATAATTTTTTTTCCATATTATCTTCCAATCCATTTTAAAATAATAACATCATTTGTGTGTACAGATAGAGAAACATATCCATGATGTGTTGTGGATTTCTTTTCATTTATAAATTACATGGATGGGAATAAGGATATATTTAATGAATATAGATGGTATACATTTTAAAATAACGATCATTTAATGTTTCATTTATTTTTATATTTCATTTTTTCAATCCATTTAAAATTACAAACATCACTCGTGCATGCATACAAACTACTAACTCCACGATGAGATGCAAATGAATTTTCATCACAAACATATATAACGAATTATAAAAGTTTTTATGATGAAGACATTTTATTTACTTAAAAATATTATTATTAATATATATATAAATTATGACCAATTTGTAAGGACTGAAGCCACCATAATTTAACATTCATGAAAAACAAATAATTAACACCTGGAAAAATTATTTTAATGAAGAAAAATTAATAAATGATTGATTCAATTTTATAATTAAATAATATATTTTATGATACTTATTATTATGGTTCTAAAATATATGTATAATAATTCTATATTTAATATATATGTCGTTAAGAGAATATATGAAAAATTTTAGGACTTGAGATAAGGGTTTCTCAGTTTACATTTACTTTTGTCGTACATAAGACATATTGAAAAAAAATTCTTGTTTGTTCTTTATATAATACCAATGAATGTATATTATGAATTTTACCATTAAAATAATGGTGATTCAAAACCAATTTATTTTTCCCTCTTTTATAGGCATTTTATTCGGTGATTACAAAAATTTTATTTGATATTCATCTCAATATAGATTCTATGAGACAATATTTGTGTTATATAACGATTTTTTTATTAAATGGTATATATAATTCCAATTTAATATGTTATATATTGAAAATTTTTATATTCATTGAATTTAATATTATAATTAATATTATTTATTGAAACGAGTAAATGATACAAAAGGTTTCCATAGTCATAAGGGTTCAGGTTGCAATAATATTTTTAATTGTGAATGTTTATGCCTGGATATAATTAGATGAAATTATATAAGATTTATCTCTTAAACCAAATATAACATCTCGTAATATATTTTTTTCTGATATTTTCTAATATACATTCCATTTTCCCCTCATAGGTAGCCAGAAATATCAAGAAAATGTTTTTATGAAAGGCCCACCTTATTTCTCATTTCTTTGGGGAATTGTTGTCCTTTATGTAAATATTTTTTTATTTTTTATCAAAAATGTTATTTTAATGAAAATTATATCCATATTATAATTTATTTTCAACGTTATGAAAGGATATTTTTATAATTTTTTTATATAGGTAGTTTATGACTTTTTACATAAAGTGTAAATGAGATATTTATTTTAAATTTTAACACAAAAATTGAATCTATAATCATCAAAACAATTCTTTTATTTTAAAATTGTAATAAAATTTTCAATGTTTATTTTAAAATGAAAATAATTTAACAATTTTTGAGATTTTACTATTTTTAATGATACTGAATGAATTTTTTTCATATTTTCTATGAAATGTTAAAAATATATTTTTAAATGATTTTTTACATGTTTAAAAATAAATGATTTTTCCAATTATTAAATATGGATACGATATCACGAAAAAATCCCTGCCCTTCCTCTGGATGGATTTTTGTGATGATTTTTAAGGATGATTTAATGAATGTCATTACATTCACACTAGTTAATTATTTTTGGATGAAATACATATAAAATAAAAGTTATTTTACCCTAGTTAATTATATTATGAATAGAATAACGGTTTCTTATATAAGTATTTTTATGTGAATATCCATTGTGATTTTTAGTAAAAATGATTGATATTTTTTGACATCATTTCTTTCAGAATTTTTTTGTTTGTAGAAGAGAAACATGTTGGTGGAAGTTTGTAAATAATGTTTTGTTCTAAAGTTACCCATTGAATCTAAGAAGATTACTATTATTTTAAATCAAATTTATAATAAATTATGATAATGATTTTATGTTCTAAAAATTTCATAACATTAATAAACATCATGATCCAAGTTAAAGCTGATTTGTTTATAAAATTTGTCAAGAAAAATAGATAGATATTGATTTCTAGATGAATATTTTTGGATAATAGTTTCATAATGCATACTTCTGAAAATAGAGTTCTTGAAATAGTTTCCTAGATGGACCAAAAACATAGTGAATGTATGGATATGTTGTGGATTATGAATTCCATGAGTATAAAATTATAACTTTTCCACTAGATGAATTTTAATAGTTATCAGATAAATATTTTATTGAAATATTTATAAATAATTTTCTATGGGAATGCATAAAATTAAGAAATATCCACACATGATAAACAATTTGAAATTGTAAGGAGTTTAAATTTGAGTAGTCATAATTTGATCCTTGATTTTGGAAAACACAAAGATAAGGATATCAATGTTTGGTTAAATTTAAAAAATAGAGAAAATATATGAATGAAACCAAAAAGAGATATTTCATGTAACAAGAGTCTCTTTATGTTTTAATAATGTAATCATCTATATTAAAATTACTCATGTTTACAAGAAAATGACTAATGATGTTTTCAGAAAGAAAATTTACTGAATTTTTAATTACATAATGTTCTGTTTTAAATAATTTATGAGGTTAAAATTACTAAATAGAATTATGATATGAAATAATGTGATGAGGTCCATCATAAAAAGGTCCATTAGATAAACATTCATCAGATGGGTGAACATCAAACAAATAATCATTATGTTATTAGATGAATGAATGAAATAATGTTTCTCCAGACTGAACTTTGTAATCCATGTAGTGTATGATGTATTAACCTATAAAGGATACCTAGAAATAGTTATAAAGATAAAGAAAAAAGTTTTTATGTGAATGAAGGATAAATAGATAGAATATTATTAAAAAATTCATCGAATAAACCATAACATATGTTAATTTATATAGCTTCTCATAATATCCAAAATCCCTTAATATTATAATGTTATGTTAATTTTCAGTTGGTTTTCTATAAAGATAAGATAAGGTAGTATGCATAAGTTTATTAATTTTTAATGATATGGAAGTATAAATATGGTCAGAATTTATGGAGTTTTCATGAAGGTATTAGATTTTTCTAAAATACCTTAGAATTCTAGAGAATTATAAACTTAATTTTAGTTATCGAGAAATAAAAAATGCATTTTTGTATTTTCTAATTTGGGACAACCAATATACTGTGGGTACAATGTATGAATGTATATAATAATTTTCAGGAATATAATAAGTTAACACACTAAGGCTTTTGTGATAGTTGATTTTCTAACTTTGTTTTCCTTCATGTTAATGAGAAGTTATTTCATAGGGAGACCAAACTAATCTACAAGGTTGATTTTCATTATAGATGAATCATAGAGAGATGTTGTTCAGAGAAACAAGATAAAGGGTAATGGATATAGTATCTGACAAAGGTTTTCTGTGAAAATTTATTATCAAATAGGATAGGATACAAGTTATAAAATTAGTTCATTATAAAGAATACTATCAAGATGAATAATACAAGATGAATTAAGGTGTACCTGATGGATATTTTATGAATGAAGAAAATGTAATTGATATTTCTTGATAAACATTGGGGAGGTATGTTATCCAAATATTCACATATTTTTTGGGATCAGTTGTGTAGATTTTTTTAAATAATTAGATTAATTATAATCCCACATACAAATATATAACATTACTATAATGAGAATTATAACTACTTATATTAATGTATTATTATTATAGAATTTCCATGGATCAACGAGAGTCACTATAGAAAGGATATAGGATCTCACCCCAAGGACAATCCTGTAAAATAGTATGTGCCTTTTTTACATTCTAATAATTACATTATTTCAAGATCATTATAATTTTTTAGGAGGAAAATTAATCTAACAAGTGGAATGGTCTAATATAATACAATTTAAATTGAAAAAAAATGATCATTGATTCATTCCCCCTTCTTAATGATTCTAATGATCCTGAAAACATCATTTAGTAATAAATACAATATTCCATTACCATATCCTTTTCATTGAGAATATAATTTTAGTAAACAATATAGGTTTACTACCATTAATAGAATAAAATATCATGGTTTTAAAAACAAAATTTAACCCTATATTATATCACCTAGGTATGAGGAAACGTATTTATAAATAGTTGGATATCTAGTTGATCAGAAGGACACTGCAATGAAATTTACTAAAAAAGATATATTTATGCATTTAGAAAATCTTGAAATTCTATTATGATATTATTTAATAAGAAATTTTTATTATGGTGATTGTATAAAAAAATGATACCTAGGAAAATCATGAATGTATTTTTAAAGGAAATACTACTAAAAATTTTAAGGTAATATCTAGAAAAAGAAGTTTGAGGATTTTAGATTGGAATATGGAAAAACTATTGATGAATACTTCACCAGATTTAATGAATTATTTTGAAGAATAAACATATTTGGAGATATCATTGATGATTCTACCATTTGTAAGAGACTCATGAGAAACATCAATGACAAGCCTGATTCCTAAATATCTACTTTAGAATATAATGATGATTTATCTCTTGGTGAACAAAGATGCATTATTATTTCTTATGAGAGGATAAATTATCCAGTATTCAAAAATTAATTAATAGATGAAATGGATTTTTAATGTTTTAGAAATCTTAAAATCCATCATTTTGAGATATTTGACCATTGATATCTAGATGTTAAAGAAGATGATGTATTCAATAAATATTTTATGTCTCTTGTATCTAAAAAATAATAAATTGGTAAATGAATTTGTAGAGATAATGTCTAACTTAATTTTTTTTCTTAGGAATTTTATATTTTTCAATGAATTTTCCTAATAATAATGTGGGGGTATATAAATATGAGATGGAAGAAACACCTCAATGGAAGAAGGTGAATAAAACATATATAGAGGGCAAGAAATCCACTCGTTTTAAGAAAAACACAACTAAAAAATGAATAATGCTTATGAATAATTTTTAGTATGACTCTTATAAAAAATTATTTAGATGATGAGAATCTGGGTTGTTTAGAATCTTCAATGAAAATGTTTAGAAAAAAGAATAATACTTAAACTATTAATAAGAATGTGGTTATGAAATTTACAAAGAATAATAGTTGAGATGTGAATTTGCATGATATCATGAGTATAAAAAAAGTCAAGAAAATAATTTGAATTATGAAGATGTAAATTTGAATCAATAATTATGGAATGAATGTCCTCCTAAAATCGGAATATTATTACATCCATGAGATCATAATCCTAAAGATAAAAGATTTTTGAACAAGGTATGATGGCAGAAGACTTTAGTAAGAGTATTGATTCTATTGAATATGGGTTTTATAAATATTAATAAAAATATCTTAAGGTGTAATGTATCTTATGAAATATGAATGTTTATTTCAACAAGTATTTATTGGTAAAAGATAAAACATCTCAAAACACAATGAAAGCTGATTCTATTAATCATGTGAAATCACCCCCCATAAAATGTAATAGTTAATATAATTTCATTAAAAATGTTGATGTTGAGAAAAAATTTGGGAAATATTGGGAGGCTAAATGATATGATATATCCATCACATCATTAATAATTGAAGTAATCCCTATAAGAAATATTATCCGTTCATCACTTGTAGATATAGTTGTTTTAATTTCTAATTTATAACGTTGATTCTAAATACACTGACACTAAAATTATAACCAATATATTTTTGGTTTTTTTATTATAATAACTAACACCAATAATCAATAATATCATTTTTGTGTCAGTTTTAGGAAAAAACAATGTTGTAAATGCTCAAATGAAGTGTTTTTTCCCTGATTTAAAAAAATATTGGTCAGAACAACCTATATCATATTTTTTTAGATATTTTTTTAAATAAAATGATGTAAAAAATCCTCTATATTCTTTTTAGAATCAGTTTATAGAAAAAGCGTCACAAAAAAATTCTAAAAATGATTATTTTTTATAACAGTTTTTAAAAAAAATGATGCCTAAAATATATTTTTAAAACTTATTTAACAATGGTTTTTAGACAAACTGATGTTAAAGAACATAAATAAACTATCCCCAAAAACAACATTTAGTTTTTCAATTCCCCTTTCTTCTCTCGACCTATAATGATTCCAAAGGCTATAGAATATTTTTTATGACTATTGTAGTGGAGATTGTCGGATTTGATTATTATTTTCATGATCGTTGACCATCAATTATTCAACATGATTTCTTGTTTCACGATATAGAATTATATTTCATCTCAATTAACCATAGTATTATTGAGAGACACCATGATTAGTGGGTTTTTGTTGTTCCTTTTTCCAATTCATTTATTTTCAATTGTTTACATTGTTTATTTTAGTGTTCTTCCTGTAAATGAATTCAAGGGTCATAATATATATTCAGGATTAATATTTTATTGTTAAAATCTATAAATTGTATGTTTGTTTAAAATAATATATATTCATTATTTGTTTGTTATTAATTTTGAATAAATTTTTTATTTGATTTTATGCATTTCATTTTTAATTTTATGTTTTTGTCAAAAAAATTTAGTTATAGAAATTATTTTTAATGGAATTATTAATAGGGTTTTCCGAAAATATACAAAAATTCATACAATAGTCATGTCACACTTATTTTCTATACAAGGGAAAACATGCAATGAATACTTGAAAATAAACACATATCTAAATATGTATAGTGGAGAATAAATAAAAATATAGCACTATATATAGAATAATTGGGGATGTCATGTGTAAGGAAAAATCACATCATTTAGTAATATAACTAAAAAATTTACTAAGAGAAACTACAAAGATATAGATTCATCAAAAACTATTTTCACATGGGACCCCCAAATTCCATATCATTATTCTTATTCCCATTACAGCATATATGTAACAAAATTTCATCTTAATCAATAAATTAATTAAAAACTATTAAATGTTATTCCATTTCTATTCCATTGATTAATACATTAATTATTCTTATCAAACGACTTCTGTACTATAATTTCTCTTATATTTATTCTCATGTATGTATTTAAAATATATAATAACCGTGAATTTTTTAATAATTACATTATCATTAGAAATTTAATCAATCTATGTTTGGTATTCATTGAATTCCACCACAATAATGATGTAACAGTTTTAAGGAGTCAAATTTAATCAAATAGATGGAACCAAATCATATAATTTATATTTATCCATCTAGGCATCAAAAAATCATCTGAAAGAATAAATATATCAATGAGAATACCCCCTCCAATCTCATCATAGGTGTCTAGGTTTCATTGCCTCACCATTTTTCATTGTATCATTATTTCCACCATCCCCAACATTAACCATATCTACACATTGGGCCTCTATCTTATTTCTATAAAATCACTTCCAACTATATTAATTTCATAAATAATAAAATTAAGTCATTGATAGGATCTAATCAACTAATAATACACATATATTAACTGTATTATTCCACCTAGTTCAATAGAATCTCTGACGAAGGCATCAAGGCTATAATTCCCTCTATATCAAGGATGGGATTAATAAATACAAATTATTCATAAAAAACTATTATAATTTTCATGTTTGAATAATCAGTCTATTTTACATTGGGTTTACATATAGTTAATAATATATGTATTAGATATAAAATAATTGTCATGAATATATTCATATAGAATTTTTGTTTAATGTTATTTATTGAAGGTTAACTAACCGTGAATTTGATGTCTATTTTGAAGGATCTAGGTAGAATGGAAGTAGTGTTGTCTGATAATCAATTAAACAAATATATGGAAACATGAATAAATATCTTTATTCCATTCATAGGGTCATCAAGCATTGTTAATAATCATCGATTCAAATAAAATAAATACTGAGAGTAATTTATTTTTAATTTTATTTTTAATAATCATTGATATCTCTTAACAGATCACCAATAATTTTGGTATTTTGTTTTTTATAATTAAAATTTATTTATTTATATATATATATTTATTTAAATGTTTTTATGTTATAATATATTCACCTTTTATATTATGATATTAGGTATTTAGTGGATCAAAATTTAAAAGAGTTATGAAGACAACTAAAGAATATAAATAAGAGGGCAGTGATTTATTGGAGTTTCATAAAATAAATATTAAAAACATAGAATTTATTTTTTATCCATCCATGAAGTGTTTGAATATTAGAAATTTAAATTAGAAATCAATCAATGATCATCTCATTTTCTATATTTTTAGCCATAATTACACATGTTAGATCAAGAATAGTGAATGAATGGAAAATTTAACATCAAATGTTGATAAAAATATTCAGAATGAGATAGATGATCATATTAAAGAATTAATTCATGATATAAGTGTTGAGACTATCGAAAATATTGAAAATTTTAAATGATTGTTTTGAGATTAAGAGAAACCATTATCATTAGGTTTCACTAAATTTACCATGTTATCAACTATTCTAAGATTATTTAATATTAAATAAAGTAATGGGTTGACTGATAATAGTTTCTCTAACTGCTTTAACATTTGAATCAGCTAGTTATAGAGAGAATCATGATTATAGATTCAAATTATGAGGAAAAAAATATTATTCCCAATGGTATTGTGTCATAAAAATATACATATATGTCCCCATTATTGTGTGTTTTATAAGAAGGGATATAAATATTCATTCAAATTTGATCAATAAGAGACATCACACTATAAGATAGATGAAAAAATAAACTCTGATTCAATATTAAGCCCTAAAATCTAGCCTCATGCAAAATTAATTTTTTACTAACACATAATTCCATTCAATAATTTTAATAATTCAAATATAATTTATTATCATGTTCCAGAATCAAACCCTCCACTGAAAAAATTTGGTACCTTCTAGTAATTCCTCACTTGAAGAGTATATTTTCAAATTCTAATGATTCAAAAAGGGTATAATGGCATAAGTATGAGAATATATCCGATAATAACTTATGTTAACCTTTCGATTATGCAAAGTAGAAGATATTTGATAAAAAAATTTGGAAGTAAAATTAGAACTCTCAGAATGGGACTGTTCATAGATGGAATGAATCTATATTGGAGCCTATACAACCAACATAGTTCATCTTCTATTATTGGTAGTTTACAAATTGTTTCCACATATATGTATGAAGAATTTGTTTTCATAATGAGAATGATTATTTCTAGACCAAAACATTTGGGAAACAATATAGATGTTTATATTTCACCACTGATTGATGCATTGAATATTATTTGGGAGATAGGTATTTACATCTCAATGAATACAAGAAAGAGTATTTTGTTTTTCATGCTATGATAACGTTCACTGTATATGACTCTACTACATATGAAAACTTATCTGGATACAATGTTAATTGATATAAATCATGTCCAATTTTTGATAAATATAATTCATATTATAAATTAAATAATAGAATAAAAAATGTTTACATTGTACATTTAATATTTTTTCAAATTGACCATACTAATTGTATATTTTAAAAAATAATTTAATGGTTTAAAATAATGTAATATTCCCCCACAACCATTGCCTATTGAATAATATTTTGACAGGGTAAAAAATATTTATATCACATATTGAAGGAAAAGTGGTTCATGTCATCAAAAAAAATATCTAGTGGAAACAGTCTATCCATTTCAGACTAACATGTTGGTGATTTTTAGAGCTAAAACCTTACATTGATATTATGCATGATGAGAAGAACATATGTGATAGTCTGATTGCAAATTTGTTGTACATAAAAAAATAAAAAATATGGATTGAATAATAAATTGGAATTTATATCAATGGTAATTAATTTGGAGTTAGCTTCCACTATGAAAGGAAATAGTACATATTTACCTCCATCCTATCACATGCTAATCAAGAGTGAGAAGATGAATTTTTTTAGTGTCGATATAGTATTAAAGTACCAAAGGGGATATTCTTCTAATGTAAAAATTTTGGTTTCCCTGAATGATTATAAATTAATTGGTATGAAATCTCATGACTATCATTTATTAACCCAGAAATGGATTTTAGTTGCACTATATTGTATATTTCTAACACTTGTTAGAAATACTACTAATGTGTTATAAAATTGTTTCAAATCCTTTTGTAGAAGAGTCGTTTATCCAAATTTGGTAGATGTGTTGGAAAATGAAGCTAATATTATTCTTTTTCCACTAGATATGTATTTCCCACATATAGTTTTTGATATAATGGTCTATTTGGTGATTCAGTGAGATAATAATATGATGGAATGTTTATTTATGTTTTATGTATCATTTTTAAATATATATGAAAATTTTGAAGGGATATGTTAAAAAACCTCATCGATCGGATCCCTCTATTGTTCAAAAATATGTATCAGAAGAGTAGATGGAGTTATATATTGATTATTTGTATGAAGTAGAGAATTTTGGTCTCCATATATCTCGATATATGAATTTAGATAGTGCAGTTATAGGGATTATAAGCTTAATGTTGTAGTTATTTTTACATGATGATGGGATGAAAGCACATTTGTCTATTTTGAAAAATATCGATGAGGTTCAACTATATATATATATAATCACATATTTCTGAATTAAAGGATCAATATTTGGGGATAAATGAAAATTTATTGATAATTGAGAATAAAAATAATTTTTTCATGGTTTAAAAAGAATAAAATTATAGATATATTTTCATTATAAACATTGAAATAGTTGGTAGGGGGAGCATGTATTAATGTAATCACATGGTATTATTTTAATATTAAGGGATGAAAATTTTACAAAAAAAATTAAGATGACAAGAGTACTGTTCAAAATTGAGGGACAAGGGTCAATTCATAAGTAGTAAAATTTTCATGTGAAAATGATTAAAACCTAATTTCTCCATAAATAATATATTTTTGAGTTCTTGATGATAGATGGGAAATTGATTATACTAAATTTCAATAAATAGTGTTTCAATGAAAATGGTTTGATAATAATAGTGGTGTGAAAAATGATGATTATGTGTTTACACTTGTTGATTTGAAAATATTTAGTAGAAAAGAGGAAACATTTATCATGCTCACACAAGAAAATCAAATTTTTTATGTCATTGGTCAATCAAATGATCATTGGTCTGTCATTTTTCAATGGAACAAAATTCATTTGGGAGATAATGAAGATGATGATGTTATGGTTTTAGATGAGGCATATTAATCTATTGAACTTCTATACAGATGATAACAATGATAATAATAAAGACATTGCCACTTAAGTATAATATGATCATGCTAAATGGATATAGGAAAACACTAAATTAATCTTGTAAATATTATGTTAAATATTCATATATTATATCTTTTTTGAAATTTGCATTCTTAAAACCACTTTTTTATTAATAATTTTAATGTATATATATATATTATTAATCATAAGTTTATTATATTAAATATTATATTTAATAATTATGGTTAAATATTTTTTGATTGAAAAATATTACAAACATATTTTTCTTTTGGTTATATTTATGCATATAAAAACAATTTTTTTTAATTCGATATTTAAATTTATGAATGATTCTATCATTTTAGAATCACTTTTTACATATAATAGTTTTGATTCATATTTTTTGTTTAGGAATCATGAAATCATTATTATTTTTAAACTTATATATGAGTGAAACTTTATTTACATATATAATTTTGTTTTATGTGTTTTTAAATATTCACTTTTTTATAATATAAATGTACAAGAATGTAATTACATTTACATATTTTGATGACAAATATAGAAGAAGTGGAACATTAGGGAGGTATATGTTTATTATTATTAAATATTTAGAAATATTATTATTTCATGAATTAGAACTTATAATTCACCAAAAAAAATTGCAGGACTACTGATGTGCCTCCTATGGAGGAGTCTAGTCCTTCCACTACCAATAAATGATTTTCTAGAGTTGGTAAACATGGGATTACATATATACCAAAAATTTTAGTTTTACTTGAAGAAAAAAATTAAATATTATTTTTTACAATAATAATAAACCAACTTGTCCACAAGAAACACAATTTATCAGTTATATTTCCATTAAGAGTTATTAATGGATTAGAATTTTATATCCTGATTCGAATAACATCAAAAAAATGTCTGAAGAGAATTTTTAGGGAATTTTTAATGGTAAAATATCTTAATTTATTTATTTTTATCATATTTTTGAAATATTATTTAATTTACCTGAAATAAATTAAACTTATTTATTTACATATGATAATAATTTTTGTAGAAAAGAATGAAATTAAAATAAGATTCCTATCTTTTGAGGTAATTCGATGAAGAGATTTAATAACAAAATTGATTTTTTTGATAGGTTATAGAATGAAAACCCACATCTCAATTATGAGTTTTTATATGCACATACAAGAAATAAATTTTTCTCCAACTGATATGATGAACCATTTAGAGTAATATAATTAGTCTTTATTGTAAACTTTGTTGTATATTATTTTATTAATTATTATTTTATTATTATGTAAAATGATTATATAGTATCTCATCTAGAGATCCAGTTGCACAACATATACCCCCATACCCTATCACGAGTAGGGTATCATTTATTTCTGGAGAAAATGATTGTAGAGATTTTTGATGCATTAAGAGCTCAATCTAGTAGTGGTTCGAAATAGGTCTACTTTGGTCATCCATCTCCCA
This sequence comes from Viscum album, assembly GCA_963277665.1. Taxonomy (NCBI): domain Eukaryota; kingdom Viridiplantae; phylum Streptophyta; class Magnoliopsida; order Santalales; family Viscaceae; genus Viscum; species Viscum album. The sequence continues at coordinate 543,430,745 of OY728132.1, forward strand.
CCACATGACATGAAAAATGGAAAAGAGAGGGAATAAGTTAATTGAAATTGTATCTTATAAAGAGATCCAAGTAAGTAGATGAGAGAATTATAAGAAATTAATTTTTTATTCTCCATGAATATTTCAAATTTTTAATTTTAAAATACTAACATATCATTTTAATTTTTCATATTTGGATGAACATAAGGAAAAAAACATAGAATGAAATTTTTTCCATGAGGGTATAAATAACATCCTTGCTAAAACATTAATAAATCTAGAACACCTTGTTCATGTAAGAGGATATGAGGAAAGTGTTAGTATGAGGAATATTTTTACTCATAACTGTATGAAATCAAGAGATCCCAAATTTGTTTCTTTAAAATATATACTGATAAACTAGAAAAAGTAAATGGGTGGTTAAATTCAATAATTTTTGTAGGATATTCTTGAGAGATTGATGAAATATTCACAACATACACAAACTACAGATCTTTCTGAGCCGACCAAGCCCTCCTAGCCGGCCCAGCCTACCCAGCCAGTCCAGCTTTCCTAGCCTTTACTATAACCCGAATTTTACCATCCTTGCCAGCAAGACTATCCCTCCCTATATACACATCCTTATAGATGCTCCACTTTATCATTCAGGCCTGAATGTATAATGTGAGTTGTGTGATAGAGATAATATTGTATTTATTTTACTGTATGTAGTCTTACATCATTTTAGGGATTTTTTACATCACCAGCCTATACAGTTGGGTTCGGTTAAAATATTAATAAATGATATTGTTGATCCAAACCGTATATTTCTTTTTATAATCTAAGAGTTCACCTAAGTTGGAGATTGTATAGGTCACTTTTGACATTGGTTGGCTAGCCTTCTACGTTATCTTACATATGATCTATGTATTGTTTTGGAAAAACATATTTCTAATTGATTGAAATTTATTATATTTTTTATGACATTTATTTTATATAGGAATAACCTAAATCAAAAGAATTGGTACAGAATAAGAAAATATTAGTTTAATAATAAACATATTCGAATACTTTTTATCGTTTATATGGGTAACAAAGGATAAATTAGTGTTATTTTTCATTGGATAATATTTATGAGTTTTATATGAAAACTTATATTTGAATATGATACTATATGTTGATAACATATAAAAAAGATATCACGGATCTTATTATTTTTTATGAGCTATGTGTCCCTATACTGGAGTTGTTTTCCATGTATATAAATTTATGTTACATGTTCTATTTTGTTCATCAAATAGATATGATTTTATGTGACTTAATATATGAATTTATTTAATTAGGTATCTAAACAATATTATTCTTCAAAATGAGACCACTAGAGTTTATGATTTTATAGATACACAATTTATATCAATGGTAGAGAAATATGTAACTCCTACTACTAGAGTTATATATATATATATGTGATAGATTCTAAAATATAGATATTGGGTGATAGTTTATTCCATTAATTAATGTGTAAGAATACTAATATAATTATTATATAATATTTGTAAAATTTTCATTAATTGTGATCTTTTTATATTGTAAACGTCATTGGATGTTGGGAATATTCTTCCCAAAGGAATGTAAATTATGTTGGTTTTTCTCATAATAAGGTCATGTTCATAAAAAAAATTCACCTTATTATACAATTAAATTTTATTCTTTTTTATAAGTTCTTTTTCTAATGCATCTTATTAATACATATTTTTTTACTTGATATACATATGAAATTGAAGGTCATGGAAAATTGTTAACAAAGAGAAGTTGTTGATAAAGTAGAAAAAACTAATCAATTCCGTTCAAGGGAAGGTAAAAAATTTTTTATATTTGATAATATTTTGTTCTTATTATATATATATATATATATGTTTTTAAATTAAATTTAATATTTTATAACTCTATTTTGCTAATAAAAAATTAAGTGAAAAATGTGGTTATTATGTATTAATATTCATGCATGAGATTATCACAACTGGGTAAATAATGAATTTGAAAATATTAGTAACATTAATTATTTTCTGTTTTATATAAAAATATACTTCCTTTAATTTGATAAAATTAATTATTATTATATCTTTTCAATGAAACTGAGTCGTATACGAATGATTAACATACCCATATTTTCAGTTGATTTTCAAACTATTTCTTAAGTAATAATATGCTTTAAATTATAATTTATTTATTTTTAATGACATTGCAGATCTAAACCTCTCTTGGTATATAATTAATTCGCATAGGTAAATATTGAATTTTCCACACACAAAATGTTGTCTATATCATTACATATCTTTTAATTAATCCATCGACTAATGAAAAAACTTTTGACAATATCAGTGGTTTCTAGAAAAAAAATATTTCTTTTTTAGGCGGTGTTATTGTTTTTAATCCATGTTTAAATTAGTTTGTTCTAATGTTTACCTTGTGGGATATATGTTATTTATTATGTGGCTTGAACTCCTTATTCATATCTATTCATATTGGTGTTCGCAAAATCCTTTGCCTAATAATCACATAATTGGATTTTTTTGTGAACTGAATAAAAGAATTAGTAACATCTATATACATGTTCTAATTATTCTATATAGTTTTAATCTAGATTAACAATGAAAGATTACCATCTAATCATTAATTTATGATTTTCATAATTTCCATACATTTACTGTGCATGTTAAAATTTCTCTAGTTCATCAAAAACATGAATAGAATACTGAAAGGGAATTTTAATAAGGTACCACTATATAAAGATAAAACTAGGAAGACACTCATAGGTAAAAGATTATTAACTAACATGAAGATAAAAGTAGATAAAATAACATTAACACGTTAATCCAATGTTGATGAGGTACACATATATCCTTGGGATCATGATGAATGATGGACCATCAAATCTATTTAATGTGATTGAGATACCCCCAACATGATTAGAGTTTTAAATACACCACCAATTCACCAAGGGTGGATTATATAACACTATCAATTAGCTTTATGTGGATTTTCATCAACACATATAAAATTAAAAACCATATAAATGTTATATCATTAAAATTATATTAAAATTATATATTATCATAAAAAATGTTTAGGGTAATGATATCAATCCATATAACCTTTCCAATGTATATCGATAAGGTGTTCCCACCACTTTCTTTGTACGATCTCAGGAAATTACTTAGCAAGGGATACACTTTGGATAAAGAATTAGTTGACTATAGCCAATATATTCATCCTCATCTAGTTATGGGTATTGAGGTGTATTTTGTGGCATCAATAGTTTTGTTTGAATTTATTCTTATACAATATCCCTATGTACTTTTATATAGTTCTCAAAACTTCATCTTCATGAACATAACTTCCATTCCAATTATTTACAGTTGGTTATTTTTTTCATGATTTGATGTGATGTAGGAAGTACTATTCTAAATTGGTTGTGGTGTACATGAACCCCCAAATTTTGAAATATATCTTTTCACAATGTGATTATAATCTCTGAAAACACCATAGACTTGAATACATACAGTTATTTGATTTTGATATATAATATGATCTTTATAATGGAAGTGTTATTTAAGGAACCCTTAATTTGGTTTACAATAAAATATTGAAGGATTTAAAGGATGAGTATAGGTTGATATCACTTGGGGATAAAATTTACTTGGATTTAGTAAATGATTATAATCGAATGAAACTATTTCACATGTACCTCACATATTCTCTTATGGTTTGAATCAAGGACTTCTAAATTTCGAATATGGATAATGTCATTATCCGAGAGAGACTCAATGGAAGGGATACCATTTAATTATAGTTCCAAGATTCATCATCTTCCATTCAAGTATATTAAATGTTTGTTATCCAAAATATGATTAAAGATAATTAATTTTTTTTAAAGGAAAATTTCAATAAAAGTATTTTTTTATTTATGTTTAAATGTGATCATTTCATTATATTTTATTTTTATATATGTTTTATTATAAGCTTTGTGTTCTCATTTCATATAATGTTACCATGGTGTGGGAGTGGAAAACATGAGGATGATTCATGAAGATTATTTTCTATGATGAATTATTTTTGGTGTTTCAGTTATATTTCTTCTGTTGTATATTCTATGAATATTATCTTTAAAGGATTAAGGAATCTAGGATAATTATTTGAATATTTTTTTAATTATATAAATTTCAATATCGAATTATTTAAAAACTAACATTGAATCATTTGATAGATTATTAGACAGTGGGTTTTAAATAACCTAATGCCAAAAACCAATGCATACCATGATTCAATGTTAGTGTTTATTTAAACCGACTACGAATACAATATAAATAAGATTTGACAATAGTTAAAATAAAAATAGACATTTAATACTGAAGAACTGAGAATTTTTGTGTGATTTTAGATAAAAATTGATTCTAAATAAAGAATAACTGAGATATTCGACATCATTTTTTTGTTTAAAACAACAGTGAAACTAAAAAATATATATTTAATAACATTTTTATAATCATCAGTTCAAAACCAACATCAGAATATAAAAAAATTACATAGAAATTCCTTTTTCAACTAATGAATGGTTAAGTTGAACTTAGAAATATATTATGAACCTCAGTAAACCTTCCCTAGGGAAAGATCATAGTTTTCCATAAGATCAATATTAGATACTTTTTATGGTGCTAAAGAATTTATGGGAACAAATATTATAAATTTTGGACCAATGAGCCTCTTATTAGAAATTGGAATGGACTATGAAGTAAAAATAGGGGATGAAATGCGAATAAAATTAAAAAAATATATGAAAAATGAAATGAAAAATAAAAATATATTAGAAATTTTCTAATTATTTTTTTTCATAGTGAAAGTTTTTGGGAGATGTGATTAACATGGTTTCTTTTTTAAATATTGTTTTATAACTCTTTCAGGACACATTTCATTTTATTTCAATGAAAAGGATGTTGTAGATAAAAGAGTTGAGGAAAAATCCTTTATTGTTGAAACAACACTAAAATATATTATAAAAGAAAAACATGAATTCATGATAGTGGTAATTCTTAAAATATGTAAGGTGATATAGTGATATTGAATTATTTTTAAATGTATGAAGGTGGTCAGTTAATTTTGAAAATAAATGATTGTTAAAAATCATAGAAATACGATCCTCTAACATTTAATATGAAAAAATGAAATCAAAATATTTCCTATATTTGGATGGGAAAAAAATATGAGTGTTATCCAGATTTTTGATGATGGTTAGGAATTCTAATCACAGAAAGATTATTGTAGCATCAAAAGTGTGGGAGATGGAAAATTTATTACCTTGGGATAATGAAAAAAATAAAAATATATTAAAAATTAGTGATTCTAGTAACTCATTTACATAAATTCCAAGGATAAAAATAATATGTATCATCTAAGACTAGAGAATATTGAAAAAAATATTTGATCACATTTTTTATTTATTATGTTGTATGAAACCAAAAATAATTGAAGAGAAAAATTATATTAGTTTAAAAAAATGTTTTAATGTGAAGATAATTGAATGAAGGAATAAGAAATTTTAAATTCTATATTCTATACTACTCGAGATTATACACTTTTATCTTTAAAGTTCGATGAGACAACAATCTAAAAAAAATTATTTTTCACATTTACATGTTTATTGATGAATTCTCACATATAAAAAATATTTTTTTTATAAAAGGTAAATAATAGTAGGTACAAAAGGTATAGATTATTCTGAAGAGAAGTTGAAAGTGAAATGTGAGTTTATATACAGAATCCAATAAATAGAAATGAAAACAAGTACAAAAGTAATGACTTATAATTATATTTGATGAATCATAGAAAAAACATCAATACAGTGGTCTATACACTAAAAAAATAGTTATAAAGAGAGGTAAAAAAGAGTTTAGTAGAAATGGGATGAGGTATGCTAGAAAAGTATAAGCATGATTTGTTTTTCAAGTGAGATGATATTATAAATATTGTTCATTTAAAAATAAAATTGGTTGTTATTTTCAAAATATAATATGTCTTCATATGATATATGTTATAATAAAAAACCATCAGTGAAATATTTCAAGGTTTTTTGATGTCACTTATCATTAAAGATAAAAAATAAGAATATTTGAATTTTTTTGAAAAATATATAGAAATATTTTTATTTAGATATTAATTGAATGGAAGATGTATTAAATGTTTGAATAAATTTATAAACATGAAGGTGAATTAAAATGATTTGAATGTTTTTGAAAATCCAACATTCTTAATAAAGGTCATTTAAATTTTTTTGAAAGATAAATTGAACACATCCATTGAGATTAAGAATGCTAAGATGAATATGATCCAAAACACAAACAATGTGATTTAGATTAATAGTGAGATAAATAATGTAAGATAATAAAAAAATCACTAAAATTTCATACTCTATAAGAATAGGTTGAATTTAACAACATTATTGAAAATTATAATTCACCACATCAAAAAAATATGTGAGATGAGATTAGAGAATCATATATAACATATCTCATAGGATGAACCAAAATCATTTTCAGAGGTAGATAAATGTATATAGTGGGATGATTCTATGAATGGAATGTTAGGAAAAATTAAGATAAATGAAACATGGGAACTAGTTCCATATCCAAAATGGAAAAATTATATTGGGACAATGTGATTGTTTAAAAGAAAACATAATGATCATTGATGAACATTAATAAATAATGATTGAATTGTTTTTAATGTTTAATCATGATTAGATGTTTTATATTTTGATGAATCCCCCCACTCCGTTGTGATATTTTAAAGCATAATAATTTTATCAAAAGTTACATCGATGTTATAAATTTTATCAGTTGGATGTGAAGTTATATTTCATAAATGTATAAATTATATAGTAAGTTTACATTGAGAAACATAGAGGTTTATTATATGATAAATATAGAAGAAAAGTGTGTAAGGTAAATAATACATTATACGAGATGGTATAAATTTCCTATACTCGATAATCGAAACCTAATATTTTCCTGAAATAGTTGATGGTTTTTAATATAATGGTGATATAACATGTATAATAAAAAGTGAGCATAGGTATTCTTTTCTTTCTTTTTTACATTGATGGTATAATTTTTATAGGTGATAGGGGAAATATTTTTAAATATTTTGGAAAACAATTAAAGAAAAACATTAAATTGTTAATGACAGTATAATTGAATTCTCTTATGGGAATAAAATTTCACCAGAGGGAAAGATACAAAATTCTATAAAATGAAATATTCTAGGGATTTTCAATTTTTTTAAAATGATGATTAAAATGTAGAATCTACTTAAATTTATGTTGGAATGAATATCAGTAAATATATTTCTGGGAAATATATGAATATAAAAGTCTTCCAAAAGATGATTCGATGTTTTACCTAACTTACAACTTCACAGCTAGAAAATTTTTATGTTGTTAACTTATATGATATATATCATGTTAATACTAAGCAATATCACATGTTTACAAAAACATTTCTTAGATATGTTAAACGAAAAATGTATTATTGGTTGTTGTATGAAAAATATTGCAATATAAACCATATTTTATACAACAATGCTGACTGGAATAAAGATTGTTACGATAGAAAATTAACATTAAGAGGAACATTTTTTGGGATAATCTTAATGGGAGATGATATACTACGACAGATGTTTTATTCACATTAATTATAGTTAATGTAGAATATGTTTCAGCAATCCATGCTTGTATTAAAAATATCTATATGAATGTTCAGTTGAATAATTTTAGGGTATATTATTATAAACAATTGATAATACTTTGTGATAAATAGATTTAATTTAATCACTAAAAAATCCCAAACAACATTCATGATCAAATAACATTGATATTAAGGGTCAATCATTATGTATAATGTTGATGGTGGAGATTTTATGTCAGGGTATATTTCAACAATGTACTAAATTATAGTTATATTTACTGAACCTATTCCACCATAATTATTTGTGGAATTGTGGATCAAATTTATTTTCAACCTCCACCAATGAATACATAATCTTATTAAGAAATACCCCCCTGAATTAGAAAATGTTTTAAAAGAGGGAGAGTAATAAAAATTGGGTAATATAAAATTAATTAGTGGGATAATGGAGATAATATAATGTTGGTGGAATTTATGTTAACATGAAATTAAATTGGTTTTTATCGAGAGATGAAATCCCTTTTAAAAAATTTATTTATCTTGCGTTATGGTGTCATGAAATTCTTGATGAAAATGGTTGTGATTTCGTAAAATGTGATTTTTTTAGAAAAATAGTTTTGGGGAAAGCATTTTGTTCTAAAATTTGTAATAACATTTCGAATAAATACAAAGGGGTTATTAAAGATCCTTAGTGATGCTTTCATAACAATGATTTATATTTTTTGAGAACATGTTTTTTTAAAAATGTTTTTGTTTACAAGAATAAAATATGTTTCTTAGTGTTTTTTAAGAATGTTTTTTGTGATATTGTTAGAGGATTTTTGGATGATTCTAATCATTTTTAAAAAAATTATATTGATATGTGATGATGATAAGATATTCTATAATGTTCCTAACATCTATAAACATCATGAACCTATTAAGTCATAAGGAAACCATATTGACTCAACAATCTCTCCCTTATTGAAAATCACAAAGGGGGAGTCTATCTAAGGGAATGTTCATATCAATGAATATTTCCTTATGTATGAAAAAGTATAATCTCTTTCAGGAAGTCAGGAATACGATCCATAGGGATTTAAAAACATAAGGGGGAGTTAGTCATATTCACCATGATTTATATGTAAAGGGAGATAAGTTTTTATTTTCAAGTTCATAAAGAAATACTCTAAATCCATATATTCTTTTTTCATAAGGATGATTGTGCTTTTCAAAAAATGACGAGATTGTTGAGTCAATAATGTTTCCTTATGAATTTTCCATTACTCTATGTTTTGAAAATCACAAATACTCTATCTCAAGGAAAATTATATATTCCATAATAATTATTTGAATATGGAAAATTTTTGTTTCCTAAGAAAAGTTTTATCTTTAAATTTGTTTTAAGTGTTCATTTTATAGTCTCTCTAAATCTAACTCATTTTATTCCTATGTCTAAAATTTGGTTTCACATATAAAACCTCAGAATAATATAAATCCATTATTATAGAGTATTCTGTTTTCAATATCCGAATCCTCTTAAATTCAGGTTTTAAATTCACTGAAATTTAGTAAATGTTTTCTCTAAAATTCAAACTTCTAATTTTCTAAAAATCAGAGACCAAATTCTCTAAAACTCAGAGTCTAAATTCTCTGAAATTCGGGCTCCGGATTCACTGAAATTCAATCTCTAAATTCTCTGAAATTGAGGTTTCAAATTCTTTGAAAGTTAGACTCTGAATTAAATAGAATTTATACTCAAAATTCCTCCAAATTCAGAGTCTGAATTCCTTATAATCCAGACTCCAAATCCCTAAGAATTCAGACACCAAATTCCTCTGAATCCATATTTTAATTCCTCAGAATTCAGACTCCATATTCCTCAGAAATCAGATTCTGAATTCATGACAATTCAGACTCTGAAATCAATAGATTTCATATTCAAAATTCTTTGTAAAATAGAATCTGAATATCCATTTCCTATGGACTCTTAATGTTTATTTGATTAGACTCCAAATAGTATTTTTCCTAGACTCTAAATAATAAATTTCTTTAAATAACTTCATTTTACTTACACGTATTATGAAATGATGTCATACAAAATGTTTTTAAATAACCATTGTTTGAGTGAAACATACAAAGTTCCCTCTATGATTCAAGAAAAAATATGACCGTTGGAGGAGGGAGCCATCCATTGGATAAGTTCTTATAAATAGAATCTCATTTGGACAAACCCAATAATTATTCCATCACTCTAGATATTACATGTTGTTGACGTGATTTATAGAGAGATAGAATCTCATGATTTGCGTGGTTCTGAACATATTATTCATATTGCTTCATGTGACTCTGATTGTGGCTGAGTACAATCAAGGGATTCCTGCGATAGGAAGACATAGGTTCCGACTAACATAATAATCGAGGGCTTTTGGGGATAGAAATACAGAATCCAATATTCTTATCGAGGTCTTACCCTGGTGTGGGTAATACATACTTTCTTGAATTTACAAATCAAGTGACCTTTATCTAAGGTTTGTGGATACCATAAAATTTAGGTAAATATATTACATACTTGTTACATGTTTTGTTTCATGTTTATTTCCACTGTATTTTGATAAATGAAGAATGTATAACATTCTTATACTTTATTGTACTTTTTTATACTATGATGAGTAAGATTCTATATTCTTTAAGGTAGAATATTTTCTTTTTAATGTATTCTTATGTTTTATTTCCAGAACCATATCTCTGGATCCTATAATGTTTTCATATGTATAACTAAAATAGGTCTTGTGAATTTACCTTGTTTAACTTTTTAAACATTGTTTTCCTTAATGTTAAAAAAATGAATGTTTTTAAACCTAAAATTCACCCCCTCTTATAATTGAGCATCTAAATCATTATTTCGATCCTATAGAACCTTGATTGAGTGTTCTTATTTATAAAAAATGTGTGATGCAAAAGTGGAGATTGTGATTTATGGAAACAAACTTCTAGACACAATGATTCAAAAACAGTTTTCTGAGTGGACTAAAAACTTAGTTAATATTCATAGATAATATTTTATATCATGTACCTTGGAATAAAAGTAAAAATGTTCCACCATAAATAGTTTATTAGATGAATGGGGATCATACAAAGAGTTTCTAGATATCAATCTAATATTTTTTGTGTCTATATGAATATATGAAAAATATATTGAACACTAATTAATGAAGTGAAAAGAGAAAGGAGTAAAAAAAAAAGAGAAGTATGAATTTGAGAATTTATCATTGCAATCACGAAGGGAGATATATCAAATTTTTAGGAAATATAATTTGAAATAGGAAATCATGTCAATGCAATAGACATTGAAGTTTCATTCCACATGACTTTCTAAAACATTAAACAATGTATTTAACCAACATCAAATGGACCATGTTTTACATGAAGAGAGTAAAAGAGTTCTTATATTAATAGATTGCATATTTTTTCAAAAATAAAGCATTTTTTATAGGATATATGAAGTAAAATTTTCTAAACACCATTAAGTTATAATGGAAAAAATCAATTCCTTAGAAAAATATCCATTAAATAAAAATTAAAGAGATATATGAACATCGAACAAAAAATCATGACATCAATAAATGGATTATTATAAAAAAATTCCCATTTCCAAGAAAAGAATGCCCAGAAGTGTGTGACATTTATGATAACGAAGGATAACTTGACATAGTCTGATATACATAGAAATCAGTAGAGAAGTTTAAATTGGAGAACCAGATGGAATGTTCTCAAAAAATTCATCTTATAAAAAATACTTGATATATATTTCTAGATACATTACATTACCTTGTAATGCTATTTGTGTGATTTTTTTAAATTACTTTTTATCTATCTGAGGGAATGAATTTTCTAAAAGTTTATTATTGTTTGATGTCACTGAATTTTTATGATGGATGAAATTCCTATAGTCGTCATGATTCTTTAATATTTTTATTGAATACTCTCAAAGACCCAATAATCTTCATGATAATTTTAGTGATATTTAAATAAAACATGAGTTCCTTCCTTTTGTACTTTTTGAGGACCTATATAAAGGGGGTGAAAAGGAGTAATGTACCTAATAATTTTCACATGTATGAAATGTTGTCATACTGATGTTGTTGAGAGACTTGAGTTTACAAAAAAAAATTAAGTTTGAATAAAGTGTAATATGAAAGAGAGTTTGAACTAAGATACCAGACATAATGTAAGTATTGTGGAATCAGACAGAAGAATCAATTCAGAGAAATTAGTCAGAGTGTAACAGATAGAGTTTATGAGTTGAGTTTGATGCACAATAGTTTTTTTAAAATCAGAAGGAACATAGGTTAATAATGTAGAATAGTTTTAGTGAGCTACTCCAGAAAGAGAATATCAAATAAAGGTAGATTCACAGGATATAAATTTTTTGGACTGAAGAAATTGTGTAAATAATTTCAGATGAACTTATTCAATATATTTTTAAAAAATATTCCCATATTTAATGATGCCTAATTTTTTGTTGACTGAAATTTTAAAAGTTATAGGTTTTACTATAATCATACGTACGTGATTATAGAATGAGTTTAATTAGTTTTTGGCTCAATTTTTATTCACATATTATTAATTTTGAATTTTTATGGACTGGTGGAAGTCACTCGGGAAATGATGTAGGTTCTCATTCTAACTTCAAACCCTCTAAATCATTCATTCCTTACTTAAATTCTTACAATTAAATGCATGTGATATCATTTTAGCATTCTGATAAGGAAAATAACTCTAAAAAGTTTCATGGGTTAATATCATGGAAATAAAATTATAAAAAGATAAACTCTGATCCCACCCATTTGTTACTGGTTCCAATGATCCTAGGGAATTTTTTGATGTAATTAAATATCTATTAACATTAGTTGTGTTATTGTTCTTGTAAATTGTTAATGATGAAAAAATACACTAATATAGATCACAATGATGTGTGAGCTTGAAATATCTCTCAATTCATTGGGTAATAAAAAAGAGTTAATTTAATGGAATTTTATCATAAGAGATGACGGGTCTTACATAATATGAGAAAATACTAAGAGATTGTGAAGTTAACTTGATAGATACCACTCCTATGTAAGTCCCAAAATTATCCTTTTGGCTGATTCTATTATGAATATATGATTTACCAAATTTACAACATGGTTTCCCTAGTCTTCAAATGAGTTGTAACGGTTCCTTTTAAAACAAATTATTTCAGGTAGTTAAAGATTGTTTCCTCATTTGAATATAATCTTATATAAAAAATTTATGATATAAATCATGTTCTATGAACTATTTTTTATGGGTACGAATTCTCGTCTACTATTCTTATACACATTAATTATTCTTTCATAACATTATTATTCTCTTATTTTTTCATATTCTCATCAAATGTTATTTCATATTTTGACCATTAATATGTATCTTAGATCCCCATTTGTTTTCATTTCTCTATGTTATAAGAATAATATTGAGTATGATGTTATAGAAGGGTATCATGTGTGTTTATTTTTCAGACATTTTTATGTTTCATATAGAAAAAATAATATATTTTTATAGTTGAAATAATACTAATTTCATGAGAAAAAATAGGTTTTAATAATTAATGGGGTTTTCAAAATTCTATAAAACTCTAAGAATAAATGTTCTTGGGTGTGTAAATAATTAATTTTATATATAATGTTGTATCTTTCTATGGTAAAACATTATTTTTATTTTTTGGTATAAAGTATTTAATTTTAATGAGTATTTTTTCATCACTATATAAAGGTTTATAAGCCTTGAGATATATCAATTACACCACTCCTAGTTTTAACGATAGAGTTTAGGAAAATATCTTCATTAAGAACTCTCATATAATTGGATTTATTTATATCATTGACAATCTAAATATCTAGATCCAGACCCACACTATCTACAACCAATTAAATATGACATGATGAGATTCTCATGTAAAATTAAATCATAAACCCATTCATAAAATAGGATTAAGTTATAAAACATGTAATATTATCCTAAAATTGGTACACTCACTCAAAATAAATAATTATCCATGGAAACATCCCTATAAAATTCTCCACAAAATCCTTTAAAAACATGATTTGGACATTAGATATCCACAACAAAACTATCTACCTTTACACTAACATTAATATTTATAATGATTCTTTAAAATATTGGGAAAAAATTTAAAGGTCCATGATATTCAAAATTATTTCTTGGAAATGTAAAGCACATCACCTTTATTCAAAATGCAACATCAAAAAATCCATCTCACTTGGTTTCCCACAACAACATTTATTAAACAACCATATTTAAGAACAATGAATAGTAACAAAATAAGAAAATATCTTGCCCTTTGGTCACATTAAGATTAAGATCTAAATTTATAGCTACTATTCATATTTGTTCCAATAAGAAATATTTAATGTTATATCAATCATAATTTGTTTATTCATAGACAAGTATTATAGAATAAAATTTATCCCATTATCATCATTTCATAATATATATATATATATATCATTTTTGTCATTATATAACATAGTTACTTATTCATTCTCCATTATATTTCATTATTATTTCCTTCATAACATTATCCCATTGATCCAATCCACTACTAATTAATTATTTATTCTTCCATTTAAATTATGCATCAAACTAGGTGATAAAGAATCTACAATGTGAACCACAATAACCTCTCATGATATCACGAGAAACATCACACAATTCTATGATAAAAACCAATGAATAATTTCACCTCCACAAAAACAATAAGAACTAATAACATTCTATTCAACTAACCATGATACCTTCAAAAATATCATGAAAAACCAATCCTCCTAAATCTAAAAAATTACTACACATCATAATATCATTCATCCACCTCAACCATCCAATTTAATTGTAAAAAAAACTCTTTAGTAATATAATGAAATAATAAACATTACACAAAATATCAAAAAACAACAACATAATAATTATTCATAAAAATTAGTTTAACATACTAAGAATAAAGAACATAAAAATAATTAAAAAAAATCATGATATTGGTTCATTTCTGTTTATATTTAATTAGTCAATTATGAGACATGATCAAAATTCCATTATAAAAGTGATAAGAATTTTCAGAACAACCAAAAACAATCAAGGAAATGTGGAACATATCCAATAACAAGAATATTCAAAAACCACATGAAAATCACACACCCCCATTTATGTTTCACTAAAATAATACATTACCTTATTATATTAATAAAACCATTCCATAAAATTCAAAAAGAAAATACTTATTCTTAAATAAAAAAAAATTAAAAAAGGTGAAATATTGAATACCCTACCTCAATTATTCCTTTAAAGAATAAAACATTAAAGAAAGAGATATTATGAAGATCAAATTCCTCTAACTCAAAATAGAACCACTATATAAGATATTTATTTTTTTATATCAAACCCTATTTTTTACACCACCCTAATCAAATGGAACCCACAAATATATATTAATGAAAAGATGTAAGGCAATATGTTTAAGAGATAAATGAAAATGAGGATAATAATACCACATTAGATCATTTTGGGGATTTTTTCTTCTATAAAAGTTGTTTATATCCACAATTAAATGATTTATAAGAACTAAAAAATCCTAAGGATTATTATAATTTTAGAGTATAAGGGATTTTTGAACTAAAGGATATTTTGACCAATTATTTAAAGAGGAAATTCAAAATACCTTCTCCAAATTACGATATAATAAAAAATATGCATTTTACACTTAGTTGAATATTGATCTGAAACCCCATTTATTTAAAAATAAATATATCCCCATTATTGATAGTTATTTATTTATTTAAAAAAATGAGTTTAAAAGTTCCATGGAATGGTGTCCATAAAAATATCCACATTAACCTCTACCCAAATATCTAATAAAGGAAATCCATGATGAAGGGGAACCATCATCGCAATATCTAATAAAAATCTCATACAATCATACTGAATCTCAATAAAGGCCATATTATACTTCCTCTCTATCATTCAAAATGGGATTTACAACCAATCCCTCTTTTATATAAGGTTATACTATAAATCTATATACATAACACTTAATTAAACACCTTTAAAAATCGCAAGGAAATCCACCATGATATGGAAGCCACCTGAAATATTCCCTTTGATTTATAACTTAGAAAAATCAATAAATCATCCAAATCATCATGCCCACAACACCATTATAGACATAAAATGGCTCATTCTCTTCCAAAATGGGATTTTTACTATTCTTCTTTCATGATTTTAGCATATGAACTCCAACAAAATATTAATCACTCCCTATACAAATTAAATTCTAGGAAAATATCATGAAAAGGTATGTGAAGAAAAATTAATTTTCATTAGATTTCAATGAAACACTCCCATCATTATGAATCAGAATATATATATATATAATGTAAAATAAAGATGAAACCTAGACTCTTATATGTGATACGTATAAATTTCATTTCAAAGATTTAGATGCATCTGAAAAAATAGCATCCTCAGTCATAACATGATAAAATCAAGTCTATAAACATATAAATTATTCTAAAATAACTAGACACTAAACTAGCTTCAATGAATCGCTCTACTTTATATCCCTTAAAAACCACCATGTATACACATGAAATGAACTAGGGGTATTACTCCGATAATAATCTATCTCCTAATGGTCCGGAATATTATTCATTAACTCAATAAACATTTTATGCTTCTTTATATCCAACTCTCCAAAAAAATGGAATGGTAGTCAATGTGGAGATACTAATTAATCAATGGAATTTGGGAGATATCATGGAATCAAACCAAAAATGGAGTAATTGATAAAAAATATATTCCATAATTTCATTAGGCTCCATTACAGCAAATGGTTAAATAAATTAAGTGTGAATCTTACTATACAAACTAAACCTCAATAGCCCAAGATAAGGAGAAACTTTATAGAAAACATCAAACCTCACCCAAAAATACATAGTCTACCTCCTATAGAAAGTGTCACATTTTTTGACGTATTGATCCACCTTCATCTCTTGATGAAGAATCTAAACCATTTTGGTCTTTCCCCATAACCCATATAGTCCATGATCCATAAAATCTCCAAAATGGTATGGTATAATGAATATAATATGAGGTTATCATAAAAAACATTCAACATATTAGTAATAATAGAAGTTTGATAACAATTATCATTGGAAAGATTATTCAATTGAATATAAATCACCAAAAACCCCTGAAATTATGTAAACATGAATGCAATATATGTTTGAATGAGAATATCGATAAGTGATGGTGTTACTTGACACCCCATAAAGCATCACTCTCCCCTTTATATACCATTTCAAAAATTTATCCACATCTCTAAAGTCCTTGAATAATATTAAATGATCAAAATTCATCAATTGACCCACATTCACAAAAATTGAATAAAATAATCATTGAGATCAAGGAAAAACTGAAAAAATAAATTAATATTTCCTCTCACTTACAATGATGTAAATCCAATAGTTGATAAAAACTAGTAGAAATATGATGTTACACCATCATATCATGATTAAATAAACACCACTAAAAAAATATACTATTAACCGATTCATCCTGACCCAAGGGAACCAGATCCTAAAATTATGACGTATATTAGGAATATCAAGATGTGTAAAGAATTATGAGTAATGAAACTCATAAAGAACCAACTCACAAGTCATTATGAAAGAGAATATAATTGTAACGTCTCAACCCCAGTTACCCAAAGTTTGTGCATTATTACATAACATTGGAATTATCACAAAATATAAAGTCTCGAAAAACCGATTAGTTTAGTAGCCTTGGAATCACTAGATACATTCATAAAGTTTACATTACATCATAAAGTGAAAAACTAAAACAACATATTTTCTCCATAGACCACACTCATATCCCCTCATACTTCCCTATAGGTCATTCATAAAATATTTTTTCACATCCTGGGATAAAGAAAACATAGAAAGGGGTGAGCTCAGATGCTCAGTAAGGATAACAATACAGCGGAAACTTTCATAAATAAACATAAAAATTTAAGGCAATGTATAACTAAAAAAATCCATTTAAACATGAAATTCACCATAATATGGAAAAAATAAAATGAAATAATTCCATTTAATTATTCACATGGATATTCTACTAGTTGAATAATCACATACAATATCAATAACCACTTTCATAATGATGGAATGCATAATGCCATACTATCATAACCACATAGTCAAGGGCTTATGCCAAGACTACAAATAATATTTTGTCAAAGCCTTGTGGAAAGACACTAGTTTGTCTCATGAGACCTACCGATGCATCAAGGAGCTATAGCGGGCTCCACCAGTCACTTACTAATTCCAATTCATTCCACATACGAATAGGTTTAAACATAACATAAACATTCTTATTAAAACTAGTATATGAAGTGTCAATACTTTCTCCATAAACCATGAATGGAATAAAAATAACTCATCCACATTCAAACATATCACAAAACCTTCAATACAATATGTAAGTTTTGTATCATAAAAAATCAACTTCAAATAAACTTAAAATAAATCAAATGATGTTGACATAGATGAAATCAAAAATATTTGAGAGAAATATCTCTTTTTTTCAAATCATTTAAAAGTCACATAATTGTAAAAGAAAACATTTACATTGAAAATATTCTTATAACCTTTTAAGGGAAGCTTTGACTATTTTATAATTGTGGAAAATAGCCCCACCCATCGTATAAGTTAAAAAAGTCATTCTTACCTTAATTTTGTCAAAAAGGTTAAAAAGAACCTTGTTTGGAAAACGACAGAAAGATTCCATTATAAAATTCTTATAAAAAGTCAAAAAAGTGTATAAATTATTTAACCTATAGTATATAAAATAGTAATAATGATTTGAAATAAATTTTTAAGAAACATGGATGTGGATGATAAAGAGGTCCCAGTAGATAATTACGTATAAACAATCTCAGATAATGAAGATATTGTGAAATAAACCCTTAACTTGTACTTTTCCTTGGTCGAGGGTAGGTTAAAATCTTGTATAATGGTTAAATAATTGTTATTAAATTATAAAATAATCATATACATTAATATGATATCATATATGATCTTTTATCATTGCTTTGTTAATAATATCTTTGTATTATTGTTGTTTTGGGTGTTAACAGATTCGTTTTACTTTATATGATTTGTTACATAAGACGTGTTTGTTATGGATAGGTTGTATATTATTCATATCTAAAATGATATCAAGTACTTAAAAATTATTTTTAATCATAAAATGAGATTTACACTTGAATGAATATGATGGGTAATGAATCTCATCGTGTTCGTGGAGACGGTAGTCCGTACGTACGCACGAGCGACAATATCATTCTTTTGAAATTAGAATAATATATAATTGGATGGTATATCATATATACAGAATCATTATAATGTTATATTTATTATTTAATTCAATTATACTTCAATATCATACCCATCCAAATGATAATGTTTTGAATAACAATTACATCACGACATGCAGATGACAAGCCGTACGTATGCACGTATGGTGACATGTCATTCCACGGATGGATAGAATACTAAATATGGTTGTACCATATTTATAATAATATCATAGTATATATAAGATACTAGAGTTATTATTTTATAATGAAAATAACAAAGAAAGAAGAAGTGGATGAAGAATGGAACTTGAAAGAGGGTGGTGAAATTATTACCTCTTCTTCGGGGTCTTCCTTTTGATTTGATCAAATGGGATCGTTAGGATGGATTTCTGATAAAACTAAGGCCTCTATGTTGAAGTGAGTGAATTTTAGAGGATATTCGGTCAGGTTTTGGCCAATCCAAAAGGCTTTGATGGTATGAAGAATTTGTTAGAAGTGGTGTCCTTTTATAAGGGCGAGAAGAGGCTCTTTAGAAAAAACATAAAGTATTATTATATAATAAATTCATATTCGGTTTCTAATGGCTCAAAACTAGATAAGTTATAGTCTAAGATGGGTATTTGTCAAAAACCACTCAACCAATAGGTTTTATATAGGTTTGGGTCACTTTATTGACCTTATCTTATAGTTTTAACTCTTAGTTAATTAGTTTTACATTTACCATGTCTCTTTGTATTTTTATATTATATAGGTAATAAACATACTATATACTTCCAATAGACCCCCCAAGTGGTTCATTAATGATACACCTATCATTATATAATTCCTTTGGCCAAACATTAGATTTTTAAGAATAGAATATCATTTAATAATATAATATTGGTTTTAAAAACTCTTTTATGTCAATTTTGACACTATTTGGTATTTTGTTTTTCCTAAATTCATAAAAGAATTATTACTTAAAAAATATTTCATTTAATCAACCCTAACATGTCTTATTATCCTATAAAATTCGTGTAATTCATTAAAAGTCTCAAATTATATTTATTTGTGAAATTATAATTTCGCTTATTTTAATATTTCACTAATAAGGTAATTACAGCATCATCATTGTGTCATAAATAAATTAAATTATATGATATCTAAAAATTATAAATAGAATACAATTATGTAGGAAATCTTTTAATATTTCTAATGAATATTTATGATCTAATTTATCTTATATATAACCTTATATTAAAAATGTTTAGTTATTAAACATTGATTTTTCCTCTTTTAACTCTTCTTTGAATTAAATAATAATAAATGTCCTAATCTAATCCTAGTGGACCAAATAGTTTCTTATTTTATTCCTAAGGTTGTTTTTGTTCGAATTATACTTAGCGGATAGAATTAGGACATGTTTTAGGGTAATAATAATATCATTTATCCTTAGCTACCCTATTTACTTTTAATCGTGGTAAATAAAAGTAAAAAGTTACTATTCACCAAAAATTATTTTTATCTTATTGACCCACATTTTTCTTCTTTATATTAATATTTTGTCTCCGATTTATGAAATTCCACTCACAGAAGTGGTAAAATTATGTTCTATGTCAATTTGAAAATTCCCCTAGGAGATGGGTAAAAGACGGTGAAAAGTTCAATAAAATTTTTATATATATATAATTATTTTTAACTAAATACAATGTATTACATTTAACATATTTGGGTATTATATATATTTTTTGACCAAGAATAAATTTAAATAAAATAAATAATTATTTAAATAAAAATTCGTTTTTAAACTACAACTCAGTGTTTTTTTAGTATTCATTAAAAATTGAACTTTTTCAGAAAAAACCAAAAATTCACCCTAGGATAATTTTGATATTCCAAATCCAAAAATGAATTTCATTTTGAAATATAAAATTTATAAAATTCAAAAAATTGGGTATTATTATTCATTACGACTAGTTTGATTGGTTGTGGTGTGTGTTAGAACTCGAAGTTGCGTATAACACACACTATTGTATTATTTAAAGAGAATCATACCATGGATGTCTGGGGTGTTACATTCTCCCCACCTTCAAATATTTTAGTCCTTGAAATTTCTATAATATTACTACATAAAAAGACTCGGGTGGTTCTTCATCATAAGTTCCTCGGGTTCTCACGTTACATCTTCCATCTTATGGTTTCTCCATATAACTTTTACCAGACGAGTCGTCCGGTTTCTCAGCACTTGTTCTATGGTATCAAGAATCTTGATGGAATCTTTGCAATAAGATAGATCGGGTACTAGTTATACTTCCTCATAGGTGAGTACACGTGTTGGGTCAGGCATGTATTTTCTCAACAGTGATATGTGGAACACATCGTGAACATTGGAGAGACTTGGAAGCATTTCAAAACGATGAGCTACAACCCCAATTCGTTCTAGAATTTCGAAAGGTCCTATGTACCTGGGACTCAATTTACCTTTCTTACTGAAATGTATATCTCTCTTCCCTGGAGATACCTTCATGGAAAAATGATCTCCAACCTGAAATTCCAAATCCTTCCTTCAGTTATTGGCATAGCTCTTCTGCCTACTTTGAGCTACTTTGATGTGGTTTTGGATTACCTTCACCTTTTCCATTGTTTCCTCCACAAGTTCTGGGCCTATGAGTTTTCTTTCACCAACATCATCCCAACAGGTTGGTGTGCGACATCTCTCTCCGAATAATTCTTCATACAGTTCCATTCGAATACTTTAATGGAAGATATTGTTATAGGAACATTCTACCAAAGGTAAATATTGATCCCACATACCCTGAAAGGCAATTAAGAATGATCTGAACATATCTTCTAAGGTTTGAATAGTCCATTCTGATTTTCCATCAGTTTGAGGGTGGTAGGCAGTGCTCAAACAATGTTTAGTATCCAAGGCCTTTCGAAGTCTCTTCCAGAATCTTGATGTAAAACGGGGATCACGGTCAGAAAAAACCGATAGGGGTACTCCATGATGCCTCACAACTTCATTATTTTATAGTCATTCTAGACGTTCAAGTGTTAAATCTTCCCTTATAGCCAGAAAATGTGCTGACATGGTAAGATGATCAACAATGACTCATATTGCATTGTTCCTTCTAGGAGTCTTTGGTAGTCCCATTATAATGTCCATCATAATATTATCCCATTTCCACTCAGGTATGGGAAGAGGTTGCATGACTCCTCTAGGTTGTTTCCTTCCAGCTTTCACTTGTTGACAAACCATACATCTTGACACAAAATCAGAAATCTCCCTCTTAATGTTGTCCAACCAAAAATGTTCCTTCAAATCTCTATAAATTTTGGTGCTCCCAGGGTGTGTAGAGAAATTGGAACTGTGAGAATCATCGAACAATTCCCTTTTAATATCAGGTATATCAGGAACACAAAGTCTCTTCCCAAATTTCAAAATTCCTTCTTCATACACAAGGTCTCTCAATCTCCCATCATTCACATCTTTAATCTTCTTTTTAAATTCTTCATCATTGGTGTGAGAACTCTTAATCTTTTATAGTAAATATGGTTAGGCAACCATTTGAAAAAGTATTGATGTTTCACCTTCCATTGTGATTCCCATATCCATCTTCACTAGATCCATGTATATAGGATCCTTTTAACTTTCTTCTTGTTGAAAACTCCATGGTCCTCTCTACATAAATCATCTTCCACCTTATTTTCCTTCCCTGCGTTGTAGTGTATCGTACAATCCTAATCCTTCAGTAATTGAAGACATTTCCTTTCCCTCATGTTGATTTCTTTCTGTGAGAAAATATAGTTCTAACTCTTGTGATCGGTATATATCTCACATTTTCACCAAAGAGATAATATCTTCATATCATCAAAGAAAATATTACAGTAGATAACTCAAGATCATTAGTAGGATAGTTTTTATCATGAATTTTTAGCTTTCATGATGCATAGGCAATAACCCTATCCTTATGCATAAGGACAAAACCAAGTCCTTTCTTCGATGTATCACTATAAATAATGAACCCATCATTCCCTGATGGTAGAGTCAATATATAAGCATTGAATAGTCTTCTATTCATTTCTTCAAAAGAATATTCACACTCTTTTTTCCAAACAAATTTATTCCCTTTTCGTGTGAGCTTCGTTAATGGGTTAGCCAATCGGGAAAAATTCGGGACGAAATGCCGATAATAACCTGCTAAACCAATAAAACTACGTACTTCTAATATACTCATTGGTGGTGGCCATTCTTGGATGGATCTGGTCTTAGAAGGATCGATGAAGATTCCATCCTTAGAGACAATATGTCCAAGGAATGAAATCTCTTGAATCCAGAATTCACACTTGCTATACTTCCCATATAATTCATGTCTTCTAAGATTATTCAGGATAATACGTAAGTGATTTTCATGATCTTCGTAGATTTTGGATTATACCAAGATATCATCAATAAATACCACTATAAAATCATCGAGATATTTCTTGAAAACTCTGTTCATTATATCCATGAATACATAGGGTGAATTAGTAAATCCAAAAGGCATTACTGTAAACTCGTAATGCCCATACCTAGTTCGAAATGCTATCTTTAGAATGTCTTCCTTCTTCACACACAACTGATGGTATCCAGATCAATGTTCAATCTTTGAAAATTATTGAGCTCTGGGAAGTTGGACAAATAAATCATGAATGTGAGGTAGGAGATACTTGTTCATTATTGTTTTAGCATTGATTTCTCTGTAGTCGATACATAACCTCATATATCCATATTTGTTCTAAACAAAAAGGATAGGGGATCCCCATGGAGAAACACTAGGGTGAATAAATCCTTTATTACTCAATTACTCTAGTTGTTTCTTTAGTTAAACTAATTCCATTGTGGTCATTCTATAAGGGGTCTTTGATATAGGCCTCGAACCAGGAATTAAATCATTGGAAAACTCAATTTCTCATCCTGGAGGATGTTCAGGTAAATCTTCTAGAAACACATCTACATATTCTTTCATAATAGGTACATCCTCTATTTTAACATTTTTTTCCTCACCCACAATTATTTCATTCTCTTCCTCCACACTAATCCAATTTAGTTGAGCTATTGGGGGTGGATCGAGATAAGAATTATGCGGTGACGATTCTTCTCTAAAGATAAGGTGTTCCTTATCATCATAATTAAAAATCGTAACCTCCTTCTTCTTAAAATAAATCTTCACATCATGGTCTGAAAGCCAATCCATACCAAGGATTATATCAAACTCAATCATAGGTATGACAATGAGATCAGCAGATAATGAACATTTATATACTCTAATGGGAACTGATTCAAAGATCTTTGTTGCGATGATACTTCCCTTACAAGATTAAAATGACAACTCGGTTGTTAAATCAAATTGGAAATATCTAATTTTCTTAGAAAACAGGGAAGGTATGAAACAATGTGATCATCCTGAATCAAGTAATGCATTTTCTAAACTTGAGGAAACCATTAAATTATCGGTCACCACATCTTTTAGAGCTTCTACCTCAGCAGTAGTGATAGCATAATAATGTACTTGATCCCTTTTCCTTTTCTAAGTTAAGTTCCTCTGACACTTAAGATATTCATTTTCATAATGTCCCATCTACCAGCAGTTGTAGTATTGAACATCGGTAGCTTCTTTATTTCCCTTGCAATCACGAGCTTGGTGGTATTTTTCACCACACTTATAACAGAATCCCCTTCCATTCATGCAAGTACCAGGGTGTTTCTTCCCACATTTACTGTAGGATAGATATTCAACTTTCCTTTTCTTACCCTTATTTTTATTCCCAGAGTGATCAATAGATCTCTTCTTCTCTTTCTTTGCCTTAAATTCGTAAGACTTAGCGAATTACTTTTCTCTCATGATATCACATGAGAAAATATATTTTTATGATGAGAAGGATTGTGAGATTAATGCTCGATGGAGAAACATTTTTAACCCATTAAATAAACGATCAATTTTACTTCATGGGTTATGTATATAATTTGATGCATGCCTTGCTAACCTTATATTGTTAGCCTCATACTTTGCGATATTCTCATACTCCTTTTGTCTCAGACTCAGAAATTTCTTTTCCATATCTGCTCGATGGTCATGAGGAAAGTATTTTTATAAGAAAATATCTTTGAACTCCCTCCATTCCATATTTGATACTTCATCATCTTCATTTGTGTTTTTTTATCAATGACCACCATTGATCAGCATCTCCATTGAGGTGATAAAATACCATGACAACTTTTTCCTTTTCACTACTCCCCAAAGCCTGAAAAAATTTCTCTAGGGAACTTATCCATTGCTCAACTACTAATGGATTTGAAAACCCATTGAATGTTGGTTGTTTTTTCCTCATGATGCGATCTAACATTGATACTTCATGATGCGGATCAGTATTCTCCATACGGGTAAGGTTATTATTCATAACCTGAGTGAGTTGTCCCAATATGGTGATTAACTGATCAACACTCATTTCATCACCAGCTCCACTATAATTATCTTGAGAAGGAGGGAAATACCTACATGGAGTGAGTTCATTGATACAGTTCCCATTCCTTCCACTAGGAGCCATTTCTAAACAATGGTATAAACTAGATTAGTTTATGAATGTAAATAGATAATTCCAAACTTGTATAACACTTAACATAAATTGAACAGTTTATGGATATAATCCATAATCATAAAAAATATTTTCTTTAAGAAAGTATATACTCATAAACCCATCATAATGGTTTGTAAAGAAAATGAGAATTTTCCTAAGCATATCCCCCAGGAGTGTCGTAACCAAGAGTGAAGCAAGCCCCGTTGTTGTGCACCAGTTCCCGTTTTAGTCTAGCCCAAAGCGGTGTTTTCAGGTTTTACCCCTATGCACATCTGTGCCAGATCCACCTCTACCTGCTCATATCTAGACAGGGATGTATTGCATGAAAGACTCACAAAATCTCTACAATACAAAAATTATAGGAAGTTATTCTATATTAATCCTCAAAGTCTATATTAGGGATATGTTCTCTAATTAGAGTTTATCTAAATATAATTTCCAAGGTTTGTACTAAACTTCCTCTAATACCAACTGTAATGCCCCTACCCCAGTTACATAGAGTCGGTACATTATTACATAACATTGGCATGATCACAAAAGATCATTTCTCGAAAGACCGATTGGTTTAGCAGCCTTGGAATCACTAGATACATTCATAAAGTTTACATTACATCATAAAGTGAAAAACTAAAACAACATCTTGTCTCTATAGACCACACTCATATCCTCTCATACTATCCCTACAGGTCATTCATAAAATATTTCTTCCCATCCTGGGAAAAATAAAACATAGAAAGGGGTGAGCTCAGATGCTTAGTAAGGATAAAAATATAGCGGAAAATTTAATAAATAAGCATAAATATTTAATGCAATGTATAACTAAAACAAAAGCCTTTTAAACTTTAAATTCAGCATAATATCAAAAAAATAAAATGAAATAATGACATTTACTTATTCACATGGATATTATTCTACTCGAATAATCACATGCAATATCAATAACCACTTTTATAATGATGGAATGCATAATGCCAGACTATCATAACCACATAGTCAAGGCCTTGTTCCAAGAATACAAATAGGATTTTTCCAAGGCCTTGTGACAAGGCACTAGATTGTCTTATGAGACCTACCGATGCATTGATAAGCTTTATCGGGCTCCACCTGTCACTTACTAAGTCCAATGCATTCCTTATATGAATAGGTTTTAACATAACATAAAAATTCGTATTAAAACTAGCATATGAAATGTCAATAATTTCTCCATAAACCATGAATGGTATTAAAATAACACATCCACATTCAAACATATCACAAAACCATTAATAGATTATGGATGTTTTGTATCATAATAAATCAAATTCAAATAAACATAAAATAAATCAAAGGATTTTGACATAGATGAAATCAAAACTATTTTAGAGAAATATATCTTTTTTTAAATCATTTAAAAGTCACATAATTGTAAATGAAATAATTTACTTTAAAAATATTCATATAAGCTTGTAAGGGAAGATTTGACGATTTTATAATGGTGGAAAATAGCAGCACCTGCCGTATATGTTAAAAAAACATTCTTACATTAATTTTTTCGAAAAGGTTAAAAAGGATCTTGTTTGGAAAACGACAGAAAGATTCCTTTATAAAATTTTTATAAAAAGTCAAACAAGGGTGTAAATGAATTTAACACATAGTCTGTAAAATAGTAAGAATTATTTTAAATACATTTTAATGATATATGGATGTGGATGATAAAGAGGTCCCAGTAGATAATTACATATAAACAATCTCGGATAATGAAGAGATTGTGAAATAAACCCTTACCTTGTACATTTCCTTGGTAGATGGTAGGTTAACATCCTATATAATGGTAAAATAATTGTTATTAAATTATAAAAGAATCATATACATTAATATGATATCATATATGATCTTTTAACATTGTATTTTCAATAATATCATTGTATTATCTTTGTTTCGGGTGTTAACTGATTCGTTTTCCTTTATATGCGTGGTTACATAAGCCATGTTTATTATGGATAGGTGGTATCTTATTCATATCCAGAATGATATCAAGTCCTTAAACATTATTTTTAATCATCAAATGAGAATTATAGTTGAATGGATAAGATGGGTAATGAATCTCATCGCGTTCGTGGTGATAGTAGTCCGTACCAACGCACGAGCGACAATATCATTCTTTTGATATTAAAATAATATATAATTGGATGGTATATCATATATACATAATACTTATAATGTTATATTTATTATTTACTTCAATTACACATCAATATCATATCCATCCAAATAATAATGTTTTGAATAACAATTACACCACGACGTGGAGACGGTAAGTCGTACAAATGCACGTATGGTGACATGTCATTCAAAGGATGGATAGAATACTGAATATAGTTTTACCATATTTATAATAACATCACAGTTTATACAATATAATGGAGTTATTATTTTATAATTTAAATAACAAAGAATGAATAAGTGGAAGAAGAAAGGAACCTGAAAGAGGGTGGTGAAATTATTACCTCTTCTTCAGGTTATTTCTTTTGATTTGATCAAAAGGTCTCTTTAGCTTGTCTTTATGATCAAAATAAGGCCTCTAAGTTTAATTTAGAGAATTTGAGAGTATATTTGGGAATGGTTTGGCCTAACTAAAAGGCTTTTAGGGTGTGAAGAATTGTTTAGAAGTGGGGTCCTTTTATAAGGGGGAGGGGGAGGGGCTCTTTAGAAAAAACATAACATATTATTTTATAATAAATTCATATTCAGTTTTAATGGCTCAAAACTAGGTTATTTAAATTTTAAGGTGGGGATGGGTCGAAAACCACTTAGACATTAGGTTTTAGACAGGTTTTGGTCACTTTATTAACCTTATATTTTAGTTTTAACTTTTAGTTAATTAGTTTGACATTTACCATGTCTCTTTGTATTTAAATATTATATAGATAATAATCTTACTATATACTTACAAGAGACCCCCAAGTGATACATTATTGATTCACCAATAATTATATATGTCCTTTAGCCAAGCCTTATATTTTTATAAATATAATATCAATTAATAATATAATATTGGTTTTAAAAACACTTTTTTGACCATTTGGACAGTATTTGGTATTTTGTTTTTCCTAAATTCATAACAGCATTATTACTTAAAAAATATTTCATTTAATCAACACTAAAATGTCTTATTATCCTCTAAAATTGGTTTAATTCATTAAAAGTATCAAATTATATTTATTTGGGTATTTATAATATCAATTATTTTAATATTTCACTAATAAGGTAATTACTACATCATCATTGTGTCATAAATAAATTAAATTATTTAATGTTTACAAATTATAAATAAATTACCATTATGTTGGAAATATATTTATATTTCTAATGTATATTTATTATCTAATTTATCTTATGTATAACCCTATATTAAAAATGTTTTAGTTATTAAAATTAGATTTTACCCCTTTTAACTCTTCTTTATATTAAATAATCATAAATGTCCTAATCTAATCCATGTGAACCAAAGAGGTTCATATTTTATTACTAAGGTTGTTTTTGGTCGAATTATACTTATCCAATAGAATTAGGACATGTGTTTGGATAATAATAATATCATTTTTACCCTTAATTATCGTATTTACATTTAACCGTGGTAAATAAAAGTAAAAAGTTATTATTCACCAATCATTATTATTATATTACTGAACCACATTTTACTTCTTGATATTAACTGTGCCTTTAATATTTTCAAAATTACACTCATAGAAGCAGTAAAATTAAGTTTTATGTGAATTTGCAAATTCTCCTAGGAGATGGGTAAAAGACGGTGAAAAGTTCAATATATTTTTTATATATCTAAAATTATTATAAACTAACTCCAATGGAAAACATTGAACATATATAGGAATTATGTATCTATTTTGACCAAAAATAAAATTAAATAAAATAAATAATTATTTAAATAAAAAATCAGTTTTAAACTATAACTTAGTGTTTTTTCTCACTATTCATAAAAAATTGAACGTTTTCAGAAAAAACCAAAAATTCAACCTTGGCTAATTTCGATATTCCGAATCCAAAAATAAAGTCCATTTTGACAGATAAAATTTATAAAAAATTTAAATAGTGGGTATTACTATTCATAACGACTAGTTTGATTGGTTGTGGTGTTTGTTAGAACTCGAAGTTGCGTATAACACACACTACTATATTATTCAAAGAGAAGTGTACCGGGGAAGCATGGGGTGTTACAATAATCCATTGAAAAATAATTCGGTGCTTATCATCTTTTGAACACCCCCAAGAGAACATCCAATAACTATAAAATTACATCAAACTTCGATATAATGATCTCTAAATTACATCTCATCAACCAATTTTATCATGAAAAAATCATAGTCATCTGATATAAGAACACTCTACCACAAACATAGCCCATATCATGATGTAAATATGAAAAATCATATATTACTCATAATATATTTCTATAGTACTAAAAAAACTCTTTACTACTTCTTATTCATCAAATAAGTATTCATAACACCATATCATTGAAATATAAAAAACCAAGGAAAAAATAAAATAACTGAGAATTTAATGGCTATAGTAACCTATTTCATTATAATTACCTACATTTCCATCAACAACCTTTTTGCAACCCAGATAAATGAAATAAACATTCTTATGAATTAAATCAATGAACACATATATAGAGCCCAATAAAACAATTATATTAATGACATAATATTTTTATATATGGAGTAGGGAAAAATATTAAGGTTGGATCAATAATAGATCAATGAGATATTTAATCAAACAATTCATAAGCCACATTAAGATATATGGATATTATAACGCAAAATATCTACATCCCACATGGAACTTGAATCTCATTGGAATTTAGTGGACTAATCATTTCTCCTCGAACTCACTAACCCTACTGGTGACCACCTTAATAAAAATTCTCATCCAAATGTCCCTGATGGTGAGAATCATGAATGATATTTTTTATTTTCATTATTTCTACCCTATGTTAAATAAAATATTATATATATGATACTTATTAGGGCTTGTAGTAAACTACTACTGTGGCCAAAATTTAACCTATCCATGTATAATATGTTGGACATCCAGAATATTGGGGGAATGGAATTAATTATGTCTATGGCAATATAAGAAAGTAACATTTTAAAGTATCATATGGTATAATCTCGAGAACTACCAACTATAATGAAGAATAAAGAGGGCTGAGAAAAAATAATTTTTGTATAGAACCTTGAATACCATTAAATTTTATAATTTTTATCTTCATTTATATTATATAGGATATTAAGAAGGTTTCTATATTAAGATGACATAGACCACGCATACATATTTATAGTCACCTCTTCTATAACTAGATCCTCCAAATATGTACATATCATAAATTGTGTTACCTAATTAGTAATTTTATCATATAATACCTCTTAAAAATGTCATAGTATATCCATCTAGTCTATAAATTGATCGGTTTCATATCAAATATTATTGTTGAACAAAAAATCCTAGCAGTTCCACACTCAAGATCTTCTTTTAAATAGATGGAATCACTTACCAACAAAGCATCATTTTCATCTATGAGAGAAAATTTGTTATCCCATGATACCTGTGACTCCTTATTATCACTAAGAAAAAAAATTAATGATGATTATGAGAATCTATAAAATTACTAAAATACAATAAAATCAAATGATTCTTTAACAAAAAATTAAAAATAAATGAAATCCTTAGATCTTTTAACCACTTCTCTTTCACATGATCAAAGACTTGCCCCTTATTTTTCACCAAAATATGATGCTGAAAATAATGGAGTATCTTCCTTCATAACTCATCATCCATATTGGGGATTTCCATCTTTTGATTGACCAAGGAATTCTAGTACACCACACTAAATAGAACCAGACACAAATTATTACAAGTATTTATATACACAAGATATAATTAGGGAATACTTAATCCAAAAAACATGGATTTATATATAGAATTGATTATTTAAATTCATTTCACATCCCTGAATAATCTAAATTACAACAAAAAACAAACGAAAAGCACGATTAAAAAACCATACATAATTTTCTTTGAAGCGCACAACACCACATAACCTAGTATGCTCGATAAGATAAATGTATTTCCATTAGATTATAGGGGATCTATAATCACGTATTCTTAACTGGTCTCACATTTAACATTACACCCCATATTTTCAAAATATTTTTTCTATAAAAATATCATGCAATCCTTTTTATGGTTAAATATGGAATAAATCCTAACTATCATGATAATATAAGACACAACTATGTCTTGAATCACCAACTCTAGAAATATTACCTTGTTGGGCAGTTAAGATCATAGTGTCCCTAGAATCCCATTGCCCATGGGATGAGGAATACTATTTTGGTCGTTCAAATACACACCTGTGAATAATTAACCACATTAATCCCATGAAAAAATTAAAATGAACTAATAAAATCTATATACAGCATTAAATACCAATATACCACAAATTTATCTAATTTCATATTCAAATAATAAACTCTCAAAAATAAAAACCAAAAAAATGACATTGTTTTGAAATCCATGGGAACCATCTTCAAAATCCATGAGATAATATTGTCCAACCCAATCAAAGAATCTACACTAAATATATGTTATATATATAATTAGGTGATAATATGTGTATAATTATTAGGATTATACAAAATATATCTCATGAAAATGGGTAATAATGTTAGTAATTCCTTAGTAAATAAACATCATATTAAACTCACATGTATACTAGATCAAATATAACATAATGTCACCAGGGATCACTCTCCGGATAATTCATCCAACTATAGTGATGAAATTTCACAATAGTGTTATGTAAAGGTACCCTAAAATCAATCACCCTTTAATCATATCAGTCCCACACACAAAAAATATACATCAAGCTTCACTCATACCCATAATATCTATATAAAACACCATATTCATAGCCATATACCACAATCAAAAACTTTATCATAACATAACCAATTTCCCTTTCCATGTCTCCCCTTGAATACTGTTTGTTATAACCTCAACATGGTTGGATAAAGTGAACATGGATTTTCTCAACCTCATTCGATCCACCTTCCATACACATACTCCACTTGAATCAAATTACATCCACTATAACATAACTATTATATCATCATGAGGATCTCAAATCAGAATCCATTATAGATTTTATAACATAACATCAATCCATTATGGCATATACTACATCTGGAAGAGAAATTATGGATGCGGGATTTTTCACCATTTTGTTCTATATAAATCTTTGAAATTATGGAAAACACTAAGAACCCATGTCCTCATATGGGTGTGTATATGATTATCTGGATTAGTTTATACAGTGATAAAAAATCTTGGAAAGAGGAATATAATAGAGAAACATAAATCTAGACCCAAGGGGTGCCCTTTTATGCTTCACCAATCCTATAATTTCCATATAAATCTAGACACCTCACATCAACCCATACTACAACAACTATTCTTCCAATATACCAAAATACTACATAAAAGAACATAAAAGGTGAATATCATCACCTTTGGTCACATAATTATTAAATTATGGATTAAATTAACCCTTTTATAATACATTAAAGTATCCCTATTTAAATTTTACTAATACATTATTCATTTATTTATCCACTATAGGTAATTTTTTACATTTATCCCCAACACCATCAATTAATTATATGCATCATGCTTTCCACATTCTATTAATCATCTATTTATTTATTTATCCATCGTATTCATTTTTAACTCCATCACATCAAAAAATGATCAACA
Source organism: Viscum album (assembly GCA_963277665.1). Classification (NCBI taxonomy): domain Eukaryota; kingdom Viridiplantae; phylum Streptophyta; class Magnoliopsida; order Santalales; family Viscaceae; genus Viscum; species Viscum album. The sequence goes on from OY728132.1 coordinate 543,464,291, forward strand.
TATTATTATTCTATATAATTATTAATATATTCATTTAAATTCATCATAATACCATGATATTGGAAAACTAAAATGCAAATCATATCAACCTATTATGATACCATTTCATCCATCACACTATACTATTCAAACATCCACAAAACCTAACCACAACCATGATAAAATTCACAACCAATCCATTTTATTTATATGATCTCAACCTTTTGTTAGATATCTGTTATATATATTCAGTTACAATTTTAAGTTATTTTTGTTATACTTTAGTTGGGTTTTCGCTTTGGTTTATTGTGGTTTAAATTAGAGAATTTTGGAAGAAAAAGGGGTAGTAAATGATTGAAGCATGGTTTTCCCAAACAATGGGACAACCCCTAGAAAACCAAGCATTCACTGATAGAGGGGAATTACATTGATGGAACATGGTTTATAAAATTGTGCACCCACATAGGATAAACCATTCAACACTATAAAGATGCACATGGTTAAGGTTCATGGGTTGGAAAAACATACGCCCCATCCCAAGAAACAATTTATATAGGATTTTAATCAATTTAAATATTATTAAAAATAACTAAACCCCTCATTATTATCCCAAAATCATACAGGATCATCCCTAACCTATACCCTCTAAAATTTAAGCTCCTAGGAGGGTTCCAAGGATTCTTGAACCCCTCTCTTAATTAATCTATGATCGATTCAATGGATCATCTCTTCTACAATATCTATTTTTCATGCCCAGTTGGTTAACACTCTCTCTCTCTCTCATCTTTATTTTTTGATGAAGAGAAATTATGTTTAATCCATTGTATATGGGTTTAGATATAGTTTTTTTTATAAATTTTTTATGTTTTATCTTTATCTTAGTTTTTGTTCCTAGATCGACTACACTATGATGATTTCTATAATTATGCTTCAATTTGGGGAATTTTATGGTCTGGATAGCATTCGTCAATGACTCTAAGTTTGGTTGTCTAAATGTAAATTAACATATTCTAGATTATAGTTTCATGTATGTAAACATGAAATTTCAATTTCCATAATGTAAAATTCCATCCTAAATATATTTTTTCAATTGACATCAATTGATTTAACATGTGATTTTGAAATTGTTAAATGTTGTGGTAGTGAAATAGAACAGAATTTTGATTATGAAACAAATTTATAATAGGATATTTTATTTGATATATTAATGGGTTATTATTTTAATAGTGACCCTTGGGTTGTTATGATATGATAGAAATTTTTATAATTGAATTTATGAATTTGGATGAATGTCGAATTTTGAAATTGGCTGATTAATGGACTTATGAAAATGGTGTCCACATTTGGGGTGCAGTGATATAATTTAAATTGTGTTTAGGAATTTAAACATGATTAAAAAGGTGGTTATAATTATGTAACCATGATATGTTACTCTTTTCAATGAGTTGTGGGATTGGGACTCCGACTCCAAGTACCCACAGGGTGCTAAACTACCACCCAAGGCCCCCAATATATTTCTGTATATATGTGAATGAGTATTGGGAGATGGACTACTAATCCAAATAACAATAGGATTCCATAATTCCACTATATGATCATAATATATTAATGTATACATGGGATAATTGAGCTTTGGGAAAGCGACTTCTTCTTCAAATACCCATTTGGTGCCAGACTACTACTCTATTCCCCAATTGATTGAATGTGAATTTGAAATGATTTAATTGATGAGTTTCCATGATGAATTAAAATGTGATATCCCTTTGAGAATGGATCAGACCTCGACATGGTTCAAAGTAGGTATTTATTTTTTAGGTGTTATTGAGAACCAGTGAAATTATGTAGTTAAATAAAGAATAGTTAAATGTGAAAATTGATGATGTTTTTTATTTTACATTATTCTTTATTAAATTACATATAATGTTATTGTTTTTATATTGTTTTAGAAACTGTTGGTTGTGGCCTACTGAGATGTACTCATTCCCAACTCTAACTACTTAATTGGTGCCCAAATATATTTCATGATTGTATGATAGGATAGTGTAACAAACCTTTGTAAGATGGATGATTTGGTATGGATCATGGATGATGGAACCGTACATGATGTTGGGATCCACATGGGGTGTTGTCATTTAGTATTTTTTTTGTTTTTCATATTAAATCATAAAACATATGTGAAATTAAATATATACTATTTTAGTTTGGATATTGGTTTCCCATTTTGGATTATCATGTGATACTGGTTTTTAATGGATAAGGTGTTATTATGGTTATCAGTTATTATCTTTTGGCTATTGTTTATTTATTTTTGTTTTTTCTCTATGTTGATAAAGAGGATATTGAATTAACATGTTGTATATATTATAACATTACATCTAATAAGAATTCATTGGTGTATAGGGAAGTCGTATGAGGTTATGTGGCGATCTGGAATGGGGAATTGACATATGGCACCTTGGTTGGTATATCAAAAAGTTATATCATAAGAGATTTGTATTTTATTTTCATTTTTTTACTATCTGGGAAAGGTATACATGGGACTAGGTGGAGTCAATCCATGGTTATGTGATCATGTATGGAAGCCCCAAACCCATGCATGAGGGAAAACCCATGAACCCTAATGTGGGATTGCTTTTATTGAAGTTTTCTATTGCATTTTGATGTTATTTTACCTTTGGTGATGCACTTGTTATATTATGTGATTACATTCAATGATTTTACTTATGTTCTAGTATGGAATAATAGTTATGTATAAATGCATCATTATAGTCACTCATGAATTATTATGACATGAATCATTTTAGGATAGCACATAAATTTTGGATTTGGGGTGACTTTTTATGTAAAAATTATTTTATATCTTGTAAAATTTTAAATAAAATGGTTCCTAATGTGAAATTGATAGTTATAAATGGTTTTGTATGTGGTAAATTGAAATGTAGAAATTGGTGTGAAATGGGAATAATACAAATATGAAAATATTTACCCTATGTTATCCATGACCTAGATGGGGGATAGTTAATGGTAGTTATAGTGACCCATTTTTTATAGTGTGGTGGCGTATGAGGTATGAATTATTATGTATTTAGGTGAATACATTTCACATATATTTGATAAAGCTGTATTAGGTTTCTGATGATGTGTTTTGGTAGTTATGGGGATATTCCACCATGACAATTCTTGATGATTAGATGATAATAGGGCATGTTTGGAAATGATCCTCTACTAGTGAAACCGGAAAATTTGATAGTCATAGGTGAGGAAGCTAGAGAAAAGTTCCATGATGAAATTTCTTTCCTTATGTAGTTTACAGAAAGAGTCATAGGTAAGGTTTTCAGAAATATAGATGACTTGACACTCAAGTTCCAGTTGTATCACCCTACAAATTTTATCAGATATGGTTGACTAGATGCATTTGAGATTTGGATTGAGTCTATCCAGATTCTTCTTGACCACTTGGATACTACTAATGAGAAGATAGTCAAACTGTATGCTTATATGTTATGTATTCAAGTGAATAATTTATGGGAAATGTAGACTGTAGATGGATAGTTTGAGAATATGGTATGGAAGGACATTCAAAAGTTTTTATTGGATAAATTTTACCCTCATATGCTCAGCAAGGAGAGGAAAGATGAGTTTATGAGGTTGGCATAGGAGAGTATATCCGTGATGGACTATACTAGATGCTTTTCTGATTTTTTACTCTTTACCCCATCATTGGAAGGATAAGAGGATACTATTGAGAATCATTTACAAGACATGATTTAATATGATATTGATTCCCAAGAATATATCATTCAGTTAAATAAGATTTCTAAGGTTGTAAATCAGGCACTCATTCCTGGGGGGAAATAATGGAGGCTTCCATTGTAATGTTGGTTGTATCTGCTGGACAAGTAGTGCGTATGTCTTCTGAGAGTAGAAAGTGTTTCTATGAGAATGTGAACTAGGGAAGTACCAAACAAGTTATCTAGGGAGATAAGTGACTTACTCAGAGTAGTGACTGAATCTACTACAATAGCATGGTAGGTTTGGGAACATTCATAGTCAGTGTCCAAAACCTCTAGTGGAGTGTTGAGCTTTCAGAAGGATGATTCACTTGTAGGGGTATTGCAGAAACGGTCGACCTATAGGTTGTGATAGAGGATCCATGAAGTGTTAGAACACTGGGCTTGGATCTTCTACCCCATAGTTTTCTGAATGTTGAGTTTTATTAGCCATGGTTTTCGAGGAAGTGGATGTGATGCTTAGGGGAAAGATATCCCATATTAGGAGAGTGGTGAAACTCATGGGATATATACTAGAACATAGGGAAAAGGGGTCTGATAGTTTCATGTAGCTTATCCTACACTAATGGTTATAAATTCTAGGGCATCAACAATTATAGTTACTATTCTTATAGATTATATGATTTCAAGTGCCTTATTTTGTACTTGAGACTCTTATTATTTTATTTATATACACCATGTGAATGTTTTGGGTCTGGTGGTGGAGTTAAAGATGGGGGTTATGATAAACAAAACACAGTTTAGATTTATGTTGAGAGATATCTATTTATTCATGGGTTTTTCTCTTGAGCATTGGGTGTATTATTTACTTTGTATTCTCTACACACTTGAGATGACATGCTTCGAGATTATTTTGGTTATGGACTAGTTGGTAGAGTAGCAATCCCACATTGATTGTTATAATAAGAGGGTAGAATTTAAATATCCCTAGGGTATAATTTATATATATCATGGATAGTGGTATATTCAATATGGCCATGTAGGGTCAGTTCATTATCATTTGGGGGAGCTTACCACACATGTTTTATGTCTTTTTCTAGATTATGGGGGTGTGATGCAATATGTATTTCTACATGTAGTGGATAAGTACACTGGCATGTTTTAAGAGGAATTATTAGGGATTCCACGTGGGACAATTTTTGAGTTTACTATTGATCACATGCTTGAAGATGAGCTGATTTCCATTCCAAATTACAGAATAGAACCAATAGAATTTTAGGAATATAAGACATAGATGTACAAGTTGATGGATAATGGATTTATCCATATGAGTATCTCACCATGGGGTTCTCTAGTATTTTCTCTAATAAGTATGATGGGACATTATACTTTTTTGTAGACTATCGAAAGTTAAATATGATGACTGTGAAGAACTAGTATCCTCCTCTGTGTATAAAAAATCTATTTGACCAGATAAGAGGAGCTTTCATTTTCTCTAAGATTGACTTGATATTAGGATATCATCAGTTGTGAGTTTGAAATTCTAATATAACACAAATAACATTTAGAATAATGTATGGCCTAGAATAGTTTCTCAAGATGTGTTTTAGGATAAAGAGTGCACCAACTATGTTTATGTCCATGATGAACCAATCTTCCACCCGTATTTGGATTAGTTCGAGGTTGTTTTGTGGATGAAATCTTGGTGCACTCTAATACTCATGATGATCATGCACAATATCTTGAAATATAAATGAGTACACTATGATAAAATCAACTATATTCCAAACTATCTAAGTTTAAATTCTGAATCAATATCATACAGTTCTAAGGCCACATCATCTTGGAGGAAGGTGTGTCAGTGGAGACATTGAAGGTTCATGTAGTACTTTTTTTGGAGAATACCATTACAATTTTTGTAATCTATATATTTTTGGGATTAGTGGGTTATTACAAGAGGTTGATAAATAAATTTTACCTATTTGAAGCCCCACTTTTGGGCTTGAATAAAAAGGGGATTAAGATTTGACGGTCTAGAGAATATGATAATTATTTATAGGAGTTAAAGAAGTGGTTGACTACAACCTTGATCTTCAAACCACTTGTGTCTTGTGAGGAGTATATGATTTTTTTGATGCACCTGAGATCAAAATTGGATACGTGTTGATGCAGGGGGGATGAGTTGTGACATATGGTTCATCATTATTGAGGTCACATGAATGGGGTTACCCTATGTATGATGTAGAGTTGGATGTAGTGTTTTATTCCTTGTAGTTTTCATGACATTATCTATTAGGAAAAAAAAATTGTATATTGATCAAAAGAGATTAATGTATATATTTTTCCATTGATATTTTAGTCATCATTATCATATATGGGTTTATTATATTACATCTTCTTATTTTGAGCTAGCATGTGCACCATGAATACGTAAAATTGTTGATGACACTCTATGAAGGAAGAAAGAGACTCTAGTTGTTCAAGAGTCTATTTCTTAGTGGATGATGATGAATTTACTAACTGAGAGGAATATTGTGGTTCTAGAGGTCTAGGAGTAGATGAACTTCACATTGGTATCATTGGAGTTCACAAATATAATCATGGTTAGGGAGAGTCTTTGTGATGATCCTGAGTGTCTGTCCTTGAGGGAAATCCATGATGGTTGGGATTCAACATCAGATTGGACTATAATTGAGTATGATATCATATATGTCTAAGGAAATTTAGTTATTCCTAAGCGAATACATGATAAGAGAATTTTTGAATTTCATGCCTCGATACAGGCTGTGTATCCTGGTTTGGTGAGTATTTACCATGAACTATGTTGAAAGTATTGGTGATTGGATGTGAAAAAAGAAATTGTAGGATTCATGACATGAAGATACACTTGTCAACAGGTGAAGACTTAGCGTAAACAAGCAATTAAATTAATAAAAAATTACCATTTTTAATGGATGATTAATGAAATTACCATAGACTTCGTGGTGGGTATTTTGAGGATGCATTAGAACAATTACACTATATGGGTGGTTGTAGACCGATTGAAGAAAGTATCCAATGTATTTATAATATGGGATACATTATTTATGGATCAGTAGGATAATTTTATGATCTAGAGATAGTCCATATTCATAGGGTGTTATAGAGTCTAGTTTCAAACCATGAATCACATTTAATATTACACTTCTGAAAATTATTGTTGAAGCTTCTTGGTATATATGTATTTATGTGTATGTACTTCCACCCACATGCCGATGGGTAGTTAGAAAGTACAATAATAGTTTTATGGGATATGTTACGGGCATGTGTTCTAGACATTCAAAGGTCCTGGGAGAAACCCATAGAACTCATTGAGTTTTTCTATAACAACAATTATCAAGATACTATTTATATGGAACCATATGAGGCCCTTTATGGTAGGCCATTCATGTCACCCCTATAGTGGTTGGGGGATGGTGATTTTGGTATGTTGGGACTAAGTCTCATTCTATAGATGTTCGAATAGGTTGGGATATTTTGGAAATGTATGGATATAGATTAAAGTAGGAATAAGTTGTATGTTGGTTGACATTGAAGACCCCTTGAGTTTACAGTGGGTGATCGTGTGTTCCTTTTAGTGTTTCCTAGATTGGTTCTCTATTGGATTCATAGATTAGAAAATTTGGAACTTAGTTGTTTTGGACATTATCAAATTGTGGAAAGAATAAAGATTGTCAAATACCGATTGGATCTTCAACAAATGTATAGTGTGATTCAAAAAAAATTCAGTGTCACATCATTGACGTTATCAACTCGGCCATCCTCATGTGATTGATACCGTTGGCATTAATATTGAGACCAAACTGTCCTTTGAGGAGCGTCTGTTTCATGTTTGGGCTCACAATGATAAAGTATTATGGGGAAAGATCATTATGGTATTTAGAGTATTGTGACAATAATGTTGTGTTCAGGAGGAAGTGAAAAAGATAGAAGCAGATGTGGGGGATCAGTGGAATGGCCATTTTACTTCGAAAATGTTAGGCCCAAATGGGGATTAGATACCCTAAGAGGTGGTGAATCATGGTATGGATATTATTTTTGAAATTCTTCATGCCACATTGCATCAGGAAGTCATTAATATAATGGTTAATTCATCTTATTTTTAATTTTTATGTTGATCTAATCCTTAACAACTTTATCTGATGATGGTGCATATAAGGTATTATTAGTATTAAATCATAATGACATAAATTTTTTTAATTTGTCTTACCCTCACAAGGATATGTCTAAGGATCATACAATGACAATGTGTGGATGATAAAAATTCACTAAGGATCACAAAAAATTCATGATTCGAGAAGATCACTTATATAACCAGGATCATTACCTTATATGATTTAGGGATAGATCAATGCTTCCATCGGTCAATTCCTCAATCTTTTATTTAATGTCTCACTTCTAGAGAAAAGGATCACCTTCTTCATATTAATTTTCTCACTACTCAAGAAAGTATTCATATAAAGTTTATGGACAAGTAGGTCCTTTAATTAGAAATAATGAATATATACATAGTTGCAGGTAGATCCTCTATTTATGTTCTACTTTCATCAACTTGATGAACATCACTTAACAAAAATTTTACTAGGCAATCCCTTTTTGACAATTTTGAGATGGTTAGTGCATTCAAGATTCTCACACATTTCATGAATCTCAAATAAACATTGAAAAGAAAACTTATTTAATAAATCTCATTAAATTTCACAAAGATCAAATAGACATCAAGAAGAAACCTCCATTCTAAAATCTCAAAAACCTTCGATCAAATTTCATAGCATTCATAAAATTCATTACTTTCATGATGATTGAAACTATTAGTCATCTTTCATACCTGTAATGGTCATCCTTTCTTCAAAAACCTTTTCACAAGAAGAACCTTCATTGATCACCTTCATGAAGTCAGAGACTTTTTATTTTGTTCGGGATTTCTCTTATTTAAATGATGGGGTAGAGGCCTATTTATAGGCATTGTATCCCTTTATCAAAGCTTCTATCCTCATCATCACATGTTCAAAAATCATTCAAATATATTCCATGAAGCTCAATGTTTTCATGATGCACTCGGGAAATTTTCCTATTCATGAAGCTTCTCACAGTCATAAAGAATGATCACCTTTTTATCGTACATTCATAATGCTCCACACCTTCACAAAATACAAAATTTGTTATAATGGATACCTTCACAAAAATTCATTCCTTTGTGAAAATCCAACATTCATGAAATCCAAGAATTTTACATATTTTCAAGAGGAATTCATAGAAATACAAAATTCAGGATGACTGAGCCATCCTCTAAATTTAGGACCCCAAAAATTTGAAATACACTGGGAAATAACATCATGTTGTGTTCATAATTTTCTATAACTCCTCTAGAGAATACATTCCTTTGTCTTACATCATTTTTAACATAAGTTATTTATAATGTATGCAGAACATTAGAAATGAACTTAGAAACCATCTTTTTTCAATAATTTCAATCAATGAAAAAAGCACTGTAATGTTATGTTGAGGGATTTTTTTCAAATAGTTATCATAGGGATTCCTAGGAGTGTAGCTTGAGGATGAGCTATTATAATGTGGGGTGGTTTAATGATCCTGAAATCTTTAATAGATATGTTATAAATTTTTTCAGGTATTATTTTACCTTTTTTATATTATATATTTGTTAGAGTTTTACTTTTTTCTATTTTGGGAGAAATTGGTGAATATTGGAAGAAAAAGGGGTAGCGCACAGTTGGCACGTATTTTTACCTAACCATATGCCTACTGCTGAAAACCAAGAATCCCTATACAAGGGTGAGTTACCTAATTGTAACATGGTTTATAAAATATTTAACCAACATAGATGAAACTGTGAACCCCTAAGGATATGTTCATGGATAAGGAACACGATTTAGAAGACCTTCCTCTCCATCCTAGGAAACTGCACTTTTTGATTTTTAATCTAATGAGAAATTATTAAAAATTCTTTAGCCCCCCAATATGATCTCCAAATCAACACACATTATACCTAACCTATTTATTCTAAATTTATAATCTCTATGAAGGGTTCTGTGCTTCCTCAAACTTCTTTATTGATGAATCAATGATCGAATTAAAGGATTATCACCTGTGTGGTATGTGTTTTTTCACCAGTTGGTTATTTCCTAGTCCAATATCTCATTATATATGTAGAGGAATAATTTTCCTCCAATTTTATGGTTTTAGATATAGGACTTGATGGTTGTGCTATGTTTGATCTTGGTCATAGGTTTTTGTCCAAGGATATCTGTTCTGTGGTGATTTCTATAGATTTACTACAATTGGGGGATTTTTTTAGTTTGGAAAATGTCCATAAATTACCTCTTGGTAGCTTTATGAAGAGTAAATTACAATATTATTTATTATAATTTCATTTATTTAATTGTGAAAATTTCTGAGTAATAGGATATTGAATTTTATTTATTAATGAGTTATTATTTTGATAAAGAACCATGAGGTGTGCCAGAATAATTAAAATTGTGATAATTGAATTTATGATTTTTTTGAATGGTAAAGTATGAAGTTGGTTGATTAATAGAATAGTGAAATTGGTTGCCATACATGGGTTGTACTGATATAATTGAAATGATGATATGTAAGTTTTAATTGATTTATAATTGTTTGGAAATATGGATCCATGAGTTTTGAAATTTTTTAATGAGTTTTGGGACAAAGACTACTTCTCTATATTCCCATAGGGAGTCAGACATCCACTCTAGGACCCCAGTATATTTATGTATAAATTTTATTAAGTTATGGAAGAGGTAATGATACTCAAAATACCCACAAGGTTACATAATAACAAAATAATCCCCAAATATATTAATTTATACATGGGATCAATTAGAGGTGGGATAGAGACTGCTGCTCACAATACCCATGGGGTGATAGACTACTTATATTGGCCACCATTAATTGAATTTAAATTTGAGATGATTTAATTAATGAAAAACCAAGATAAATTGAAATGTTATATATATCTGGGGACAGTTCAGACTCTGGAATATGTCAATGAATGTATTTATGGTTTAGGTATTATTGAGAACCACATAAATTATGTGGTTAAATAAGACATAATTAAATAAAAAAATTATTTTACTTTAGCTATTATACATTATTCCTTATAAAAGATAAGACACTGTTATAAACTAGATATTGTTTTGTATGCCATTGGTGGTGTCCTACCAAGTTATACGTACACCCTACTCAGTCATCCTAATTGGTAAATGAGTAGACTTCATGTTTTCAGGATATGATAAGGATAATATCCCTATATTAGATGGATGAGTTGTGATGGACTATAGATGAGGGATCTAAAAAATATATTTGGATCTAACTGTGGAGTTTTTAATGTATTTATTTTGAATTTTCATTGTAAATCTTGAAATATATATGGCAGGACATATACAATCATTTGGTTTGGATATTGTTTTAATGTTTTGGTTTGTCATGTGATACTAGTATGTATTGTTTATGGTGTTTTTATGTCTATTGGTTAGTATCTTGTGGATATTATTTATTTATTTCCACTATCATCCTGCTTTGTTAAAGAGGGTATAGTCTCCCCATGTTATATTTATATTATATCTTCACTGCTAGTCGGTTGCCTTTGGAAAATTGGGAGGTGTACCTGAGGCCACATCACGATTCAGTTCAAGGCACCGGCATGTGGCACTCGGGTTCAGGAATCACATCATCACAACTAACCATATCACCTTCCACAATAATATATCAAAAACTCATCAATGACTACTACAACAACAATGATTCCTTATCATACCAACAAACTTACTCAACTAATTAATACAATTATAACAATAATAAAGAATACATTACTATAGTAAGAAATATATACCAAAATATAAATTCATAATAAATTCCCTCTTATTAATCATTTATTTACATTACCTATATACCTAAATAATAAATCATAATGACACTATTTCAGTATTACCATGCTACTAATTCCTTTCAAACATTATTTAATTATTCAATTATTATATTTGATCATTGTGCTATTAAAAAAGTAATTTAACTATATCCAGTAAAAGTTATAGAGAAATACCACATGTGAAGTAATAATAATAATAAGGAATGATATTCAAATAAAATCCTCAAAATTAAATTTTATTAATTTTACCCATTATTTTGTTTGATTTCTTATAAAAATCTACCCATTTTATAAACATTCTCCTTAATTGAAGAATCACATATAATTTGTAAAGTAATAATAAAAAATACCTTTTGTTAATTTTATATTTTAATAACAAATATTATGATCATGATAGAATAGAATGATTAAGTGGCCCCAAAAATTTAGAAAACTACCATAGGAACCAATCACCAAGATCCTCCATCAAATACTGTATTAAAAGGAATAAATGACTAATTGGTCCCACTTCTACCATCTCTAAAAAAATAAGAAAACTAGATTATTTTCAGAAAATTGATAAATAAGAGAATAAAATAATATCAGATCATTAAGGGTATCAATTACACCAAAAAATATGATTAGATCCATGGAGGGAAAATGATGTTCATTGAATGAGGTCCCATGTCTGACGATGGTTCAAGAGAAATAATTGAAGTTGAAACAATAAAGAGGTGAACCCCTATTTATTGAGAAAATCTAGAAGTCCTTCATAATGATTTTCCATGATAAAATGTTGATGTTTCAATCATTGTCATTAATAAATGTAAAATCCTCATCCTCAAAATTGAATTTAAACCTTTATTATTAGTTGTTTCAATAATATTATAAATTAGGTTGACCAGAACAATGACATAACATCCATTAAAATAAATGTATTTAACAAATACATGACTTCTATAAAATTACATCAACAACATAGAGGAACCACCCACATCATTTCAAACTCTCCTAATGAATTTCCTAATAAAAAATAAAAAATCTAGAGTGTAACACTTACAAAACCAAAAAATTTGGAATCAGAGAATCTCCCTATCTTAAAATGGTATTCCAAAAGAAATATTTGGACCCCGCTATAAATAAAACAACATCTTATATGGATTAATAATCTAATTGACCTAAACACAAACCTAAAATAGTTTTTTAACCCCACCTCCAATAATCTCTCAAAACAACCCACTCATCACATATTCAACCATAACATGGAATTAAAAATTTCATGGACTCTTCCAAAAATGAAATATTTTCATTTTAAAATGAAATATAAACATGTTTATGAAAATATACTCATAAACTCTCCATTTACACAAATAATTCTTGGAAAAGAAAAAATTAATTCCATATAATGATTTGTTTCATCAAGAATACATTTTTATTTATTATTTTATGACTATTTTGTGATTGGGTTTGAAATCAATCAATGAATTAGTATTGTAACAAGTTAAATATAGAATAATATAATTTCTTAAATTTGTGTATTGTATATTTTGAGTCAATGATTATGAAATATTTGATGAGTTGATGTTAACCTAGATTACCTCTTAGTGGTTTTGGTCTGTATTTCTATGTCTATGAATTATAAAATTTTGATATTAATTATTATTCATGAATGTTACTGACCTAGTTTATCATACATAATGGATGAACTAATAACTATATGGATATAATAATTATTACATCTATATATGTAGTAATATTATTATTTTGTGGATTTTTCATGTAGTGATGTCTTAGTGACCCTGGAATGTCGTAATGGAAGTTTGAACTGTAAATACTGACAACAACATGTTTCATGGCACAATGAAAATCATTATTCCATGCTACACTACATGTTGAATATGAAATTATTTTATAGAATTATGTTTTCTTAATATATCAATTAACAATTTAATAATGGAATATTTTTCATAATTTTATGATGATTATAAAGAGTTTGAATATCCTGCATCATTTTTAGAAATAAAATTTTTCATAGTTTGAATGATATAAATATTTCAAAATTTAATCATTTTTAGTGTTTTTTCGGAATTCTAAATTAATTTATGGATGTATTTTTAAATTATAAAGGCCTTTATAAAAAAGATATATTTTTATGTCATGAATGTGATATTGTGAAATTACCAACATGAAATTATATTTCTTACATTCCAATAATCTTTTAGTAAAAGGTTATCAAAATCTATGTATATGAATGAGATACATCACAAGCATTGAGGGATTCATTTTATTTGTGATTTCCTCCTAGGAAGGAGTTCATTGGATACTTATTTATTATCTCATATTCGATCATATTAAAATATTCTATTGGAAGGATCATAAAATGTGTATGTGTCACTGGTCTCTATTTTTTATTCAATCCAATACACGAAGAAGATCGTGTATTTTGGGATTTCAATTTTTTGTAACATGTTAAAATAATAGTTAGTTCACATAAAAATGTGAATTTTTATTATATCAACCATTAATATGTATGGATTTAAATTTCAGGATGATAAAAATACCAGATATATGATAATTCTATGATTTATGGACTAGCCTTTCAAAAAATTCATTTAGTTAGTTTTTTCTAGACAACGTCAATGTTGATTAAAAATTCACATTTTTTTCATCAATATCCTTGTACCATGAAATAATCTAACTGAGGTGGATATTATATGATATAGATGCCAAAACACAAAAATTAATAAACCTTGGTATGATGTTTCTATGTCCTTGTAAATTAGTCTTATTTTTAAGATCCAGGGTCCATAATGGTTTGGACAACATTATAGACAATTTTATTCAATAAATTTTTATAATATTTGAATGTTAATAAAAAATATCTTGGATAAATGAAAAACTAAAACTAGAAAATCCAATTTTGATAAGGAAGTTCCTTTCATGAAATTGATTGGAAAAAACAGATAGTGAAAAATAGCATGGAATCCCAAAATAACTTCTCAAAAAATAGTCAATTACTACCCAAAATTACATATGGAAAACATGTTTATAGACATAAGAAAACTTCCAAAAACATCTATTATTATTTGATCAGAATGATATAATCACATGTGGATTTTAAAATAACTATCACTATGTAACCCGTAACAAGATTTGGTCCCATGGAATTTTATGTTAAGGTGAAAAGATAATTTCAATTAATCATTTTCTTTAAATATTTTTTTATGATAAAAAAACATCATTGAAATTAATTTTTATCAATCTTAATGAATTTAATTTGGGTATTTTTTTGGATTTAGAATACATGAATAGTTTTTTATATAGTTTTAAATTGGATTTACATGCGTGGATAGTTAATAAAGTTATTCTAAATTATGAAAAATTTAAAAACTAAATGTTTTTATATTTCATTATCATTTTTGTAAAATTAAATATAATATATTAATAGTCTTTTATTATTTTTAATATTTATTTGAACCATTTTAAAATGAGTTTGGGATGATTTATTGAAATTAATAAATAAAATAAATCAGTTATGAGCTATTTAATTTATGAAAATTGATTACACCAATTTTAAAATGTTTATTATGGAATAATTATAGTGGTTATAAAATATTTAAATTTTTTGAATATTTAAGGGTACAATATAAAATCATTTCAATTATAATGTGAAGAGCTCATGTTGGGTAAATTTGAATGGTTCATGATTATCTGTTCAACAATTATATTATTCTAAAATTAATTTATGAATTATCCATAATTATGCATCTCATGTCCATATTTATGAATTATATTATTATTTATTATCATTACCTACTTAATTATTCATGGGAATTAATTTTATATGTAAAATAATTTATTACATTGGGATAATTCATTTATCCTATTTATTTAAAGTATCACACATTCATTTACAGTGTTACATAATAGGTTTCATAAATGATTTCATTATATTATATTTTGACATGGGGTTTTCATAGTTTATGAGGTTTAATTAAGAATATAATTATAAATATTTCATACTATATGTTTTAGTTTTGATGGAATTGAGGCCACTCTCCAGTAATGAAGCAATATTAGATGGAATTTATGTTAGGATGGTAACTTTCCTGGAGGATTATACATCACCAAGAATAGTATTGGTTGGATACGCATCACTCTATTCTTATAATTGTTGATATTATTGATCCCTTATTATTTAAATTATTTATATAAAAGGTTTTGATAATCCTAATGCATAGGATGTATATTTATGTGGATAAATTTATTTAATTTTTGTTTTTAATATATTTCATGATTTGTGTAAATATTTACACATCAATATGGTTTGAACATAGTGATTTATTAAAACCAATATGGAGTCCATAAAAAATCATTATAAGCATTTATAAATACAAATGGAGTACAATGTAGAATATGGTGTGATTAAATAACCTTTGAAAATACCATGTGTTTGATTCCTTTTTAATTATTCACTTTTCAAGACCTATATCATCCAACCAATTTTATCGTGAAAAAATATTTATATCATTATATTGTATTATATAATGACTTAAAGTAATGGGTTAACCTAATGGAATTAGGTTCATTTTTTGTTATTTTATTTTGGTTACACTTACCTATGAAACCCTTTTAGGATTTGGATATTAATAGAATAATGTTCAGTGAATCCAAATGCTATATTTGGATAATTAGTCATATACTCAGCTATTTAAGAGTTAAATCTTGCTTGATTTAAATTATTTTCTAAGAAAATATATTTAAGTGATGGAAAAACATTTAATGTGAACCATAGATTAGTGAAACAAGTATGTTGAAACAAAAATGTATATGGAGTGAATTTATTAACATTATTACCATTCTAGTGGTATATCATTTACCATAATTCCCAATCAAATTAATAAAAATCATGATACACATATGATGAAATATTTTATTGTAGATAATTGGTGAAATTATTTTTAGTCACAAGTTTTATATTATTATATGAATTTTAAATGTCTAATTTAATAAATTTTATAAACCAAAACAAAATCATAATAATCCTTCTTATCCAAGGAACAAAACATTTGTGTGTTAGATTAATAAAATCTCAAGTAACCAAATTTAAGTTTTGTTTAACAAGTGGATATATATTATTTTGATAATCTTATATAAATTTACCTAACATTTCAAAGGAATTCTTTAGATGAAAGATGAATGATGGAAATTTAGTTGTAGTTTATATACACAATATTATTGGGCATATTAATGAATTATAACAAAGGTAGATTTAATTTATTGATTTTTATAGATATAGAATTCATTATTTTATCTTCATTTCAGAAGATATAATAATTTTAATGAATTAATAAAATATACTATATATTTTCAAATTGATGAGTCTAGATAATCTAAGAAGAATATTTATATGTTCTTGTTTTGTATTGATAATATAATTAAACTTAAAAATCGAAGAATAAAATTCTATTGTAAAGTACAAAAAGGATTAGTTGAGTGGCCAATAAAATATTATGAATCCAAAAATAGGTATCATGAAGGATGAAATGGGTTTTAGAAATAATATTTTGAGTCCATTTCTTGTGCCAATTTTATATTATCAATTATTTGTTATTGAAGGGAATAAAACAAAAGATATATATTTTAGAAACATTGAAGTATAAATTTTTTTCAAAATAAATGTATGAATAGATTGATTATATAGTTTGTATTGAAATATTTTATCAATGGTTTACTCAAAAATAGATTTAAATAAATGAAATATTTTAGGTTAAGATGAATCAGAATAAGGTATGTTTTTCCTAATATTCCTCTTATGTGATAAGTTATTTTTTTTCCAAAGTTATTTTTTATAAACAAAATGTGATGATAGTTTTAGTAAAAATAGATTTTAATTCCATATACTATATATCTTAATTCAGAAGAATATATAATTTAAATGTTCCTTTATCTGTAATAAAATAATATATAGAAATTATTTCTAAAAATTAGTGGAATCATGTTTTCAACACAAATTTGTGGAATTATTTAGAAAATAAAATTCTCTTTTAAGAATATTTCACTAAAATAATAAAACATCATTTATGATATGGATATAATCTTATATTTGTTAAATATTCATATAAAAGTATTTTGGACTTTTTTTATTATTATAAAGGAGTTTTTGTATCTTAGAAAGATATTCTAAATAACATATAACATCTTGAAGGCTTGTGAGGGTATATTTTGACATAGAAAGATTGAAATATCAATTAATTAAATACTAATAATTTTATGTCCTATATGAATATATCATAATATCCTAAGAAATTACATGGTTTATTAGTGAAGATAAATTTCATGAGTAACATTTATATACTGTAATGAACTGAATTCCAAATTTTAACCTAAAATATTTTATATAATGTTGTATAGAGATGTATTAATGTAATTAATTATAAATATTTGAATTGAAATTTTTTAAGATAATTATGATGAACATAGAAATATATATATATAGAGAAAATACTTTTTGAAAAAGATAACATTTGATGTTGGGTTGTAAAGTAGAATGAATAATTTGTTTAAAGAGTTAGAATTTATGAATATGAAGATAATATATCAATATTTTTTTAAAATTAAATAGTGATTTTGTTTAATAAAATTAATTAGACTATGTATTTATCATATGGTCAACGGTAGATATAGGAGGAATTGTGTAGAATTTTCATGTGTTTATCAAAACCCTAAAAGCACAGAAATCATAACATCTCCCTAGTTGTCTATAATATGGAATAAGATTATATGGGTTCTTATTAATGGGTTTTTAATATTAATAAATGATTTTAAGAATATAAAATGTTTCATTTTATAAAAAATATTGCCTGCACTTAATCATTATTCCATGATTGTAACATATTTTTTAAAGTGAAATGGTACATGAACTCGTAATGTATAAAATAAAATTATGCCTAATTGATGTTCATGATAGAATAAATTAGTTTTTGGTTAAATATTATGGTTATCATAGGTATAATTTCATACTAAGATATAGAATCTGAACGTAAGGCAGAAAATGAGTTTTGTGAACTTGATGAACTGCCACAACTACAACATGTTTTTTCAAACACTATTTCTTTTAAATGATTACGATTCATGCTCCCTGATGATTCTGTATAATTGAAACAAAAAATATATTTATCATGAAAACCTTCATACAATGATACATTTATTATAAAATTCATATTTTGTAGCTATGAATAGAGTGTTTATTTATATTTCTGAACATTCCATATGTTAAGGCCTCACAAAGAATGGATGTGTCCTCTCATATGATGATTTTGATGTTTTGGTTACTGATTGGTGTAGACTATGTAAATGTACATCCAAATACATATATATTTCATGTGAGTCGATTTTCAACCTAGGTAAGTTTAATGGGGAATTCCAATCCCCTTATATTAATTTTGGGTTGCGTATTCTTAAAACTAGGTAATCTATACATTGAGAGGAGACAACAAATGTTTGGTTATATGTGATTTATAATGTTTATTTTAGGGGGTTAATTAATATCATATAAAAATGATTTAATTATTATGCATACGTGTATATAGTATTTCTAGTGGATAGTGGTGTATAGAGACATGGGATTAATAAAGATGATGACTTACCATTTCTTAGTCATGACTAATTATATAAAATTTAATAATTCCACTCATTTAGTATATTTATTTATTAATAAATTTATAAATTTTTTCAATGCTTTAATGGATCAGGAGGATTCAATTTATGGTTGTGGGAATGAGGTGGGTGATGTTTCTTAAACATTGAGAGCTTCCCCAAAAGAGATTTGGATGATATACTGAAGAATCATATGATTGTTGTTCACAGGTTGTTACATATGATATATTATATGGTAAAACTAAATGATATGTTTTAAAATAAAATAATTTAAAATATAAAAAAAGAATATTTGATATTGTTTCATGATTTGAAACATATGATGTTAAATAATGTAAAAGTACACTAACTAACTTATACTTTCAGTAAAATTGGGAGATTAATTGAAATATATGATTCAAATAATTACAATGGTAGGCTCTATAGAATTATAAAATTCACACATCCATGGTCAATTTCAAGATGAGTATCACATTATACGATAACATGATTATTTCTTCGTTTATCCATTCCAAATAAAGTCATGATCTATTGATAGACATTTAATCATTATTAGGGGTAGTTTGAATATATGATACTACATTTAAATAATTAAATATAATATAATTGGATTGATTTGATCATTCTAAAAATTGAAATTTGTGTAGGATTTTAATGAAACTATAATAAAATGTTTTGTTGACCATTTGAGTTCTTAGATTAAATTTTAATGTATTTTTGTCACCATGTAGTGTGTATGACATTTAGAAAGTCATTAGTTAATATTTTCATCGATCGATTCCCTTCATCCTTTAATCCAAATGATCTAAACAACTATTGATAAGTGTGATATCCTTACTGGGTATCGGAAGATTTATTTTATATATAGATACCCTAGAGGAATGAGTCCATCAAGAACTTGTTTATTCTGTTTTTTATGTTCATGTGATAATATTTTAAATAATTGATCATCAAAAGAAAAAGATATATTATTCTTCATTATCTAATTCAATATGATTTGTAAATAATATCATAAGGTTTGGTATTTGGTTGTTATCTTTCTAATAGATTATGGTACAACATACCCCATATAAATACCATAAAAATGTGAAATATTAACATTAAGGGATTAATTTATATAACATTTAGGTATAGTAAATATGTATTTTATTTTTATTTTCATATATATATTTTTATTTTTGATAATTTTATAAATATTTCATTTTTTGTTTATTGATATTCAATAATTAAACATTTATTATGCAATTAGTTGATTATAGATTTTATATTAGTCAGGTTTTAGTGGTATATATATTATTAAATATACTTATAAAATTTTTAGACAAAAATTTCCCCAATTAGTTAATTTATACCCCCACTTATAGTCTCCAACCCATGACCTATTTGAGAAAAAATTCGGGGGCCACACAAGATTTAAAAGCCTATTTTTTTCAAATTGTATCATTTTATGATAGAGTGATATCAACTAAATTGGTGTATATAAATGTTAGAGTTCATATCCATACAATTTGTTTTTGTTTTTTTGGGGATAACTACATAAATAATGTCAAAGTAATTATAGTACAATTCAATTGAATGAATAATAAATTATAGGGTATGGAATTTGAGGTATTTATATATAAGGATTATGATTTTCCACTGAATGAATCAATAAAATAGAACATTAAATGTAGAGAAAATTTGGGTTGGTATGTTCATGAATTATTGGTCAAGATATAGTTATTTTACAAGCATTATTTTATAGTTGAACTGTTCTTATATGATCCTTCATAATATTCTAATCATATATTCTATAATGTTATTTAAATTTTATATGTCCTTATTGAGGTTTATTGATTAATTTTAATGTAATATTGTGTCATGTTACAAACAATTTTATGAATTTAATCATTTTAGATGATCAGGATTTCACCTATGGGAGTTTCACTATTACTAATACTTGCGATGCTAAGGACTATTTCTAGAGACCTATACCTTCATATAAATTAATGATTGAGCTCAAGGAATTGGTTAATATAGCTCTTAATGATGAGGAGTTACATGTGATCCATTAAATCATGTTTTCTTTATGGGGCAAGAAGAAGCAAGGCTAGTAATGGAAGAGATTTATTTGATATCTTATTTTCCCTATTGGGGGTATCTATATCTATTAAGATTAATTATTTGTTTATTATGTTTCTTTTTTGGTAGAAAAGTGGTGAAAATGAGAATTATTTATTATTGGATGAGTAATAAAACATGATGATGGTGTCTTACATAGTTTTGACAAGATTTGGATAGTAATTATATATATGAATTAATTTTGTAAGATATACTATGGGCCA
Source organism: Viscum album (assembly GCA_963277665.1). Lineage (NCBI taxonomy): Eukaryota > Viridiplantae > Streptophyta > Magnoliopsida > Santalales > Viscaceae > Viscum > Viscum album. Next base: position 543,485,911 of record OY728132.1, read on the forward strand.
TATAACGACCCATACTTTACATATATTTTTAATACTTCAAAATTGAAGCACACTTATTACAACATATGACAAAACCACAAAGGACCGTATAGGTATAGTGTCTTTAGAAACTGGGAAACATAAACAACTGGTTCATAAATCTTCTACAGTGTCTCCCATTTATTTCATCATATCTAGGGTCCCTTTTAGCATATTCTACTTAATATCCATCTTCCTGACCTGGGGAAAAGAAAACATAAATGGGTGAGCTCAAATGCTCAGCAAGGGCAAATAAAGGAAATAAAAATCATATCATATCTTTTTGAAAATCAAAAACTGCAAAAGAGATCATAATATCTTAACATGGAATAAATCATAGAAGTGAAAATGAGATCCCCATAATCATAACATAAAACTTGAAACTTTGTGGCATGCACACATAATCATGGAAAATCATTTCTTGTTAGTCATGACTCATTGCCAAGACTATCTTAGTGGACAAAGTCCCTTTCTGAACCGAGTTCACTCCTCGTTTCAGTCCTGTATCACTGAACCGAAATAACCTTCCGTTCCAGCCATGTCTATCTCATGAGATATAAAATCTTTACCCAATGCATTGGAGGGAGATATAGGTCCCACCCATCTTATAATGAATCCTTTCTTATGTGTGCCACATAATCATACATCATCGCATAACACATGTAACAAAAATGAGATTCTTGAAACATCATGACATCATAAATCAATTCATATAAGATAAAAGAATTCATAAAAAATATTTCCATCCCAACATAATCAAACCAATGTAATAATAGGGATAAAAACAGAACCCTTTTATTATCTTAGATGGAAAATAATTTTGATAAAATACTTGAACTTCATTCTTGAGGAAAATATCCTTTCTGCTTCAAAAATACTTTTCCTTTATTAACATGTCGTACAATTATAAAATAAAAGAAGTTGATTTAAAATAAACTTAAAAACATGTAAAGGAAACTTCTTGGAAATAATGCTTTAGAAATCCATTCATGCCGTATAAGTTAAAAAAACATTCTTCGTACTTTTGTCGGAAAAGTCAAAAAGTACCTCGTACGAAAAACGACAAAGATTCCTTTCATTTCTTTTACTAAAAACTCACCAAAGGGTAAAAATGGATTTAAACAATTGTAGGTGGATGGAAATAATATTACATATTGATGAAACATGGATGTGGATGATAAAATACACCCCAGTAATTACTTACGAATAAACAATCTCGGATAAAAATGAGATTGTGATATTTCCCTTACCTTAGGTCCGATTAGCTTGGTACGTGTCCGAAGATCCTGTATAATTGTTTAAATAATGTTATTGACTTATTCCAGAATCATACATATTTATATGATATCATATATGGTCATATTATTAGCTTCTTGTTAGTAATATTTCATTGTTACTTGTTACTCGGGTCTTTAAAACTTTTTGTTCTTATGCGTGTTTTGTCGAATAAATTCTTATTCTTATCTTTAGGTTATAGATAATTCATTTCCAGAATGGTATTAGTGTATTACATACCATATTCATTCATTCAATTCATTTATATAATCATTACGAAATGAAGATCATGTAGAACGAGTCGCATCACATCGTGGAGACGGTATTCCGTACGTACGCACGAGTGATGATATCATTCCTATGATCGTGGAATTGTATTGTAGTATATATATATTATTTCAGTATCAATATTACTTCATAATAATCATATTTAGTTACTCATTACACCATTATACCCATCCTTGTAAGGTGATGGTGGAAAATAGATTACACCACGGCGTGGAGACGGTATTCCGTACCTACGCACGCGCGGTGATTTCATTTTTCCGTAGGATGGATAGAAGGTGAATTAGGGTTGTTTCATATTTATAATAACATATCAGTATGTAAGTAATACTGATGTTATTACTTTATCATGAAACAACTAAAGAATAAGAAGTTGAAGAAGAAAGAAATTGAAAAGATCGGTAATGGATATTACCTCTTCTTTGGAACGCTTCTTTGAATCCTCCACTTAAGGAACTAAGATTGGTCTTTGGAGAAGACCAGGACCTCTAGGATTATTCTAGGGAAGTGTAGAGGAGAAAATGGCATGGGTTGGCCGAGCTTGAGTGCTCAATTTGGTGTGAGGAGGAGGGGGAGGAGGTGCCCTTTTATAAGGGAGGAGAGGGGCACCTTAGGAATATCTCAAAATATTATTTTATATTAAAGTCAAAATCGGTTTATAATGGTTCCAAAGGGTCTTATTTCGAAGATAAAGTGGGGAAGGGTCGAAATCCTATCAACCAATAGGATTTAGACATGTTTAGGTTATTATTTTAACCTTATCAATTAGATTTAACTCTAAGTTAAATAATTTAACTTTTACCGTGTCTTTTTGTTTTCTTTCACTATATGGTTAATACACTTACTATAACATACCAAACGAACCCCAAATTGTTTATTATTAATATATATATCCTTATCTAAGTCATTTGGCCTAACCTTAGATTTTTAGGAATAAAATAACAATTAATAATATAATATTTGATTTATAAACTATTTTGTGTCAATTTTGACACTATTTGATATATGATTTTTGTGAAAGTCATAACAGAATTATATGTTCGAACCAAGTTGATTAAATCAACAATAATATATCATAGTAACCTAGAAAATTAGTGGAATTCATAAAAAGTCTTAAATTACATTTATTTGGGTATTTATATTATCAATTTTGTCAATATTTCCTTAATAAGATAATTACTGCATCATCTTTGTGTCATAAATAAATTAAATTATTTGATGTCTAAAAATTACAAATAAAATACCATCATGTAGGAAATCTTTTTAGCTTTCTAATGAATATTTACAATCGAATTTATCTTATGTATAACCTCATATTAAAAATGATTTACTTATTAAACATTGATTTTAACTATTTTAACCCTTCTTTAAATAAATTAATAATAATTGTCCTAATCTAATCCAAGTGGGCCTAAATGGTCATATTTTATTCCTAAGTTTGTTTTTTGTCGAATTACACTTGTCCAATAGAATTAGGACATGTGTTAGGGTAATATTAATATCATATTTACCCTTAGATACCCTATTTACTATTAACCGCGGTAAAAATAGTAAAAAGTTACTATTCACCAAAAAATTATTTTCATCTCATTGAACCACATTTTAGTCCTTGATATTAACCGTGTCTCTCGGATTTTTGAAATTCCATTCACAGAAGCAGTAAAATTAAGTTTTATGCTAAATTCAGTTTTTAACCTACCACTTAGTGGTTTCACTATTCATCAAAAATTGAAAGTTTTCAGAAAAATACCAAAATTTCACCCTAGGCTAATTTCGATATTCTGAGTCCAAAAATGAAGTCCATTTTGAAAAATAAAATTTATAAAATTTCAAAAAGTGGTTATTACTATTCATAACGGCTAGTTTTAATAGCATAATGTTGTTTAGTGAAACTCGGTATTGCGTACGACGCAAGCTATCGAGGAATGTCGCGATTGCGTGTAAAGCAAGCCAAGCAAGTGTTGTGTAAAAAAAATTCCTTTGATGATTTATATAACATAAAAGTCTCGGGTGTTACATTCTACCCCCCTTAAAAAGAATTTCGCCCTCGAAATTCATCACTTTGCAACAAACAAATGAGGATACTTCTCCCTCATCATATCCTCAAGCTCCCATGTAGCTTCTTCAAGTTGGTGGTTTCTCCATAAAACTTTCACCAAGCGAGTGGTCTTGTTTCGTAGGACTTTTTCGCTACGATCCAGAATCTCTATCGGCTGTTCTTCATAAGAAAGATCTTGCTCCAGCGGTACAACTTCTGAGCTGAGTACATGTGAAGGATCTGGTATGTACTTTCTCAGGAGAGATACATGGAACACATCGTGAACTTGAGAGAGATTCGGTGGAAGCGCCAATCGGTAAGCTACCTTCCCAACACGATCCAATATTTCGAAAGGACCGATATATCTAGGGCTCAACTTCCCCTTCTTTCCAAATCTCATAACCCTCTTCCAGGGAGATATTCGTAAGAACACTTTATCACCCACTTCAAACTCTAGGTCTTTTCTTCGGTTGTCGGCATAGCTTTTCTGTCGACTCTGAGCTGCTCTTATGTGTTGTTGAATAGATCTGACCTTTTCTGCCATTTCATCAACGAGATCAGGTCCTAATAGCTTTCTTTCCCCAACTTCATCCCAGCAAGTTGGAGTCCTGCATTTCTTTCCATAGAGAGCTTCATAAGGAGCCATTTGAATACTGGAGTGAAAGCTATTATTATAAGAAAATTCCACCAAAGGTAGGTGTTGATCCCAACCTCCTTTGAAATCCATAGAGCAAGCTCTCAACATATCTTCTAGGGTTTGAATTGTTCTCTCAGACTGGCCGTCTGTCTGGGGATGATAAGTAGTGTTGAAACTCAACTCTGTATCCAGAGTATGTTGAAGACTTCACCAGAACTTTGAGGTAAATCTTGGATCTCGATCAGATATAATAGAAAGTGGTACTCCATGCAATCTTACCACTTCCTTTACATATATCCTGGCAAGCTGATCTAGAGAGAAATCCTCTCTAATAGGAATGAAGTGTGCAGACTTTGTAAGACGATCAACTATGACCCAAATAGCATTATTGCCTTTGGATGTTTTAGGAAGTCCTGTGACAAAGTCCATAGTGATGTTTTCCCATTTCCATTCGGGTATGGGTAATGGTTGTAACATCCCCTTAGACTTCTGTCTCTCAGCTTTAACTTGTTGACAAACCAAGCATCGAGAGACAAATTCAGCAACATCTCTTTTCATGCCATCCCACCAGAAGTACTCTTTCAGGTCCCTATACATCTTCGTGCTTCCAGGATGAATAGAGAATGAAGAACTATGAGCCTCATCCAGCAGCTCCTTCTTTAATTCGGGGATGGGAGGAACACAAACCTGATTCCTGAACTTTATTATCCCATCACAATCAAGGTTGAATTCAGGAACATTTCTCACCTTCTTTTGTAACTCGACATCTTCTTTATGTGCCTCTTTAATCTTCACATGTATAGATGGTTGAACATTCATTTGGGAAAGATAAGATTTTTCCCCTTCCATTATAATTCCAAGATCCATCCTTTGTAAATCCATAAATATTGGATCTTTTGTGATCCTCATCATGGATAAACTAGCATGGTCTTGTCGACTTAATGCATCTGCCACCTTGTTTACTTTCCCAGGGTGGTAATGGATTGAGCAGTCATAATCCTTAATCAGCTCCAACCATCTTCTATGGCGCATATTCAGCTCCTTTTGTGTGAAAATATACTTTAAACTTTTATGATCAGTATAAATATCACACCTTTCACCATAAAGGTAATGCCTCCAAATCTTTAATGCAAAGATTACCGCAGCCAACTCCAAATCATGTGTTGGGTAATTTTGCTCATGGATTTTCAACTGTCGTGAGGCATAAGCTATCACCATATCATTTTGCATAAGAACACACCCCAATCCCTTCTTGGATGCATCACTGTAGATCAAAATCCTTTCTCCACTACAAGGCAGTGTGAGCACAGGTGCACTGGATAACCTTCTTTTTAACTCCTTGAAATTCTCTTCACATTCCTCTGTCCAGACAAACTTAACTCCTTTCCGAGTCAACTTGGTGAGTGGATTAGATAATCGTGAAAAATCTTTTACAAAACGTCGATAATATCCAGCCAAACCAAGAAAACTTCGGATCTCAGTTACTGTTGTTGGTCTTGACCATCTTTCGATAACCTCTGTTTTTGCTGGATCCACAGATATCCCCTCTTTTGAGATTATATGACCCAAAAATGCAACTTTTTGAAGCCAAAATTCACACTTGGTAAATTTGGCATAAAGCTTCTCCTTTCTCAGGGTCTTCAATATAATTCTCAAGTGATCTTCATGCTCTTCCTTGCTCTTTGAATAGACAAGAATATCGTCTATAAAGACTACCACAAATAGATCAAGATAGTCTCTAAAGACTCTATTCATTAGATCCATGAAGATAGCAGGGGCATTAGTAAGACCAAATGGCATCACTATAAATTCATAGTGTCCATACCTTGTACGGAAAGCCGTCTTTGGTATATCCTCCCTTTTGACCCTTAATTGATGATACCCTGAACGAAGATCAATCTTGGAAAAGTATTGAGCTCCGCGTAGTTGGTCAAATAAGTCATCAATGCGTGGGAGATGATATTTGTTCTTGATAGTGATCTTGTTAAGTTCTCGATAATCAATGCAGAGTCTCATTGATCCATCTTTCTTCTTAACAAATAGAACAGGTGCTCCCCAAGGTGACGCACTAGGGCGTATGAATCCCTTATCAAGATTCTCTTGGAGTTGCTTTTTCAATTCCTGCAACTCAATTGGGGCCATTCTATAAGGTGTCTTTGAAATAGGCAAAGCACCCGGTACGAGTTCTATTGAAAACTCAACTTCACGATTTGGTGGAAGACCCGGCAATTCCTCCGGAAAGACATCATCAAACTCCCGTACAATGGGCATATTCTTAATCGTGAGTTTCTCACCAACCATTTGAGATAAATAACCTTCATTTAGTGGAATCAATACCCATAATATGGAAGAAATTTCCACTGGAAGGTTATGTTCATCCTTGCATTGGTATACGATCGTAGATTGATCTGGAATATGAAATGTGACTTCCCTTCTTTGGCAATTGATATGAGCTCCATGTAGAGAAAGCCAATCCATGCCAAGAATCACATCAAATTCCACTAAAGGAAGGATCACAAGATTTGCAGGAAGCACTTTCCCACAAACTTCGATTGGAGAAGAATTATAAACTTTTGATGCGATTGATGTGCCATTAGGTGTTGTCACGGCTAACTCAACATCTAATTGTTGAGGTAATACGGTGATACCCTTAGAAAAGTCTTCAGAAATAAAAGAGTGGGTGGATCCAGAATCAAATAAAACATTTGCTACTTTAGAGTGGATGGTAAGTGTAACTTTCACCACATCGTTATCGTACTCCACATCGCTGATAGAAATTGCATGTGACTTTCCTTTGTCTTTAGCCTTAATATTTTGTTGACGTCGACCATCATCATCAACCCTTGAATTTGGGCATTGATTGGCATAATTCCCCATCTCCTTGCACTTGAAACATTGAAGTGTAGTAGGTTCATTCTATGTATCCCTTCCTTTGTTTGCATCATTAGACATCTTCTTCCCATTATCACGGCATTCAAATGCCCGATGACCTTCCTTTCCACATTTAAAACATTTACTTGTCCCTTTAAGACAACTCCCTCCATGTTTCTTTCCACACTTTGAGCATAATGGAAAGTTCATCTTCTTTTCAGTGTGCTCTTTAGAGTTTCCTTTGAATTCCATCTTCCTCTTCTTATCAAACCCATGTGACTGATGGGTTACTCCAATCTCCATCTCGACTTTGAGAGCACATCGAATGATTTCCTCGTAGCTATTGAAGTCCCTTATGGCTAACGCCCTTCGAAGACTTGGTTTTAAGCCACTAAAGAATCGATCGATCTTACTCTCAGGTTGGATAATAATACCAGAAGCGTACCTTGCAAGTCTTGTAAAATTTGCTTCATAGGTACCAACAGATTCATCAGCCCTTTGCTTCAGTTCAAGAAACTCTTTCTCCATCTTTGTTCGGAGAATACGGGGGAAGTACTTATTGAAAAATAAGTTCTTGAACTCGTCCCATTCCATAGACTCAATTTCATCCCTTTGCCTCGTATTCTTAACAAGATTCCACCATTGATCCGCATCTCCTTCCAAACGGTACACTGCTAGGATGACTTTATCATGTTCAGAACATTGAAGAACTGAAAATATCTTTTCAGTAGTACTAATCCATTTTTCAGCAACTAATGGATCAGTAGACCCGCTGAAAGAAGGTGGACGCTGCCTCATGAAGGATTCAACAGAATTTTGCTCCCTCCTTTGCTCGTTTGGAAATCCTGCATGATTCATAGCTTGAGAAAGTTGTGTGAGCATGGCTACAAGATTTTGCATTCCAGCTCCCATATCATTTGGTTGCTCAGGGGGACAATCATTGCATTGCCCATCACATTCCGCATTAACACGGTTCCTTCGGGTTCCAGCCATTGACTAAAACCAAGAAGAATAGTGTGAGCAACACTAATTATAATAGGAAACCACATAATTCAAGAATAAAATTTTCATGCTTATGGTCTTATCCTAGGTTATTCATGGCCATTTCTAAAACACTAAGATTGTGTTCTATGCTTAGACTTATCCTTAGGGTTCTTACTAAGGCTTTCACATCCTAGTTTCCAAAGGTTGACTATACCTTTCCTCTGATACCAACTATAGCGGTCTGGAATTACTTCCAGTGGACTATAATTGATACCTATCAGGGCACTCCATGGGCGGCTACACCCCCTGGGCGGGACACACCACCATCCCCAGTGGCAGCCATTTCCTCATGAAGCCCTTGGGCGGAGAGCCATGCTTCGTCCAACGCTCACATGTGAGAGTTCCCAAGGATCGGATACATTCCTACCTCCTTTGCCTCTTATACCAACTATAACGACCCATACTTTACATACATTTTTAATACTTCAAAATTGAAGCACACTTATTACAACATATGACAAAACCACAAAGGACCGTATAGGTATAGTGTCTTTAGAAACTGGGAAACATAAACAACTGGTTCATAAATCTTCTACAGTGTCTCCCATTTATTTCATCATATCTAGGGTCCCTTTTAGCATATTCTACTTAATATCCATCTTCCTGACCTGGGGAAAAGAAAACATAAATGGGTGAGCTCAAATGCTCAGCAAGGGCAAATAAAGGAAATAAAAATCATATCATATCTTTTTGAAAATCAAAACCTGCAAAAGAGATCATAATATCTTAACATGGAATAAATCATAGAAGTGAAAATGAGATCCCCATAATCATAACATAAAACTTGAAACTTTGTGGCATGCACACATAATCATGGAAAATCATTTCTTGTTAGTCATGACTCATTGCCAAGACTATCTTAGTGGACAAAGTCCCTTTCTAAACCGAGTTCACTCCTCGTTTCAGTCCTGTATCACTGAACCAAAATAACCTTCCGTTCCAGCCATGTCTATCTCATGAGATATAAAATCTTTACCCAATGCATTGGAGGGAGATATAGGTCCCACCCATCTTATAATGAATCCTTTCTTATGTGTGCCACATAATCATACATCATCGCATAACACATGTAACAAAAATGAGATTCTTGAAACATCATGACATCATAAATCAATTCATATAAGATAAAGGAATTCATAAAAAATATTTCCATCCCAACATAATCAAACCAATGTAATAATAGGGATAAAAACAGAACCCTTTTATTATCTTAGATGGAAAATAATTTTGATAAAATACTTGAACTTCATTCTTGAGGAAAATATCATTTCTGCTTCAAAAATACTTTTCCTTTATTAACATGTCGTACAATTATAAAATAAAAGAAGTTGATTTAAAATAAACTTAAAAACATGTAAAGGAAACTTCTTGGAAATAATGCTTTAGAAATCCATTCATGCCGTATAAGTTAAAAAAAACATTCTTCGTACTTTTGTCGGAAAAGTCAAAAAGTACCTCGTACGAAAAACGACAAAGATTCCTTTCATTTCTTTTACTAAAAACTCACCAAAGGGTAAAAATGGATTTAAAAAATTGTAGGTGGATGGAAATAATGTAACACCCCGAGCTTCCACGATACGCTTCTCATTCAATAATACAATAGCTTGCATTGTACGCAACTTCGAGTTCTAAAACATCGCGACAAATCAAACTAGCCGTTATGAATAGTAATAACCACTTTTTAAAATTATAGAAATTTTATATTTCAAAATGGACTTCATTTTTGTATTCGTAATATCGAAATTAGCCTATGTTGAATTTTTGGTATTTTTCTGAGAACTTCTAATTTTTTATGAATAGTGAAAAATACTTAAAACAACTTTTTTAATCAAAATAATTTATAGTGATAAGTTATACTATTGAGTGGATTTAATGTATAATTAGAATATATTTTTACCATTTTATCCAATGGTGGTCATTAGAATTAATTTAACATTGAATTTGGACATAAACAATTGCCAATCTTTTGATATAAATTGTTTCTTGAAAACACGCTATTTGTCGTAACAGCAGGAATTAATTATAAAATTAATTAATGCAACTTATATGTTTGGAATTTTGTAAAATAGACATCATTTTTGAATTCGGAATATCAATTATAGCTTAGGATGAAATTTTGGCATTGTTCTGAGAAACTTCAATTTTTGATGAATAGTGAAACCACTAAGTGGTAGTTAAATAACTGATTTTTCGTTTAAATGAAATATTACCACTTCTGTGATTTGATTTTCAAAAATCCGACATACATGGTTGTCATTAAGAAGTAAAATGTGGTTCAATGAGATTATAATAATTTTTTGGTGAATAGTAACTTATTAAGTTCTTAATCGCGATTAGTGGTAATTAGTGTAGTTTAAGGTATAGATAATACTTTAATAATATTAAATGACCTAGACACATGTCCCAACCTCATTGGTTGAGTCATGGCCGACCAAGACAAGCCATGGCCTAACTTGGGGACCCCATGGATCCACTTTTGTTGGGAAATGACATAAATTAGTTTTTATTTAATGTTAAAGTGAAAATGACACGAACATAAATTGTTCTACTAAAACAATTTTTAATTGGGGTTATACAAGTCCAAATTTTGATTATAAATAGTCATTGGAAAGCTAAAAAGATTTCCTACATCATAGTATTTGTTTTATAATTTTTAGACATTAAATAAATTAAAGTATTTATGACATAATAATGATGCAGCGATGACATCATTATTTGACGATTTAAATAAAATGAGAAGATAATGCAAAATCCGAGGCTTACACTTGTCCAAAGCCTATTGGATGAAGATATTTCGAAACCTTATCACCTTAGCCTCGAATTATATAGATGTGGGACCTTTAGAATCCGAAAAGCATTTTGAAATAATGTAACATTTCATTACTTTCCAAAAGTGCCCCTCCTCTCCACTTATAAAAGGCCCCCACCTCTCCCACCTTATTCACACCTTCAAGCCATTTGGCTCGGCCAACCTCTGCCCAAATACTCTCCCAACATCCCTCTCTTACTCCTAGAATCCTCACTTTGGGCAGAACTCTTCCCAAGGAAGCTTTTGGCTCAAATCAAAAAGAGTTACCCGATTTTGAGGTAATGTCTTTTATAATGTTGTTTTGTTTTATTTTTCTTCTCCAACCCCCTAAAATCTTTTTATTCATTTCTTTTGTAACAACACCAGTATCCTCAATATACTAGGATGTTGTTATAAGAAGGATTCGAGCTACACTTACACACACCTACATCTAATGGTTAAAGAACATACGGTTTCTGTGGATGGCGAATTTCTGCCTCACGAAGCGATGATTGTTCAACACTCATATAACACCTTCAAAGGTGGCCATTAAGATGTCACTATTTTTATATATGATATATAATATGTTTTTGTTTTACTTATGCTTCTGTATTTCTCATTTATGGCATACTTTATGATTTCCATTATGGGTAAAACGCGATAATTTCATTTTAGGAAGTGCGGACTACCGCCCCCTCAAAGTGATTTGAATCGTAAATGCCATATGTGGGATGTATAAAGGATGGAGTAAATGGTATTATACACTATATTATACTGGAATTATATTATACATTTATATCATTATGATTTACTTCCATTAAATATGAAATTGAAATGAAAGTAGCGTTCATGCGTACGTACGGCTTACCGTCTCCATGAACGGTGCATTTCATTTCTTACCTCTAAATGTTACGTGACATTATGAATGAATGTATATACTGTATATATGATATATATGATATCTACATCATGAATATAATTCCGGATATAATGGATATTTCACCACATGAACAACTTGTAATTATAAGAAGTTTATTTTTGACTCAAGTACCAAAGATCGACAAAACGACCGTTATTAACTTAAATAATTACATAATGTTCATATCATTGTAATAAGTGATATAATAAGGATAATGAAATTGAAAATGGTTCTTAATAAGGTATATATTAACTCTAGTTTATTATTCAGGAGGTTAAAGAACGGTTGAGTCAAGTCAGACACGAGGTAAGGGAAATTCTTAACCCAATTTCTGTTCTTTGGGTTAATCTCCTACTTTCAAATTCTGTCATGATATTGTTATGTATTATCTTGTATTTGTACTTTCTTTATGTGTACTTATAGTTAATACACATAATAGATCTATTTTATTTATAAATGATCTTGTAAGGGAACTTCTTAACCCAACTTCCATTCTTTGGGTTAATCTCCTACATTCAAATTATGTCATGATGTTATTATGTCATATTTTGTATTTTTACTTTCTTTATGTGTACCTATAGTGAATACACATAATATATCTATTTTATTTTAAAAATGATCTTTTTAAGGACTTCGTCTCAATCTCCTTTCATTGAGGTATATTTTGTTTTATACACAAATTTCTTTTATACGGTGTATAAACCCCCTTTGACTTTTACGGTTATTCAAAAGGAATCTTTTTATACGAAGCGTTTTGCTAAACGACAAAAGGGAATGTTTTTCTTTCCGTACGTATGCGGCGACAATGACTTCTCCGCCGCCGTGACCACTATTTGAGTTTCGGCTTCCTCTTCAAGCCTTACCTTTTTTAATGAAAAATAAATACAAAGTTTTAACTTTCTTTTATTTTATTGAAAATGGTTTTGAAAGGATTTTTATTATATCAATGTGTTTTATTGATATCTTGTGATTGAAATGTGGAAATGTTATGTTTCCTTTATCCATGTTTAATGTGATATGATTATGTTATGGTTTATGATATGTTTAAACCTATTCATATGAGGAATGTATTGGACTTAATAAGTGACGGGTGGAGCCCGCTATAGCTCCTCGATGCATCGGCAGGTCTCATGAGACAAACTAGTGTCTTGGCACAAGGCCTTGACAAAATCTTATTTGTAGTCTTGGCACGAGGCCTTGGCTATGTGGTTATGATAGTCTGGCATTATGCATTCCATCATTATGAAAGTGGTTATTGATATTGCATGTGATTATTCGACCAGTAGAATATCCATGTGAAGAAGTAAATGGCATTATCTCATTTTACTTTTGCCATATTATGTTGAAGTTCATGTTTAAAAGGCTTTTGTTTTAGTTATACATTGCCTTAAATGTTAATGTTTATTTATGAAAGCTTCCGCATTATTGTTATCCTTACTGAGCATCTGAGCTCACCCCTTTCAATGTTTTAATATTTTCCAGGATGTGAAGAAGTATTTTATGAATGACCTGCAGGGATAGTCGGAAGAGGATATGAGTGTGGACTATGGAGACTTTGTTAATGTAGTTTTTCACTTTTTGATGTAATGAAAGACTTATGAATGTATCTAGTGTTTCCAAGGCTACTAAACTAATCGGTCTTTCGAGACTTGATCCTTTGTGATCATGCCAATGTTACGAAGTGACGCACCGACTCCGGGTAGCTGGGGTCGGGGCGTTACAGTTGGTATCAGAGGCAGTTTAGTACTAACCTTGGAAGCTAGATTTAGATAAACTCTGATTAGAGCACGTAGACCTAAGATGAACTCTGAGGATTAGTATAAAAGAACTTCCTAGAATTTTGGTATTATATAGAGATGGTATGACTTTTCCGAGCAATACATCCCTGTCTGGATACGAGCAGGTAGAGGCGGCTCTGGCACAGATGTACCTAGGGGTAAAACCCGAAAACACCGCTTTGAGCTAGACTCGAACGGGAACTGGTGCACGAAAACGGGCCTTGCTGCACTCTTGGTTACGACACTCCCGGGGGATATGCTTAGGATAATTCTCATTTTACTTACAAACCACTATGAAGGGTTATGAGTACATACTTCCTCAAAGAAAACATTTCTTTTTATGATTATGGATTATATCCATAAATAGTTCAATTTATGTAAAGTGTTTTACAAGTATGGAATTATGTATTTTGATTCATAAACTAACCTAGTTTATGCCGTTGTATAGAAATGGCGCCCAGTAGAAGGAATGTGAACTCCAGCGGTACGTATGATCCAAAGAGTAAGAAGGATAGTATCTTTCACGGTATTAAGCCAACATTTCGAAGGGAAATAGTCTCCCATGTGTTCTCAACATATGAAGAAATAGTATCATGTGTTAATAGGATAGGTAAAGAATTCTCTGAGTCCTATGGCTTTGAAGCGAAGCAAGAGATGAAAGGGATGGAAGAGAGAATGATGGATAAAGGGATGAGGGGAAAGAAGAATTTTCCAATATGTGGTAATTGTGGGAAGAAACATCATGGAACTTGCCTAAAGGGAATGGGAGTTTGTTATAAGTGTAGAGAAAAAGGACACAAAGTGCGTGACTGCAAGGGTAAGAAAATGGTTTCAAATGTACAATGCTTCTTCTGCAAGGATTGGGGACACTACGCAAACCAATGTCCAAATCATCAGAGCATGCCCCAAATGATGTTATTGGATAATAATCAAGTTATGATACTACCACAGATGAGGAGTAATGATTAGAGTTCTTATGTTGTTATTAAAGATTTTTTTTTAATTTGAGTGTTGTATCAATGATGTACTGGTTATAATAATTATGGAGTATATAAGGATTGTACTGCAGTACTATTTCATCAAGGACTTGAGATTGTGTGGAACCAAGAAAAGTGACTCCACAGTAGGTTAAATTTTTGGAAAATATATGGTTGAGAGAAAGATAAACCATAATATGGTTTTGATATTGAGATTGTGATTTTGGAATAAGACGTGATTGATTTGGATAAATTATATTGGATATACTTAACTTCCTTGAAACTGATTGATGTTTTGTATACATTTTTGGATAGAAGGAGTATATCTAGTATTCTATAAGGAATAAGGGATCATGGTAATTCAGTATGTTTAAAAAGAATACATGATGAAGGTGCTCACATGTTGTTACGTGGGATAAAGGATCTTCATTATGTTTACCTTCCTTATAAAATTTGGACTGTGAGTTGGACAGATGTATTTTGGATAACTATTAAGGTTGGAATGGATTAAGTTGAACCATGGATAGTATTGTTTAAGGTTAAAAAATTTATGAAGATTATTTTTGGAATATTATGATACTATAGTTTTAGGAAAAGGACAACCTGCAGGGTGGGGCATAACCCGTCGCGTCGGACAAAGCTGCAGGAATCGAACCCACAATCATAGTGCGACAGGCCTTTATTTCCTACCACTAGCCTACAGGAAGTCCCCGGTTATTACAAAATAATTTTACTAATCTAAATGGTATGTGTTATCATTTGGAACCTTATACAATTAGGATAAGTATAATATTTTTGAGTTCTATTATCTTTTGAGTGAAAGATGAGTTGAAGGTTGAAACTCTAATGTCAAACACATATATATATATATACCTATCTCTTATTCAATGAATAAATTAATTCTTAAACTTTAGTAAAGGGATATTAAAACAAAAAAATGTGTTATCCTAATAACTTATGTTTTGTTGAACTGATGATATTTTAAATCAACATAGATTGAAGGCTTTGAGGCCCTCAATTTGACAGTTGATTGTGATTGATGACCTCAATCAATCCCTACAAATATTTACGTTTTTCCTCAAATTATATGTCTCTAATTGCCACCAATGTTCTCCTTATCGAGATCATGATTTGGTGGTGACTTTCTTATTTCCATTTCCCTCTTATTAAGACTAAATTCTATTAACCTTATTTCCGATGTGGGTTTTCCACAAAGGTATTTTCTATTTTCAACCTTTTATTTTCCAAGAAAAATTTCAAATTGCGAGGACGCAATTTATTGAAGGAGGGGAGAATGTAACACCCCGAGCTTCCACGATACGCTTCTCATTCAATAATACAATAGCTTGCATTGTACGCAACTTCGAGTTCTAAAACATCGCGACAAATCAAACTAGCCGTTATGAATAGTAATAACCACTTTTTAAAATTATAGAAATTTTATATTTCAAAATGGACTTCATTTTTGTATTCGTAATATCGAAATTAGCCTATGTTGAATTTTTGGTATTTTTCTGAGAACTTCTAATTTTTTATGAATAGTGAAAAATACTTAAAACAACTTTTTTAATCAAAATAATTTATAGTGATAAGTTATACTATTGAGTGGATTTAATGTATAATTAGAATATATTTTTACCATTTTATCCAATGGTGGTCATTAGAATTAATTTAACATTGAATTTGGACATAAACAATTGCCAATCTTTTGATATAAATTGTTTCTTGAAAACACGCTATTTGTCGTAACAGCGGGAATTAATTATAAAATTAATTAATGCAACTTATATGTTTCGAATTTTGTAAAATAGACATCATTTTTGAATTCGGAATATCAATTATAGCTTAGGATGAAATTTTGGCATTGTTCTGAGAAACTTCAATTTTTGATGAATAGTGAAACCACTAAGTGGTAGTTAAATAACTGATTTTTCGTTTAAATGAAATATTACCACTTCTGTGATTTGATTTTCAAAAATCCGACATACATGGTTGTCATTAAGAAGTAAAATGTGGTTCAATGAGATTATAATAATTTTTTGGTGAATAGTAACTTATTAAGTTCTTAATCGCGATTAGTGGTAATTAGTGTAGTTTAAGGTATAGATAATACTTTAATAATATTAAATGACCTAGACACATGTCCCAACCTCATTGGTTGAGTCATGGCCGACCAAGACAAGCCATGGCCTAACTTGGGGACCCCATGGATCCACTTTTGTTGGGAAATGACATAAATTAGTTTTTATTTAATGTTAAAGTGAAAATGACACGAACATAAATTGTTCTACTAAAACAATTTTTAATTGGGGTTATACAAGTCCAAATTTTGATTATAAATAGTCATTGGAAAGCTAAAAAGATTTCCTACATCATAGTATTTGTTTTATAATTTTTAGACATTAAATAAATTAAAGTATTTATGACATAATAATGATGCAGCGATGACATCATTATTTGACGATTTAAATAAAATGAGAAGATAATGCAAAATCCGAGGCTTACACTTGTCCAAAGCCTATTGGATGAAGATATTTCGAAACCTTATCACCTTAGCCTCGAATTATATAGATGTGGGACCTTTAGAATCCGAAAAGCATTTTGAAATAATGTAACATTTCATTACTTTCCAAAAGTGCCCCTCCTCTCCACTTATAAAAGGCCCCCACCTCTCCCACCTTATTCACACCTTCAAGCCATTTGGCTCGGCCAACCTCTGCCCAAATACTCTCCCAACATCCCTCTCTTACTCCTAGAATCCTCACTTTGGGCAGAACTCTTCCCAAGGAAGCCTTTGGCTCAAATCAAAAAGAGTTACCCGATTTTGAGGTAATGTCTTTTATAATGTTGTTTTGTTTTATTTTTCTTCTCCAACCCCCTAAAATCTTTTTATTCATTTCTTTTGTAACAACACCAGTATCCTCAATATACTAGGATGTTGTTATAAGAAGGATTCGAGCTACACTTACACACACCTACATCTAATGGTTAAAGAACATACGGTTTCTGTGGATGGCGAATTTCTGCCTCACGAAGCGATGATTGTTCAACACTCATATAACACCTTCAAAGGTGGCCATTAAGATGTCACTATTTTTATATATGATATATAATATGTTTTTGTTTTACTTATGCTTCTGTATTTCTCATTTATGGCATACTTTATGATTTCCATTATGGGTAAAACGCGATAATTTCATTTTAGGAAGTGCGGACTACCGCCCCCTCAAAGTGATTTGAATCGTAAATGCCATATGTGGGATGTATAAAGGATGGAGTAAATGGTATTATACACTATATTATACTGGAATTATATTATACATTTATATCATTATGATTTACTTCCATTAAATATGAAATTGAAATGAAAGTAGCGTTCATGCGTACGTACGGCTTACCGTCTCCATGAACGGTGCATTTCATTTCTTACCTCTAAATGTTACGTGACATTATGAATGAATGTATATACTGTATATATGATATATATGATATCTACATCATGAATATAATTCCGGATATAATGGATATTTCACCACATGAACAACTTGTAATTATAAGAAGTTTATTTTTGACTCAAGTACCAAAGATCGACAAAACGACCGTTATTAACTTAAATAATTACATAATGTTCATATCATTGTAATAAGTGATATAATAAGGATAATGAAATTGAAAATGGTTCTTAATAAGGTATATATTAACTCTAGTTTATTATTCAGGAGGTTAAAGAACGGTTGAGTCAAGTCAGACACGAGGTAAGGGAAATTCTTAACCCAATTTCTGTTCTTTGGGTTAATCTCCTACTTTCAAATTCTGTCATGATATTGTTATGTATTATCTTGTATTTGTACTTTCTTTATGTGTACTTATAGTTAATACACATAATAGATCTATTTTATTTATAAATGATCTTGTAAGGGAACTTCTTAACCCAACTTCCATTCTTTGGGTTAATCTCCTACATTCAAATTATGTCATGATGTTATTATGTCATATTTTGTATTTTTACTTTCTTTATGTGTACCTATAGTGAATACACATAATATATCTATTTTATTTTAAAAATGATCTTTTTAAGGACTTCGTCTCAATCTCCTTTCATTGAGGTATATTTTGTTTTATACACAAATTTCTTTTATACGGTGTATAAACCCCCTTTGACTTTTACGGTTATTCAAAAGGAATCTTTTTATACGAAGCGTTTTGCTAAACGACAAAAGGGAATGTTTTTCTTTCCGTACGTATGCGGCGACAATGACTTCTCCGCCGCCGTGACCACTATTTGAGTTTCGGCTTCCTCTTCAAGCCTTACCTTTTTTAATGAAAAATAAATACAAAGTTTTAACTTTCTTTTATTTTATTGAAAATGGTTTTGAAAGGATTTTTATTATATCAATGTGTTTTATTGATATCTTGTGATTGAAATGTGGAAATGTTATGTTTCCTTTATCCATGTTTAATGTGATATGATTATGTTATGGTTTATGATATGTTTAAACCTATTCATATGAGGAATGTATTGGACTTAATAAGTGACGGGTGGAGCCCGCTATAGCTCCTCGATGCATCGGCAGGTCTCATGAGACAAACTAGTGTCTTGGCACAAGGCCTTGACAAAATCTTATTTGTAGTCTTGGCACGAGGCCTTGGCTATGTGGTTATGATAGTCTGGCATTATGCATTCCATCATTATGAAAGTGGTTATTGATATTGCATGTGATTATTCGACCAGTAGAATATCCATGTGAAGAAGTAAATGGCATTATCTCATTTTACTTTTGCCATATTATGTTGAAGTTCATGTTTAAAAGGCTTTTGTTTTAGTTATACATTGCCTTAAATGTTAATGTTTATTTATGAAAGCTTCCGCATTATTGTTATCCTTACTGAGCATCTGAGCTCACCCCTTTCAATGTTTTAATATTTTCCAAGATGTGAAGAAGTATTTTATGAATGACCTGCAGGGATAGTCGGAAGAGGATATGAGTGTGGACTATGGAGACTTTGTTAATGTAGTTTTTCACTTTTTGATGTAATGAAAGACTTATGAATGTATCTAGTGTTTCCAAGGCTACTAAACTAATCGGTCTTTCGAGACTTGATCCTTTGTGATCATGCCAATGTTACGAAGTGACGCACCGACTCCGGGTAGCTGGGGTCGGGGCGTTACAAATAATATTACATATTGATGAAACATGGATGTGGATGATAAAATACACCCCAGTAATTACTTACGAATAAACAATCTCGGATAAAAATGAGATTGTGATATTTCCCTTACCTTAGGTCCGATTAGCTTTGTACGTGTCCGAAGCTCCTGTATAATGGTTTAAATAATGTTATTGACTTATTCCAGAATCATACATATTTATATGATATCATATATGGTCATATTATTAGCTTCTTATTAGTAATATTTCATTGTTACTTGTTACTCGGGTCTTTATAACTTTTTGTTATTATGCGTGTTTTGTCGAATAAATTCTTATTCTTATCTTTAGGTTATAGATAATTCATTTCCAGAATGGTATTAGTGTATTATATACCATATTAATTCATTCAATTCATTTATATAATCATTACGAAATGAAGATCATGTAGAACGAGTCGCATCACATCGTGGAGACGGTATTCCGTACGTACGCACGAGTGATGATATCATTCCTATGATCGTGGAATTGTATTGGAGTATATATATATTATTTCAGTATCAATATTACTTTATAATAATCATATTTATTTACTCATTACACCATTATACCCATCCTTGTAAGGTGATGGTGGAAAATAGATTACACCACGGCGTGGAGACGGTATTCCGTACGTACCCACGCGCGGTGATTTCATTTTTCCGTAGGATGGATAGAAGGTGAATTAGGGTTGTTTCATATTTATAATAACATATCAGTATGTAAGTAATACTGATTTTATTACTTTATCATGAAACAACTAAAGAATAAGAAGTTGAAGAAGAAAGAAATTGAAAAGATCGGTAATGGATATTACCTCTTCTTTGGAACGCTTCTTTGAATCCTCCACTTAAGGAACTAAGATTGGTCTTTGGAGAAGACCAGGACCTCTAGGATTATTCTAGGGAAGTGTAGAGGAGAAAATGGCAGGGGTTGTCCTAGATTGAGTGCTCAATTTGGTGTGAGGAGGAGGGGGAGGAGGTGCCCTTTTATAAGGGAGGAGAGGGGCACCTTAGGAATATCTCAAAATATTATTTTATATTAAAGTCAAAATCGGTTTATAATGGTTCCAAAGGGTATTATTTCGAAGATAAAGTGGGGAAGGGTCTAAATCCTATCAACCAATAGGATTTAGACAAGTTTAGGTTATTATTTTAACCTTATCAATTAGATTTAACTCTAAGTTAAATAATTTAACTTTTACCGTGTCTTTTTGTTTTCTTTCACTATATGGTTAATACACTTACTATAACATGCCAAACGAACCCCAAATTGTTTATTATTAATATATATATCCTTATCTAAGTCATTTGGCCGAACCTTAGATTTTTAGGAATAAAATAACAATTAATAATATAATATTTCATTTAAAAACTATTTTGTGTCAATTTTGACACTATTTGATATATGATTTTTGTGAAAGTCATAACAGAATTATATGTTCGAACCAAGTTGATTAAATCAACAATAATATATCATAGTAACCTAGAAAATTAGTGGAATTCATAAAAAGTCTTAAATTACATTTATTTTGGTATTTATATTATCAATTTTGTCAATATTTCATTAATAAGATAATTACTGCATCATCTTTGTGTCATAAATAAATTAAATTATTTGATGTCTAAAAATTACAAATAAAATACCATAATGTAGGAAATCTTTTTAGCTTTCTAATGAATATTTAAAATTGAATTTATCTTATGTATAACCCCATATTAAAAATGATTTACTTATTAAACTTTGATTTTAACTATTTTAACCCTTCTTTAAATAAATTAATAATAATTGTCCTAATCTAATCCAAGTGGGCCTAAATGGTCATATTTTATTCCTAAGTTTGTTTTTGGTCGAATTACACTTGTCCAATAGAATTAGGACATGTGTTAGGGTAATATTAATATCATATTTACCCTTAGTTACCCTATTTACTATTAACCGCGGTAAAAATAGTAAAAAGTTACTATTCACCAAAAAATTATTTTCATCTCATTGAACCACATTTTAGTCCTTGATATTAACCGTGTCTCTCGGATTTTTGAATTTCCATTCACAGAAGCGGTAAAATTAAGTTTTATGCAAAATTCAGTTTTTAACCTACCACTTAGTGGTTTCACTATTCATCAAAAATTGAAAGTTTTCAGAAAAATACCAAAATTTCACCCTAGGCTAATTTCGATATTCTGAGTCCAAAAATGAAGTCCATTTTGAAAAATAAAATTTATAAAATTTCAAAAAGTGGTTATTACTATTCATAACGGCTAGTTTTAATAGCATAATGTTGTTTAGTGAAACTCGGTATTGCGTACGACGCAAGCTATCGAGGAAGGTCGCGATTGCGTGTAAAGCAAGCCAAGCAAGTGTTGTGTAAAAAAAAATTCCTTTGATGATTTATATAACATAAAAGTCTCGGGTGTTACAGGCCATATATTCCTTAATACATATAAACTATAGATTTTAGCACATAGTTTTTTGGTTCCTATGTGTCCCTAGGCATTGAGTGTGAGAGTAATGATTAATTCAACAAGAGTTTTTAATGAAATCACGTGATGATATCAAATCTTGATTTTCTTGAGGTGTCATAATAGAGAATATATATTGAGATAATTTCTCAGATCATTATATTTCAACCATATTGAATTTTAGGATGATTAAAATCATTAAAATTAAAAAATTAGTGGAATTATAATATTTATTTGTGTGAATAAAATTACTAAAAATGATAAAATACCCTTTTGGTAATTGTAATTTTATTTAAACCATGAATGTTTAGAAAAATAGTTCATTTATAATTGTAAATTTATGGATTTGATTAGTTACTAAGTCATAATGACTAGTCATAGTTGCTTTAAATGTGGAGTTTATTACTAATGGTGATTATTACTAAAAGTCTACTTTAAATTAAAACAAAGTAATTTTTCCATCGTGAGGGATGAACAAAATATTTGATTTTTTTCTGTCTAAGATAAATCCTCATAATTGATCTTGTCTTTCACTGGAGTATGAGGAATATATTTTGAGGTTTTAATTCTAACCATAATTTTTTAAGATGGTGGAGTATAAATCACCTTATTTGATGTATGATAAATGAAATTGAGAAATTATGTTTGGTGAAATTTTTAATATTGTCTTCATTAGTTTTTTATTTATCAGATTACATGTGATAAATTGTGATGTCTTGGACCATGTTCACTCATAAGTAACCAAACTTTGTTAGCCACATTACTTCAAGAAAACCCCTCATTTTTCAAAGTCTACAGACTAGAATTGAGATTCTATGGTGGGGAGACTATTCCCGCATTATTTTAGTGTAACACAATGAAAGATAATAATAAGGAATCATGGATAATAAATAAACATTTCAATTAAGTCATTATAATAATAATAAATAGATATGATTTCAAAAGAAATAATATACCAATTATACTATAATGACAGAAAGTAGGGAACCTATATACCTAAAAGTAGACATACATATTAAACCAGTATATTTAAAACAGACAAAAATAAGAAAACATTATCTACAAGGCGTCTTGAGCACTGGCTTGGTCATTTTAACCCAATAAATCATAATAAAAGAAATCACGAGTTCATGTTTGGGTTCTTTCTTTTATCCAAATCTAATTCCAAATTACTTACCCATGTACCAAATGAGGACCCTAACCTGGTGTGAGTAAAACTCAGGAGGCTTCCACTACAATGGATAATTAAAATCCTTATTTTTATATAATATGTAAAAGTGTGCAGTGTATACATGAATTATTAATAACTATAAATTTTAATTATAAAACAATATAATCTAGTAATACATGTAGTTAAATTTTGTTATAAATATACATGAGGTCAAACTATATAGTGAAGATTACCAAAGTTAAAACAAATAGCTTTAACTCAAGTGGGATATCCATAAATATAGACATATTAGTAGGCCAGGATCATGAGGACTATGGTTAAGGAATACTCATTGTGTTCAAGAGTAATGTTTTCTTAAACATCATTATAGTTTGTATTTAAGCCTAGGGAGATAATTCATGGGAGTCTGTATCCAAGGACATCAAGTTAAATCCAATGATATAATCCAAGGCATTATAATTTCTTGATTTTTAGGTGAATCATTGGTTTCATGTTAATAACTGAGTATATCTATGACATTTAACCAGAAAAAGGTAAGAATACCAGTTAGAAATCATATCAATGAATCAGGATTTATCCTACAAGTTCACTCAAGGCTTCTAATTTCGAGAATCCAAGTCCTACTCATTGAGGACACATGTTTTACAGTGTCATCAAGGTCTATAAAAAGTATCCACATGATATATAATATGTTATCATAGTCCTATATAATTATAATTCTTATTTTACAATTATATTTACTTCATTATATTATTCATTATACTTAATTTTAATAAAATGATCCATGTTATGTATCTATATAATTTAACTATTTTTTAATTTAATTATGGGTTCCACTAAAAATGGAAATCTCAAGACACCCAAGGGGTGGTATGGATACATGGAAAAGATGTTATTCATTATAATTTAATTATTCCAACAATAAAAGGAATTTATGTTGAGGTATTAAACCTAAAATTATGTCAGTGTGTCCAATATAGGGTTTTGGTCAAGGACTATGTAATTTAATAAGGGAGTTATATATTCTAGAGGAAATTCATAGAATTTTCAGTGAGTGGCACAACAAAAAAACATATAAATGGTGATACATTGATATAAAAGTTATAAAAAAACATAAACTATCTTGGTAACAGAATCCCCATGTTGTGTGGACCATATATTGTAGTTTGAATGAGAGAAAATGATAAACTAGAAAAATGAAAAAAAAGCATATTAGGTTCCATGAAAATAATGTTGATGATTAATAAAAAAATAGTTAAAGAAGGAAAGATAACTAATAGATATATAAATTTTGATCCAATGTGATTAAAAAAATCAAATTAATGTTTGGAGGGTGGATATACTTGAATGAAATTAAGAGTAGAATAGAATATCTCTCACACAGAGTTTGCTGTGAGAATTAAGGAGAATAATTTGAGGAGGAAGGGTTAAAGAAAGGTGGGGAAAATTTATAATCTCTAGAAATTTAAAGCGGAACATGGATTGGATACATTTTTGGAAGAACCACACACCAACCATGAACACATCTATCTAGGTCCAAATAACTTTTATAGTCAATGTTCATGGTTATAAAACCTATGTGTTGACAATACACTCCAAAATATCCCAATTCTCACACCCCACATGGAATAAAATAGTTGTAAGATATACAAATTTAAAACCATGTGTGGTGCCTCTATAATTTATTACAGGTATTTAATGGTAATTCTTTATTTGTTACATAGTTTTGTTAACTATCCTACCCCCTTACAGGGCCGTAATATTGAGGTGAACAATATTTACTAAAAGTTAACTAACTATGTTCCTTATCATATTTCTCCAAAACCTAGAGTTCCAGGACTTGAACCAAGAATGAACGTAGTTTTAACCTCTATTAACCCTTAAAAAACATTAATTTAGATAAAAAATAAGGTTTTTAATGATAATAAAAATGTCTTACACCTTAATAAGATATTTTTATCTTACAAAATCATCTATTTAAAACAACTCTTCAACATGTTTCATTCTATGGGTGGTTGAGATATATCCAATAATAACTCTATCCATTCCGAACTAATATAAGAATCTCATTCTCTGGTTTCATCATATACCAGACTATTAATCCATAGAAGATAAAATATAGGATGTTTCCTTACTCAGAGTTTCTTTGTACAACGATCAATGATATGAGTGGGATAATTATGAAAAGAAGCATCAACTAGTATCCCCACTCCCTCAGGATCAAATATGTGATATGGGTTGGAGTGACAATAGTCATGTTGGGAAATATTAAAGACCTTATTCATGGTATAGAACCACCAATGAATTACTATCTAAAAATTTACTGGCCCGAATCTCTTTAATATCTCAAGGGGTTTCGAAAAAACAAGTTTTTAGTTCCAGTGGTCTTTAAATCCATCAATGATCAAATCAAGGAAAAGTAAGAAAGAATACCTAATCTCCAATCACATACTCTAAAGGTCAGTGATGAAGGTTTTAAAAATACTTATTCCTAGATTGATCCATATCCATACATTTCCTAATCAACTATACATATTATGATGTTACCTAAAAATACAAGGTCCCAATAATGATGCATCTCTTTTCATGAACTAGCACAAAATTTATTGGAAGGGCCTACCGTATGATACCTCATACGAAGCCATTTGAATAGTTTATTTGAATATATTATTATAATAAAACTCAAATAGAGATAAATTATTTTCCCATGATCCTTCAACATTAGGGACACATTAATGAAGCATGTACTTAAGTATTTGTACAATGAGTTTGGAAATTACATTGATATACTGGTGATATTTTGAGCTTAGAAGAACATATGATCTCTGATCATTCTAAAACCCAAGATTGAACCTATCAGTGAACCAATAATTCCTATCTGATATGATGGTACATAGAACTCCATGAAGGTATATGATCTCTCAAATATAAATCCTCATAATCTCAGACATAAAGAAGTCCTCATGAATATGAAAGAAGTGGGTTTACTTCATCAACCTATCAATGATCACCTTTATGATGTCACTACCCTAAGGTGAGTTCTATAATATTGTCAAAAAAATATGTGGTGAAATCAACCCATTTCTACTCCATGATGGGTAATAGATATAAAATACTAGTATACAGTTAGATTTCCACCTTCACTAGCTGACTTTTAGAATATCGACTAACAATTCCCACTAAATATGTTTTAATCCCATACCACTATACTAGAAGAGTATCATAGTTTATATTGGTGGGTCTAGGAGGTACTACACATTTTTAATAATTACATTATTTCATCAAATCCTCTCTCATTCCCATAGGTACCATGATATTCCAATTTATATATAGGATCGCATCCACATTGAAACTCTTTCCTGGTTGGGGGTTACTAGAAACACTTCCACTCAGGACCATGTCTCTTGGATATGATTTTTTTCACCTCATTATCTAATATCAATGTTTTTAATTCACTACTAAATCCAAGAGAATAGTCTTCTTATAAATCATTATAACAAACATATGCATTTTATAACGAAAAATAATAAACTTTCATTGATTATTTGTTTCCAAACCAACTTTTTTCCAAGTCTTCTTTCCTAGAGAATCAGTAATAACGTTTCATGTCCAAGACATATAATCAAAATAAAATTGAAAATACTGATGGTATCAGACCAATATACAATGAATTTGTTTTATAATTTACTATGCGAGTACGTATTTGTGATTTTTTTGGTCATTTTATACTAAAAAACATTCCCCTAACCAAGTATTGTCTCCAGTAATCTAAGGAGTAAACAAATGATTCTAACTCATGATCATGTGTTTAGAAACCATGACCATGAGGCCTCAACTAATGAGACCCATATTTGATGACTCATTTGTCTTCAATCAAAACTACTCCCATATATATTCATAATGTATCAAAATTAACCATATACACTTTATAAGGATCTTACAGAATTAGGATTATCACTGTAGTTTCCCTTTATTTCAACTCCACAAAGGACTTCTCAAAATCTTCTTACCATTTAATCATGAAAAATTTCCAATAAAATCCTACAAGTTGTTATTCATTGCATGAGTGGTTATGAATGAAACCCATATAGAAACCGAATAGCCGTAAAAAAAACTCTATATATGAAATATTTTATTGGGTGGATCCTCAAAAATAATGGATCTCACCTTATTTTTATCCATAGATACCCATTATTATAATATAATCTGAATAATTTAGAAAACATAGTTAATCAAAAAGTGAATTTTTTGGAGATTAGAAAATAACATATTCTCACTTAGTGTAATAAATATAATGTCATGTTGTTTTCCATGATCATGTATTGGTTGAAGATACACTAAGATAACATCCATGAAAACAACCAAAAAAGAATCTAGGTATAGGTTGAAATCCTTGTTCATCATTTCCATAAGTACAATAGGTACATTGGTTATTTCGAAAAATATAACTAAATCGGTGTACAAGACATACAAACTTCAGAATGCCTTACATGTTTTATACGAGGGTTGAATTAGAACCTGACGGTAGCTAGATCTCCAATCAAATATTAAGAAAACTCAAGATCTTTTAAGCTGATCAAATAGATCCAATGTATAATGAAGTAGGTACTAAATATTAACTATAATATAATTTTATTACTTATAACCCACACACAACGTTAAGATTCCATCTTCCTTTTTGGTGAAAAGAACAAGTGAACACCATGGAGAAATATTGGGTCATATAAACCCATTAGCTTCTAAGACTTCTGACTACCATTTGAGTTACTGGATATCAGTTAGATCCATCTTATAGAGAGGTATAGATACATTTTATGCTATTAGAATAAGTTCAATGGTGAGTTATACCAATCTATAAATATGTATCCCTGTAAATTGATCAGAAAAAACATCTCTAAAATGCTCCACCATTGGTTTTAAAATATCCAGTCGTACTCCTCGGTCATTATGAAAAGGAAAATAAATTAGTTCCAAAACTCTCCTCCACCCATGATATTCATTTCCAGCTAAACATTCATAGTTATCTAGATAAAACTCCTTATATCATCAAACACTTTTTCATTGTACTCCCAATAGAGATCAAAGAGTCATTACCCCCAAAAGAACTCATTTTCAAATTGAAAAATGTCTATTAAAGCTACATATTTGAATGAGTGTGAAGATATAATATTAAATAAATTAGATAATAAAGTATATTAAAGTAATATCATACCTCGCATTAGAGATACCTTGACGGTCTTATCCACACATGTAGGATTAGCTGCATTTAACTCTCCTGATCTATAGCCCTGAGTCATAACATGACTACCTTAACTAGGTTCTCTCTATACGAACTATAAATAAAAAGTCTCATATCCTATACAATGACCACTACCCTTTCCGGATCATCCTTCAGTACATTAGTTCCACTCTTGTATTCTATCTACTGATCCTACTCTGTCATTTAAAGTATATGAAGGTCCCCTCTCACTAGGAAATAGTGGAATTTTCTTAAAAATATATAGAGACGTCCTATTCTAGAATATACATGACATTTAACTATGTCTCTATCACACTAATGACTCATGTGACCTTTCCTTCCACATAGATTCATACCATATAACATCCATTTCATACACTCTAACTACCACTACCCTCATGAGAAATATCAAAGTAATTATTATTACAAATTTACAATGAATTACTTATTCTAGAATCTCAACCACCATTCCTTAAGCCTTCAGTTACGTAGAAATTATTCTCATAGTTGGGGGCATGGTTCACATTCCTAGGTATGGTAGTCAATTTGAAGATATTTTCATGGGATTTTATGAAATATTTTATCCCATAATTGAAACATCTTGACATTGATATCTCATCACCAACAAAAGTGGGTTCAAATCACTGAGTCCTGGTAAAATGTGATGATTATTATATGATGTTCATAAAACGATACTCTATTTGGTTGAAATCCGTAGTTCAATCATCCTTTAACTTCTTTAGGAAAAAAGTAATCCTAGAAACTACCCTTGAAATACATCTAGAATATTCTCATATACTGATATTTCTATTTGAGAACATCCAACCATCACTAAGAAGATCACAAAATAAGATAATCTATAAGAATAACTTTCTTTTATG
Source organism: Viscum album (assembly GCA_963277665.1). Lineage (NCBI taxonomy): Eukaryota > Viridiplantae > Streptophyta > Magnoliopsida > Santalales > Viscaceae > Viscum > Viscum album. The sequence goes on from OY728132.1 coordinate 543,515,483, forward strand.
GAGACTTCTCTAGATGATAGAAGATAGAGAGTATATCCTCTAACCAAGACTCAATATCTTATAGTGAATTAATCCACCAAAAAGTTTTTTTTGCTGAAATTGGAACTCTCTCATCAACATGGGCATAGTCAGTGCAGGTTTCAGAGCTACCCCATAAACCAAAATATTTTTAAGAAACTCTATCTTAGTTGAGAACTAGTGCTCAATCATGGAATAACTGGTGGTACAAATTTAGTTTCCATAGTTGGCACAGTTGTAAAGTCAGTTCCCTCCACCTCAAGATTATAATCATTATCACCGCCCTTTCACTCAACCAAAAGCTATCTTGTAGGAATATATATATATATATATATATATATATATAACCAAGAAAAAACCTCAGAACCTATACTAGGTAGAATGGATGATTGGTAAAAACATTAATAGGCTAACAAAATGAATACCAGAGGCTCATTAGCCAACTACCCATTTCTCAGTTCAAATAGTAAGGCATGCTTCCATGTTTTAATCCAAAGGTTTAGTTTTATGTGGTGTCAATTTCATATTATAGAGGGAAAAGATCATTAATTTTTAATTGGTTTCCCAATTTTACAACCAAAATTTTCTTTGAGAAGATTAATTTAGAGTAAGTTTTAATCTATAATTGTTTGATTAGATGTATTTCCATCCCCAAGTTGTTATGTCCAATTCATTATAAGTAACCATTTTTAATTCATGCAACATCAATGAACCGTTTACATATGATAACAGGATATAAAAAATCCATATATAATGGTTCAATTATAAGGACATATATTCTAAATTTATATATGAAAGAAATGGTAAAATATAATTTAAATCAATTTTATCAAAATTAAATAACGTTTTAAATATTGTAACTCAAGTTCTACATCTTAATATTGACATATTTGTTTATTTAATGTTCCACCACCTTGCTTTATTGGAAAAAACTATTAGGTTGATGATGACTCTATATTTAAGTAATTATTTCATTTTTTCCATATAATTACAATTATAAATTTAATATTTTTTGAAATCATGGAACATAGAGTAAAAGACAAGAAATGGAGGAAATTTAATAAAAACGGAATGGAATATAAATCGCTACCTTTTGATTATGATGTATTGGTTAATTCTTCATGGACATACTATCTCATGGATAAAAGAAAATATATAAATATTACATCATAAAACTTGTGTTTTACTTAATGGATAATGTAATGAAATTGTAGTAGAAGAATTCATGAAGAATAATTACCATCATTGGTAACATGGTTTCTCCCACACTTGGGTTAGCTAATCCCTATAATGGATTATTACCATGTTCTATGACTTCCTAGTCGCATTTTATAGTCCCATAATAGTAATAAAAAGGGAAAAATCCTCTAATACCACTCTGTAACATCCCATTCCCAATTCAATCATAAGTAACCAAACCCAGTTAGCCAAATGACCTCTAACATGCTTCACCATATAAAAAAGTATTTTGACTAGAATTGACGACATATAGTGGTACGATGGGGAGACTATGCACTCTTAGTTTGTGTAAAATGTAGTGTATGGTAATAATAAGACAATGGTTATAATATTTAAATTTTGGACGTAACTAATAATTATAATAATAAATCGATATCGTAGTGGCATGAATCATATATAGATGATGTAATGATGGTAGAAAATTAGAAACATACACACATAGAAGAAGAAATTCAAGTAGTACCAATATATAAAAAAAATGAAAAAAGACTAAAAAAATTATCTCTATAGAATCTCGAGCATTGGCTCGATCATCAAATATTATAATATAATACTAGAAAAATAAGGAATCAATGGTTAAAGGCTCCCATTTATCATTACATTTATCTATGTGATCATCCCATGTACCCAATGGTGGCCCAAATAGGTTGTGAGTAAATCATATTAGGCCACCACGAATGGTGTATAATGAAAAACCAGTATGGGAATATAAACTATAATAGTGTGTAGTATATATGAATAAGGGAAAAATGAAACATGGAATTATAATATAATCTAGTCTATGAATACAATTAGGAACAATGTTCAACAAATATACATGACTTAAAAATATAGGATTAAGAAGGACAAGGTAAAAAATACCAGCAACAACTCTTTCCAGATATCAATAAATTTAGACCTATTAGTAGTCTAGGAACAAAATACCCATGGAAAATGCATTCTTATCTAGGCTATGATTCCTTTAAAAGGTATACTCATTATATATTTGATTAGATCCTAAGGATTCAATCTAAGGGGGTCATTATTCTTGTAATTCATGCTGAATCCATGTAGTCAATCCAATGTATTATATTCACTAGAAATTTCCACTGAATAATTAGTTTTAGAACAAGGAATTCATATATCTTAGACACTGAATATGTTTAAAGATAGTGTAATAATTAAATTTCATGTATACTAATAAGGTGGTTTCATATGAGTTCCCTGAATTCATTCAAATTTGGTAATTCATCTCTTACTTAAGTAAATCAATGCCTTTAATAGTGTCATGAATGTCCATAAATAGCAGCCACATCATATTTATTTGGGAATTATAGTCCAATATAATTGTCCAAGATGAGTTAAAAATGATTTTAATTCATTCTTTCAGTCATTTCATATACATGTGAAAAAAAAGGTCCAAGTGATTTATCTATATCATTTAAAATTCTCTTTAATTTAATTATGTCTTCTACTCATGAGTGGAAAGATCAACACACACAAGGGGTGGTATGTTTACTTATCAAGAATGATAATTATTAGATTTTAATAAATCGTACCCTAAGGTGAAGTTCAAACTAATGACTTTAAACTTCATTAATTCCAATGGATCCCATGATCATTCTATGTCCATGTCTATGAAAATAAATAAGAGAGATACACATTTTATAGGAAATGTATGAAAATTATGGTTAAAAACATGGATTTTATTTGTGTTATGGATCCTTTTAATTTCGGTTTAATTAATCAGATTTATCCTAAATGAAATACCTACTGAGGTCAAGAGTGTTTTAGGGATTTCCAAGGATTATATAGTGATTGAATCCATGTATTCTGAATGAAACATGAGGGCCACATGGTTAGTAGAAACCATTCAGCATAGTCCCCATGGTTCGGTGAAATTGTACGGGGATTTCAAGTGCTCTTCCTGTGGCTGTATTTTTTTCCTAACCATTCCACCAATGCTTCATGGATGTGTTAGTGTTTCATATTTCATAACATTATTTTCATGTTTTATGTTGTTTGAAAAACTATGCACCTAGACCATGTGAATAGTGTATTAGGTCAGTGCATGTTGCACAATTGGTGCATGGTTAGGCAAAAAATGTGGCCAAACCATGTGACCCATAAATTTTCGGAAAAGACTATTTTCCACTCATTTATATTTAAATTATACATCATTTTATTGTCTACCCCTTGCACAACATATCCTCCAATTTTACGATCCTCCAACACATATTCTAGGCTTTGATATTTCTTTCCCATTTGGACTCTGATCAAGACACCACGCTTCCTGTGGGATTGCCATTTGTAAGATATTAGATCCTCTCTCCTCTTTTCTTTATTTATATATATTTTAAAATCTATTTTGGTTCCATATCAAATGTCCAATTTATAGGGAATTTGTATATTCTTCCATTTTCTTTTGATTTGGTTCTAACCATGAGATGAAATTAGATGAGTGATCCTATAATGAAATAAGCTAGGTGTTTTATACCATTTTCCAATTTTTTTTATTATTCAAACTAACACCACTGTTTTGCATGCCAGCCTATCCCTAAATGCAACTAAAATAATTTAATTATTAAAATATATTGTTGAAACGTGAATGGGTTTCTCTTTCAGAACCTATACTTGGTTATCAGTTATCAACCTCAACCCAATCCACCAATTAGGTGTGTTATTTTATTATTACCATACTAAATCTCACCTTTAGGTCTGTGAGGTCTCTATCTTCTAGTTGAAGCCTATTTAAAATTAAATGAGTTATTGGGAGATGGGCATGCCACATTTCCGTGTTATTAAATACAGTTAAAATGGTTAAATGGTGGGATTAAATGAATCATAAAATGATATTGAGAACATCTTATATTATACATTTTTATGTTGATGATTATAATCAGGTATGCATATTGACATAGCACATGCCATTTTATATTAATTATTGATGTTAGACATCATGATACAGTTTCAAATTTTTATGAAGGTATAGAAACTATTTAATTACAGTATTAGATTGACCAGGGGATTGTTTTATGGTACCAACAAACTTTAGGAATGATTATATATGCTATGAAACTGATAAGAGGAATTAAGGTATGGAACCTAAAACTGCCTTAAAATTCATATATTTGAATGTAGGTTTCAATGGTAATCTCCTTATGACTAGGCCCATATTATTATGATACTATTTTGATAATACCATTAGACATGTTCCTTGGTTTCAATAAGATCACCCTCGTGAACACCTTTGGATCTGTCCCATGTAGGCTTGATACATTATTTATATGTGGTGTATTTGGTGCTACTTACTACTTGTTCTTGAAATTTAATTTATGTGATTTTATGCTTATATATTTTAAATATATTTTATTACATATTTTTTCATTTAAATGTTTTTATGTAAATTAAAATATTACTTTAACTATTATACCGTCAAGCAGTTATAGTTTATATGCATATGGTAAATTTGTTGTAAACTCTTTTTGTGGAGTCCTACCGAGGGTATCTCACAACCCAATCTGACCAACTATAGAACCTGTATAGACATCATAATTGAATGTAGAGACAAGGGGAATATGCCTTTCATGTATTTTTTATTTTGATTATTGCATTGGAACATGGTAGCAGAATTCCAAACATAGCTTGTGATGCCATTCGAGATATTTTTTTCTCTTTCTATTCTTGTGATACATGTATTATATTTGATGCATGATTCCATTTATTTCCTTATTTTTTTTATAGCTCAATGACAAAATTATAATTTTTATATAGTTCCACTTTCAGCTTGATATATTATTACAATATAGATGATTCACTTATGTATTTTTAATTTTCATTAATATTCTTCCATTACTTCTTCGTTTTTTAACCACTATGTTACTATGATTAAGAGGCTATAGTTTTTCCATTGTACCACCAGTAAAACATGATACTAGTTGGTATCCTATAGAATATGTGGAGGTGTGTAATTTTCCTTGTGGATAACTGGATCAGTGCATCACTTAGTGGCTTCCATCTCGGGATGTTACAATTTGGTATTAGAGTTTTCTTCTCACAGTCTTACTATTTTTGGATGATAGAAAGGGGACTAGACTGAGTTTGAATTTAGTAATGATACTATTCTAGGGAGTAGTTATCCTACATATAAGTAAAAACCCTAAATTAACTGGGATGGTACATGATGTTATCGATTATACCTCTTACGTTTTTTTTAATTTCACCTGGGTGACTCACATGAGTTGTGGCAATATTATTATTACTATAATGTTTGAATAAATTTTATTCCATGGTGTGGTATGACAAAGGTTCATTGTCCATATATCATTTTATTCCTAGTATAGGATTAATATTTCATGAATTATTCCATGCATTATAGTTTTAAATACCCGAATGTTTGATAAAGGTTGTATATACATCTAGTTATATATCTAAAATGAATCGAACATATCTTCATGAAAAGTGATTAGATATTTTTTAATTAAATTTTCACCATAAACCTAAATAGTTTTTAAATATATATTTATTATAGATTTTCAATTAATCAATTATCATATGTTTGAGTTATGTGACTGAGGTCACATAGACTGATACCTTAGTTTATTTTTAATTCATGAATTAAAATTGTAATTTAACGAGTGTGTGTGCCTCTATAAATTAGGAATAATAATTCATATAGTAAAACATTATTATAGGACCCATGATATTTTTTTTATTGAATGTTATGGTCTTGATATAGTAATATGAATTACTAATTTCTTATTATAAGGAATATACTTATATAAATTAGGAAGGGTATTCTAGATAACTAGTCTATTATGTAAATGAAAGAATTTTTAAAGAATTATTTAAATATGGTCTCCACTATATAGGAATTAAAATTTCAACGTAAAGGGTTTTTTACTCTATAACTATTAATTTAAAGTCTATGTACTAGGAAACAAATATTGAAATAGTGAGATTGACCCAGACCCAACCTGAACAATGAGAATTACGCAGTGCCTCTCTAGATTATTTATGTTTTTTCTTTTCACATAGACCTAGATTTAATAGCAGAAAGACGGGATTGAATCTTGTATAGGAAGGTGTTTACCAATCTAACTCTTATTTCTGAAATATTTTTTCCAATAAAATATTATTTTCTTTGTGTTATTTTCAATTATAGATCTATGAATCCATGATGACCTCAAGTGATGCATCACATGGGTAGTGAAGAGTATGCCCTGAAGGTGGTATGCCCTGAGTGACTAGTGTCACCTTTTATAGTGCCACCTGACAAACCTATAGTTTTTATAGGTGGAAAAAATGATTCCATGATTCAAAATGGGTCCTTTGGATTTTGTTGATTGTACATATTTATTTTTTACCTACCTCTGCTATGTAAATGTTTATGTGAGAGTTTCAGGAGAAATATTCACCTACATTTTTAGGGTTTGATGGATGTTAAGTTACAAGATGCCACCTATGAGGAGATTTGATCTTGTGATGTATATGCTTAGTAGATCCACCAAATATGGGTAAGAAATTCATAACTAGGAAGATTAGAACAATGAGATGATTTGGAGGTTGTTTCGCGCGGAATCCGGGGATGACCTCCTGGACGGGAGATTCAAACGTTCCGATCGGTTTCTAACGGGTTTGTTCGTAGAACCGGAAACATCCAATGATTCCACATCCGTTTGGACCTACTTTCCAAAGGCAGGCGCTCATTAGCTTGTGGGCTAATGAGGCTTAGGAATTTTCATTGGTCGAGAGGATGGGAGGTCGGACTCATCACACCTTTTTGAGGGGAATTATTGTCTACTCCGGGACTCTCTTTATAGATTTAAGTTAAGTTCGTGAATCCTTATTACATTACCAAGTATAAAATGAGCTTTCCTTTAGTTTTAACAATCAATGATTAAATATGCAAGAAATTTAGAGAATCTTTTATATGTATTCGAGGTTCTTCATCAATATAGAATCATCTATATTTGTTTAGAGATTCTTGGTCAATGGTATCCTTCAAAACATTTATATAAAAGTCTCTTGGTCATTTTGATGACCAGGCTGGTTTTAAAGCCACTCAGTGGGGCACTTGAAGTTTATCGTCATTCAGAAGGACAGAGATTATTTCAATGTTGGGATCGAACCCATAAATGGGCTACCTACGTATCCTTTGTTTTGAAAAAGGAATCAGAACCCACGTAGTTCGAGGAATGGGATATGATGTTTTATGATCGATGGCTCAAAGATGAATGTCATAATTACTTTTACACTCTAAGCTCACGTGAGTCATGCTCGGTGTGAGAAACAAGAGGTATTGGTAAAATTTAGACAATTGTGCCATAAAAGATGCAATCATAAGAATTTGTTTTGGGGCTTATGTATAGATGACTGCCCAGATAGGCGAAGGTTTAGGATTTACTTTTAGGAAGAAAATCCATGAACAGGGTCCACAAAGTTATATGTGCTTCATGGAGATTTGAATACTCTAATCTTGGGGCTTACTCCTAAGGAGGATGCCCAAATTAGGAGGGGACTTATGATTGGGTTTTATTCCTGAAAAGGAAACCCAAATCAAAGGGAATTTATGACTGGTTAAGAGAAATTTTAAGAGACTTGTGGCTTACTCTTAAGAAAGATGCCCAAGATTTATGACTAGGACTTATTCCTGAGAAGGAAGCCTAGGTTAGGGGACTTGGGGCTTACTCCTGAAAAGGAAGCCCAAGGTTATGACTGAGTCTTATTCCTGAAAAGGAGACCCAGGTTAGGGATTAAGGTTTGGGGCTTACTCCTGAGGAGGATGCCCAAGATTTAAAGGACTTGATTGGGGCTTATTCTTAAGGAAGATGCCCAAGATTTATGACAGGACTTATTCCTGAGAAGGAAGCCTAGGTTAGGGGACTTGGGGCTTACTCCTGAAAAGGAAGCCCAAGGTTATGACTGAGTCTTTTTCCTGAAAAGGAGACCCAGGTTAGGGATTAAGGTTTGGGGCTTACTCTTGAGGAGGATGCCCAAGTTTAAAGGACTTTGATTGGGGCTTATTCTTAAGGAAGATGCCCAAATCAAAAGGTTTTATAACTGGGGATTATTCCTGAAAAGGAAACCCAGGTTAGGATTCTCTCATCTTAAAGGATGAGGTTGAATGAATGAACTCTCAATCTTTTGTGACATAAAGATGTTTAAATCACTAGGTTTTGAGAGATATTTCACATAATTCCTTTCAGATAAGGATGTCAAATCAAGAAATCATGCCAAAAATGGCTTTGAAGAGTATCTTGAAGACTGAATCTTGAATAGGAAGAGTGAAATGGCTTAAGAGGGGTGAAAAAGGGCAAGATGGGCACCCAAAAAGATAGGGGCGCGCAAGTATTGAAGGTCGCGCAAGTCCTACGGCGGCGCGCAAGTATTGGTCGCGCAAGTATACTTGCGCGACATAAGGGATACTTGCGCGATTTTCAACCAGAGTGGAATTACTTGAGCGACTCTTTATTAAACCCTTTCTCATCCTCTTGAGGTTCTTCCAGAAGAGGGACGCGCAAGTTATATTGAAGGAATTAAGTCGGCGCGCAAGTGTTTGATAAGTTTCAACACTTAGGCCTTCCTTCTTCCCTTTAGATCTTCCATTCTAGGTAAGAAATTACCTTAGAAGTGTTCTGGAAGCTTTGAGAAGAGACTTGGGCGTCGGGAGCTTTGATCCGAGTTTCTGGGAAGAGATCCTCCCGAATGGGGGGCCCACAGGGTCTATTTATAGGCAAAAGAAGACCCCGGGCGGTTACTGGGCGGTTATCAGATCTGTCGCGCAAGTCCCTTGCACGACCAGGATGGGTCGCGCAAGTATTGAGGCGGCGCGCAAGTACACTTGCGCGACCACGATGGAACTTGCGCGCTACATGGGCAATGTTCTCCTTTTCCATCCCTTTGTCGATTTTTGATGTTTCTTCAAAGGATTAATCACTTTGAGCTCAGATATTCCCTTTTCCGAACTTTAGATTCCGTGACGAAAGGAGCGTCAACAAAAGTCCCCCCTCAGAGTTGGATCCGGAGAGAAATGAGGATTTGACTCTGAGGAAATCGAATCCCTCCAAAGGAAAAGGGAGTGCGCGCAAGTCTTTCAAGGCGCAGAGGGCAGCGCACAAGTGTGCTGGAACTCGACTTTTATTCAGATTTCCTTTGTCTTTTGTGTGGGCAGTTTAAAGTCATGCACTCCGGACATAAAGGGGCTAATGTTTAAGGTCGAAATAGCTTTGACCGAAAAATGGATTCAATTCCTTGATAATTTATCTGAAAACAAATTACCATACTCAAGTATGAGAGAAAATATGTAAACTATGACTTAAGAATATTTGAATCTGAGGAATGATATGAAAAAGAGCTAAATAGCATTAGAAGAAGTAGTTTCCAAGAATGAAGTTACTATTATTTAACAAAACCCGTTAGGGGGTTGAAATATGCAGGGCCACCTATGGGCATTGGCTGCATAGTCAAATAAAATAGCATCTTTTGGCTGACAAGTCTGTTATGTGGACTGTTTATGCAAGGCCACCTATGGGCACGTGCTGCATAGTTAGGCAAAAGAACTCTCAGAAATTTACTTTCCTAGTGCTAAAAGCCAGTGAAAGTTTATGGAGATTCAAATTTTCTAAAGCATAGAGTTTGTTATATGGAAAGAGGTACTTGAATATGGAGAAGATATTTTCAAACAAGAATATCGAAGAACTGGATGAATATCACTCCTACGAAGGTCTGACCCAAACGTAGGGAAGAAGAATAAACCATAGACTTGAATACTTTCAGATCATGAAAAAGGATATGGGACAAATACGTTAAGGATGGCTATTTTTGCGGATCCCTACATACTGTCGTTTAAGACAAATAAGGACAAAAGAGGCATTCTTCCCAAGAATGAAGTTACTATTATTTAACAAACCCGTTAGGGGGTTGAAAACATGCAGGGCCACCTATGGGCATTGGCTGCATGGTCAAATAAATAGCATCTCTTGGCTGACAAGTCTGTTATGTGGACTGTTTATGCAAGGCCACCTATGGGCACGTGCTGCATAGTCAGGCAAAAGAATTCTCAGAAGTTTGACATTTTTGTGACCATAAGTCATGAAAAGGGTTATGAAGATCTGAAAATATTTAAGGTTAGGATTATAATACATAAAGATGGGTATTTTCCAATGTATATAGAGATACATAGGTCAATGAAAACCATAATCATGTTGTGGCTGGGTCCTGAATTGAAACTTGGACTTCACTACGTATCTCATAAGAATGAGAATCAAGCCATACGTAGTTCTTGAAATGCAGTTTAACGTCGTGCAGGACGAAAGGTTGAGTGATCTTAGTTTTTGGGGTCATAGAATTCGGACCATAATAATGAATACACAGTGTGTGTTTTCATGAGGACTTTTCAGTCAAGGGACTGAAAGTGAAATTTGGGGTTAGGCCCAAAAGACTTGGGACTGGATTCGAGGGACACTCGAATGTTCCTACGTATCCCATAAGGATGGGAATCAAGTCCACGTAGTTCTAGAAACTACCCTTTGTACAAATTTGGTTCGTACATGTGAAGGGTGAAAAGGGACTTTAGTGCAATGATGGTTTTAACCTAAGATAAAAAGTTTAGGCATTACCATGTATGTACGTAGTCTTTTTTGAAAATGAAAACCATGATTGAAAAAGAATCAATGTTAATAATGGTTCCTTCTCAAATGAGGAAATCAAAGAATATTGTAGTTTATTGTCGTACTGGACAAAAGTGTTGTATAGTTTAACGTCATATAACAAGGACGAAAGTGAATCAATGTAAAGATATTGATTCCAAGGGTGGTTTCATAAATCATCATCATATGAGATTGTGGTGAACCAATGTGAAGAGATTGTTTTTGGGCTTGAACCTTTGGGAGGTTGCCTACATACCCAGCCTGGAGGGCAAGGATCAAAGTCTGTGTAGTTCAATTAAAGAATGAATTAATGATCAAATTGTTCTTGTGGACAATGATCTAAAAAAAATGTTGTTGGGACTTACACATGGTTAGTGGCCCAAAGGGAGTGTTATGGTTGATGTTTGCTCTAAGCTCACGTGAGTCATACTCGGTGTGAGAAACAAGAGGTAATAACAACCTTAACGATGCACAGTTTAATGTCATGTAGGACATATCAAGGATTTTCTGTACAGTTTAGCGTCATGTAGTTAGGACGATGGGGACAATACAGTTTAACGTCATATTGGACGAAAGGGGGATTGTGCAGTTTTAATGTCATGCTGGACTTTTGATGATTATATAGTTTAACGTCTTTCCGGACGTGAGGGACTTTTATACAGTTTAGCGTCATGTAGTTAGGACGTCACAGTTTAACGTCTTGCTGGACATATTTGCAAATAGTTTATGGTCGTATACATGGACCAGGAATGATGCAGTTTTAAGGTCATGCTGGACTGTTTATGGAACTTTTTCACAGTTTAATGTCATGTGGGACGAAGTTGCAGTTTAAAGTCATACTGGACCATTGCTGTATAGTTTTAGCGTCATATAGCAAGGACGAACTGAGGCTGTACAGTTTAAAGTCATGTAGCTAAGACTAAGGTGAATCAATATGAGGATATCAGTTCTGATCTTTTTACAGTTTATCGTCATGCTGGACGTTGGAAGTGCCACACAGTTTAATGTCATGTTGCTAGGACACAATATAGTTTAATGTCATCTCGGACAGAATACAGTTTAGTGTCATGTAGGACAATAAGGGACTTAACACAGTTTAACGTCATGCTGGACGATGAAAGTGCCACACAGTTTAATGTCATGTCGCTAGGACAAAATATAGTTTAATGTCATCTCGGACAAAATATAAGAACTTTTATACGGTTTATTGTCATGTAGGACAAAATCAGGGACTATGCAGTTTAAAGTCTTGCAGTTAGGACTATTGGTGCTGCACAGTTTAGTGTCATGTTGCAGGGACATAAGTGCGAATAGTTTAAGGTCATATGCACGGACCATACAGTTTATCGTCATGCTGGACGTAGTTGTAGTTTAAGGTCATACTGGACCAAGTTGTAGTTTAAGGTCATACTGGACCAAGTTGTAGTTTAAGGTCATACTGGACCAAGTTGTAGTTTAAGGTCATACTGGACCAAGTTGTAGTTTAAGGTCATACTGGACCAAGTTGTAGTTTAAGGTCATACTGGACCAATTTGTAGTTTAAGGTCATACTGGACCATTGCTGTATGAACCAATTGTAAGAGTCTTGGTTTTGGGAACAATATTTTGTGTTTATACAAAATACTTCTTCAGAAATCTGGCATTAGTAGGAGTCGTGATGTCTTCTCCATCCATTGAGATTAAACAGAACCAAAGATTAACTCTTCGTCTGATAAAGACTCTGCCTGATTAGCCTGTTTTAGGCTGTGCCGTTTGGTGGGACGGTGCCCGTGACATTGAAGTAGATGGCATGAAATCTGCCAGAGTCAAAGACAATTTAGGCTTTGATGCATACTCATCTTCTTCTGATTCCTCTTTCTTCTTTGAATTACGCTGTCCTTTTGAGGATTTGTCCTTTGATGGAGGCTTTACTGCAGCTTTTGTAGGAGACACAATTGGTTTCTTCAATTGTGTTCGCAAAATGGAATGAGTCCGATTGATTGTCTTTCTGACCATCCAATCATCATATTTTTTCGCAGTTTTGCTTTTGACTTCCTGCCACTCGCCTCCTTCCTCTGGATCTGTAGCGGTAATACACGCTACATGAGCTGAAGAACCCTTCAATTTGACTTGTCCCAAGTCAACCATCTTTTGTAGGAGGTCTTTAAAGACAAAACACTCCTGGATGGGATGTCCCAACATTTGATGAAAGGGACAATAATTGGGACGGTCTTCATCTCCTTCCTTGTTTGGTCTCTTCGGCACTGGTAATTGAACCAAATTATTTTCCAGAGCTGAAATGAAGTAACCAGGAACTTGCTCACTTCGGAAAGAGTATGTTTTACTCTTCATATCCTCAAATTGTTTTCGTCGTTGATCTTTTTGATCATTTGGACGAAACAGCCTTTGTTGTTGGCGTTCAGGAGGTGGAGCCCTTCGAGAAGATGAAGGTTTTGAAGTAGAAATAGGTACAGGTGCCTGTTTAAGCATAACTGTAGCAGTTTCTGCTTTACCCATTCTTCTTCCTGGAGCTGATGGAATTACACGAGATTTAACCTTAGCCTGCATAAGGGAATCTTCAATCTGTTGAGCGATTGAAGTAAGGTCTCGAAACCCTCCTGTGTATTTCACAGGGATCAATGGAGTGCGTAATTCGTCACGCAAATTTGCCACACAGATTGGCAATAATTCCTCCTGAGGGAGTGATAAACTCAAGGAATACGTTAATCCCTTCCAACGAGCAGTGAAATCAGAGACTCTTTCATTCTCCCTTTGCTTGCAGTTTGTAAGATCGAAAACTGTCGTTTTTGGAAAAGTTGAGCTGAACTGAAGAAGGAATTTTTGACGAAGATCCTCTCATCCGATGACTGACCGGGATTTCAAGCTTGTATACCAGACAAAAGCTGGTCCTTGCAAGGTTCGCACGAAGCATCTGAGTTTCACTGCTTCTTGTTGTTCTGGAGTTCCCATCATAGGATCACAACAAGACACGTAATGCGTCAAATGTTGTTCAGGGTCGCCTGATCCATTGAAAGTAGGGAAAATAGGGTTTCCAAAACTGGATGGAGGAGAAATTGAATCTACCCATTCAGGGTAAACTTTCTTTTCAGGTTGAACTTGCGCCCGTTTCCCTTCCATAGTTTCTAACCGAGCTGTTAATGACTCAATAGTAGTTATTAACTTTTGAGAAACGTCAGGTTGAACTTGGTTTTGGGTAGGTGCAATGAATGGAGCTTGGACAGCCGTGGAGGTTGGTGCTGCAACTAATGGTAGTGCTGCCAACCGTTGTTGCGTTTGACCCGTAGGATTAGACCTCTGTGGGTGTACTGATAAAGGAGGATATTCCTGATCCATCTCAGTAGTTACAACAAATTCCTTCGGCTGTCGGACTTCAGCATTCTTAAGAAGAAGACTACTCTGAAGTAGTTCTGCATTCAACCTTCTTAATTCTTTCATTTCTTCCTCCTGTTGTGCAAGCCTTTGCTCTAATGAGAGCGATTGACCTCCTTCAGAGGAAGGGTGAGAAGTAACCTGATTCTTTCCTTTCCCCTTATTGGATCCTTTTCGGAGAGGGGGAAGTGGGTTACTTGAAGGAATACCCAAATTTTGGGTAAGCCTTTGATTACGTGTGCGCACACCTTCTTCATTTAGGTCTGTGTGCGCAACTTCTTGAGCAGGAACCTCTTCATCTGATCCCTCTGATTGAGCCTCATCTGGTGAATCAGCAGCAACGGCAGTGATGACATTAATGGATGCATATTTCATGAAATCCTTTCTATCAGCATTTCTATGATATTGTCTCCTTTTATGTCCATGATAAGACATGACATTCCGTTGACTTGACCCCTCAGGAATTTCTTTGTGAACCGTCACTTGGAGAGAATCTCCTGACATCTTGGCTCTTCGTTCCTCTTGAGGCTTATTCCCTAATCGAGAGAATACTGACTTTCTCTGAGGGAGGGATTGAAGATTTGAAAAAGTCCCCAGTCCGGTGGACTGGGGGTGTTCCTGTTGCTTCTGCTCAACTCCTCGAATCCCATTCGTTGATTCTGAGGGTTGGGTTAGAGAAGTCCCCAGTCTGGCAAGCTGGGGTGTCTCTTGACATGCTATGTCTGAGATCTTCTTGAAATCTCTCTTGATCTTGCGGATCTTAGTTCGGAAATTAGCTGGATGCATTAACCTGTATCCACTTTTATCACCTGGTTCAACAGACCGTTGGATGATTTCCGAAACTTCTGTCATTTGATGACGTGTTTGCTCCAGACGAGAGGCTTGCGCTATATTCTCTCCTGCTTGATGTAGGAGCAATTCAACAACCTGTTCTCTATATACTTGATTTTGAGAGGAACTAGTTGAAGCTTGATCTCGAGCAAGATTTTGATTATGAACAAAGCCCATTGACTGTGGCCGGCCATGGGCAATAACATTGCATGAGACCATTTTCGGCGGGCTTTGCTGACCGGAAAGCACTGTGAAATGTAGTGCTCCGTGAATACCCCATCCTCTGATATGAACATTAGATGGAGCATTGGAAATTAACTGACGCAATTTTCTCAGCGCGCCAAGGCATGAACGTTGAAGGGTTCTCTGTTGCTTTTCAGCCTTCGGATACCGAGAGACTGATAGAGATGCCAAATCAATCTGGCGTTGTAACCCTTCTATTATCTTAAGATGATTTTCATATTCATCGTAAGATAATACCTTCTTCTTTAATTGACAAAGAGTTTTCCATATGTTAAGACGAATATCATGGATTCCATCATCCGTCAACATCTTTGGAATGTCATACTGTGAATCAGCCAAAGGCCAAAACATGACTGGTACTTCACCTTTTGCCAGTTTTTTCCTCATGTTCAGCATTTCCTCTTTATCATTAAATGAAGATTCTTCTACCTGTTTGGACCAGAGTTGGTGTTTCCTTGTTGCTTCATTGGATTCAACAAGATTGGTAGAGGAATCACTATTCATGCTGGAAGATGAATGACCTAGGGAAGGTTCGGAGAATAACCTGAACCCCAAGCTATCTTCTGATGGAGAAAGAGTTTCACCTGCCGATAGTAAAACTTCAGACATGACTGGTTTTACGTTTGCAAGTGCCTCGAGATAGGAGGGCTTTCTCGTTACTACATTGCCTTCTGAAGAATTTTCGAGACAATGTGAATCACTACTGCGGAGAGGAATTTCGCAGCGAAGTTCATCACCATGAGGAGGACCTTCATGATGGGTTACAGCAAAAGATGATATCTCTTGCTCCTTGGTCTTCTGACCACACAGAGGGTTCCTGTGGTTCTCATCTGAAGAGGAAACTTAAAGATTGACCGAATTTTCATGAAGCAAGTCTTCATGAGGAAGTGTCTGTTGAAGACCTTCGGGATTAATGTTCCTGTTATTGGGAACTGAGGGAGTAGAATCTTGAATTCCGACAGATAAATGTCTGAGGGCTTCAAGAACTCCAGCATCGAGCAAGGCCTTGTTGCAGATTGGCCTTTGATCTCCTGACTGTGCTGGGCGGATCTTTTTCTTAGATGCCTTCTTACTCGCTTTAGAAATCACTTGATGACGAAAGTGATTGCTCTGAGCAGGTGTATGTGCCTGATCAGGAAAGATGGTCAGGTTAGGCTGACGATCATCGCTCAAATCAGATGTATGTGCCTGACTTGGTTGTCCATATGATATGGGGGAGTAGGCCCCACAACCCTCTTGGACTGGAACAGATGTGTGTGTCTGTTCCGGAGTGAATTGTTGATGTGTCACTCCACTGCTAGGGATAGATTTATGTGTCTGTCCCTGAGATGATGCTGAAGATGTTATGATATCCTGGCAAGCATCCAGAATATGAGCAGGAATTTGCTTCTGCTCTTTCACCATTGATAAAATATGCTTGGTGACTTCAGCCGCCGGAACAGGGATATACGTCCATTCCGGGCTTGGAGTAGGTGTATGTGCCTGCTCCTGTCCTCCTTTTCCTGTCAGTGAATTCTGACAGTACTCAAGTGTGGAGGCAGAGAGTTTAGTCTGCCTCCTGTTTGTCGTCGGGACTTTCCGACTGACTTCTCCGGGTGCTACCAAGCGAGACTGTTGGTAGACTTGATTAGTATTAGCAGGTGTATGTGCCTGCTGATTACACTTCGCCAAACGCTGTTGACGAGATCCATCATATGTAGTCAGACAAGCCTGCTGACTAACTGCTGATGTATAAGCAGGTGTATGTTCCTGCCTATGGTACTCCGCCGGAATTGCCTGGCGGGATCGGCTTGATGCTGCCAGACGAGTCTGCTGGACAGCGGGATTAAAACGGGCAGGTGTGTGTGCCTGCTCGTTGTTTGCCACCAAGTTAGGTTGGTGGACTTCTCCGGAGATGGCAGGGATGACAACCTGCCTATTATTAACCGGATTCCGTCTCTGGTGATTCATCTTGCCTGCTCGGGTTCGAGGAACCTGAGCTGAATGCCTGGAGCCGGTACCCTCATCATGTTGAGGGTGCACTACCGCACGAGTCTGGCGGCGATTGTTGATGGGAGCCCTTGAGAAGGACTCCTGTCTCTTTGAATTAAGGTCCCGCGGGACCTGCTCATTCACTTCCTCAGAATAAGGGAGTGAATGGAAATTGCGTTCCGGGGATAACGACCCGAAACGGTTGGAGACGGTAGTCAGCACCGCCTGCTTCTTGATTGCTGGTCGCCGTTGTCCGGACGACCAGGTAGAATTGTTAACTTGGAGGGCTTGACGAGCGGCCTCCAGAGTTGGGATAGTACCGTTACGACGGTACTCCTTAACCAGTGCATTTGAAACACAGCGTTGAAGACGCTGAGTTGGTGATGTCATCCTCAGAGCGGATGACGTTCCAGCAGGAGTAGCAGCATTGGTTTTCATGGCAGCAGACCTCACAGTAGAGGTGTTCTTAGCAGCAGTATTCACAGGGGTGAATTTAAGGAAAGCCTTTTTTTGTAGAAGATCTTGAAAAAAGAGTGCCTTTTCCATATAACAGACATAATCAAGATGAATCCGGCTACTGCATCTTTTGGATGATCATATGTCAATGATTGCCTTGTTGGCCCAAGGGGCCTAACATCTAAGAAGAACATCACTTTAACTTGGTTAAGGATTCACGTCGGGTTCACCATTTTTTGTTTCGCGCGGAATCCGGGGATGACCTCCTGGACGGGAGATTCAAACGTTCCGATCGGTTTCTAACGGGTTTGTTCGTAGAACCGGAAACATCCAATGATTCCACATCCGTTTGGACCTACTTTCCAAAGGCAGGCGCTCATTAGCTTGTGGGCTAATGAGGCTTAGAAATTTGCATTGGTCGAGAGGATGGGAGGTCGGACTCATCACACCTTTTTGAGGGGAATTATTGTCTACTCCGGGACTCTCTTTATAGATTTAAGTTAAGTTCGTGAATCCTTATTACATTACCAAGTATAAAATGAGCTTTCCTTTAGTTTTAACAATCAATGATTAAATATGCAAGAAATTTAGAGAATCTTTTATATGTATTCGAGGTTCTTCATCAATATAGAATCATCTATATTTGTTTAGAGATTCTTGGTCAATGGTATCCTTCAAAACATTTATATAAAAGTCTCTTGGTCATTTTGATGACCAGGCTGGTTTTAAAGGCACTCAGTGGGGAACTTGAAGTTTATCGTCATTCAGAAGGACAGAGATTATTTCAATGTTGGGATCGAACCCATAAATGGGCTACCTACGTATCCTTTGTTTTGAAAAAGGAATCAGAACCCACGTAGTTCGAGGAATGGGATATGATGTTTTATGATCGATGGCTCAAAGATGAATGTCATAATTACTTTTACACTCTAAGCTCACGTGAGTCATGCTCGGTGTGAGAAACAAGAGGTATTGGTAAAATTTAGACAATTGTGCCATAAAAGATGCAATCATAAGAATTTGTTTTGGGGCTTATGTATAGATGACTGCCCAGATAGGCGAAGGTTTAGGATTTACTTTTAGGAAGAAAATCCATGAACAGGGTCCACAAAGTTATATGTGCTTCATGGAGATTTGAATACTCTAATCTTGGGGCTTACTCCTAAGGAGGATGCCCAAATTAGGAGGGGACTTATGATTGGGTTTTATTCCTGAAAAGGAAACCCAAATCAAAGGGAATTTATGACTGGTTAAGAGAAATTTTAAGAGACTTGTGGCTTACTCTTAAGAAAGATGCCCAAGATTTATGACTAGGACTTATTCCTGAGAAGGAAGCCTAGGTTAGGGGACTTGGGGCTTACTCCTGAAAAGGAAGCCCAAGGTTATGACTGAGTCTTATTCCTGAAAAGGAGACCCAGGTTAGGGATTAAGGTTTGGGGCTTACTCCTGAGGAGGATGCCCAAGATTTAAAGGACTTGATTGGGGCTTATTCTTAAGGAAGATGCCCAAGATTTATGACTAGGACTTATTCCTGAGAAGGAAGCCTAGGTTAGGGGACTTGGGGCTTACTCCTGAAAAGGAAGCCCAAGGTTATGACTGAGTCTTTTTCCTGAAAAGGAGACCCAGGTTAGGGATTAAGGTTTGGGGCTTACTCTTGAGGAGGATGCCCAAGTTTAAAGGACTTTGATTGGGGCTTATTCTTAAGGAAGATGCCCAAATCAAAAGGTTTTATAACTGGGGATTATTCCTGAAAAGGAAACCCAGGTTAGGATTCTCTCATCTTAAAGGATGAGGTTGAATGAATGAACTCTCAATCTTTTGTGACATAAAGATGTTTAAATCACTAGGTTTTGAGAGATATTTCACATAATTCCTTTCAGATAAGGATGTCAAATCAAGAAATCATGCCAAAAATGGCTTTGAAGAGTATCTTGAAGACTGAATCTTGAATAGGAAGAGTGAAATGGCTTAAGAGGGGTGAAAAAGGGCAAGATGGGCACCCAAAAAGATAGGGGCGCGCAAGTATTGAAGGTCGCGCAAGTCCTGCGGCGGCGCGCAAGTATTGGTCGCGCAAGTATACTTGCGCGACATAAGGGATACTTGCGTGATTTTCAACCAGAGTGGAATTACTTGAGCGACTCTTTATTAAACCCTTTCTCATCCTCTTGAGGTTCTTCCAGAAGAGGGACGCGCAAGTTATATTGAAGGAATTAAGTCGGCGCGCAAGTGTTTGATAAGTTTCAACACTTAGGCCTTCCTTCTTCCCTTTAGATCTTCCATTCTAGGTAAGAAATTACCTTAGAAGTGTTCTGGAAGCTTTGAGAAGAGACTTGGGCGTCGGGAGCTTTGATCCGAGTTTCTGGGAAGAGATCCTCCCGAATGGGGGGCCCACAGGGTCTATTTATAGGCAAAAGAAGACCCCGGGCGGTTACTGGGCGGTTATCAGATCTGTCGCGCAAGTCCCTTGCACGACCAGGATGGGTCGCACAAGTATTGAGGCGGCGCGCAAGTACACTTGCGCGACCACGATGGAACTTGCGCGCTACATGGGCAATGTTCTCCTTTTCCATCCCTTTGTCGATTTTTGATGTTTCTTCAAAGGATTAATCACTTTGAGCTCAGATATTCCCTTTTCCGAACTTTAGATTTCGTGACGAAAGGAGCGTCAACAGAGGTATTTACAATCTTTTTTTATGTTTACATTTTCCATGAGAGCTTGATGGAGGATTATTATCATGTGTTCCTGAACCCACAATAGGTTTCTATGTCAGTTTCATATTACTCATCTAACTTTATAGAGCTTCAGTGAATTTCACATATCTATACCACTAGTGATCCTGTGAGGAATATTTATTTTGAGGATGGGATCAAGAATCTATTTTGATCTTAGGTGAACAATTTTTATTTTTCTAAATTATCTGATATATTAAACTAGGAACTCATTACCGAATATATATCTATGTAATCTAGATATCTAGACTAATGTGGACTAACTTATCAACCAAGTAGTGTTGTATCTAGTGGAGGGAAGAATTTCTTTGATACCTCAATAGAGGGAAGTACCATTCCAAGTGCACATACTTGTAGTTTTATAGCTTTTTCCAATGTAGAATGCTAGGGCATGAGAAAAATCAATGATAGAGGAACCCATTTGATTGATTGTCATGTAGAAAGATGGGTTATATACATTGTTTTTGTAGAATATTACCTCTAAGAGATATTGATGGATGATCAGATATAAATCCAAGTTCTATAGTCGGATCCAGAATTTCATATCAGGCTAGGAGTTGAAGTGATATTTGGTGACCAGGATAACAACATGGTCATGGCCAGGGGAGCTAGAAACTAGTTTTGCAGCATCAACATAGAAAGCATGATATGGTAAGTAATGTTTTTTCTCAAGGCCAAAATACGGTCTAGGTTTAGGTAGTGTAGAATGTGATGAGGGAGTAGAGTCCCAGACCTAATAATGTCCAAGGGATGATTTTGTAAGAATCACTATTGGAATCAATATTTTTTTGATAAATTCAATTTGAGATATTTTTTATGCATATATCATATAATGACTTGGTCTTATGATTTAGTAATATTGTGGGGTGATGATTCTTGGAACCTGTTTTCGTATATGTTGTGAGAGTGTATGCCAATGTTGGGATTTTCCTCTTGAGATAGGTGGCTATTGATTTTTATGGAACCTCTTTTTCCTCAATAGAGAGATAATTGATTTCATCCCTAATATGAATTGGTTGGTCCCCAATCATCATTATGTGGATTTATATCATTATAGGGCATTTTTCACGTCACTAGAGGGTGGTACTTATTATCACAATGGTGAATTGGATGTCCAAGCTTGTAGATATGAACTAGAGGTTATTTGGATAAGAGGAGTGATAAAACATTTTTCTATCATTTATTTGGATGACCTATGATTATATCATGATGATATTCTTCCTATAGTGTATCATTTTAGGGATGTTATTTCAGAAAAATTTTCTTTTTTAAGGTTGAAGTAGAGCTATCTATTGAACTGATTCTAGGATCTGCACCACTATCTATTCCTATTTACAAGATGGACATTAATGAGTTATCGTAACCTAGTAGATAACAATAAGAATTAGAAGCTAAGGGTTTTATATGAACAAATCCTTATCATTGGGGATCACTAGTCTTATTAGCCAAAAAAATTGGATCAAAACATTAGGATTTGGGTGGATTACCATAATTGAATTAGATTACCGTGAAAAAGAATTAAACTTTTCCTTGTATTGATGTCATCCTCAATAAACAATAAAGATATTAGGTTCCTAGAAAATTGATTTGATATTGTGTTATCACTAGGGGAATGTG
Organism: Viscum album; assembly: GCA_963277665.1. Taxonomy (NCBI): domain Eukaryota; kingdom Viridiplantae; phylum Streptophyta; class Magnoliopsida; order Santalales; family Viscaceae; genus Viscum; species Viscum album. Next base: position 543,537,586 of record OY728132.1, read on the forward strand.
TGACCATCAAACATAACTCATGCAGATTTCCATAGAACATATGAACATTATGTGTAACTTTTTATTCCATTCATTTTGAACAACATTCCCACGATTTTCATGGATTTGAGGAATCATGTTTCCAATGATATATGGATTCTTTTGCGGTAGTACTCTTAGTAGATATCATAGTGTCTTATAAAACTCAAAAAGATCATGTCAAAAATCTTGACGACGTATTGAAAACCTAAAGAGTGAATTAGATGTATGAAATTTTAAAAAAAATGATACTTTTGGATTGAAAATATAACTTCCTGTGTCATATAATTTATGAGTAAGGAGTATCATTTGAACCAAAGAAGTTGAGAACTATAGTTACCTGAGATAATCCCAAGAACATCATTGACATATAGAGATTATTAGGGATTAATTATTATTATAGGTTATTTATTTATAACTTTTAACACTATGAAACACCTATCATGGGACAAAAAAAGTGTGGAATAAAGAATATATGGTTATAATCACGTGCGCCAACCTTTAAAAAGTTTAATGGGAGACTGAATTTAGTGCTAATTTTTATTTTTCTACAACTCTATAGAAGCTTTGTAGTTTATTTTTATGCATCGGGTATTGGGATAAAAATATTTTTGATTTAGTATGATATATTTGTTTCATATAAGTATCATCAACAAATCCAAAATGAGAGGAATTACCCAAAACATGATCTTTAATTATAAGTTTTTACCTATGATTGAAATTGATAAAGACATTATTTTCTTAAAGAATAGTTTATGGTGTTTAAACACCAAAAAATACTCTCAAGTAATTATTTATGTATAGTGACATATGTCTCAAATAGAGTAGGTGGGTTTAATACTAGAAGTCCTCCATTTTTTATCTTGTTAATATGCTTGGAAATGGAAATGTTGTAGCAGATTCCTTGAGCCAGAAGGCTCATATATAGGTAGTGTAGAAGGCTAGTAGTCATTGGTAGCTGATGAACCTATTCATTGAGATAAATTAAAATATATTAGACAATCATGGTTAGTATAACCATGTATCTATAATAGTGGAATCTTTACTTATAATTAGATTAAAGATGAAGTAGTTATCTAATTCTAAGGGCTTAGTCAAAATAGATTACTTTCTCTTATGTTAAGGACTCACCACTATGATAGATATTTGTAGAGGATGAGGTCATGTGCATCCATAGACATGTCTGGGATTCTATATACAACTGGGGGAAGCTGATGAGATAGTTTAATTCTTAAATGTGGGTAGTACATATCAGTCTTACCAAGATGTATTTTGGCTTATGCCACCAATATATGTGGTTGGGTATGAAAAGGAAGATAGTTGGATTGGATATTTAGTGTTCTAACAGTCAGTAGGTGAAGGAAGAACACTAGTGACTAGAAGGTATTATATATAAATTGTCCATTCCTATGTGTAAATGGGATGATTTTATCATTAAATTATTTTTTTGGATTACCAAGATCTCCTTGATATAATTATGAAATACTGGTGATCTTTGATAGGATCTTGAAGGTCTCTCACCTCATACTTATTAAAATGACCTTTTCTAGGGATGATCTCAAAAGTATCTATATTCATAAGATCATGTAACTTTATGTAGTTCCATGTTCTATCATATCAAACCAGGATTCTTACTTCACATAATGATTCTAGAAGGGGTTATAGAGGGAACTCGGTTCATAGGTTATTTTTTGTACAACATATCACCATCAGAAAAATGGAATTTCTGAGTGTATAATATAGGTTTTGGAGAAAACTATTTGAGATAATGTCCTTGATTTAAAATATTATTTGGAGAAACACTCAACTCTATCTATGTTTCTAAATAATAATATATTCATGTGATTAAATAGATAGATCCTTATGAGGCCCAATACAGTAGGTAATTTTTTTCACCATTATACTGGTTAGAGGTTGGTTAGGTACCAATACGTGAACCTCATCTAATTCATGGGGATTTGAAGGATGTTATGTTGTTTATCATGAAAATGTGAATGTATTGGTCTAGGAAGAAGTCATACTCTGGCTGTCACCATTGAACACTATAGTATGTGGTAGGGAATAATGTTTTTTATGAGTTTCACCATTACATGGGAGTGAACATATTTGGAAACTAGGAAATATTGAACACCATTATGTTAAGACCATAGATATTTTAGAGAGATTATTGATGGTAACCTATTAGTTTCAATTACCTCATAGGTATTGGGCCATCAATGATGTGTTCCCTATATCTTAGCTTCAATACTTAAATTCAAATAATCTCCATATTATTCATATAGATAATTTTTAATTGGAGGGAGGTGCATATTTTGAGGAGAACCATATCTATATTTTTAATAGGGGTACAATGGTTCTCTAAGGATGGTTAGTTCTTTTAGAATGGGTGCAATGGAATAATGATTGTGTACAAGAAGAGTGTTGGTAGTGAGAGGCTGAAATACATGATTTAGGGATAGAGTTGTTCAAGGATGACACATTACCACCATTCAAAGGGAAACTCAGGGGCGAGTTTCTATAAGTGGGATGATTGCAAGAACTGATTTTTCTTTAATGTTTGAAAATATTAAATTTTAGTATTATTCAATGAATTTATCCTAATAAAGTTCCTAATGAGATCACGAGAGTTTGAGGGGTGTCTATGGAAAGTACAGAGCCCATTTTCTTGGATTTTTTAAGAAATAGGTGGGACGTGTGATTAGTAGAAACCATGAAGCCTAGTCTACATGGTTGGTTAAGTAATGTAGGGTTATCTAGTGATCTTATATGGATAGAATGGGTTTTTTTAATCTTGTACCCATTCTATATGACTATGCTAGTGCTAATGACCTCTATAAAAATGATTTTTTCATATTTTCTGAAAAATTGTTAAATATAGGTATCAATCACATGCATGTGGTGTCTTGGTGAAGTGAATAGAATATGTTTAGTGTATGGTTTTTATAATGATAATTTCAAACCATGCATTCTTTAAAATTTAGTTAAAAAGATCATTTTAAACCACCTTTATATTCAACTCCCCCCTGTTTTCTCTTCTTGTCCGCACACAACAACTCCTCACATTTGAATCATATGACACACCTAATATATTATTTTCTATTTCTTCTCCATTTTTATCTCGATCAACCCACCATTCATCTAATTGGATTGCCACATAAAGTATAATTGATTCATTATCCTCTTCTCATTCTTTATCTTTTTAGTTGATTTCTAGATTCTTCCTTTTTCTTCTAATTTATGTCAAACTAGAGGCCGAAAATGGATAAGTGCTCCTCTAATAGCATAAGGTAGGTGGTCTACACCATTTACCATCATTTTTTGTCATTTAAAATATCTATATTTTTCTTCATGATGGAACTTCTTTAAATTTATCCTAAATTTATTAAATTATTTAATTATATTGTTAGAACATTAATGTGTTTCCCTTTTATCACCTATACCTAGTTAGAGGTAGTCAACCTCAACCCAAACCACCTATTAGGCATGTTTCTTTATCTACAATCTACTGAAGTTGCCCCTTTGGGTGTGTGAGCTTACCACATGATAGTGAGAGAATATTTTAAATTAAATGAGTTTGTTGGTGTCACACCCCTACCCAAAATTTGAAATTATTTTAATTATTCTTGAGTTTCAATTAAATTTTATTAGTTTTTGAGTTTTTTTTAAATAAATTGAATTAGAATTAAAATATAATTAACAAAAAAAATGAAAACCTAATCTAACTCCCTCACCCTTGGCTTGCGACACGACCGACCCCCCTTCCTCTGGTCGCATGACACCGGCCCCCCTCTATGCCTCTTACCTGCAGCAAGCCATCAATCGTGCTACTTCCGATAAACCTTCCCTCTATACGGCCTCTCCCTTGGCTCACCAGGTAAGGTCATTTCTCCCCCTCTACTCTTCTTTTGGCTGATTTCCCCCCTTTTCTGTAGTCTCACTTGTTCTAGCCAAACCCTAGGTCGGTGTTGACCTGGTTTTTGTGTTTTCTTGCATTTATAGGGTGTGCGGCGGGTCTTGTGGGTCATAATCATGCGGGTTTCGGCGTCTGACTCTGAAAGATAAGCGTTTCAGTCCAATATGGTTCATTATCCTTCATTTGAGGTTAATTTATTTTACCCTTTTGGTTATTTAGATAATTTTATTGTGTTTTAAATATTATTTGGGTAGTGAGAAGTGTGAATTGGTAATGTTTTACCATTTTTATGAGTTAAAAATTGAGTTTTTCAAAACAAATGGCTATGTGTTGTGCATATTGTGTTGTAATGTTTCATAAAATGTATTTTATGCCTTGTTTGAAAAGTGAAATATATATTTTCAAAGGCACTTGAGGTGCATATTTATTGGAAATTATTTTTAAATGAAGAGTGGAGTAGTGTTGGCATGTATTTTTTGTCGTGTATTTTTACGTATGAATTTTAGATTTTTTTAATTATAAAAATGGGATTTCTAAGGAATTTGTTAGGAAAGTGTATTTACTTTAGGTGTATAATATTTTTTTTATTATCGAAAGTGTTTTTTTATAAATTGTGTAAATGTATTATTATATTTTTTGAGTGATGCGAAATTCATTTTTGAGGGGTTTGACATGCTTGTGTATTGGGTTCAGGTTTTGTATAAAAAATTCGTTATGTTTTGTGTGAGCGTCTTATTGTGGTGTTTCATGAGAAGGTTTTGAGGTTATTTTGGTTGGCACAAACCTTGTTATAAGGGTAGATTAGTTAAGAATGATTTTGAAAATAGTTTTTAAAGGAAAATGAAATATTTGACATGTGAACTTATTTGTATTTTTCAATATCAATTGTTTATGGTTTTGAATTCTGAAAGTCATATTTTTAAAATGAACTTGGATTATGTAAGGTTTTAAAAAGGGTCTTGGCTCATGTCTTTGGTTGATTGCCTCAAACCTTTTTTATTGTTTCAATTTAATTTAGAGTTTTTGGTAATCTTTAATTCACTTTTTAGTTAATTAGATTGTTCGGGGGTCTTCTCAAAGGGTTGTACACACATACATAGGTATATATACCTATATATATATATATCCTCCTTTCACATATTACCTCATGGTGTGGGGAATATGTTTATTGGATTAAGGGGTATATATTTATAGTGGTGTATGTGTGCACAATTGTGGGGCGGTCTTCATCAAAGGTGTCAGGTGCCGAGTTGTTCGTCCTAGTCTTCTCCCTTTTGAGGTAGGTTTCCCTATGCATTTTCCTTTAATTTAAAGAATTATTGATTCCATGCATTTTTCACGTTCATTTTACGTTAGTTAGAAAATTATGGTTTTTAGAATAATTCTTGATTGTGAAATAAAGTAATACCCTCTATGTATTAAAATTTCAAGAAAATTGTTTTATTAAATGTGCTTATTAGTGTTCTAGAAATTCACATTTGGCCCTTATAAATGTGATACAAATTTAAATTGGTGAATTGGGTTTCTTAAATGGATTTCCAAGTGCATTCCTAGTTTCCAAAATAATGTGTGTGCGATTATTTAAGAAATAGTTTGGCTTGAGGAAAAAATAGTTTGAGGACCAGTTGGCACTTTTTTGGAGTTTGTTATCAGTATAAAACACTACTTGGATGTGGTCCCCTCTCTTTATTTGAGTTGTATATTATGGGGCTCCTCTATGTAGGACTCCCCTATGATCAATGGTAGAAAGGAGAGGGATATATTACACAGGGTGACTCATGGAGTTTCCAATGGTGCATTATTATTTTATATATTGTTATTGGATACTCGGCAAGCATCGGTAGGCCCACCACCTTTCTAAGTACCCGACACATACGAACCTGGAATATTGAGAGAATATTCTGAAAATGATTGTAGCACTGGTATGTTATGGTACTGACTAGTTCCCATAGTAGGCAGATATTTTTAGGTTCATTTTTATGAGATTTTCCATCAACCTTCCTGAGAAATGATGGTCGAGATTTTTGAGAATTTTGATTTCATCATGTGTTACATGTCAATAAGGATGAGCTCTCACATATTGGTGTCTTTTGGATTATTATCGATCTCATGGGTTCACCTATGTTTACTCTTTATTAGTTCTTGATTGTTGTGTGTGTGACTTGTATGTATAAATTCTTTCCATTTCCCCTGTAGTGAAACAACTGTAACATTTTCATGTGTAATGTTTTTTTTTCTGAAAAGTGATGTGTAGTTTCAATGTGGATTATGTAAAAAAATCTACAAAAAGTGTTTTATTCTCTTTGTGCGAATTGAAATGGTAAACATAACTTTCCTTTTGAAAATCCTAATGTATCACTAAAATATTGATTTGGGTTTTGAGAAATAAATAAGGGCAATGACTCGTACTGTTTTTTTTGACTAATATGTAGAAATCCATACTTTTATATATTGTAGTTCAAACCTAAAATTGATGATTCTTTTGTTAAAAATTAATGCATTTTGGAATAGATTACTTGGGCACACCTACTATGTATTAATACTCATGGATATACTTCATTCTTGTTTTTAGTATCATTTTTAGGTTTCAGTTTTATCTCAATTGTCGTGGGGGATGTTGAGTCATGGAATCAATGAGTGACCCTAGGGGTCATCTGGAGTTTAGTGTTCATCAGGCCCGGTTAGTTTTTTTTCCGTTCTTCGTTAGTTGTTCTGTTCAGTTTATTTATTTTTGGGTTTATTTATTATTATTATTTTTTCTCCGTTGCTTTTGTTTATTTATATTGGGATAAATCGTTCCCATATTTTATATAGGTTGTCAAGGTAGATGGAGTAGGATTTTCAGAGCTTGGGGTGTACATTCTGGGGAGTTTCTGGCCATCACTTTTTGGGCCGAACCTTGAGTTACCATGAGATGTTTGGTTTTCATGTTTTATTTGGTTCTTGTGGGTTTCTTGGTATTTGAGGAAATGAAAAGATAGTCAGGCCAGTTGTCTCAATGAGATCATAGGTCCTAGCATGCCATGTGGAGCCAGGGAAGTGGTCCTGAGTGACTCTATGTGATGGTGGTTTGATTGGAATATGGCCACCACCCATATGGTCAAGTAACTCATCGACACTAGTTTCCCCTGGTATATTGTTTTTGATCCTTTTGTGATTTTGAAATTTTTGAACTGTTGAATGATAGGATTCATTAAATTTTACTTAATGTTGGATGGGATGGTTTTGGGGTTTCTTTTTTAGATTTTAAAATGATGTTTGGTTGGACAAAATGATGATTGGCTGGTCATTAATGGGATTTCCAAAACCAAAACATTGAATCTTTTGAGAGTGAAATGGGTTGTTTGGAAATGGGTGTTATTTTGGAAAATGTTTTTGTGGTTTTTTTAAAGTTTTTGGGAAATTTGAAATTGGAAAGTGAATATGGAATTTGAAAATGTTTTTCTTTGATGATGATGTGTGGTGTTAAAATTTGTTGAGGTATTTTTAAAGTGGGTTGGAAAGTGACGATGTTTCTTTTATCCGACTCTTCATATTCATACGAGTGCTCACATATATGTATATGGATGTACGTATGTGGTGGGTGGATGTTTATTGGTATGTGTGGGTGAGAGCTTGAGCTATCATAAGAGTTTATATATGAGATCCTAAAGGGAATTCCAATAATAGGTGATTGGTTTGTAAGGCTTGTTATGTTTTCTGAAAATTTTCTTCAAAAAAGGGGATTTCAATTTTTAAAAAGACCTGAGTGTGTGATGTTGCCATTTTTTGTGTTTGATGTTTTCCTTTTTGGAATTTGGATTTGGTGTGTTGGAGATGTTATTGAAATCATGTTTTGAGTTTGTATTGTTGATTTTAAAATGAAATATGGAATTTTGACTTATGGTATGTTTTGATTTGGTTTCGTACTCCTTGTTTTCATGTTATGTTCCCACTGAGTTCAAATGGATTTGGAGAAACATCTGCATGTAGTACTGTCACCATGTGCCTTATAGTTGATCATGTTGGGCCTTAGACATCTAGTTTGACCATTTTAGATATGGAGTCTGGTGGTTCTCAATATTAAGAGCTCGTCTAAGGGTTCTGAGAGTCGATCCCTCCTCATTTCCCTGGGCAGCTGGAACCAGGGAAAGGTGAGAAATGGCTGTGAAATATTGAGGAGATCTTTTTTTGTCTTGAATCTCCTGAAGCTCTCAAGTTGGAGCTTTACACATTCACATTGGAAAGCCTAAGTTAGGAATGGTGGAAATCCGTTCTTCATGCCGAACCGCAGAAACATTACTCTTGGGAATGATCTAAAGCCTTGTTTATCCAACAGTATTTCCCTAATGACATGAAGATACTAATGGGTTCTTGGTTGTATGTTCTTAAGCATGGAAATTAATTAGTTCTGGAGTATAGTAAGAGATTTTTTGAGATCATGTCATATCTCCCAAACCTTTATAGGGATGAATTTTTGAAAGCCTGATTCATTAAGAGGGGGCCCCGATCAGAATTCATCACAGTTGTGCCTTCATTCCCTGATGATTATGAAGAATTTATGTGGCGGGCTGTTCAAGTAGTAACTGATTTAGCAGTGTCTAGCCTATTGGGAAGAGGCACAAAAAGGTTGTTGTTTTCCACCTCACCAGATTCATCCGAGAGGAGGTACTAGTTGTGTTTTCATTGTGGGAAGTCGGGGCATAAGAAGTCCTCATGTTGTGAAGTTCCTATTATCTGTAATACCTATGGAAATTTAAGTCATTTGAATAGGTTTTCCAAGGGAGCGCCAGGATGTGACATGGATCTCGATCCACTCCCTTAGAGAACCTTTTAGCTCAGTTGTATGAAGGTAGAACTAGTGCATTCTCAATCAGAAGCTTTTCTTTTGTTGAAAATTCCATTTTTGTTGTCATTAGTGAAATCTCTGGTGTTTTCTTCTTTTGGATGTGAAGAGTGTTCTTGTAGGTCCTTCTTAAATATTGTTTTAATGGGAATTTCTTTAGTGTTTTTAATGTTTCTAATTTTGAATGGTGTTGATTAGTGTCTAATGTTTGGTTTCTTTGGGTTTTTTTGCCTTCATTAGGATTCTATAGTAATTCCAGCTTATGAAATCAATGTTTTTCTAGAATCCTATTATAGTGGGGATACCATCATGGGATGAAATTCTAATAACTTCTAGGTGTTCTTGATGTAGAACATTCTTGTTTCCACTCTTCCCAACATCGATTATAGTTTTTGGTTGACTTGAATAGTGGGTCATGTAATAGATGCTTGCAGAGATCCTAAACATGCCACAACTAGTTTATTAGATGGTTTTTGTGTTAGGGGTTGGGGTGTTCCTTGTTGGGTTGTCCTCAGAAAAGAGTGAGTCTCTTCCTTATAATCTCTTTGTTGTTTGTTCGAGTTTTGTGGTCCTGTGTGACTTCTTTTGATGATGGTCTCGTAGTTTCTCTTTGAGAATTTGTTGTTTCAGGCTCTAACGAAAGTGAGTGTTGGTTATTTAGTCTTTGAGTTTATAGGTTATGCCTTGGTTGTAAATCTTCTTTTCTTTGGTTTTGATCAACTAAATCTATTAGGACTTTCTGGGGATGGAAAGTTTCATGTTGGGGAGAATTGTCACACCCCGACCCGATTTTCGTGGTTATTTTATTTATTCTCGAGTTTCATTTAAATTGTATTGATTTTTGAGTATTCTTATTTTTTAATTAAATCAATTGAATAAGAATTAAAAAAGAATAAATTAAATAACAAAAAAATGAAAACCTAATCTAACCCCCTCCCCCATTTCCTCACGACACGACCGACACCCCCCTCCTATGGTCGCATGACACAGACCCCCCTTTGTGCCTCCTACCCGTAGTGCGCCACCGGCCATGCTCCTTCCAGTGAATCTTCCCTCTCCACTGCCTCTCCCTAGGCTCACCAGGTAAGGTCTTCTCTACCTCTCTCCTCTTCTTCTGGTCGTTTCCACCTTTTTCCGTAGCCTCACTTGTTATAGCCGAACCCTAGGTCAGGGTTAACCTGGTTTTTGTGTTTTCTTCCATTTATAGGGTGTGTTGTAGGTCATTTAGGTCTTCATTATGTGAGTTTCGACATCTTCCACCGAAGGTGAAGCGTTTCGGTCTATTCTGGTTCATTCACCATCTTTTGAGGTTGATTTTGTTTATTCTCTTAATTATTTAGTTAATTTTATTGTGTTCTAAATATTATTTGGGTAGTGAGAAGAGTGAATTAGTAATGTTTCAACATGATTATGAGTTAGAAATGGGTTTTTTTTCAAAAAAAATGGATATGTGTTGTGTATATTGTGTTATAATGTTTCTTGAAAAGTATTTTATGCCTTGTTTGCGAAGTGCGATTTATATTTTCAAAGGAACATGAGGTGCACATTTTTTTATAATGTGTTTTTAATGAAGAGTGGATTAGTGTTGTCATGTATGCCTTGGGGTGTATTTTTATGTATGAATTTTATATTTGATTAGTTATTAAAAAGGGTATTTCTGGGGAGTTCTTTGGGAAAGTTTTTGTAATTTAGGTGTAACATCTTGTTTTTCTTCTTGAAAGGGTTTTTATAAATTGTGTAAATGGCTTATTATATTGTTTGAGTGATGTGAAATACATTTTTGAAGGGTTTGACATTCTTGAGTATTGGATTCGGGTTTTATATAAAAAATTGGTTATGTTTCTTGTGAGTGTCTTGGTGTGGCATTTCATGAGAATCTCTTGAGGGTTGTTTGGTAAGCGCGAACCTTGTTTTAATGTCACCAAATGAGAGGATGATTTTTGAATGATTTTTTGAAGGAAAATGAAATATTCGACATGTAAACATGATTTGTATTTTTCAATATCAATTGTAGATGGTTTTTAATGGTGAAAGTCATGTTTTTAAAATTATCTTGGATTATTTAAGGTTTTATTAAGGGGATTGGACCATGGATTTGGTTGATTTCCTCCACAAATTTTATTTTTTTAATTTAATTTAGAGTTTTTGGTAATATTCGATTCTTTTTTGGGTTAATTGGATTGTTTGGGGTCTTCTCGAAGGGTTTTACAAACATACATTGGTACACACACACACACACATATATATATATATCCCCCTGGCACATATTCCCTCATAGTGTGGGGAATATGTGTATTGGATTAAGGGGTATATATATAGGGGTATATGTGTGCACAATTGTGGTATGGGCTTGGTCAAAGGCGTCTGGTGCAGAGTTTTTCAACCTGGTCGGCTCCCTTTTGAGGCAGGTTTCCCTATGAGGTTTCCTTTAAATTAAATAATTATTGGTTCCATGCATTTCACACCTTTATTTTATGTTCGTTAGAAACTTATGGTTTTAAGAATAATTTCTGATTGAAAAATAAAGTAATACACTCTATGTATTCTAATTTCATGAATCTGTTTTATTAAATGTGCCTATTATTGTTCTAGAAATACCCTTTTGGCCATTATAAATCTGCTTCAACTTTAAATTGGTGAATTGGGTTTCATAAATGGGTTTCCAAGTGCATTCCTGGTTTCCAAAATGGTGTGCATGCGATTCTTTAAGAAATAGTTTGACTTGAGGAAAAAATCGTGTGAGGCCCGATTGGCACTTTTGTAATGTTATTTATCTCTATAAAACTCTTTCTGGATGTCTTACCCTCTCTTTAGTTGAGTTATATATTATGGGGGACTGTTGTATAGGACTCTATTGTGATCAATGGTAGAAAGGCGAGAGACGTATTCTGTAGGGTGACTTGGGGTGTTTCCTATTGGGGTTTATTATTATATGTACTGTGATTGGATGCTCCGCTGGCATAGGTAGGCCCGACCCCTTTCTAAATACATAAGACATAGGAAACTGGAATATTCATAGAATATTCTAAAAATGATTTCCACACTATTAGGTTATGGTACTGAACATTGGCCCATAGTAGGCGGATATATTTGGGTTTATTTCTATGATATTTTCCCTCAGCTTCCCTAAGAAAGGATGGCCAGTAGTTTTAAGTGTTTTGATTTCATCGTGTGTGACATGTCAATGTAGATTATGCCTCATGTATTGGTCTCTTCAGGATTATTCTCAATCTCTTGTTTTCACTTATTTCTACACGTTCTTATTACTGGAGTGTTGATTGTGTTACTTGTATATATAAATTCTTTCCATTACACTTTTAGTGAAACTAATGTTGCATTTTCATGTGTAATGTTTTCATACATGAATGTGATGTGTAGTTTTAATATGGATTATGAAATTTTTTTTCACAGAAAAGTGTTTTATTCTCTTTGTAAAAATTTAAAATTAAAACATAACTTTCCCTTTGAAAATGATAATGTCTCACTAAAAGATTGATTTGGGTTTAGAGAAATGAATAAGGGAAATGACTCGTAATTTTCATTTGACTAACATGTAGAAATCCTTACTTTTATATATTGTAGTTCAAACCTGAAATTGATGATTATTTTGTTTAATGAAATTCATTTGGGAATAGATTACTTGGGAACACCTATTGAGTTTTAATACATACACCATTACATAATTATTATTTTTAGTCTCAGGTAAAGGTTTTTGTTTGATCTCGATCACCTTGGGAAATGTAGAGTCTTTGGACCGGAAACTGACTCATGGGGTCATGTAAGGTTTAGTTTTCATTAGGTCTGGTTAGTTCTATTCTTTAGTTCTTGCTTAGTTGTTCTGGTCAGTTTATTTATTTTTTGGCTGCTTTATTATTATTATTATGATCCCCACTGCTTCTGTTTATTTATATTTGGTGAAATCATTTCCATAATCACTCTTTTGATGCCCTTGGAACTTGTCTCTAGTCCAGGAGGATCGGGAATGCCTCTCTGGCCTTGTCACGGGACGACTTCTGTGATCGGTTTAGGGTCGACCTGGGTTGGTTCATGACATTTGGAGATGTATTCACCTCTTTTCCCTATTATTAATTGATATGAAAAATGTTAATGGTTAGATTAAATGAAACATGAAATGAGATACATATCCTATTGGATTATTCATTTTTATATTGATGATTATAAGAGGGTATAAAAACTAACCAAGAATAGGTCATTTTATATTACTTTCCGGATGTTGGGAATCATTATATGGAACTAATGTCTTTAAAATTCATAGAACCAACTTCCTTATGATATGGCACTGACTAGAGTATCGTTTTATGGCACCTACATCCCCTATGTTTGATTATTTATGATATGGAACCAATTAGTGGAATCAAGGAATAGATCCTACAACCTCAATATATGTCTACATATTCAGATATAGGTATATGTTGTTATCACCTTGGGAATTGGCCCATTCAGGTCTAATACCATTCCAAGGAAAACATTGGATGGTTTCTTTGGTTTTGATGAGGTCACCCTGGTTATCACATTGGGATCTAGACCATGCAGGTCTGAGACTATATTTATATAGGGTGTATTTTGAGCCAATTAGTATCTATTGTTGACACTTAATTTATGTATATTTATGAATATATGTTTAAACCCTTTATTCTTATACCATGTGCAAAGAATAATTTATATATGTCATTGGAATGAAAAATTTACTTATTATACTGAAACACAATTATAGTTTATCTTCATAGGTTTGATTTGTTGTAGATTCCTTTGGTTTTTAGTACTAAGTATATCTCAGGCCCTATTCGAGATATCAATGGTACCAGAACAGAATTCATGATTATAGGTGGGGGAAAGGGAAATAGTCAAATAATGCATTCCAGATTGATTTTATCATGAGAGAATTGGAGCACAGGACTGGTCCTTAGATCAGGTTTCTACTAGATATTTTTTTTGTTGTCTATTTTTTCTTTTAAAACATGTATTATAATAGTTTCCTACTTAAATGTATTACTTTACATTTTTTATTTCTCCATGATACAATAATCATTTTATATATTGTTCAAATTTTTTATTGATATATTATTACTTTTTGGATGATTAATTTATATTATTCTATTTTTTGTTATTATGATTCCTTTATTTATTACATTTTTTCACCACTATGTTACTCTGATTATGATGGTATATTCTCACTAGAGTTCCACCATGGACCCTGGATACCTGTTAGAAGACTCTAGTGTAAGGGAATTATGCTTGAAGCCTTGTGACGAACTGACTCAGGGAACCACTTATTGAATTATGGGCCAGGATGTTACACCAGGGGCCAGGCACAATGACAATAATGTATAAATAGTATTACTTTGAGGAAAATGTCATAGACCACCTTCCATAGCTTAGTAGTACATTCCTCATCCTATACCAACCTTAGATCTATGCTAGAATGGGTGGGATTGATATTGGATAAAAATTCATGGGAAATATGTTATATTAGGTCATATAGAGATAACATCCAAGATGAAAAACAAAGAATAGAAATGAATTGAATTGATAGACAGAATAATGGTGATCCAACGTAATTATAAGAACTCTAACTATAGTTTTATTAAATAATACCATTCAAATACATGTATAGGAGAAGATGGGAGCTCTCTCATGTGTGCTGTTGTGTGAAAAAGAAAAGAAACATTGAAGAGAAAGGGTATAACGAATGAGGGGGAAATTAAAATTTCTATAATTTTTAAGGGTAAAAATGTTTGGCAACATGTTTTGAAAATCATGGAACCAACCATTCACATCTACTATCTTGGTTCACACACCTTGAATGGTATATGTTCATAGTTATAAAAACCACGCGTGAATCGTGGGTTCGACACTTTCCCAAATACCACACCCTACACGATCAAGGAACACAATTAAAAAAATCTTGCGCACACCATTCATGGTGAATCTTCAATTTATTATAGAGTTTGAATTTCCGTTCACACTATCTTTAATGGGTTTTACAACCACGATCCTCCCTTATAGAGCTGCACTATTGAGGTTCACGGTTTGAACTAACCATGCACTAATGTCCATATCTATTTTTATAAAAAACCTAAAATATGAGAACTAAAATAAGCCTGAACACTCCAAAAACCTCCATTAAACACTCTTATTTAGATAAAAAAAATATGTTTATACTTAAAATAAATGGTTTTGTGTCTCAATGAAATAATTTTTTCCTATAAAAATGATAATTTTCAGACATTATTTCTTCAAATACATTTGGTTTATTAAGTGATGTTTAATACATTTGGTGAGATATTATTAATCTAAAATTATTGTGTGCTATCAAGTGATATAATTGAAATTGATATTGTATTTTAAATGAAACCATGATCCACTTCTGAGAGAATAGTGGATTTAAAAGGCTATTTTAGTGGAGTTTATAATTTATTAACATTATTAGATGACTTCTTATCTTAGCATTGCATGAATCTGGAATAATAGGGAAAATATATCTAAGGTTAGGGTGAAGAAAATTGGTAATTATATGCCCTGGAATAATCAACGTGTGAAATGTTATATTCATATGTAACTGAGGATGAATTCAATTTTACATAGTGATAATAACCTCATGTATTTTTATGTTATATTATATATTTTAGATATTTCACTATATATTGGAGTAACGATTAATGAATACATAATCCTATAAATGAAGAATATTAATTTAATAGTGTAGGATACAAATATAAAATGATGAATGATTAAAGGTAAAATTTTATGGTTATTTTATTTAACACCATTAAATAATACTAAATTATTTTTTATCATTTGATTTCATAATATATCAAATTTAAAGTGAATTTCCTTATTGCCCATCAGTAAGAATTTATTTTTTGCAAAACAATAATATTTATTACCTAAAAATAGAGGTTAATTTTATGATTAATTCAATTATTGTAACAAATAAAATATTGACACCTTGATATAAAATAGTGTAATATGTATTGGTGGTCAATTTAGTTATTTGGGATAATGGATAATCTAATGTCGTAGATTCATTTTTTTGGTTCAATGATGTTTATTTTTTCTGAGAAGTTGATATTTTTTTAAATCTCTTATATTTTTTATATTGAATTGTTATTTTTATTAAAATATTATTTTATAATGGAAGTATCATGGGTTTATAACCCACTAAATATTTGAGTGGTAGATGATTTTTATATTCAAGACTAATATATGTATAGGGGTGTAAAAAAGAACAACATAGAAATATAGTTCCATTTAATTCCATGGTACCTTGAATGTATGATTTCTATTTTCATTTAGATGATATTTTTGGGTGAAGATTTGTTTAATGATAAATTAATGAATTGAAATTCATTCCATGAATAAGATATTTTATTTCTAAAATCAATAATTTTTTCTCAAGCACTTTAAAGATGTATCTCCTTATATGATTAATGAATTTAATTATTCTTTGATACAACATAATGTGTATTTTATATGGAAGGTCATGTGATTGACTAATTTCATACAATAACTGAAAAATTGAAATTTAAACGTAATAATTGACTCTTGAAAAATTTCAGTATTGTTTCATTACTCTCAGAATGAAGTGCCTAAATTATGGTGGATATTTGGTATGACTAAAATGTGATTTTATTTTAGTTTTTAATTAATTTAATAAATAAATTATTAATATCACACTTATTTGTTTCTAGTTTTTTTAATTGATAATATCTTTCAAACCATAGATCAGAACATAAAATAATCATTATTTTATATTTATGGTCATAATATATAAATTAATGGAAATATAATTTAATATTGAGCATGTGGCTCAATCTGTGATGGTTTTATTAAACATATATAGTTTTATTAAATTTAAATGTCACCCTGATCTTGATGATAGATTTTAAAGGAATATAGTAATTAAATAGAATTCCCCCAAAGAAGGAATATGAAAAGATTTTTTCATATAATGTTAACACTAGGATTGAAAAATATTTTTTTATATGGTAAATATATATAATCAATTTTACAAAAAATTAATAAATTTTTTATTTATTTTATTGGAGAATTAAATATTATCCCTTAATAGCCTATAATAAGTTGTCAAGATTCATTATTCTGGCCATTGTAAGTTGATGATTAAATATTATTATCAAGAAATCTAGCCCCATTTACTCCCCTAAAATATTTTCATAATACATTACCATTATTGCCTATGCTGTGGTGGATATTAAGAAGTTGCATTAATAGAAGATATGAAATTTCAGGGTAGGGATTTTTTAAGAAATATTTGTATTACTGTTCCAAGAGTGATACTGAATAAATAAGGAGTTCCACTAGACTAATGAGTGGCATGTAGTAGTGGAAAAATATTTTTTCCATGGATTATTTCTTGACCCAAAATTTTTAATTGTTATAGGAAATGTTAAATGTGTTGGAAGAATACCTCACCAACCACAACCAATTGATTAGAAAAATATAGCTTAGAGTTATCCAGTAAGATGATGTTCCCCCATCTCATTTAATTTATTCACTATCTCATCACAAATAAGCTTCCCTTATATCTTTTGATTTTGAATATGTGGTGTTTTTTATTTTTTTCTCAATTAGTCTTGAGTGGGAATTACAAGGATGGTATCCTTATAATAGTTAGAGGATTTTTTACATAATAATTATCTATAATGAGATACTTTAATCTTCCCATGGTGTTTTCACTATTTAATTTGGTGTTTATTCCCCTCATTTAATATAACATCATCTTATTTCAATATTTTTCACCTTAATTTTTGTATGAAATTATTGATGAGCCCTTGGGTCAATAATTTTTTATCACATTAATATATAACCGATTGAGGGATTGGCCTCGTTATATTAAATGCTTTCCAGGTATGAATAATTATAAAAAATTTGATTATGCGCTCCGATTGTGAATATTGGTTATATTTTTTATCGAAATTTTATTTTCATATTATCAGGTATGCCGTTGTAAAAGAAAGAGGTTCTAGAATTATTATCTTTCTAGAAGAAGATTAAATTTAAGATATATTAACTAAATTTCAATATTTTTTTAAATTAAGATTCAGGAAGTGTTGTGGAAAGATAATATCCAATTAGTGAGTAGAGAAAGGTCAAAAAGTGTGATAGAGGAAAAACATAATGAAATAGATGAGAGTATTTTTGAAAATATACATTTTATTTTTAAATATGGGGTCTTATCATTAATTTTAGAAAAAATAAATCGAAGGACATTATGGATTCAATGAGAATGTTTTTATGAATAGATGAAGGTGAAATTTAAGTTATAAAATTTTAATTTGTATAATTTATTGTTTTGAGAAATAAAGATTCAAGTGGTGATGTGGACGAATAATTTACAACTAGTTAGTGGAGAAAGGTATAAAATTATGATAGAGGAGAAATGGAACAAAATAAATGAGATTATTATTGAAAACACTTATTTTTTTTTTGAATATGGGATACTACCATGAATTTAGGTAAAAAGACATTGAAAGAATTTTGTGATACACTGAGAAAGATGTATGAGGATATGTCACTAAAAACAATAATTTCTGGAAGGTAACATCGTATAATAATTTAATGGCAAAGTCTTATTTTTTTAGTAGAAAAATGAACATTATCAGTATCCTATTCGATCATCTCATGGGGTTGTGTTATATAATATTTTGGGTATTCAATGTGTGATGTTTTTCCTCAAAATAATGCATGATTTATATTATCAGATCATCATTAACATCACCAGAAATATGGTTCTTAAAGAAATAATTTGGAACTATAACAAGGGGAATTCGTAAAACAACCATCACACTACATTAAGAATCATTCAATTGAGATGGGAAGGACGTTGGATCAAGGTTTTAATAGAATTCCAAAATCAAGGAAGGTGAAACTCAATGGGAAATAAAAATAATTCCACTTATTTCAATTATTTCATGGAGGAGAATATTGGGGATAATTTTTAGAATATTATGAGTAGAGCAATTAATTCCCATTGAAATGCAGGGAGTACTTCAGGATACGTAGGTACACTAGTTAGTGAAGTAGCGATGAGTGATAGAGGTAAAATCATCTCAATGAAACACGGATAATCAACTTAGTAAAAACATAGACCATGAAATATCGATGAGAATAGATTGATCAATATGAAACTACAATTAGTGGAATTTTTTTAAATGGGAAATGATCTGAATTTTATGATCATTAGAGTCACTACAATCAACATGAATATGAATGAGGGTATAATTCATACAATACACTTAGTACACCCTGTGATGTGTTAGAAGAAGAACATATTGTTTTGTAATATTTGATGAAATGAGGAGGTTGAATCCCACCAAGAATTGAGAGTTAAATATTATAAAGGGTGTTCTTATAGGTATGAAGGAATAATAGATGGAAAATAAACTATATTTGATTTTGATCAAAGCATATAAAGATGATGTGATAGTTATAATAGTAATAACCTCAATAAAAGAATTAATAACATCTTGGGATCAGAATCCTAATCATATGTTTAAATGATTCATGATTATTATTCTAATCATTTGTCACTTTTTAATATTATAATGGTATCATTATGATTTTTGAGAATTCTGTTTTGGGAAATTAATAAAGGAAAAATAAGGGTCTATCAATAGTGGGGAGTATGAAGATCTTAGAGTTGATTAGTTATAATTTTTTGAAAGAATAAGTTATATCCTTGGGGATTAATGTAATTTGTATCATTAGTTAATGATTTTTTAAAGTTATTTTTTACCTAATTAATAATAAGGTAGAAATTATTTATGATATCAAAACATTTAAACTATAGAAGAATCATTAATATTGAAATAAGATTTGTTGTGTGAGGACTAAAAATGATTGATAATATACAATAAAGGATTTGGATATTTTTTTTAATTTGAATTTATAAATAGACAGTTCAATGTGTCTTACATACCTTAGTAGAATAGAGTGAAAGAGTGGATGAATAAAAACCTATTGATGAGAACAAGGTAAAATGTTGAATACTACATGTGTTTGCAAGATATTCTAGGAACAAGCACTAAGGAAAACATGTTATATGGTATGTGAAACTCCTTCAATAAAGCTTAATATAAAGATATGTATGGAGATGTGGACTAGTAAACATGATTACTATTCTTGGATATATATTTATGGATGTTCCCTTTAGTTATTTTTTAATGATTTGAAAATAAATAAGTTATGGAATATATTCATAAAATGTATCTTATTAGGATACAATGATAGTTTAAAGGTGTAAAATTTTTGGGATCCCACCTAAAAAAAATGTATAAAAAATATAGAATTAATTTGTTCAAAAATCAAGTGAAAATGATAATTTATGGAGACATGGAGATTGATAAAACATAAACTGAAATAGTTGAGGTGGTGGATGAATAAAAGTATGCATATGTTTTCTCTGAGGAATTTACATAGATCAATGGAAGTAAATATTAACTCTATTATACTATAGAAAACTCATGAGAAAGGATAACCACTATGGAATTCATAAAATATTATAATATAAATATTTAATAATTATTATTTATAAAATATGTTGAGTAATTTTTAATGGATTAAAAAAAATACGTATGTATCCCCATGGATTATGGTGATTTAAGAAGAAGAAGAATCACTATATATGAAAAAGACATTGGATCTTTTTCCATTAGCTCATGGAAGGAAGGTTATTAATAAAAAATGTGTCTTTAAGATCAAGAGAGTTGGATAAGATAGAGTCAAAAATATCAATAATGACATATTGTTAGAGAATATGATTATAATAATGGTATTGATTTTATTGAAATATTTTCAACTATTATTAACCAAACATCTATCTAGGTAGTTCTATCGATGTGTGACACATAAAATTTATGTCTAGAGTATCAATATGTGAAGATGTATTTTCTTAATGTTTCTATTGATACACATATCAATATGATCTAATCAGAGGTTTTTATAAGAAATAAAATGTACCATGGTTTACAGGTTGAAAAAACATCAATATTTTATCAAGATATCATTAAATTGTTATAATATATTAGATTCTTATATCAAGAGACTTCATCCATATCGTTTTTCAAATTTTAGGGGTTTAGATGGTTATGATTTTATCATTATTTTTTTAATGTTAATGAAATGGTTTTTTAATACCCCAACAATGATTAGACATACCATACAAAGGAAAAGCTATCTAGGGAGTTTTAAATGAATGTCTTGGGGAAGAAAATTATGATTATTGGGATGCAGGTTTACTAACACAAATATAATGATTATATTTTTCTATTAGATAAGAATTATATGTGGAATGTATTGAAATGATTTAACAAGGAAGACTAAAATCCTATATTTTTTCATCTTCCTAATATTAGTAATTAATTATCTGTGATGAGTCCTAGAAGTAAAGATTAGATGATGATGATATCTTTAGTACTGTATGAATCATTATTGGGGAGTCTATGGTTTCTTTTGGTTTTTACAAACCATTAATTATACATGGAGTTGATATAATTTGTCAGTATTTAAATAAAACAACCATATTATCCCAAATTTTGGGGAAACTATATTACATTGGAACTAAATAAAAGTGATAATATCATAAAGGATCAAATAGTATAGTAGTCTTTGAAAAATAGATACATACATAAATTTCATAATTCAATTGAAAACATAAAATAAAATAGAGTATTTTCTTGGATAACACCATTATTCGACTAAGAATATCCTAAAATATTAGTAATAATACATTTTGGTTAGAGTTAGTAACTCAAGAGGTCTGTGAAATGAGTTCCCAATAAAAATTTCTATTAAAAATAATATTAAAAAAATACTCCTAATAAAATTAAATATCCATTTAATACATGTTATAGATCGATATAAGATACGTCCTTTTAATAGATTTATTAACTAGTGATTATGTATAAGTTAAAAAATGTCTAAATTATATTATATTTTAAAATAATCTTACATAGAAAAAAATATTTAAATACCAGTTTAGATTAAATATAAAAATAATATTTTTTATAGATTAAAAAAATCTACGATTTGGTAATCAAACAAACCAAAATAAAACCTCATAATAAACAAGAGGTTTGGTCTCAAGATAATTCTTAATCCCCTCCACCTAGAAATTTCCTACTTTCACAGAGATTATAATAATAATAATAAATATCTACAACCTAGATTAGGTAATGAAATAATAACAAGAAGTTGTATAAACTAAAATACTCTTCCAAAGTTATACATGGGAAGAAAAATAGTACATGACACATAATTAACTCTTCAATAAACACCGTGGAAAAAAATTGTAAAGAGAAAGAGGGAATCAAAAGTATTCATCAGATTAGGTGTAGAAGATAATATTTGTTTTAAAAAAATTAACAAAACAGTAATCAAAAAGTAGAAAGAGAAATCAAAATAATTTGAAGAAAATAGTGATTCTTAGTGTGGTATGCTCAAAATTTTTGAAGTCCTTAGATCAGCCTTGGTGTTGAGTTCAAGCTTTATTATTGGATGTTGCAACAAAATAGTTGATCATAGAAATTTTAGGTCTTCCAGATTATTTGTTTTGATATCTCAATCAATATCTATAATGTATAATGTGATTCTATGTCATTGAGCTTCTAATTAGATGAATCAGTGAGCTTGTATATATTTAAAGATTCAATTGTACAATTTTATATAGACTTGATAATTAGTTGTCATTATACATCATAGGAGAGAGATAGAGAGAGATATTCTTTTAAATAGATATAGAAGAAATGGTTTATGGATATCCATAACAATGGGACAAAATTTGAATATATAATTAAGGAGTAGTTTATTTATCCTTGAATTGAAATGGAAATTGATCCATTCACATAAATTTCCTTAGAAAACAATGGCATCATGAATATGGGGGTGACTAAGTTTCTAATGGAATCATAGACTACTAGTACCTCAGGATGGAGGTGACTCAGAATCCAACTGTGACTCAGAGTCAAATGGTGATAGGTCTCAATGGTAGATCCTTAGTGGTGAAAAGCCTAAGGTTAACCCCACTAGTGATAAAATATCTGGTGGTGACTAAGATGGTTGTAGCTTATCCATTAAGGCGACTCCTTCCTAAAGGTAACTTGCCTTAGTGGTTGCTCCTACCTGGCGGTGACTCACATCAATACTTAACTAAATTATCATAAAACCACATTTATCATATAAAATTATATCATAATACATGTTAATAACTATAAATAAAAGTATCATAGTTTTTTATTATTAAAATAATTATGTTTTAAACACTCTCCTCATAAAGAGGTGCCATCATTCTTCCCCATTTTAATCATCCCAAAGCATGGAATTTTATAAGTCATATACTAAAAAGAAAAACAAATTTAATCAGTGATGTATTAAATTTAAAACAATATGCTTATCATTTAAATAGATATATTAGTGATACAAAAAAATTTGATATCAAAGAAATGTAAGATCTTAAAGAAGAGTAACATTATTCAATAAAGTTGTATTAATAAATTAAAAAGATAAACATAATAAATAAATTCCCATTTATCTCCCCATTTTATATTATCAAAAAGAGGAGAAAGGATAAAAGTGAAAGTAAATTATAATAATAGTAATATATTTTATTGAATAAGAGAAAATATTTTTTGTGTATATCCTAAAATTAGAAAGATTATAAGACTAGTAACCCTATAAAATGCTTCATCTAATTATATTCATTGTTAGAGGTACATTGATGACAGTCTGAGATTTTATTTGTCTTTGTTTTTGTCTATAGGGGTTGAAGAATTAGTAGTATTAGATGGAGCATAGGTTTTGATGGAAGGTTTGATTACTTCCGGAGGAATATACTCTTAAACATGAAATGGTATGAGATGATGTATATCTTCAACTAGTTATAAACATAGAGGTTGATATGGTGTAGGTAGAATACTATTATATTGATTAATCCTTATAAGTCTATATTGAACTGGCTTAATGGATGTAAATGAATGAATAATTTTCACTAACATTGACACTGTTGAAATTAATGTCATTCAATGATCATGAAGGAAGTGTTTCATGTGATTGATAAAATCTATAATAATATTACCACCCATTTCCTTAAAAAAATCCCTTTATCTTCCATGAATTCTTGTAACACTGGTGTGAGAACCTTAAGTTCAATCACTTATACTTAGAAATCTTTTGAAACTAGTGGAATTATGAAGTTCCCTACTAGGAATTTTATGTTTTCATTCAAATAATACTTTGTATAAATACTGAAAAATTAATACTTTATACATTTATATAGGGTGTCTTTTTAAACCCTTAGTTCAATGGAATACGCTCTTATCATCTCATATATGTACTCTTCGTGATTGTGTATTTTCCTTAAGTACTCTTCAGGTGCTGACACATGGCCCAAATCTTTATTCAGTTCTTCCTTTGTAATATTTCCAAGTTTCCCTCTATCAATAGGTACTGTAGAAGGAGGAGGTGAGGTGGATGAAGAGAAAAAAAACATACATGCTATCAAATTTTTGATAGATAAAATTCAAACTCCCTAAGAAAGAGGAATTAATTCCAAGTACAAATAATTTAATACATTCCACTTATTTTTAAAATATTCTATTTTCCACATGTATTTCTTGAATGTGAATCCTAATTATTTTCTTGTAATTGAGATATAATAATCTCAAAAAAATATTGAGAACTTTCATCACAGATTTGGGAAATTGGAAATGGATGATATCTCATGAGAGTTTTAAAATATGAAACCAAATTTTATCTCAAGGATTGTAAAATAGAATTCACACTTATTTTAAATTATTATAAATAATTTATTATCACACCATCAAGTGGAATTACAATTGGATTTGTAAGATGATCTATATCTTCATGTGGAACAACAGACTCAACCCGACAGTCTGTTTTCATTGAATTAAAATACTAAAACACTCCATCTTGATCAATCTAATACACTAAGTATATTATAATTCTAATATGAATTTCAATTGATTCAACATGTAGGAAACTATAATAATGTAAAATTCTAACATAATGATGAAAATTCTAACATACTTCAGAATAACTTAAATTCGGTCTGATTTAAGGAATAATTAGTGTTTCTTAATTAATAGAGGGTGATTAATAATGTTCAAGAATAGTGGATACTAGTTCTCTCTGATCAGTTGGTTTTTGAATCTTTTTACCCTCACTAGTTTTCTACTTATCATATGTATCAACAGATGGTATAACATTCATCTCATAGTCATTGGATTGATAATCATTCCTAAAAGAATTTGACCCCAATGGCGATGATAGATGTGACTACATCATTCTATTATCATGATCATCATGATCACTTCTATTCTTATCATCTTCATCATTATGACAATCTCTATGATCATAATCATGATCATAATTTTCTCCACCATCAAGATTCTCATCATCTAAACCATCATGATCATCTTCATTTGTACTTTAATTTCCATCTGATTTTTCATTATCTGAATCTCCATCTTCTTCCATAGAAGCACTAACATCCCTGCCATTACCATTATCAAAATTTGTTATTTAGTCTCGTGATTATTTTGGGAAAATTTTTCATTAAATTTTCCCACTCTTAATACATATGTTTCACCATCATATCATTCATCAAAAAGGGATTCTTGGTTAAATAACATACTAGGTGGATTTATAGATCCCAAATAAATAGTACGATGAGATTTTGGGATCTTCAGATCACCCACCACTTCAAATGAAAATTATTATTTTTCTACCATATCTTTATCTACTTTATCACTATCATTATCATCATCAGGATATTCCACTAACTCCTCGAGATCAAGAATAGGATGCACCATGTCCTTATGTCTTATAAGATGATCAAATGGGTTTTATTCGTTATACAATTTATTATTATCTCTCACCCAGCACTTCATCCATGGATTCCAACTCCCTTTAATTATTTTGAAAATTTTCTTTGACAAACAAACACCCCCATACCTATCTTTAGATTATTATCCTTCTTTTACTAAGCTCTTAGCATCCAAGATGATAGATATCTTCATATTGTATATCGAAGAGTTTGAAATTGACGTTTTCTTGCACATCTCATACATATGGATCATCATAAATTTACAAAGATTGATCCTTTGACTTTGATTCATAAAAAACAAGAAGTAAAAAGCCTAATATCTCATAGTGTGGAAATAAACTTTTATAAGACAGAATACAAGTTGTAAAATTTTGAATAACAACATACACTCACTATCATGTTCAGCATCTATAGGTCTTCACTGTGTATCATCACCTCTTAACAATAGGATAGATGATTCATAATTACAAATCCCACTTTCACTAGGAATGATTCTTTGAAAATCCTTATATACCCATTTATGAGGTATTATTAGTCACTTTTCCCATTCCTAAGAAGAGGAATAAAACTCTTCTACATTAATGATACTACTTGTTTCATCATCCTTATCTCCAAAAACAAAATCACCATTATGATATAAATCATATACCAACATTAGATAAACACATGGTTGTTTGTTATAAACTAGTTCATCCACTTTTTATATTATATTACTTTCAATACGAGTGTATTTCCTGATGGAAGATATTGTGCCTCTATTTACTTTTATTCTTTGACTACCTGTTTTTCTAGATATGGGTTTCATGAAACAACTATAGAACTACTTGAAGATATTTTTCATTTCATTTTTTCTCTCCGATTTCTAATTCTATTTTGTTGATCTCCTCACACATTATATATTGATTGGGTTATGGTTTGGGTGGGATGATAGAATAAGATAAAACAATCAGCCTTAGAGGGAGGGAAGGATTCGGGAGTTCAACAGATTGAGGGTTAAGTGAATCAATTGGATTTATTCTATAAATCGTATCATTTAGAGATTAAAAATAATGAAATACAAAATAATAAAAAATTTACTTCAGAAAGAAATTGTAATGGTAACAAAAACATGGTAAAAACAACAGTAAGAAAAGCAACATTGACATGTAAAATAGTGAATCATAAAAAGTGAATCGTAAATGGTGTCTCATCAATGGTTACTCATCCATGGTGTCTCATGAATGGCAACTCATCAACGATGACACATCAATGGAGACTCATCAAAGCATACTCAACAATGGTGTCTCATCAACTGTACCTCATCAACGGTGATTCATAAACGATTACTCATCAATGGTGTCTCGTCAATGGTGACTCATCAACCAAAACATATCAATCAAAATTCATGTTTAATATAGTTTAATCCTTCAAAATTACAAATCATTGTGAAAATATCAGCAATATAATGTTATGTTATAATAAATTATAAAGTTATATCACCTTTTTGATAATGGACTCTTAAAATGTGATGTCATACATCAATGTGTTTTGTTCTTCAGTTAGATAATGGATTTTAAGAGATTATAATTTCACTTGTGTTATCCCAATTTATAGGTATATGTCTAATTTGGTATCCAAATTATATTAATGTATGGTTTATCCATATAATTTTTGTAGAGAAAGTACCTATAGGTGTGTATTCAGATTTATTAGTAGATAGTGAAACATAATTTTGTTTCTTACTACACTATGCTAGAAGTGATTTTCCAAAACATGACATGTTCTTGATATGATATTTCTATCTTACTTGCAACCCCCCAAAACAATATCTATATAATTTATTGAATCAAATGATTTTCTGGTATGATAGAATAATCCTAAATTAGTTGTATATTTGAGGTATTTGATAATTAATTTAATAGATAATAAATGTCACCACTTACAATTTTCTTAAAATCCAGAACACATACACACGCTAAACATAATATCAAACTGAATAGAAATTAAATACAAAAGAATTACAATCATACCTCTATGAATAGTTTGATCTACGGATTTCATAGTTTCTCCAATATGTGGTTTATAGGTGGTACTTATTTGAGTATCAATAATTTTACTGATGTCTAACCACATCCTTTTTAAAATATCATTTTTAAATTTTCATATATATAAAATAATTCCTTCATTATTTTGAAATATCTAAAAACCAATAAATAATTATATTTCACCCATAAAAATCATTTAAAATTCAATTTTAATTATTTTTGAAAAATTAGTACATATTATGTCTTTTGTAGACCCAAAAACTATATCATCCACATTGATTTGTACAATTAAAAAACTTTTGAAATTATTTTTATAAACAATATTAGATCAGTTATATATTTTGAAAACATATAGAAATAAAAAATGAGGTAGTCCTATCATACCAATCTCTATGATCCTTTTTTAAAGCATATAAATATTTACTTAATTTAAAAACACGATTTGAAACATTTTGATTTTTAAATTCAGGGGGTTGTCCAACAAAAACATCCCAAATTATAAACCCATTTAAGAATAAACTTTCGACATCCATTTGATATAGTATGAAATCCAAATGTTCTTCTTAGGAAAGTGGTATCCTAATGGTCTCATATCGGGAAACATGTGAAAAATATTATTCATAATCTACACCTTCTTCATGATTATACCCTAGTGAAACTAATCTGTCCATGTTTATTACTATATTTTCTTAACTATAAACCTTGTTTCTAAACACAAACTTAGTCTCAATAATTAGGTTGTATGTTTTTCTATAAAGATGTTCACAAAAAATGACTATTTCAAATTTATTATGTTTCTATTATATAGACATTGACCAAAATTCAACACTGATAGAATCATTGATGTTCTTTGTCTCAATCTATTATAAGAAATCATGGTGTTTAATTTGATTCCTAAGTTAACCTCTAGTTTGTGTACCTCTATCTAGGTCTCCTACACCATCATCTATGCGATGATATATATGAGTCATAACAGATCTTTGAAAATAGGGGATTGTTGTCTCAAGATGTTCTTTAGCATTAAGTTTTATCAATTAACTAGATGAACATTATATTTGTTTAACAAAACAGTTAGAGTTTTTAGAATTTAAGTTCAGAACCTAAATGGTTTCTAAGATAATCTTAGATTTATTGGGATCAGTTTCATAAAATTTAATCTGAATAGATTCATCTATTTTTTTGTCTTGTATTAAACACTCTATAAGATTTAATTTATGTTAACTATATATGAAAAATTCATTAATCACTCTTTGATGAATTTTTTTCCAGATTACCCATTATATTTAGGATACAGACTTTGCAACCAAAAACTCCAATGTAATTATCCTTTGACATTATATTATTCCATTACTCATAAGGTGTTATTTTTGTCATAGGTTTAATTAAAAATCTATTTATTCTATAACATGGTGTGTTAATATCCTCTGATAAAAATGTAGATAGGTACATCACATTGATTTAGAATAGTTTATGATATCTATTGATAAATCCTATATCTTTTGTCTACAATGCCATTTTTGTGGTGTCCTATGAGTAGAACAGTTGTGATTATAATCATTTTGAGAAAAAATGATTCGAAATCATTATTTTCAAATTATCCACCATGATCACTTCATATGGTATTAATACATAGTCCAAATATATCTTCTATAGATTTGAAATATTTAATTAAACAAGAACAATATTTAATTTTATGAGCTATGAAGAATTCCAAAGTGTACCTAGAAAATTTATGTATAAGAATATAGATAGAAAGTTTTACATTTAAACATGAAACTCTTGATGTTCCAAAAGGTCCAAAGGAACAAACTCTAGAGGTTGAGAGGTTAAAACATCTTTCTTAGATCTAATAGAAATATTGTGAGGTTTCCCTTTTTGATAGGGATAACACCCTTTACCATTTTTGAATTCAAGATTTTGTAGAACTTTAAATAATCATTTCCTAGTTATCTTTATAAGTAAATAAATATTGAAATGGATTTTTATTTTATAAAAAATATAATATTATTTGTGAAAGGCTCTTAAGAAAGAAATATATTTAGAAGTTAAATAATATGAATTAATATAATAAATATTAAAATTTCTTAAATAAGTAATGATTAATACAATTTTATCATAAAAAATGTGATGCATTTATTTCAAACATTATATAAAAACCATCATCACATAATTAAGATAATCTAATAAGATTATATTTTAGACCTTTTACATATAAAACATTATAAATTAATACCATATTAGAATTACCAATTTGGTTAAGGCTGGTGATTTCCCCTTAGAATTGACACCAAAAGTGACATGTCCACCATCAACATTGATCAAACTCTTGAAGTTTTTACACTCACCAGACATATGTGTGGAATATCAATAGTCACGATACAATATGATTTTTCTATATGATTTCAAAAAAAATTCTTACAAAACAACTTTTATAAAAAAATTCTTTTGGTACCCAAATATTCTTGGGTCCGGTTATGTTATTGATAAGAGATTTTGGAACCCTGAATTGTTTAATGGGTTTTCTATATATAGATTATAAGATTCTATAAATGAAAAAATTATTAGTATTAGTTGTGTAAACACTCATAGTATATGAATATTCTAAACCAATGCTAGAAATAAATTTAGTTTTTAAATTTTTTTATACCCATTTTTATAACCTATGTTGATTATATACTTGGAACCAGTTTTCTTTCCAATCATCTAAGTTAAATATTTCATTCCACTTTTAATCCTTTATAAATATTTCTTTAACTCTTATTTTGAAGTTTTATTTCATTTTTCTCTTTTAAAAATTGAACATTTTTATCTCTCTCAATATTGTGGTCAGTTTTAATATTTTGTATCAAAGCATATTATTTTTTTAGTGACTTATATTTATCATTCTGTTCATGAAAGGTATCTTCTATCATGTTTCAATATTCATATAGTCCTTTATTTATAATGTTTTATTAATTTTTTTAATTTTCATAATATTTTTAAATATTAATAGGAGTATCATGAAGAATATTTTGTACATCTAATGTTCTTGTTACAAAGAACATACTTTCCCTGTCAAACTTATCTTCTTGATTAGTGTCAGAATAAATGGAGCTATCTTTGGTGGCACTCGAAGTTTATTTCATATATTTCACTAATCTTTTATTCTTATCCTAATATTTCTTCCTCTATTTTAATTTTTTATAGTCAACTTCAACACGTCAGTTTTATTAATATTCATAGAAAATGATATCATTTTGAATATTATCCATTTTCCAATACTTTTTCCACATTTGATTGTCTTTTTAAAATTGGGGTTTAGTTTAAAGGAAAAAAACACTAAATTTATTAAATAAAAAGATTAAATGAGTCTGAAAGATGGAATTTTTATATAATCCCTATCATAAAGATAAATTAAATCAATAGGGAGTTTATTCAACAAGGTTATGTCATGATTGAATCCTATATTAGTAAGTCCATTTATAACCCTGTTCTCTTTATGAATTGTATGAGTGACAATATAGCTTATATCTATAAGCGAATGTAGGAAATCAATCCAATATGAAGTAAGCGGTCATGAAATGTGCAATATGCCATTCCAATGATCTTGAACAATGGTCGCTGAATCACTTTCGATCCAGATATTGTTCCAAAAAAGTTTCATTTCAAAACAAATATCTTAAATAACTCCCATAATTTCAGCTTCCACATATGAGGACACTCCAGAGCTACCATGGAAGCACCCTAGAGTCTTCACAACGTGGTTTTTTTATATTTCACCACAACCCAAGGGACCTGAGTTTCTTTTAGAAGCACTGTCAACATTGACATTAATCTATCCTGGGGGAAGAGCTTTCTAGAAAATATCAAGGGTTCATCTAGGATGAAGATAGATACACTTTACCCCAAGCTAATACAGAATTCTAATGTCACTAACTGTGTTTTTTCAAAGACCCTTCTTAATTGAGGTGGATTTTCGAAGGGAAATGAATATTATCATTTTTCCTACATTAAGAATAAATGAGTAGTTGTTATGAATATGATCATTTCCACCATACCAGACCACATGGAGAAGCTTAAGTATGGCAGTTATGAATTGATTCATGATATTCTATGAAGCCATAATATCCACAAAACATTGAAGTTTAGAGTTGATTGACTCTTGATGAAAGTATCTGCACTCAAAAAGATCAAATTCAAAATTATAATGAGTAGTGGTTGTAGCATAAGATAAAAACAATTGGTTATTGTTTTCATGATATTGATTACAAAGATGGAATTTAGAGGAAAAATGAATCTCAATATATTAAAGGCAAGTTTTAGTGGGAACCCTTTTGTTCATAATATGCCAAAAATGTGTGAATCTAGAGGCCATTAACCATAATTTTTTAAAAAAAACTATCCATCTGAAATTATTCTCAGAATTACTAAAAAAATGTTCCTAAAAAAAATTTGACTGGATAATTCCATTATGAGTAGGTTCATCAATTATAAAATCATCACTGATTGAAAAGGGATAGTTATCAATTTCCTTATTAATATTGTTTTGTTTGTTAAAGCATTGAGAGCTTAAAATATAATTAATAGTATTGTTAGTGTTGTTAGGTGGTTGAATATGGGAAACCGGGGAAATGAGAAGAGCACATGTGCAGTTGTCATGCCAAAAGTTCAAGGAAGATTCTTTGTTCACTATCCATATGGAGTAAGGCATGATTTTAGAAAAGGAATTGTTAATTTAATTCCATATGGAATAACTCATATAATTTAATTCTGTTTTCCTTAATTTATCATGAAATTATTTTTTGAGGAAATAAATGGAATTAGAGTTATTATGCAGAATGTTTCAAGTGAATATGGCATGTAAGGCATTATTAATGAATTTTATATTTTTGATTATGAGACCACCTTTATCCAAAGTCTTGCAATATATGGACTAGGGAATAATAACTAGTTTTATTTCATGCGTGCTTCCACTCCACATCATGTTCTTAATGGGAACATTTATTTTTTAGAATACCGACATGGAAATTCTAAACAATCATAGAGTAATCCATTTTAGAGACAATCAAGGATTTGAAAAGACAAATCCTGCCAGTCATAGAGATGGATTTCCCTTTCAACAAGGTGAGTTAGAAGAGTATTTGGTCAAGAGTAGCATAAAAGTAACTAGTCTTGGGTCTTTCAAAAAGATTAGCATGCCAAGATAAGTTAAGGGAAGAGAACCTTCTTTAATGCCTAAAACATTGATAATATTGGATTTTCTATTTGAGGGAAACCTTTTCCAAAAAAAAGATGTAAGATTTCTTCCAACTAAAGGTTTTTCTAGAAACATATTCACAGTGCAAAAGGGAAAATTTGAGATTATTTATATTTCGATTATCACCATGTAAAAAAAGATGATGTTTTTTGAATATAAGAGATGCATAGGAGCATTCAAATTTCTGGAAGCATAAATCGGTTTAAGCTTATTCTAATCCAGAAGACAAGTGTATAATCTACTTAAGTAATTTTCAGAAACTTATAAAATAATTTCATAGAGGGGTTACCCTATCTGAAACCTTTAGTCAACATAAAAAACCCCAATGAACTCCATTAACATGTATTGAAAAATATGACAATTTTAAAAGTATTTTAATTTTAATGATGAAAGAGTCATTAATCCCAAAATTCTGTAGAGTAATGAAAATAAAACTCCAATCCATGGTATCAAAAATCATTTTGAATGTTATGTTTGATGGAAATATTTCCACCCCTAAAAGAATTATTTAAAAAATTAGTGCATTCTGGGGTAAGAAAAATACAATCTTGGATGGATCTTCTTTTAACAAAACCAAATTCGTTCTTAGAGACAATTTTTTTAATGATATAAGAAAGCCTATTAGAGAGATTCTTGGTGATGATATTTTAATGAGTATTAATAATGTCAAGGGGACTAAATAGATAAATCTATGAATCATTCTCCACTTTATGGATTAAGGAGATGAATTTGGTGTTTATCCCATGAGATAGCTTTCCCTTAGAAAAAAGTCTTAACTGATGTACTGACATGAGCTTGAATAACATTCCAAAATTACTGATAGAAACCAATATTAAAACTATTAGTTCATAGATAATTCTCAATAATTAAGAAAAATAAAATGACTCTAATATCACGATTAAGCAGAATAGTATTGAGAAAATATTTTTCCACTTCATTCACCATCACTGAAATGACCTCAGGTAGAAGGATAGTATTAACATCATCCTCATTGAAAATATTTTCAAATTAAGCAATGACATGATTGGAAATACCATCTTTAGTATTAATGAGGGTGTCGCCTTCTCTAGGGAAGGCTAGAAGTCTACATGAAATCTTATTTCGTTGAATGGAATTACAGAATTAATTATTTCATTCAACATCATTGAGCCATTTAGTTTTGAAAATTTGTTTTCAAATTTTATCCTTGAAGGTGAGAATGGAATCAAGTTTCATAGTAATATTTATTTCATGTTGTGGATCAAAAGAAAAATTAGTTCATGTAGTGTTCTTCTTGAGTTGGGTATGTTCCTCTTCCAAAAAAAGGATTTCTTTGCCAAATTTCATAGATTTTGATCTACACCAATACTTAGGAACCTATTTTAAAATTATTAATTTGATGGTATTAGAAAAAGTATCATTTCAATTGTACATGGAAGTCCATGAATTTTTTGTAATGGTAGCACAACCAAGATCTAAAGACCGCGCTATGTTAAATATAAAAGGTAAAACAGGCTTAGTGTTATTAATGGAGAAATTTACCAGGATAGAATAGTTGTTATAATTAAGTTTATAATGGGTGATTCTAGAGATGTTGTTCCATTTGTTAATGGCTGAAATTTTTCAAGATATCAATCCAATTTACTAGAAACAACCTTATTGTAAAGTTGTATGTACCATGTAAACTTGGCCCCGGTGTGATTAAATTCTATCAGATTGTTATCCTTAATATAGTCTTTGAATTTTCTTCATCAAATGTTAGGGTGTGATGGTCCTATTTTCTCACATGGAGGAAGGATGTTATTAATGTAACCCACCACAAACCAAGGGTCCGGAAGGTTATTGGTAAGGTAGTAGAGATCATACCAAAGGGGATTCATATCTTGGTAACTATTCCTGTCATAGATAAATGAATAGTAAATGTGAGAGTGATCAAAGATGAAATAATATGTAATGTACTTCTTAGAAATATTAATAAAATTAACATTCTTTGAAGAACAATGAGTAAAGATCCAAATAGTTTCAATAGATGAACAGTTTTTACATCCTTTTAAAAAATTATATCCAAAATGGCATAGATGAAAAAATTGAGAGGAAAAAACTATTTTTGGATTAGAAATTGATTTTTTTTTGATGATGAGTATTTATAAATACTTTTTGAAAAATAAATTTTCCATGGTTTCCAATACAATGATAATTCCAAAAGAAAATATTAATTAAAACCTATTTTTGGGGTTGGGTCCCCCTTTTATTTTGTTTATAGATCCCATATTTTTGGATGGTCTTCTAGGAGTTTTATCCTTATTCAGGATGGATTTCATTTCCTGCTTTCTCACAAGAGAAACATGGAGAATGTTATTAGTACCTACACTTTTCCTAGTAGATATTGGGTTACATAGTTTTTTATTTTAAATAGAATCCAATTGAGTTTTTTAGTCACTATTTTCTCATTCGGGATAGGCAGGTAAGTATTAGACATAGAATCATCATAAATTTAATTGCAATATTCGGACTTTGTGTTATCTATATTAGCAACTAGGTGACTATTTATTTCAGTAAAAGTCTTCTCATTATGGTTAGGTAGGCCGTTATATGACATATTAACATCTAATATTGAAAAGCAGTGTGTGATCTTTGTGAAATTTGTAGTACAATCATGTTGTGTGCCATTTTCAACATATGAGTTCATATTAATGGGTGTGTGAAACATATAAAAATAATAATAATTTCAATTCTATTCAAACTGCATTTTGATAATATTTCCATGATTATAAGCATGCAGGTTTCTGTCCTCAGTACCATGAATATTTACGGGCTTTGTGTCAATAGAAGTTCCATGTTATCTACTTGGTGTAGTCATTGGGAGGACATCATTCAGGTCACCCAATTCACTAGTGGGAGGCACTGAAATTTGTGAATTTCATTACATTTCATTTTTAGGTACTCTTTAAGGGTCAATGGCTTCCATGGGAGTGCTAGGGGACTTCATGATTGACTCTGAGATCACAATTTCAGGTTCAATTTGGTATAGTTTGAAAACTTCCATAATAATTGATACAATTTACTCAATTTTACATTTCACTTAAGATTCCTTTTTTTGTTCCTCCACTAATACAACCCAATATTTTGCTAAATCAACCCTAAAAAGTATCAAATTTTTTAATTTTGAAAACCATTTTTCATTTTTCTTCATATAGGGTTTAGGCTTATCAAGGGTAGATCCTTTCTCTTTCTTTTGTTTCCTAACATCAGTCCAACCAGTGTCATTCGGTTCGGGGACCAATTTATTTACCACTCTCTCGTTTAGTATTGAATGACCAATGATTTTACAATACTCACAAAAAGGATGGTTACACTCATATTCAACCATCACCATAGTCTTAAAGTCATTATAATTAAAAGAAATTATTTTTGGTAGCTTGGATTCTATATTAATTTCCACCATAAATCTAGAAAATATCCCTAATTCTACCTATAAGGTAAACTGGTCAATCTTGAGGGGAGTTTCAATGTAGGATGAAATATCATTTAGGATATTCGTGTTCCAGAGAAACCAGCTGAGGTTATGTGATCTAACCTAAATATATGTCATGGTGTTCCTATGAGTGTTCAGGATAAAAGAAAAATCTAATATAGAGATACACAATAATATATGTTTGAGTTGAATATTTCATATCTTCCATACCTGGTTTAGTTCATCCTAAGAGGGAAGAAAAATATTAAAATTCCCTTTACCTAGAGAGATAGGTTTCCAATTTGAAAATCCTCAACTGTGAGAAATATGGGGTTTAAAGTCCACATATAACCAGGGTTTATCACCTTTTAGGTTTTAAATGAGAGCCATAATAGAGGACATACACATTTGTGTTCACTATTGAAGTGCCTTAGGGTCGACCTCTACTAAAAATCCTCTATCATCTAACTTCTTCAATACTATCATCAGGATATTCTTCTTCACGAGTACTTTCATCTTAATGATTTTCTCATTGTTTGGAGGTAGTAGTCTTGAAGGATACTACTTTTATTTTTGGTTAACTTTTATCAATATACATTTTGACTTTATTCTCTTCTTCAAACATAAGAATCTTTCCTATCAATTTCATGATAGACATATTACTTAAAACCTAAGATTCTCTTGTTGACATAGATGTTCCAATCCATTTGTCTCGTAAGCATTTAAGAATTCATGTCACTTGATCTTTCTAAGTCACTTGTTTTCAAATTGAGCACATCATATTAACTATTTCATTGACCATGAGATACATTTCAACAATAGGTTCTTCAGATTTTATTTTAAATGTATCATATTTGATTGTATATGTATTTAGTCTCATTTCCTAAACATTTTATGTCCCTTCATGAGATCCAGTTAAGGTATCCCATATTTCAAAATTATACTTTCATGTAGATATTATATTAAACTCATTATCTCCCAAGGCATAAAACAAAGAATTTATAGCTTTATAATTATTATTGTATTCATTTTTTTGTAGCATCCATCCATGTAACTCTAGAAGCTTTTTGGTAATTCATAAAGATAATCTATTATTGTCCAAATTTCAAAACCCATATTTTCTAATTGCATTTTCATTTTAATTTTCCAATTAGAATAATTTTTACCATAAAAATAAATATTTATGTTGGTAGTAGATCCTTATTGTCTATTATCCATAAATAACAAAAATTTAGAATTGATAGAAATTTGAGATCATTAGAATATAACTAGAATCATATTTTAAAAGGTAATTCAAATAATCTAATACCAAATGTTGGTTGGAGAGAGTATCTCTATATGGGGGTGATTTGAGTTTCTAATAAATTTTTTGTTAAAAATAAAAATAAAATTAAATCACCTTATGATAATAAACTAGCCAGTTAATAAAAATAGCAGTCTGATATAAGATCTGTCCTTTTAAATTATTTCTCAAAGAGTGATTATGGCTAAGTTAAAATATTATTAAAATTATCTTAGCTTTTAAAATCCGTTTACTTATTAAAAACATATATAAACACCATTTAAGATTAATTATCAAATTAATAATTATGTTTATATATTAAAAACAATATAGTATTTGGTAATAAATAAATAAAATAACATAGAGGAATAAACCTGAGGTTCAGTCTCAAGATGAGACCTAATCCCATCAACTTGTAAATCAGTTTCTAATTTTAGGATAATAATAATAATAATGATCCATATCCTATATAAGGTAAAAAAAGATATCCTGGCTAAAAATCCTCTTCCAAGGTTATACAAGGGAAGTAAAATAGTACAGGCCACTTGAGGACTTCATCCACAAAGACCATGAGAGAATAGATGTAATGAAAAAGATAGAATAACAATTGTTTTCCAAATTAGGTGAATGAAATAGTTTGTTTCTGAAAAACAAAGAAACATCACACTGATTGAAAAAATGCAGAGAAATAAAAATACTAGGAAGAGAGTAGTGATGCTCAATCTGGTATGCTCATAATGTTCAAAGTCCTCTGATTATATTTGGTGTGGATTTTTATTTTCTTTATTAACAGTTACAGAAAAATAGAGGTTCATAAGAATTTTTAAGAGTTACAATTAATCTGTGTTGACATATCAATCCATCTATGTACTGGATATTATTCTTATGTACTATTGACCTTCATAAAAGAAGAATCAATGAGATTGTTCAAATTCACTAATCAAATCAAATAATTTTTTATTAGACTTAACAGTTATTTCTTATAATACGTCATAATAGAGGGATATTCTTTTTCTCATAGATATAGTAGAATTAATTGAAGAATATCCAAAATCATCAGACAATATTTTATAGTGTCATTAGGGATTGGTAAAATTATCATCGAATAGAAATGGTCGTTGATCCATTCATGTCAATGTCCTTAGACATCAATGGTAACATGAAGCTGGCGGTGACTCAACATCTAATGGTATCTCAGACTGGTGGTACCGCAGTCTGGGAGTGACTCAAAGTCCAAAAATTACTTATATTCCAATGGTGATAGGTACCGATGGTAGATCCTTAGCGGTGAAAAGCCTATAGGTAACTCAAATAGTGGTTAAAAACTCTAGCGGTGACTATCCTAGTTGTGGAATGTCTGGTGGTGACTTCGCAAGAGATATCTCATCCTTAGCGGCAACTCCTTCCTAGCAGTAACTCACCTCAGTGGTAGCTCCTTGATAATGGTGACTTACCTTAATACATATCATAATTACTATAAAAACTATATTTATCATATAAAATTATACCATTCAACTTGTAAATCATTAGTACTAAATGAATAAGGGGTTGTGATTATTAAAATAAGGAAGTACTAAAAAAACATTATATAAGGAGGAACCAATTATACACTTCCTAACATCTTACGAAAATAAAACATATGTGAGGAGATCATATGCTTAGTACGGGTATGCAAATAACCAAATCTAATAAGTAATATATAATATGGGAAGAATAAAATATGAAAAAATATTTCCATATAAACAATAACATGAGCTAGAAAATTATCCATTGATGTAATATCTTTTTAAATAATCACATGTATGTCAAAAATCTATTTCATAATTATAGAATACGTATTGTCGGACAAATGAATCTTACCATCGATGTTACATGATAAGGCATCTACATAAATGGGTATGGGCTCTTCCAAATTGCTAATATAGTTTATTTTCAAGATACATAATAATGGATTAATTGGATACACAATTATAGACCCCACATATCACTTAATAATTCTATCATATTAATTATATGAATACTCATTATAACTTAATCCCCATTCCGTAGAAATCATTTACTATCTATATTGGAAGAAGCAGAAATAAAATATCAATAAATTCTTCAGTAAAGATGATCATATACCACCCAAATAAATATTATTTATTATTTTATTATATTATATCCTTATTAATGAATAATATTTCAAAAAATGATGCTCACATAGATAAAAATAATTTCAAAAGTTCAATGAAATAATTATTGGGGAAAATACCCTTTACACTTTCAAATCAATTATTTAAAATATGACAAATTCACAATTATTCATGAAGATAGTTTTATCCAAATGAATCATGTAATTTTTTGTGTTAATCTATAAATAAATTTTCAGTTATGATAACAATAAATTTTATTCATACAATATAATTTACAAATTCATTCCTTTAACCGTTTTTGTTAAAAAGGTAAAAAAGTACATTGGTCAGTAGTGATCAACAATATTCAATTGAAAACAGTATATAAAAATAGAAAATAGGTAAAAAAACCTTTAATATAGCATTCAAGAATATTTTTAACATCATTTTAGACATATTAATGAAAATATGGACATGAAATAGAAATATTTCTGACCATGTAGAAAAATAAGTCTGGTTTTCCTTTAAAAAATTCTCTTATTACCATTAGTCCTTGAAGAGATGAAAATAAAATGAAAACATGATATTTATATAATTAACCATAGGAGAAGGAAATATATTCGGTTTTAGATATACATACCAAATAATTCCTCAAATACCGACTTCAGCAAAAACTATCATAAATAACGATGAGATTTTAAAATAAACCCTCACCTCAAGTCCGACATTCTTTATACATTATATACCCTCAAGTATAATAAATATAGATTTAATATAAATATATTCTAGATCCATAATAATATTATAATTCCATATACAATTTATATATAATTTCTTATCAACCCTTTGTTAATAATTCATTATTAAAATCATTGTTCTGTGTGATAAAAACATAGTTTTTCATGTAAATTTGGATTCGGTAGTTTTCATTCTTGTACATTAATAATTTTTAAATAATATATATAATGGTAATAATTCTATAAATAGAATATATTTTCATTATACACATATTTATATTCATATATAAATATTATAGATAGGAAAAATGAATTACATCATTCAATGATATGGTAGGATGTGTGCACAACTGAACAATATTTTCATTTTTTAATGAATGCGAAAAAAATAAGTAAATATAATTCAACTATATTTAATCATTATTATATCATATATATAATTTACCATATATATTAATTAAATATATCATTATTACCTTCTATTTCAGAATAAAATGTATGATAAATCACATTGGTTAGTGAAGGTGGTAGTCCACACGTACACATGAGTGATGTTATCATTTTCAAACATATTGAAACGTAAAATAAATAAGTTATATTATAATTAAAAAATTATTATTATGTAATAAATTCCTTATATAAACCATAAATCCATCATTATATCTAGTCCTTAGAGGGAGCTACAGAAAATGAAATAAATCATTTCGGAAGGTGGTAGTATGTTGTAAACACAATACATGGTTTTTTTACCATTTGATGGAAGAGAATTTTGATATAAATTATGTAATTAAAATAATAAAACTATAGTATATCTAATATACTAGAGATATTATTTTCTAATATTTTATGAATATTTGATGAAGGTTGGAGAATAAATAAAATGAAAATAGGTGGTTAAGAACTACACCTGTTCTTAACACAACCTCTTTAGGTTTATAAGTAATTCCTTCCAATGATGGATTTAGGATGATTAGAAAATCTAGGTCATGTTTAAATATTGAAGGATGGTATTTTTTTAGGTCCTAGATTATTAAAATTTATCTTTAACTTTAGAGTGGAAGGGATAGGGGTGTCCCTTTATATGTGTCGGAGTTTACAAACATTGAATTTTTAATAGAATAAAATATAATAACATCTTATTGAGAAAAAATAGTTCTAAAATGGACCATTGTAGATGAGTAGTTTATATATGGTCAATTTATTTTTATAAATTATAATTTAGAAAAGATTAATGGTTACTTAAACCGTGGTCACTTTAGTTTGACTCCTGGTAAACCTGTTTTAACCATAACTGTGATAACATAGTTTCACTATTATTAATATTCATTTTGAAAAAATATGTAGTTGAACACATTATATAATACTAATTATTATGATTTGAATTATGGAATATATTTTATCAAATTAAATTAAATTAAGTGGTAGAATTTAATTTAAAATTAAACCCACAAACACATGGAAAACCATGTTGTCAAAGAAAAAGATTTATTAAGTATAAGATGTTTATATATTAAAAAACATTAAATTCATTATAATGAAATAAATTAGATCAAAAATAATATTATAAATCTAAATTTGTTTTTAACAACATTTTTAATAATATAGAACCTTTTATATTCATAAAATTGAAATACAATTTTTAATAAAAATATGATTTTTTCACTATTTATTTAAAAATTAATCATTTTAGAAAATTATAAAAAAAAAAAATTGAACCAAAAAATTTCATGTTTATTTGAAATATAATGTTAATTTTCAAAATAATTTTTATAAGAGTGGAAAAAGTTAATTATATTATTTTATCAACAAAAGAAGTAAAAATCATTTTATGGAAAATGCATCTTTTTGAAACATATAAATACTTTACGAAGAAAATATTTTTTCTTTATCTTAAAACCAACTAATTTTTTTAAAATATTGTTATTATGATTAACATAACCAATTAAATAATTATGTTATTTTGATATTCTATATTATGGATCATTTAGACTTAGGGATGCATGTATTAGATGTCATTGAAGATGTTAATTTTAAAAAAAATATATATCATAAATTCATAGTGTGTTACATTCTATAACCCTTAAAATGAAATAAAACATTAAAATTAATTTAATATGATATAAAAATAGTATATCTCAACCACATAACTTCCCCGGGTTCCCATGTAGCTTTTTTTAATTTTCCATTCTTATAGAGAACCTTACCATGGTGAGTAGTCTTGTTACTCTATACATTATCTCTATGATACAAGATTTATACTGGTTCTTATTATAATGAATGAATATAATCTATTGGTATATACTATGAGTTTATTATATATGAAAGATCATGTATTTAATTCTTTTGGAGAGATATATGGATCACATCGTGAACTTGAGAGATGATAGGTATGAGTTCCAATTTATAAGATACATACCTACTCGGGCAAGATTCTCAAAGGGAAAAATGTAACAAGAGATCAGGTTTATATTATTCCTAAATATAATAAGCAATATCCATGGATAAATTCAAAAAATTATATTCTAATAAAATTTCAACTCCAGATATCACAGACAATTTGAACATAAATTTTCTATGTACTACAAGCTCTATTTATGTGTTGTTGAATGGATATGAAATTATTTTCCATTTCCAAATCTATCTTGGATCCTAATCGATTTAATTCTCCAATTTCATACCTAAATGTTATATTTCTACATTTATTTCCATATAGGTCTTCATAGGGATAAATTTTAATTCTAAAATAAAATCCATTTTTGTATGAAAACTCATATAGTGCAATGTATTAATCCTAAACACCATTGAAATCCATAGAGGAATATATAACTATATCATCTAGGGTTTTAAGGATCAAATCAAATTGAATATCAATTTGATTATGATAATAGGAACAAAAAACATATTCTAAATTTTGATACTACTAAATTCCTTTCGATAATGTTTAAGTAAACCTCATATCTTAATCTGATATAATAGAATATGGTAATCTATGAAACCTTAAAACTCCCTTAAAGTATATTATAGATATCAGACCAATACAGTAAAAATTTATTTTTGGAAATTATTTATGCTGATTTTATAAGCTTATCAACCATAACCCATATATCATTTTTTTATTTTGATGTTTATGGCAGTCTAGTGACAAAATACATTGTAATGTTTTCTTATTTCCATTATGGTATGTGTAGTGTTTTTAAATTCCTCTTAGATTCTAATATATTTTCCCTAACATGATTAAATACTTGGTACTGAGATATATGATAAAAAATATCTCCCCTCATGTTATCCCACCAAAAATAATCTTTTAGATCTCCATGAATCTTCTTACTTTCTCGAATAATTTAGAATGTTGAACTATGATCCTCATCCAACATATTCCTCTTCAAAGAAGATATGGATGGAACACATACAATGTTCTTAGACCATATCATTCCACCACAATCAATGTTAAACTCATGAACATTTCTCACTATATTCTATTGCTCAACATCTTCCATCATTACCCCTTTAATTACCCCATGGATAGATAGTT
The DNA here is from genome assembly GCA_963277665.1 of Viscum album. Classification (NCBI taxonomy): domain Eukaryota; kingdom Viridiplantae; phylum Streptophyta; class Magnoliopsida; order Santalales; family Viscaceae; genus Viscum; species Viscum album. Next base: position 543,581,582 of record OY728132.1, read on the forward strand.
GAACACTCATTTTAGAATTATAAAATTTATCTCTTTCCATAATTATCACCAAATAAATCCATTTTAAATAAATATATATTGGGTATTTTGTTTATTTTCCTCATGGACATGATTTAATTAGCATTTCAATTTAAATAATCATCCACCTTGTTCACTTTCCCAGAATTGTAATGTATTGAGGAGTCATAATTAGTAATCAACTCTGACCATATTTTCATGAAGATATTCACATGAACATATGTAAATATATATACTTAATAATTTTATGATATATATATATATATATATATATATATTTCATATTTCACCATAAATATAGTTCTTCTATATATTCAATGAAAAAATTACTATTTGTAACTCCAAATCATGTGTCGGGTAATTTTTCTCATCAGTTTTATTTTGAGAGAGGAATATGGTATCACTATGTAGTTCCAAATGGGGAAACATCATATTCGTTTCATTAATGTATTAGTAAATATAAAAACCCCTTATACACTACAGGGTACTATAATAACACTTATACTGACCAACTTTCTCTTGAGTTCTTTTAAACCCGAATCACATTCATCTATCCATATGAACGTAACCCATTTCTATGTCAACATAGTGAGTGTATTAGATGGTAATAATAAATCCCAAAAAAATCATTGTCAGTATCCATCAAAAACAATATTACTACGTATTTTGGATACTGTGGTTGGTTTCACTAATTTATAAAAAACATTCATATCACAATTATCAACTGATATAACCTCACATGATTTCATATTACCCATTAATGAACCTTTCTAATTATAAAATTTATACGTCATAAATTTAGCATAAAACATCTCCTTGCTATGGATATTTATCATAATTATGAAATTTTCTTCATACTATTATGTTTTCATTTAATATATAAGAATATCGTCAATATAACTACCACAAACTGATCAAGGAAATATAAAACGTCATTTTTAACTAAATACAAGAAGAAAACATGAGGTTTGGTTAAAAAATTCCATTAAATTAAATTCATATGAACCATACGTCATACTGAAGGATTCCTTCTTTATATTATTCTCCATGATCCATAAGTGATGATATCTTGAAGAACGTATAATCATAAAAAATATATTGAGTTCCTAATAATTGACTAAATAGATCAACATTATGAGGTATAGGATTCTTCATAATAGTATTTATGTTGTTAAGTTACCAATAATCAATACAAAGACAAATTGACTCGTCTTTATTCTTTAAAAAAATAATAGTCTAATTGATTGATGAGTCACTTAGAAAATTGAATCCTTTATCTAGATTTTCCTAGATATAACGCTTCAATTACTATAACACTATATGGTACATCTTATATAGAGTCTTGTAAATAGTTATGGAACTAGGTTTGAGTTATATTAGGAAATAATCTTCTTAATTTGAGGGAATACATGGAATGTCACTACGAAATAAATCAATTACAACTCAATATCTAATCATTGAGTTGGTGATGAGATTCTATTAGAAAATTATTCAGATACAAAATAATCTATAGAACCAATATCAAATAAAATATTTTTTGTCATGGAGTGGTTGAAAATTTTACATTTCAATATGTTTTTATGAGAATCCATGTTTACTATGGTAATTTCATATTTATAGCCTTCTCATTTTTCATTATTCTACTATATGTTCCCTAGATTATTGTTGAATTGGTTTTGAATAATTATTAATATCCTTACATTTAAATAATTATAATTTTGTTTATTTTCCCTTATCCCTGAATTCATGACCAAAATGACCTTTTCTACCACAGATGAAGAAAAACACTTTTTATTTCAATCATATAGAAAGTTGTTTCTTTCCAAAAGTATTTCATGATGAAAAATTTTCCTTTATATTCATACCCTTATCCTTTTTTATGTCATCCTATTGTTATCTTTCATACCTTCAATAACATAAGACTTGGATAATTAGTACTCTTTCTTGATAGTATAAGATACAACATCCTTATTTGATAAGAATGTTTTAGAGGCTATTTTCCTTTTATGTGCTAAAATTAAACAATCAAATAAATGGTAAATATTGATCTTTGTATTACATACATATTCAAAAAAAATATTTTATAACCATTTAAATTTAGCTTAATGCATAGAAAAAATTTCACTTTCTTTTTTCATTTGAAAGAAAAATTTGTTTCTCCATATCTATTCATTACTCACAATGAATTATTTTTCAATAAAATATCATTACAATCCTTCAATTCAATGATAATTATTTCATCCTTATCCAAATTTTTTTGAATCAATTACCACCATTGATATTTATCCCCTAAGAAATGATAAACTATTCTAAAAACATTCTTTATATCATTACTTCCCAAAATAAAAAATATCTTCTCTAGGGAACTTATCCACTTATTAATTACAAATGGATTTATAGTCCCATTTAATTTTTGTGGTTTTTAATTAATCATGTGGTATAATATAATTAAACCAACTTTTTTATTAATATAATACTCTATAAGAGCAGGGTCATAGGTTGTAACATGATTCTGATACCCCAATATAGTTATAAGTTATTTAGCACTATTTCTAACATCATTATATTTCCTAAGAGGGAACAATTTATAAGGACTACCTTCATTTATACAGTTTTCATTACATCCACTAAGAACCATCTAATAATAATATAATACACTAGAATAGATCATTATATTACAAATCATAATATATAATTATGAAACATGGGAAACAATTATCATTTATTAAAAAATTTATCAACAACCTAGATCAAAATAAAAAACATGGTTCATTTTAGAATATTATAAAATTAGAAAAATATTTTCAAATTATTCATAATATTATATAATAAAATATTAATAAAACCATGCTTATCCCTTAGGATTTTCAGTCTCAGTGAGCATTAAGAGAACACTCACCATGCACCAGCATGATGGTTAAGATATAGTCAAACCAACCATTTGCGGGGATAATACCCCTAGAGGCCTCTATGACAAAACAAAATCCACTTCTAGTATAAATAAATAGATTTATTATTAAGAAAATTAAAAAATATATTCCTTACCAAAACATTAGGATGGTATCCAGTACATATATTTATCCTTAATGTCAGCCATTAGGATGTATTCCATAATCTATGTTTTCATAAATCTAGCTCCCAAGGATTCTACAAAACTTATTCAGATAAAAAATATAAAAACCCTAAAATAAGTATTCCAGAGTCTCTCAATTCGTTATTTAATTGTTAATAGATACAAGATATCGCATCCTAAGAGGATGAATTAGTTATTAATATTTGAAAACAAGACTCATATTTGAATATCACATTTCATTTGAAAATATAAAATACTACAAACTATTTTATTTGATAACACCTATATTCAATATAGAATATCCCTTATTATCAATCATAATACACTTTCTAAAATTATATGAAAATGAAATATAAGAAGGGGAAAGCTCACAAGCTCTGTAAGTGTATGCGTAGAAAAAATTCTATTAATACATGAATAATATAGAATGAATAGATGGTGATAAAATATTTCCATATAAATAACCAAATAAGAAAAAATTTATCATTCAATATCATAACTCTTAAAATAATCACATGGACATGAATAAATGATTAAATAATGATGGAATGCATAACATTAGACACCTGAAACATACCATTGAGGCCTCTTTCTAAGACATCATACATAAATGGTTAAGGCCTCAAAAAAATGTCAAATATAATGTATCTCATGATACCTAAAGTTATAATTAGGATCTATTTAATTCTTTTATCAACCCATAAATTAATAGTTCGAATTCATTAATCAACTTATAAACAATATAACATAATCAGTATAGTGTAAAAATAAATAACAATCCATATTGGAAGAACTGACATACAAAATATTAATAATTTTCATAGTTTAGCTGATAATAAATAATATAAATAAATATTTTGGATTGTATAATTATATTATATCCTCAATAATTCATTATATTTAAACAGAGAATAATTACATAGAAGAAACTACAATTAAATTATAGTGGAAAAATTCTTGAGGAAAATATTTTTTTTCAATTTGAAATCACTTACTTAATATATAAAAATATCCTAAATATTAATTTAAAAAAAATTTGAAATTAAAATTAAAAAAAAAATAATTTTATATTCAAATCAATGACCATTCATGATAGTAGTAAATTTTATTCTTACTATATATGTGGAAAACAATTATTTTATAGTTTTGTTAAAACGTCAAAAAGTACCTTATTTAGAAAAAAATGAATATTTAGATTAATTCATTTTTTAAACTTATAAAAATGGGTAAAAATGTATTTAATAAATAAATGGATAATATTAAAAACATAATTGTCCAATATTTAAAGAAAAAATCTACATGAGAAAGAAATATTACCAATTAAGTAAAAAATCAAGGGTAGTTTTCCACGAAAACATTATTTCAGTATGATGAGTACTTAATGTGATGAAAATGATAGAAAAACTAGTAATTTATTGATATATCAATATTAAACTAAAATATATTCTATTTATGTGATAAATATAAAATAATTACCCTATTTTATACTTAAACATAATTAATCCTGAATGATGATAATATTTCGAAATAAACCCTAACATTAGGACCGACATCCATCACACATGTTCCTAAATCCTGAAGAATAAATATATATTGATTAAAAATTTATTATATAACCTTATTCATATATAACATACCATTTACGGTTTACTAATATTGATATTTCACCCTTTAATTAACAATTCTTTTTTTAAAATAACTATTTCATGTGATAACTAGATGATTTTCCATGTATATTTAGGTTTTTTAGTTTTAGTCCTTATACATTGATCATGGTTACATCACCTATATAATTTTAATAATGATATTTAAATCATATAATCTATTTATATTCATATTTATTTTCATTCATATATTTTTATATATAAAAATGAATTACACCATTTATGGAGATGATAAACCATACATACACATTCATGCTATTATTCATTTTATGATGAATTGAATGAAAGAATGGTAAATAGTAATAAATTTTTTTATAAACATTATTTTAACATATATATCATATTTATTAATAATATCATTTCTTATTACCATCCATTTAAAAATAAAATGAAAAACGAACCACATATCTTCTTGGAGATGGTAGTCCACAAGTATGCACTGGTGAACTTATCGTTTTCCAAAATACTAGATGGTAACATGATACATGTGATATTATAAATCCATTATATATATTTATTTAATTAATATAATATATATATATATTAAATACATCACTATATCTATTTGTGATAGGGGTTTATGAAAAGATAATTACACAGGTTCTTAATCCATTAGTCAATTGTACACATGATCGACTATTTTGATTCCAATTTGATGGAAGAAGATATAAATATAGGTTTTTTTTAAAGTAATAAAATATAATTATATATATATATATATATATTATATTTTGTTTTTCATTTATCATAAATTAATAATATTTTAAGTACGATAATTATATATAATATTGAAAAACATGGTAAAGATCTATGCCTCTTCTTCAGACAACCTCTTTAGGTTTACATATAAAGCCTTCCTAGGATGTTTTTATGATGAAACTATGGAATCTAATTAGTGAATATGAATTTGTGGAAGATATTTTGGTATTTATTTTATGAATCAAAATGCTCCTGATTTGTGTATATGATATGAGAGGTGGTGTCCTTTTATAAGTGGGGGTAGAGGACATACATGGAATTTTTTAAAATGATAACTTATATTTACATCTAATTTACATAGAATTGATCCAAAATTTAATATTAATAAAATATAGATGATATAGGGTCAATATATATCCATAAAATATATTTTATATATGTTTTTAGTTATTTTAACCCTTATCTTTTTTATTTTAAGCCCAGGTAAGAATTTTTTAACATTAACAAAGGTAATTGATTTTTTTACTTCACTTACTATTAATCATGATAAAAATGTTTTCCATTTATAACCTAATTATAATTTTTTCTTTTTAAATATATGGAAACCAATTTGTAATGTTCTATTCAATAAGGTGGATGAATTTAATTTAAAATTAAACCCACAATCAAAATGAAAAAAGGTTATTTGGAGAAAATGTTTTCTTTTTTATAAAAATATTCTATATCAAAATTGAACATAAAATTGATTCGAATGACAAAAATATGAATAAAAATAATATAATTTAAAAAATATTAATTATAAAACAACTCTAAAATGAATAAATATTTTTATATTTTCTAAAAGTAAATAAATTCTAAAAAATTAATCATAATTTTTCATTATTAATTGAGAAATTTATACTTTAAAAAATTATCAAAATTTCACTATAACATATTTTTTAAATTCTTATTTCAAAAATAATTTATCTTTTTTCAAATAAATGCTCTAAAATTGGAAAAAAAATATCATTATATTATTTTCTCCTAAACATAAATGAAATAAATTTTATGTGAAAAGTGTTCTTTTGAAACATATGACGACTATGCTGAAAAATATTTCCATTAACTCAAACATTTATAAAATTTTTAAAATTTATTTACTCAAATACATATTAAAAATTCAATGTATAGGTTATATAAATATACTATTTCAAGGTTCATTTAGTCTCAGGGTCATGTGTAACACTAGTTATATAAGATATTAAATTAATTTGAAAAGAAACATATAATAATATCCCATGGTGTTACACAATACATAGTGATTCCATTATGGGATCATTGGAAAAAAGTAAAGATAATCCTGAGATATGTCTTTAATACCTTAGAATATGATTTATGTTTTGATGTATAAGTTTTTAAAATTAGAGGCTATATTGATGTATATTTTGGAGGTTATTTTTATAGGATTAAATCTACTATAGATTATGTTTTTATTCAATCATTAGGAGGGGTACTCTTGATTTCAAATTTATAGTACGTTTTGGATTTATTTATGAGTAATTCACATTATATGGTTTCAACAGGGGCTTTCAATGAATTAATTCTGATGATAAAAATTGAAATTAGAGCATGAGCATAGACAAGAGAATATTATATTATTTTGTAATAGTCAGAGTTTGTTTAAAATACCATGGAATCCAAATGTTAATTTTAGGAAAAATTAAATTGGATTAAAATATCACATTTATAGAGATTTAGTGTAGGAAGTAATAATGAACATTTATAAGTTTCATACTAAAAAAATATCTACTGTTTTTGGAATAAGACGATTTAATCTGATATGTTCAAAAGATCTAGATCCTCAATAAGTATTATATATACTTTAATATCATATCTTGGATGTTATAAAGGATATTTGAAGATTTGATTGTTCTGAATTAATATTTATGTTGGTGATATTTCAATAAAATTATTTTCAGGGAAGGAATTTCCCCCAAATTGTTAATGGGGATGTTAGTGGTTGATGGGTATGTGGGAATCGTCTCAATACACACCTAGTTTAGGAGATTAAAAAATTTAGGAGGTATCCTATAAAAAGAGTCTATACCCAACACATTTCCATCATTCATCAAATCCTCACCAAGAAGCTTCTATTCCTAATTTTTTATTTGAATATATGGTTTTCATGAGTTATTATTTCCTTATTAATCTTGAGATATAATTACATGTGTGGTATATATATGATAGTGTAAAAATAGTTGTACTCATGTTTTACCCATGGTAAGATTATTCTATTTTAATATGGGTTTCACCCAATTATAATTTTAGGGTTTTTTCTATATTATAATTGGTGTCCATTTACATTACCATTTTCACCTCATTTCTCTCTCATAATTATAGATGGACAAGAGGGTCAATAATGATTTATCCCAATAATAAGTTTAAATTGATAGATTTTTTGTGAGGATGATAGGTTATTATAGAGGGTAGATACATTCAATAGATATTTTCTACTGAGGTGGAGTTTTTTTGACAATGAATATAGGTGGAATCTTCTATAAAATAGATGCAACGAAAATTTTAATGGGATGTTATGTGACATTATTTAGTTATGTGATTGAGTATGGTGAGGATATTTCTAGTATGAAATTATGTTTACTACGTGGGATGTTAGGTGTTCAAGGATGATTCCAAATAGGTAATAAGTTGTTATAATAATATAATGGAGAGGATGAGTTGTTGTCCTCCTTACAAGAATGAGTGTGTAGACCCTTTGGCTAGTAATAACGTCACATATTTATATCTTTTCCAGGTTATAATTTTGTAATGTATATATATATATATATGTTTGTGTTTTTCTAAGTATGGAAAAAAACACTTTTTTATTATACCATTAATAGAATAAAGATGGAGAACAAGAAATAAAACATTATATTTTGATATATGTTTTGTTGTTAATGTTTTATATGACAGAAGTAAATATAATAATAATATTAATAATTATAACAATAATTACCTTAATATTATAATCATAAGAATTTAATTATTAAATAAAATGAGTAAAACATAATATTTCTACTATAGTGTATTAATTCTATAAATGAATTGGAAATTATATCCATTTTATATATATATCATAATGATGAATTTTTAAAATCTAATAATGTATTTCTTTGGAGATATTTTAAGTATTTTTAAACTTTAGATATCGAGAAGAGCTGTAATGTCAGTCTTTAAATGTTTGGAAGTTATTATTTTTATCTTTTCAATGATTACATTATGATGAAGAATTTTTTGGGTGATATAAATATATTCAAATTAATAAATTACTACAATAAAATTTCTACCCAAGTGTGTGAATAAGTTGTCTGATGAATTTTTTGATTACAAAAAAACACTAAGATCAATTGATAGAACCCAATATCTTTAATTTTATTAAAATTACTGAATTCAATCATTAAATATGAATGGAATATAAATTTTTTGATGTAATTCATTTATATGAGTTGAAATTAACCCTTGGAATTGAATTTTCGTCGATAACTTATAGTGTAATAATATTGATTCTCGTTGTGATAAAAAATGTATAATTTCCATTTTATACATTAATTCCTCTTAAATTAAAAAGATGAACTTTATTGTAATGTGATATTAATTTTACATAATGAATGTATTTTCTTTTAATTCATTAATAATTTGTGATTAGTGTATGATATGAATATATGTGGATTTTTCACTATATTTTTTCACTACAATGTGAGGATAAAAAAATTATTTTAAATCATTCTCTTATTTTTTATTTTAATAATGGATTATATACAATGTGTGTCTCATTTATAGGTTGAAATCATCCAACTTTTAGTTTCATATTCATGATTATATATTCAACATACAATTGAAACCGATTAATGATGTTATTTGAAGAACTTGTTTGACTATAGAGTATTTACCTCGAGAGTATTACTACTTGGGGATTCATTTTAATGATGATAGGTAATATATATGATAATGAAATATATATTGATTTATCTATTTTTGTATACATAATTAGAATTGTATTTTGGGATTATAATCTTAATTACATTGAATATGTGATACCTATGAGTTTCTTAGAGAGAGCGATATGGATAGATTGATGATGACATGGATGGAATGGATAAAATGTTGAAGATGGTGATTACATTGATTTTTTAGTGAGGGTATACATTATAAGATAAATTATGGGAACATTTATAAAATCCAAAATAAATGAACCTGTCATAATTACAATACCTATGAAAAATTTGAATTATAATAAATTCCTATGATCTTCATGGTTTTCTGTTTTAGAGAGTTAAGGAAAAAAATTAAGTAATAAAACCCAGGTATATTATAACTAATAGAAACTTTATCCACTATGTAATAAACCACAAAAATTTTAAATATTTTTAGAAATCTCCCAAAAATCTTTTCACACAACATACACTTCTAAAAACATCATACATATTAGGTTTCATCATATCCATGAGAAATAGAAACAAATTAAAGGGGCGATGTCAGATACACTGTATGTTTAATAATAAAAGATCATAAATGAGAATATGATGGTAAAATGGGTATAACCAGGATACATAATAAATTTATACACACCAAATAATATATCACAACTAAAGGAATGAGGAAATTAAAAAAAATTAATACATATAACAATTTATAATTTTAAAAGATCCACAATAATAATAACCTAGGTAAAAATTATACAATAATAATTTTAAATTATGGGTGCATAAAATAAAAATGAGGAATATATTATCAAATGGAAATAAAAATTAATGTAACATATCCTAAATATAAATGAAAATTTGAAATTTGTGATAATGTAATTAATTTGAAACTGTGGTAGAAAAATCTTTATGCAGGAATATTTTTTAACAAATACAATGTGTTGATACATTAAAATGTCAAAAAATACATTTTCCAATAACTTAATGAAAAAATTAATTATGTATATTCCATACTATCTCATGATATTTAGGACAAAAGAAATGTATTTCATGGAGATATAGTACCCAACAATCATCTTCCATAGATATACGTTCTACCTAATAGCAATCATTCATTATATGACAAGGAACCCAAAAAAAGAATATTGGTTTCATATCATTTTCAAATGAAATCATATAAAGAAAATATTAAAAATTAAATCAAAAGTAGAAACAAGATATAATCATGGAAAATAAATAATTATTAAATTATATTCAGTATTATTCTAGTAGAGTAGCCTTATATCATGATAATAGAGTTTATGGTATTTACACTATATAGTTAACAGTGGAAGAAGCAAGAACGAAGGCTTCATGGTTAAGGTGGAACTAGACTATGAAGAATATTCAGTATGTTGGAGATGAATTTTTGAATTTGAGGAATGGGTTTTATGATGGTATGTTTTCTTTGTGGCACCTTGGCTCATGAGTTATGGGATAATGCATCTAGTTCACCTATAAGGGACTGCTCTAGAAGAAGTTCAATTGTGGGATTTTTCAGCAGACCATTGCTATCTGAAATTGGATGTTTGAGAGTGTATGGAGATTTCCATTAGTACCAGGCCTGTGAATTCATGCACATGGAATCAAGAAAAGCATCTATGAGATGGTAGAAGTTTCTCTTAATGTTATTGATGTGGTGGAGGGTATTTTCTTCATAGACTTAAGTTGAATTTTTTTGGACTTGGGCCTTTGGACCATGGGGCATGCTTTTTTTTTCATGTCATTGATGCCTTGTAGGTTTCTCCCTCATTCCTTAAACGAGGGTCTATGTTAATAAAAAATTAATTTTTAGTCAAATGATTGAAAACTAGTTTAATATATTTAGAATTTTTTATAAAAAACGGTATTGTAAAAACCATAACAAAACATAATTTTGGTTTTAGGGGAATGGTAATATGATGGAAACATGAGATAAAAGTAATTTGGTTTATAATTATAAAATAAAATAATATATATAATAGAAAATATGGAAAATTATGGGAGACCATCATTAATGTGGATGGAAATTACTATGAAATATGACATAATTTTGTAGAGAAAAAATCATCAATTTTAAATATTTGATTTAAAAATATAATTTTACACTATATAAGAAGATTTGGTACCATGGGATAAATTTTTCATGTTTAATTAACCCCTTATATAATAAATATGATTAATTAAAATCATTTTAACTTAACAAAAGGGATTTGAGTTAATAAAATCCATTAAATTTGGGTATCCATTGAGTTAAAATAATTGTAAATAAAGAAAATTATTTGGATTATTGATCCCCATTAATTACATGAATATTTTTAAAGAAATTAATTTTTTAGTAATCACAGCATATTAAAGATATTATGGTTCATAAAAATAAACATTTCAGAAGAAATTTAGTTGGTGATAAAGAACACCTAATAGTGGTTATAACATAAGAATCAAAATAACATAATAGTTTTACCATGAAATGGAAGTTAAATTATCCTTAAATGAATATATTCCTTATAATTTAAGGAAATAGGTTTGTGGATACAACATATAAAAGAATTTATTGTTTAAAATATCATACTTAAGTCATGGAATGCAAAATAGAGACAAATAAACTTGTCTAATTCCTAGCATCCATGATAGTTTCAGAATCTCCCATATAATTAATATAAAAATATTAATCACCAATTTATGTTCCTTATTGAAATATATTACCTTATATACACATCAATTTTTACCATCGACTAAAAATATTTTACGATGTTATAGTTTATTTTTATTACTGGGTGTTAGGATTTCTCAATTTCTTTATTCCATTATGTTTTATGGTGAAAGGGTCAATTTTCTATTATTAGAGAAATTTTCATCATTACCATACTATTTAAGATAGAGTAATAATTGTGTTTTAGTGATTTTGTATACCTCGTTTCATTAGGTGAATGTCATGGATATGTTTCATGTAAATGGAAATTACAATGAACATGTTTCAACATGTTTAATGATCAAATGGTTCTATAATATATATATATATATATATATTAAATACTAATAAAACCATTATATAATCATTAAAAAAATTTAGATAAATAATTATTAGATGATATTACCATAATATAAATTTTCATAATCATTAAGGATATAAAAATTATATCATCATTTATGGAGGTCGTAACACATCCCAAACCAATATATTTCTATAATTATTTAATGAGAAAATAAATTTTTTTATAATGTAACCACCAATGATTTAGTTTTCATAAATAATATGTTTGATAGATTACTTACCATGAAAACCTATGCTTAAAATTAACCATGATATATTATAACTATGGCATTAAAATGGTAGTTATGAATAATAATAAACACATTATTAAATAATGTATAATGGTTTTAAATAATTAATATTAATTGATTAATAGTTTATAAATAAGTACCCAATTTTCAGTAAAGTCATTTTATGGTCTAAAAATATATTTACTTCAAAAAATAGTTTTATGGAACTTTTGGTATAGAAAATATAATTAATTTATACCATATTTATAAATTTTATTTGATAAAATGAAAACCATTTTTTAAATTATCATGTCAATATTATCTTAGGTTTATTTTTTAATATTTTTCTACAAATATTTATTTTTCAATGAATAGTTACTAATACGGATTTAGGTAAATACTAGCATTTATTTTAATGTAAAAGACCCATTATTTTACTTAATTTGATCATAAAGTAACATAATTATCATTTAATATAATTTAATAATGTTATTATAGATTAATCATCACTATACATGATTATGTTTGAATTTTATTTTTTTGATTAGACATACATTTTTTTAAATACTACTTTTATAAATAAAATGTGTTTTTATGTCAATGAATTAAATAAATATATATTTATTAATGTTATAATTAAATTTATGGATTATATTTTCAATTACATATTTTAATATTCTTTTTTTGGTTTGTACAATTCAACGAATGTACGTAAATTAGGTTTTATACATAAAAAGCACTATTCGAAAAAGGGTTTTCATTTCGGTATTCATGCATATTTAAAATTAAATACCACTACATATAGAAATTAAACTTGTAAGTTGGATAGAATATTTGGAATTAAAATATTAAATATTAGGTAATAAGTTAAACATAATTTTAGGTGAGAAATAAAAGTAACAATATTAAATATTTATCACCTTGATTAATGGTAAAATGTTTTAATAAGGGTAAATATAAAGAGATAAAAATTAATTATAGAAAAAAATTAATTATAGAAAAAAATTAATTAAAAATGACTGGTTCATTTATATTCATTCATACCCTTAGTAAATGTATATATGAGTCATTTTTGAGTAACTTTTCCTATGTAATGAATTAATAATTTTTTTTTGTCTTTTGAAAAATTCCTTGTCTCTCCTCTACTTAACATATAAAGAGAACCTAATTTCAACACTTATTCATATCTCTTAATATTTTTATCTCTATTAATCCACAACATAATATTTCCCCAACATCCTTACTCACATTCGATAGGTGTTGGTTTAACTAAAAATCCAACCCTATGGTCTTTATAAGGTGATCTAATTGAGATATTTCAAACAAGTGGAAATCATCACAACTGAACACATTAGCATTCATTACTTTATTAAAAAAAATATTGTTCCCAAAAAATTAAATATAAAAACATCATTTTATTATTGATAAATAGATTTTATTCTCTTTATTGAATAACAGTAATCCATGTCCTTTTATATCAAATGGAAAACAAAACCATCACTCATGTATATGATAAACTACCTCCCCATGAACCAATGTATTTTTATTTCTATAATCATGTCACATGGATGATGTATATATGTGGATTTATGGATTTAACATGAATGATATTAAATTATATTCATTTTAGAATTATAAATAATATCTACCTATTTTCCAACATACCCATTTGAAAAAGAGAACATTTCTTGTGTGTATGTGTAGACTACCACCTAGATGGAGGGATGTGATTTATTTTTAATTGAAAATATTATTTAATTGTTAAAAAATTATCTAATGAATAAATTAAAAATTTATAAAATTATTAAAATTTTATAGATGATGGAATGATAACTTATAAACATGAACTCGAATATCTGGGACAAAAAATGCATGAAAAATCAATGTTGTTAATACCTGAAAAAATAATATTAATGAAATATTTCTTACAAATAGGTGATAATATTCCATAATTTAATAATATATTATATTATAGATATAGATATGGTTCTGATATATACTCATAAAAAAATTATATAGATGGTTTAAAACACATTCAATAATGTAACAACCCGAGATTTTATAAAAAATATTGTTTTTAATTTCATTAATGTCTTGTGGTGTACGCTACACCAAAAGGAGCTTGCACAACATGCATCCTTGACTTGCCTTGCATTACACGCAATCGCGACCTTCCTCGATAACATTTGTAGTACGCAATAACGAGTTTCACTAAACAACAATATGCTATTAAAATATTATTAAAACTAGCCGTTATGAATAGTAATAACCACTTTTTGAAAGTTTGTAAATTTTATTTTTCAAAATGGAATTCATTTTTGGATTCGTAATATCGAAATTAGCATAGGGTGAAATTTTGGTAGTTTTCGGATAACTTTCATTTTCTGATGAATAGTGAAAATTACTAAATTTTAATTAAAAACAACCTTTTTAATCGAAATAATCAATAGTGATAAATTATTAATTTGAGTGGTTTTAAAGTATATTTAGAATATATTTTTAAAATTTAATACAATTTTGTTCATTGGATGTAATTTCACATTTAAACCAGACATAAACGAGTGTCAATCTTTTGATAGTTATTATCTCTTAAGAACACGCTATTTGTTTTGACGACGGGAATTAATTTTTAAATTAATTAATGCAACTGATATGTTTTTAATTTGGTAAAATAGAAATCATTTTTGAGTTCATAATATCAAATATATCTTAGGCCTAATTTTTGGTATTTTTCTGGAAACTTTCATTTTTTGATGAATAGTGAAACCACTAAGTGGAAGTTAAGAAAAATGAATTTTTCATAAAACTTAATTTTACCGTTTCTGTAAGTGTAATTTAAAAAATCCGAGAGACACGGTTGATGTCAGTAAGTAAAATGAGGTTCAATGAGATGAAAATAATTTTTGGTGAATACTAACTTTTACTTTTTTTTATCACGGTTAAAAGTATATAGGGTAATTAAGGGTAAAAATGATATTATTATAACCCTAACACATGTCTTAATTCTATTGGATAATTTTTATTCGAGCAAAAACAACCTTAGGAATAAAATATGACCATTTAGGCCCACTTGGATTAGATTAGGACATTTATTATTAATTTATTTAAAGAAGGGTTAAAATAGTTAAAATCAAAGTTTAATAAGAATATCATTTTTAATTTAGGGTTATACATAAGATAAATTCGACTATAAATAGTCATTAGAAATATAAAATGATTTTCCACATAATGGTATTTTATTTTTAATTTTTAGACATTAAATATTTTAATTTAGTTATGACACAAAGATGATGCCGTAATTATCTTATTAATGAAATATTAACATAATTGATGTTATAAATACCCAAAAAATGTAATTTCAGACTTTTTATGAAATAAAATAATTTTCTAGGTTAATATGACATGTTATTATTGATATAATTAACTTTTTTCGAACTAATCATTCTGTTATGATTTTCACAAAAATCAATTACAAAACAGTGTCAAAATTGACATAATATAGTTTTTAAAATAGATATTATATTATTAATTGTTATTTTATTCCTAAAAATCTAAGGTTAGGTAAAATTACTTATATAAGGTTATATATATTAATAATAAACAACTTGGGGTTCTTTTGGCTTGTTATAGTAAGTTTATTAACCTTATAGTGTACGAACACAAAAAGAGGAGGTAAAAGTAAAATTATCTAACTTAAAGTTAAATATAAATGATAAGGTTAAAATAGGAACCTAAACTTGTATAAATTCTATTGGATGAGAGGATTTAGACCCAGACCCACCTTAGATTCCAAATAAATTAATTTGGATCTATTTAAAACCGAATTTGGCTTTATAATAAAATAATATTTTTGGTTATTCCAAATGTGCCCCTCTCCTCCCTTATAAAAGGGCACCCACTCCCTCTCTTCCTCACACCACTTTGAGCCTTAAAGCTTGGCCAAACCCTACCAAATTCTCTTCTCCACTTCCCTAGAAACATCATAGAGGTCCTGGTCTTCTTCAATTACCAATTTTAGTGCCCTAAGAGGAGGACTCAAAGATGCGCTTCAAAGAAGAGGTAATGTCCGTTACCGATTCTTTCAACTTTATTTCTTATTCCACTTCTTCTTCTTAGGTTGTTTAATTATGAAGTAATAACATAAGTATAACTCATATACTGATTTGTTATTATAAGTATGAAACAACCCTATTTCACCATCTATCCATCCAACAGAAAACAAAATCACCGCGTGTGCGTACGTACGGAATACCGTCTCCACGCCGTGGTGAAATCTATTTTCCACCACCACCTTACTTGGATGGGTATAATGGTGTAAATAATAACTATATATAATTATTTTAAAGTGATATTCATTCTTAAATAGTATACATACACTCCAATACAGTCCCACGATCATGAGAACGATATCATCGCTCGTGCGTACGTACGGACTACCGTCTCCACGAAGCGATGAGATTCATTCTCCACTTTAACCATTCATGAATGATTATAAAGTATATATAATAAGTAATCATGAAATATATTACATAATAATGATACTGGATTTATGTGTACATATATTTATGTCATCTACTTAATTCCATTCAACTCGATAAGGAAACGAAAACAGCGTTCATGCGTACGTACGGCCTACCGTCTCCATGAACGGTGTATTTTTTTCTTCCATTTACTGATTTATTATATATATGTATATTCTGAATATATATTATATATAAATCATGTTTTATATTCTGGAATTAAGTAATCATGATCTAAGTAATCATATGAATAATTACAAGTCAAAACACGGATGACAAATAAAACATTTTTACCCAAAATGCTCTTTAAACATGGAATTTACAAAAGAACGGGTAATATAAAGTCATAAGTGAACCATATATGATATCGTAACAATGATTATGATTATTTAATAAGTCAATGACATTTTTTAAATCATTATACAGGAGGTTCGGACACTTATGAAGCAAATCGGACCTAAGGTAAGGGATAAATTTTCAATCTCATTTTTATCCGAGATTGCTTATACGTAAGTATTTACTGGGGTTATGTTTATCAACCATGACCATGTTTTCTAAAAATGCTTTCATAAAATTTTTACCATTATTCCATGGATGTTTAAAGTCATTTTTACCCTTTATTGACTTTTTACCACATTGTATGAATTGAATCATTCTTTTTGTTACCATATAAGGTACTTTTTTATTTTTCTGAAAAAAGTACGAGAAGAATGTTTTTTTAACTTATATGTCATGAATGGATTTTTAAAAAATTATTTACAAGAAGCTTCCTTTACAAGTTTTCAAGTTTATTTTTAATCAACTTCTTTTAGTTAGAATTTTATGACATGTTATGAAAGGAAAAGTGTTTTTGAAGTAGAAAGGATATTATCTTCAAAAATGGTGTTCAAGTGTTTTATCAAAATTATTTTCCATCTAAGATAATAAAGGGTTCTGTTTCTATCCCTATTATTACATTGATTTGATTATGTTGTGATGGAATTATTTTTATGAATTCCTTTATCTTATATGAAATGTTTTATGATGTCATGATGTTTAAGATTCCCATTTTTATTACATGGGTTATGCAATGATGTATGATTTATGATTTTGTGGCACACATAATAATGGTATAATTATGAGATGGGTGGAACCTATATCTCCCTCCAATGCATTTGGTAAAGATTTTATATCTCATGAGATAGACATGGCGGGAACGGTAGGTTATACCGGTTCAGTGAAACAGGATTTAAACGAGGAGTGAACTCGGTTCAGAAAGGGAATTTGTCCACTAAGATAGTCTTGGAAATGAGTCTTGACAAATAAGAAATGATTCTCCATGATTATGTGTGTATGCCACAAAGTTTCATGTTTTAAGTTATGATTATTGGGATTACATTTCACTATTATGATTTATCCCATGTTATGATATTATGATCTCTTTTGCAGGTTAATAATTCCAAAATGTTATGTTCTTATGAATATGATGTGATTGATATTTCTTTTGTTTACCCTTACTGAGCATTTGAGATCACCCTTTTATGTTTTCTTTTCCCCAGGATATAAAGAAAGGTTTTAGGTATAAAAAAGGAAGATCTTTATGGGAGATGTTGAAGATCTTTCACTACGATTAGAGGATTATATTCCGAGTTTCCAAAGACACTAAACTATTACGGTCCTTGTGCATGTATTTTTGTTATGTACTAAGTATTTTGCAAAAGTAAAGTAATGTCCATGTACTCAGGATTCAGGTCTCTACAGTTGGTATTAGAGGAAAGGTTTAGTCAACCATTGGAAACTAGGATGCAAAAACTTTAGTGAGATCCCTAGAGATATTTCTAAGGTATGTCTAGGGATGTCCCTAAGGATAAGTATACGTATAGGATACAGTCCTAGAACTACAGTAACGATCATAGAATTTAACCTAAGATGTTAGATATTGAGGATGCTCCCCCTTTATTATGTTGTTTTCCCTAGCATTATTTTTGCCTCTCATGCTATTCTTTTTGGGTTTTAGACGATGGCTGGAACCCGAAAGAATCGTGTTGATCAATGCAATGGACAATGCAATGATTGTCCTCCTGAATAAACAAATGTTATGGGAGATGGAGTGAAAATTATTATTGCTATACTTACACAAGACATGAATCATTCTGGACTTCCAAATGAGCAGAGAAGGGAACAATATTCTATTGAGTCCTTCATGAGGCAACGTCCACCTTCTTTCAGTGGGTCTTCTGATCCACTTGTTGCTGAACAATGGATCAGTACTACTGAAAAGATATTTTCAGTTCTTAAATTTCTTGAACATGATAAAGTCATCTTAGCATTATATCGTTTGGAAGGTGAAGCTGATCAATGGTGGAATCTTATCAAGAATACGAGGCAAAGAGATGAAATTGAGTCCATGGAATGGGATGAGTTCAAGAACATATTTTTCAACAAGTACATCCCTCGTATTCTTCGAACAAAGATGGAGAAGGAGTTTCTTGAACTAAAGAAAAAGGATGATGAATCTGTTGGTATATACGAAGAGAATTTTACAAGGCTTGCAAGGTATGCATCTGGATTTATCATCCAACCTGAAAGTAAAGTTGATCGATTCTTCAGTGGCATAAAACCAAATCTTCGAAGGTTATTATCTATAAGAGACTTCAGTAGCTATGAAGAAATTGTGCGTTGTCCTATCACGGTAGAAATGGAAGTTGGTGTTACATAACCATCTCATAGTTTTGACAAGAAACGAAAGATGGAGTTCAAGGGGAAATCTCAGAATAATGGTGAAAAGAAGATGAGTGTTTCCTTATGCTCAAAGTGTGGAAAGAAGCATTGTGGAGATTGTCTTAAATGGACTAGAAAATGTTTTAAGTGTGGAAAAGAAGGTCATCGAGCAGCTGAGTGTCGAAGTAATGGAAAAAGGGTTTCTAATGATGTGAATATAGAAAAGATTGTAGAGACTGCACCAACAACACTTCAATGCTTCAAGTGCAAGGAAATGGGGAATTATGCTAATAAATGCCCTAATCCAAGGGTTAGTGATGATCGACGTGAGCAACCACTTAAGGCAAAGGACAAAGTGAAGTCACATGCGATCACCATTGGCGATGTTGAATATGACAACGATGTTGTGGAATGATTAAGTGTTTATGTAATGGGATTTCAGAATAATGTTGTATATAGTATCGTGGAATATTGGAATATTTATGTTTTGGTCTATTGTGGTTTTCAATAATTTTATGGCATCGGTAACCATGAAAAGTGATTGAAATATTTTTGGAAAGTAGATGATATGCACATAATGAAGGGATAAATATAATCTAATATGTTTGATAGTATTCATGATCTCATGATTGATATAAGGACTAAGTGATATCATGGTTTGAGGATATAGAATTTTGAGGATTTTATTATGTGTAAAGTGTTAACTTTTAACTGCATTCATGTTTTCACTAAGGTTCAATGGATATTCATTCTTCAAGAGAATACATGATTAAGGTATTCACATCTTTGTAATTTGACCAACAAGATATATCTTATGATATATGGGGGATAAATGATGGCATTCACGTGATCATTTTCTTTATACTATGAGCTTGGACAGAAGTATTTTAGATAAGCCTAAAAGATTGGAATTGATTATGTTGGACATAAGTTAGTAATGTTTAAGGATAAATTTTTTTTGATATTGTTGATGGGATGTTATAGTAATATAGCTTTAGAAAAAGGACAACCTACAGGACGGGAGACAGCCCATCGTGTCGGACAAGGCTGTAGGAATCGAACCCACAACCGAAGTACGACTGGCCTTTATCACCTACCACTGGCCTACAGGAAGTCCCTGTTTAGTAGAAACTAGTTTTATTATATTAAGAAGTATGATATATGAAGTATAAGTCCATTTTAGGAACCATATATGATTAATCTCACTATAGATGGACTTATGTATTTTTTGATAACTTTTCTAACCTTTTATTTGAGACAGATGGAATGACCCATCATTCTATCACATGATTTGCTAACACATCACGAATGAAAAATTCACTTTATTTCCTTAAAAGATGAAGTGGAAATTTTCCAAAGAATGACAAACGGTGAGACTATACCAAAATCACGAAAGTATTTCTTCTAATTCCAATTTCATCAACTTTAGGGAAATGATCTTGAAAACCAAAAATGTTGTCCTAGTGCTCTTATATCTGATAAATCAGATGGTACCTTAGATCATCACAAATTTATGGCTTTGTGATTGCTGGCTTTTCCATAGCCATGTTCTCTAACAATCTCCATCAGAACATGATGGTTAGATTACTCTTCCATATCCATATTTTCACCTATGTGGAAACCCAGTGATTAGTTTATTTAGGTAACCGTTACGTTTCATAATTCTGTTTTTAAAGATTGGTTTTGGTATTCCTTTTTACGATGTGGGTTTCTATTAAAGAAACTTTCGAATAGTAAACCATTTATAACCCCGACGAATTTCGAGGGCGAAATTCATTTTAAGGGGGGTAGAATGTAACAGCCTGAGATTTTATGAAAAATATTCTTTTTAATTTCATTAATGTCTTGTGTTTTATGCTACACCAAAAGGAGCTTGCACAACATGAATCCTTGACTTGCATTGCATTACACGCAATCACGACCTTCCTCGATAGCTTGTGTTGTACGCAATAACTAGTTTCACTAAACAACAATATGTTATTAAAATATTATTAAAACTAGCCGTTATGAATAGTAATAACCACTTTTTGAAATTTGTAAATTTTATTTTTCAAAATGGAATTCATTTTTGGATTCGTAATATCGAAATTATCTTAGGGTGAAATTTTTGTACTTTTCAGATAACTTTCATTTTCTGATTAATAGTGAAAATTACTAAATTTTAATTAAAGACAACCTTTTTAATTGAAATAATTAATAGTGATAAATTATTAATTTGAGTGGTTTTAAAGTATATTTAGAATATATTTTTACAATTTAATACAATGTTGTTCATTGGATGTAATTTCACATTTAAACCGGACATAAACAAGTGTCAATCTTTTGATAGTTATTATCTCTTAAGAACACGCTATTTGTTTTGACGACATGAATTAATTTTTAAATTAATTAATGAAATTGATATGTTTTAAATTTGGTAAAATAGACATCATTTTTGAGTTCATAATATCAAATATAGCTTAGGCCTAATTTTTGGTATTTTTCTGGAAAGTTTCATTTTTTGATGAATAGTGAAACCACTAAGTGGTAGTTAAGAAAAATGAATTTTTCATAAAACATAATTTTACCACTTCTGTGAGTGGAATTTCAAAAATCTGAGAGACACGGTTGATGTCAGTAGGTAAAATGTGGTTCAATGAGATGAAAATAATTTTTGGTGAATAGTAACTTTTTTACTTTTCTTTACCACGGTTAAAAGTAAATAGGGTAATTAAGGGTAAAAATGATATTATTATTACCCTAAAACATGTCCTAATTCTATTGGATAAGTGTAATTCGACCAAAAACAACCTTAGTAATAAAATATGTCCATTTAGGCCCACTTGGATTAGATTAGGACATTTATTATTAATTTATTTAAAGAAGCGTTAAAATAGTTAAAATCAAAGTTTAATAAGTAAATCATTTTTAATATAGGGTTATACATAAGATAAATTTGACTATAAATAGTCATTAGAAAGATAAAATGATTTACTACATAATGGTATTTTATTTGTAATTTTTAGACATTAAATAATGTAATTTATTTATGACACAAAGATGATGCAGTAATTATCTTATTAATGAAATATTGACATAATTGATGTTATAAATACCCAAATAAATGTAATTTCAGACTTTTTATGAAATCAAGTAATTTTATAGGTTAAAACGACATGTTATTATTGATTTAATTAACTTTATTAGAACTAATAATTCTGTTATGATTTTCACAAAAATCAATTATAAAATAGTGTCAAAATTGACATAAAATAGTATTCAAAACAAATATTATATTATTAATTGTTATTTTATTCCTAAAAATCTAATGTTCGACCAAATGACTTAGATAAGGTTATATATATTAATAATAAACAACTTGGGGTTATTGTTTCTTGTTATAGTAAGTTTATTAACCTTATAGTGTAAGAACACAAAAAGACACGGTAAAAGTAAAATTATCTAACTTAAAGTTAAATATAAATGATAAGGTTAAAATAGGAACCTAAACTTGTATAAATTCTATTGGATGAGAGAATTTCGACCCAGCCCCACCTTAGATTCTAAATAAATCAGTTTGGAGATATTTAAAACCGAATTTGGCTTTATAATAAAATAATATGTTTAGTTATTCCAAATGTGCCCCTCTCCTCCCTTATAAAAGGGCACCCCATCCCTCTCTTCCTCACACCACATTGAGCCTTCAAGATCGGCCAATCCCTGAAAAATTCTCTTCTCCACTACCCTAGAAACATCTTAGAGGTCTTGGTCTTCTTCAAAGACCAATTTTAGTGCCCTAAGAGGAGGACTCAAAGAGGCGCTTTAAAGAAGAGGTAATGTCTGTTACCGATTCTTTCAACTTTATTTCTTCTTCCACTTCTTCTTCTTAGGTTGTTTCATTATGAAGTAATAACATAATTATCACTCATATACTGATTTTTTATTATAAGTATGAAAACACCCTATTTAACCATCTATCCATCCTACGGAAAACGAAATCACCGCACGTGCGTACGTACGGAATACCGTCTCCACGCCGTGGTGAAATCTATTTTACACCACCACCTTACTTGGATGGGTATAATGGTGTAAATAATAACTATATATGATTATTTTAAAGTGATATGGATTCTGAAATAGTATAAATACACTCCAATATAGTCCCACGATCATGAGAACGATATCATCGCTCGTGCGTACGTACGGACTACCGTCTCCACGACGCGATGAGATTCATTCTCCACTTTAACCATTAATGAATGATTATAAAGTATATATAATAAGTAATCATGAAATATATTACATAATAATGATACTGTATTTATGTGTACATATATTTATGTCATCTACTTAATCCCATTCAACTCAATAAGGAAACGAAAACAGCATTCATGCGTACGTACGGCCTACTGTCTCCATGAACGGTGTATTTTATTTCCATTTACTGATTTATTATATATATGTATATTCTGAATATATATTATATATAAATCTTGTTTTATATTCTATAATTAATTAATCATGATCTAAATAATCATATGAATAATTACAAGTAAAAATACGGACGACAAATAAAACAATTTTACCCAAAACGCTCTTTAAACATGGAATTTACAAAAGAACGGGTAATATAAAGTCATAAGTGAACCATATATGATATCATAACAATGATTATGATTCTTTAATAAGTCAATGACATTATTTAAATCATTATACAGAAGGTTCGGACACTTACGAAGCAAATCAGACCTAAGTTAAAGGATAAATTTTCAATCTCATTTTTATCTGAGATTGCTTATACGTAAATATTTACTGGGGTTATGTTTATCATCCATGACCATGTTTTCTAAAAATGATTTCATAAAATGTTTACCATTATTCCATGGATGTTTAAAGTCATTTTTAACCTTTATTGAATTTTTACCACATTGTATGAATGGAATCTTTCTTTTGGTTACCATATAAAGTACTTTTTGACTTTTTTGACAAAAGTACGAGAAGAATGTTTTTTTAACTTATATGGCATGAATGGATTTTTAAAAAATTATTTACAAAAAGCTTCCTTTTCAAGTTTTCAAGTTTATTTTTAATCAACTTCTTTTAGTTAGAAATTTATGACATGTTATGAAAGGAAAAGTGTTTTTGAAGTAGAAAGGATATTTTCCTCAAGAATGGTGTTCAAGTGTTTTATCAAAATTATTTTCCATCTAAGATAATAAAGGGTTATGTTTCTATCCCTATTATTACATTGATTTGATTATGTTGTGATGGAATTATTTTTATGAATTCCTTTATCTTATATGAAATGTTTTATGATGTCACGCTGTTTAAGATTCCCATTTTTATTACATGGGTTATGCAATGATGTATGATTTATGATTTTGTGGCACACATAAGAATGGTATCATTATGAGATGGGTGGGACCTATATCTCCCTCCAATGCATTGGGTAAAGATTTTATATCTCATGAGATAGACATGGCTGGAACAGTAGGTTATACCGGTTCAGTGAAACAGGATTGAAACGAGGAGTGAACTCGGTTCAGAAAGGGACTTTGTCCACTAAGATAGTCTTGGCAATGAGTCTTGACTAATAAGAAATGATTATCTATGATTATGTGTGTATTCCAAAAAGTTTCATGTTTTAATTTATGATTATTGGGATTACATTTCACTACTATGATTTATCCCATGTTATGATATTATGATCTCTTTTTCATGTTAAGAATTCCAAAATGTTATGTTCTTATGAATATGATGTGATTGATATTTCTTTTGTTTACCCTTACTGAGCATTTGAGCTCACCCTTTTATGTTTTCATTTCCCCAGGATAGAAAGAAAGTTTTTAGGTTTATAAAAAGGAAGATCATTATGGGAGATGGTGAAGATCTTTCACCACGATTAGAAGATTATATTCCGAGTTTCCAAAGACATTAAACTATTACGGTCCTTGTGCGTGTGTTTTTGTTATGTACTAAGTATTCTGCAAAATTAATGTAATGTCCATGTACATCAGGCTTCGTGTCTCTACAAATAATGTGGAATAATTATGTAAGGGATATCATCATTATTTCAACACCATTGGGACATTTTTTGTATTATGCATGTATTTTATTTTATGTGTTTTATATTTTACATCATTAATATATATAACAAGAAAATATAATAAATAATTTCAATTAATATTTTTATTATTTTATTCTCAATCAATGGGTTGCAATTTAAATGATACTATAGTATAAATAATTTATTTTACATTCTCATTTTTTTGTGTTATATTACATATTTCTTACTTGAATCAAGATAGTAAATGTTTAAATGAATAGATGATCATATTTTTCTTTTTTGATTGAGTATATATTTTACCCTTGTTTATATTATTTATTTTTTTTATAAACAAAATATTTATATACTAAAATTATTTATTATGAAAATTTTATATTTTCCTCGAATTCTAACACAGTTTTAAGGAAATAATTCAAATTTTCTTCGAAAAGATTTATTTTTTACGCTCTTTTCAAAATTTAAAAATTTTTGTTTTTAACATGTTGAAATCAAAATATTTTCCTACTCACAAAACCATTTTATGATATTTGGTTAATTCAATAGGTTTTCAATGGTTTTTCAAAAAAATTTAAATATTTAAAATTTATTATAATTATTTTTTATCCATTTTATTCTATTCACTAAAAGACTTGATTATACTAAAAATTTACTCTTCTGATGAAATTATTATTAGAAAATATATCGATATTAATTTTTTAATAATTGACTTTATCATGAGACATTCACTTTTTATAATCATATTTAATTGAATAATATTTCTATCTTATATATCCATATTCATTGAATATTCTTATTTCCTAAATCAAATACAATTTCTTCATGGGTTTATGTACTATGAATTTTATTATAATAACTATTGAAATATTAATATTCAATATTATTTACACAATATAGATATTTTTTATTAGTGATTTTTTTTTGAAATAATTGTATCATTCAATAAATGAAGAGTGCATTGGGAATACCACTATGTGTGGGGCCTGGTTATAGATTTTCACTCGGTTCACTGATAAGTCTCATGAAACCAACCAATTGGCAAAAATTATTAAATAAATTTTTGGTGCATACCTTCACTTATATGAAAATATATTCTAAGAACTAATTGATCAAAAAATTTGGAGTTAATCATTTACTTTAAATGAAATTTAGTTACTATTATACATGAGATTATTATATTAATAATTTTCATAGAATCTTTTTATGATTAATTAATCGTTTAAATCATATATGTTTATAGTTATTTACCTATCTATATTGATTATTAAAAATATTTACACGATATATTCAATGAAACACAAACCATAGTAAGAGTTTTAGCTCACCCTTATTTTATTTTCTTTTCCCCTTTATATAAACAAGGAATTTATGAATGGGTTCAATGATAAAGAATATTTACTTTGACTACATATTATATTTTATTTCTACTATAAAATTTGAATCATGTATGTATATAGTTCCTCAAAACTATTAAACTAATATATCCATCATGATGTGATCATTTGTATATTATTATAACTCAATATAGTATATATCAATTCAGGGTTACTAGAGTTGGGGTTTTTATTTCTTGTATTAGAAAAAATTTAGTAAAAGCCTTGGGAGCACAATTTAGTAAAAAATCAACTAGGGAACGTAACCTTATGATGGACTTTGATGATATATCAAATTTAAGGATAATATTATAATATTTTTGGTAAGGTATAGAATATATTTTTTTCTAGAATTTCATTCTATTATGGATACTATAGGTGGAACTTACATCAAAAGAAATTCATCTAGGGGTAATAAACCCAAAATATAGTTGGTTGAGAATATAATAGCCATTATTCTTTTGTAGGGTATATTTTCTAATGTTGTTAACCTGTATTGATAGACATATGGGATGTGCATGGGTAATTTCATATCTTCTTTATAAAACATTATGAAGGATTCAAATAGATGATGACCATGGAAATCCTAAGATAAACATAATGTATCACATATTCAAAAGTAGGTATTAGGAATTAGACATCATATAAGTTATTTTTATGCTCATATAATTTTCCTCTACAATTATTGAACCTCACAAGATAATTTTTGTATTATTAAATGGTATGAACTAGGAGTATTTTTTAACACTAATTTTGATATATAATTAAAACATTGGCTACCTGAGCAATAAAATATTGTATGAGATATAATCTGAAAGCATTAGATTACCCCTGACTAGCTATCTTGATATTTTATTAACAACCTAAACATATGTTAGTTTCTTAATGAACAAAATAAGAAAAAATAGATTTTTGTAAAACTAAAGATGACATAATATTCAACTTCTTACTTGTCCAAAATGTTCAAAAAACACCAGCTGAAGTATATGGATGGAATTGAAAGATGTTTATCATTAGAAATGAAAGATGTAGATAAATTTAATGCCATAAAAAATGAATAGTTCAATAGAGGGAAATAAAGTTTGTCAAAAGGTACCATTTATTTTTTAACATCTTCTATGTACAGAACTAGAAAATTATCCATGTTAGAAACCTAATATTAGGGATAAATCCTAGACACAGGAAGGGAATCTGAAATAGAAATAATTGAAGTAGAATTATTGAAGTTCTTTTTTATTTGGATTTGATAATTATGTTTTAGATGTTATTGATCAATTTTAATCTTGTTAAAATAATCATGAAACCTCTATGGATTGTTCTATAGAATTTTTTAAAGATTTTTTGCATAGGTTTAATGGTAATGATATTCTAGAAAAGTGATTTAGGGTAAGGTGATATTTCTGGAAAAAATGTGATTGATGTCTAGATAATAATTAATATGTACATGAGGTTGACTTAATAATGTTTATTTGGGATAAATAGTCAATTTATTTTTATAAGGAAAATTTAACAACATTGTTGACTATAAAATTTATTAGTTATATAATTTCAAACTGACACATGTTATCATTATTAATTTTTCTTTTTTTTTGTGGAATACATTTAATAGTCTATGATATTATTATCTGTCAATAGAATGAGTTATATTTTGTAAGAATATATGTTTTGATTTAAAATTAATGACAATTAAGGTTATTATTATATTTTAGAATATATAAAATCAAGGTAATTACATGAGTGATATTTTACATTAAGAGACACTTTACGTTATGTGGAGATTAATATTTAGTTTATTTTTAAATTTTTTTTAATAATTTATAATTTTTTTGGTAATGAATTCTTAGTAAAAATGAGTTGAGTGCTTTTGGAATTTAACTATATAATGTGAGAATTTAGTAGATGTATTTGTATTATAATTCAATTATTGGGATTAATTTTTCACAATAATGTTAATTAATATTTGATAAAATTTTATATACTAAGAATAGTTGGTTTTGGTAATTGAAAAGTCAATGGAAGAATAAATTATCACCCTTTTTATATATCATATGATCTATTAGATGTTTATTTTAGTGATTTGAGCATGAAAAAGTCCTATGGTTCATTAATTATTTGAATATAGGAAGAAAATATCTTGAAAATTTTTAATACATGAAACTATATGATGAAATTACATTAATATATTCGAATAAATAAAGTATATTTTAAATATTTCATGGTCAAATAATATATCAACACTATGAAAAAAGACCACTAAAATTAAATTGTTTTTCTTTTTACATTTATTTATAATGAATTGATTATTATTTTAACTCCTCAGTAATTTAAAATTTTGTGGTCATTAAATTTCCCATGAATATTTTATCTATCACTATATATTATTCATTTTAAATTACCTTTATCATTTATATCCATGTTTTTTCACTTCCCACTAATTACTATTATTTCAAACATGAGTAATTTGTTAATCTAGATAAACATTATTTTTCTCTTTCCTACTTTTAAAATAGATATCTTATTAACCCTTATTATGATTTGGATTTTCAAAACAAGGAAATTCTAAACTTTATAAAAAATATTACCAGGATAAAAATTGGGATAGTGAAATTTATTTAATTCATGTTGAATATAACACTCTTAAACTATTTTATAAGAGAATACTATGTTCGATATCTTTCTTAACAAGTAACAATGATCCTAAAATAAACATTGATATATTATAACCAAGAATTAAATATTTTATGTATGAATAATAATAAGTACTTTATGAAATATATTTATAATACTTTTTATATTTCATATTCATTTACTAATCAATAATAAATAACTAATAATTTTTTTATATTATTTTATTCTTAAAATATTTTTTAAAAATATGATTTTTAGTAAATTTTTTCATGGAAAATATAATTAATTTCTAACTTTTTAATTTTTTTTCTAAGAAATTAATATAATTATTTAAATAATTAATTATTTATTATGTAAGGAATTTTATTATTATTTTTCTGAAAATATATATTTTTAGTTAATAGTGAAAAATACATATTTTTAAAAAATTTGTCATTTTGCTTCAATATAAAGTCCCATTTTTTTAATAAATTATCATATTAATACTTTAATTTTATATAATTCACTTAATTATATAGGATTCATCATTATAATTTATTATTGTATGAGTTCATTTTTATGTTTAAAAATTATATTTTTTGAATAAAATGTTATTATGTGCGCAATGTGTTTTTATATAAATTAATTAAATAAATGTCCAAAAATTGATTATTTAAATGAGAAATATAGAAGATATATTCAATAAAATATTATAAGATTTATATTATTGTTTCTAAAAGTCATTTAATGAATTTAAATTTATTTTTATGATTAAATGTTCATTTTTCTAAAATGGGTTTTCATTTTGGTTTACGTACTTATTTAAAATAAGATTTTAACATTTATAATAATTTAATATGGTAAAATGGTTATCAAATTTGGAATAATTATAATTAAAATTAGGTATTAATTTCAACATATTGTTGTTCATAATGAATAGTAACCAGAGTTATTATATATCACCTTGGTTAGGTGTAAAATGGGTTTAAAGAGGTAAAAATAATGCTACAGGGATTCAAGATAACACAAATCGCTTTCATAAATATCATTAATTTGTATTATTTTATGATTAATATAATCACCATCAAATATGAGTCATTTTAGATCTATTTATATTTTTTAAGTCTTTAATATATTTTAATCATTTGAAGAATTCCAAGCGTTTTCTCTCCTTGACTTATAAAATTGAATCTCCATTACCAATTCACACAACTTGATCTATTCCGGATGAAAAACCAATGCCGAAATGAACCCCCAACATTCTTATACATTCTATAGAAGTTATGGTCTTCCAAAATGATCACCCCTAGAAACTATATGGGGAGATCCAAAGGATGTCATTCAAAAAAGTGGTATTATCTTAACCGAATAATTTAATTTTTATTCTTATTTTATGATTTTAATTATTTTATAACCATTAAAATATAAAATAACTTTTGTCTTATGTATTATGAGATGTCATTATGTTGGTGGTATAATATTTTTCCATCTCCTTCTCCATCAAATGTGAAAAAAACTGTCACTTGTGGGTATGACAAACTAGTGGCTCATGAGCCAATATATTTTGTTTAACATCACTACCTCACATGGATAGTGTATATAGGTTATGAAAAAACATATCTTAAACATATATTATTTTCTAGTTTTTATGATTATTTTCCAATAAATATACACCAGGTATCATGAGTTTATTTTTTTAGTTAATTAAATATACAAATACATATAATTAAACATAAAACATCATATTTATTCGAGACTCCAGAGAGTGATATTAACATCCATTGATGTTGCAAATCTTCATAGGATATTCGGTGAAAAATAAATATAGAAAATGATGATTTATAAGTTGTAATAAGGGAATAAATATGACAATAAATCATACCATGAGTGTTAAAAGACATAAAATGAAGTAATAAAAAGGGTGATCATAAGTGTAGAAATATGTCATAAAATAATGATATCATTAGAAAATGGAATCAAAAACATTTGACTAAAAAAACATGATAACATAAACATTTGTTTGGGGACACTCCCAATACTAACATCATAATGTGAACAAAGACCCATGGTGGGTTATGGTTATTCTGCAATCCTTTACATAACATCTCATGATGTATAAAACATTATATAATGCATTTAATTGGTATTTAACTCATATAAAACCCATAACATAGATTAAAATCATACATTTTTGTTCCACATTATGAATATAAACCATACATAAATCATAAGTATGATCATACCCATCAAAGTTAAGTGGGTTTCATAATTCTGATTTAAGGCATAACCGAGGGATAAATGATAAGGATTCACAAGAAGAGAAGGAAATAAATCTTTTAACATGTTAATATTTAAAAATAAACATACATCATGATTATTTATTTCAAGTTTATATTATTAATTAGAGTTATACTGGATAAGAAATAATTAAGACATAACACATGGGTGAAGCTTTTATGAAATAACTAAATCAACAATTTAAAAAACAAAAGACCTTAAAATTTTCAATAAAAAAATAACTAACCACAAATGGTTCTATATAAAATAATTATTGTTTTTAAAATATATTAATGGTTTAAATTAATAATATGTTGGTTATTCTCAACATGAGTCAGGAAATTGTAATTTTCCCTTAAAGAAGGATTGGTTATATTTGGGGACTTCAATGGGAAAAAAGAATGTGTGAAAACAATAATGAAAGGTATATATAAGTAGGTATATATGAATGTTCCATATAAAAAAATATAATGGGTATATTAGAATAAAATTCCTTAATATGGAGAAAAAAAGATAACTTTTAACTGATAGGTCATGAAGGAGGTATGGAGGATCACTTAGAATCGAGCTAACACATGATTCAAAGGAAATTTAAAGAAAAGAACCATATTTGTATTAGTATATCCCATGAATTATAAATACATAACTTATATAAAAATCATGCCATGGTAAATAAAATTTATATCATATAAATGGAATCATGGTGCATGAAATGTTTCATCTCTCAATGTGAGGTATTTGAGATGAACACTCATACAACTTTTAAATTTTTTGACTTAAAACCCCATGAGAGAATTAAATTTGAATAGAAAA
This sequence comes from Viscum album, assembly GCA_963277665.1. Taxonomy (NCBI): domain Eukaryota; kingdom Viridiplantae; phylum Streptophyta; class Magnoliopsida; order Santalales; family Viscaceae; genus Viscum; species Viscum album. The sequence continues at coordinate 543,614,613 of OY728132.1, forward strand.
TTGAATATCATAAAATATAATTTAATAATTAATCAAAAAATATTATGGGGTTTTAAATAGACCATTATAAATAAATCATTTTCGATAATAAGAAATATGTCTTACTGGGTGAAAATTGGGACAAGAAATGCTTGTGGCTTATGAACCATTTTACTAAAATGACATAAAAAGAGATATAGAGAATGAAATTGAATATTAAATAACATAAATTAATATTATAAATAATATTAACATCAAATAGGTTATATAAATACCATTTAAAATGAATTTGATATGTAAAATAAAATTTATCTTAAAGGGGAATATTTTCAAGGGAAACAATTACAAATTTTATTATTTTTGAACCCAAAGACATTTAGTGATTTAAAATCAAATGGATATGTATATAAATTTTATTAACTAATTTATTATGGTAATATAAATTATTTATAAGTATATAAAATATATAGATAATAAATTTGTTCATAGCATTAAAACATGTTATAATGATGACGAGTTAAGATGAAACTCTTACCTCATTCCCAAAATCTCTCTAAAAATTCACAAAACATCCAAAATAATTAAATTATGTTTATTATATATATTTAAGAACATTATTCAAATATATATTATATTTAATTATCCTATATCTAAAATATATTATTTATTTATAATATATTTATCTTTCTTACATCGATAACATGAGATTGTTTGGTCAATTTGTTTGTAACCCCTTATATATGATGATCATGGTAGAAAGTGCTATAAAATTATTCATAATGTCTACAATAATAGCTATGTTATATTAAAAAATTTATATATCATATATATTTTTATGTATAACCATGATGGGTCATGAAAAAAACTGAAAACCATTACTCATGAAGGCAATAGATCACACCTAAAACAATTATTGTTTCTACTTCTCAATAAATGAGGACCAATGATTGAAAATGATAATTAGATATTTTCAAATAATAGATATATTTTTATATCATATTTATCAATCCATTATATCCTTTGGATAATCCATGATATTCTGAAAATGGAAGAAGCCTCTTTGTGGAGGCTATTGTCTTTAGAACACAATGTCGACACTTTGATATTTTATAGCGGATGAAGAGGATTAAATAATGGTTATTAAATTAATATAATATCATCATAGAATAAAAAATATAGTTTTTTACTATAATGTAATGGGTATAAAATATTTGGAAGACAATTGTTAAGGGTGAATACTAAATAAATAGATAATAATTACTTTGGATACATGATCATTCGTTAGAAAACTCCTTGGAATTGAAGGGATTAAAAATAATTATTAAGTCTAGGGTCTTATTAATGTGTGAGATACTTATAAGAGAATATATGGGGACATATTATTAAGTAAGTTTCTAATTTTAGGTGTAAAAATGGATGGGTGCATGTGATCCACTTTTGTAAGTGAAGAAAAGTGATCTTTTGGGAAAACTCATTACAATTTCACAATAAACAAACACTATTTTTTAGTTAATGTCTAAAAATAAAGACAATATTGGACTATGGGGTGTATTTTTATTTATAAATAAACAATAAAGTATTCAAACACATATTTTAAACTTGTGATAGCATTTTTACAAATAATTTTTTACATTTTCATCTTTTAATTTCAAACTTGATAAAAAAAATTTAACTAAGTGATTTTATTTTTAAAGAAAATATAAAATAACTCATATAATGAAATGTGGGTATTCTAGAACTAAATTTAACATCTATTTAATTGAATTAATTTTCTAAATATTATAAAATTAATATCTAAATATTATTAGGTAATTTGTACAAAACATTTCTAATGGAAAAATACCATTTTTTATAATATAGAATCTTTATATTATTTACTATTGATTAAAAATAAATTGTGGGTTAATATATTTGTTTTATTTTTTTAATTAATATTATATTAATTATTATAATTATATTATTTTAATTTATAATGATTATTATAATTATATTATTTTAATTCATATTTATGTTCTGGAAATATGACTTTTTTTTTGAAAAAAATAGTTTTTATGTATGATGTGACTATATTCTGATTTATTGTGAAGAAATATCTATTAAAAGGATAATAAACTAATTATATATATATATAAAATTCTATTCTAATCTGACTATGAGTTCATTTTAATATTGGAACACATAACATAGAAAAAATAGTTATTAATCGTTAAATATCTATTATATTGATTGGCTCATTCGATTTTTTTCAAAACAAATTTCATGTTGTTAGAAAAATAAATTCATACAAACCCCTTATAACTTCTAAAAAATATAAATGGTTAAATTAAAATGTAGTGGTAGTCGTATGTAGTGATTCTACAATCATGGATTGCATAGAGATTCATATATATTTAATATTTTCTTCAAAACAAATTTTCTAAATCTATAATTGTATGAGTTAAACATGGGGTTGGTTCTTAAAAAACTGTAGAAAATCTAAATCATTTCCAATATCAAAGAAATTATCTTTATAAGTTTTAATTTTTAATAATATTACATTTCTTTATACTTTATGTACTAATTTTTGGATATGGTAACTTCGATTTATTCCATCTAATTGAATGAATATTCTTAAGTAGTTAAATTTTATATTTGAAACATATCAAGATGAATTTCTTATTTGGTATAATGTATAAAACACAACATTATATATATTATTTATTTAATTAGAATCTACAATTAAATATTTAGTTGTTAAAGTCTCTCTTAAATAAATTACATCATTACAGTTTTAATTACACCAAACAAATGAATATAGGTTTGGTTATTCTTTTCATATTCATCATTTGATATATAACTTCAAATATGATATATGAATTATCTTTTTAGTATATACAAAATATCTTCTCTTTCCTAAAACAACGTTCAAAATTAACATAATAGTGTACCCCTATATCTATATAACCTAATCATATATTTCCCATTATTTACCATTACAAACATCATTAGAATATCCATGATAGATATCCACGAAAAAATAAAATATTCCTGTAAAAATTAACTCAATTTTTAACCCTAAATTTTTTAAACCAATAGTTCATAAATTCACACATTAATCATAATCCCAAAAAGAGATAAAATTCATAAAAATTATCACAGATCACTGTGTCATTAAATATATAATAAGTTATAATACCATATAACTCAATTTTCTAAATCAATCAAACCATTATTTCATGATCTTTTGTCATATATTATTCATAAGAGTTATCTATATAACAAACATGTGATATTCAATAATTATCCCCAAAATTCTAACCTTTATGTAAGGTAACTTTTAATGGATATTGATTGAATTTAATATATAATTCAAAAATTTAATGAATAAATACTAAAGAGTAATATTTAGATGTTTGACATACCATTAATAAGATTATGAATATAGAAAATTTCCATTTAGAAAAAACACCCCGAATTAAAATAGATATGATAATAAAATGATAATAATTTATATTATGGTATTGACCTCACCACCACATGTAAGACAAGAAACCCCACATTTCTATAATTATAGTAATATAATATGATTATGAACCAATTATGTGTGATTCCTTATTTCATTTTAAGATGTTGTGGATTTTTTATAGATACCTTTCTAAAATTCTTTATCATTATCATGTTTTAACTAAATACTAAAAACAAATGGTTATGAAAATATATAAATTAATCAAAGTATATAAATATGAAATGTCAATCTTAAGATGTATTCTCCAATGAAACATTAATTTCATCCACTAATACATTAATTTCAATCATTCCATACTTGGTTAATCTAACAACTCCCTTGGTTCTACCGAAGATACATTATTTTTTGTTCTCTAATACTTCTAAAACTAATATGGTATATTAAATAGTAAATAAATTCTTCATAGAAGCTCATAATTTTATTATGATCAACTAAATATTATCCAATAGGAGTTTCAAACAAGTTGTATAGTAGGGACCCACTGACCGTGCACCAAAATTATGGATGATATATACTGATAACTATTCCAAATCCACATCTACATGTAGTATCCATACCTGGATGTTTTTCTATGAAAACCTTGTGATCTCTACTTTAAATTTTTTTTTGATCTTATAAAATACATAGGTTTATACCTTATAACTATCTATAGGGTATTCACTAGGGTTTTTTCATCACAAACATAAAAATAACTATAACTTCCCTTTATACTAACTATGGTGACCTAGGACTTAAATATATATTATTTAACAATTCCTAACAATATTTTTCAGTAAATACACATCAACGATTGAGAGTTATAATTTCATTATATGATTAAACAAAAACATACATCAACATAAACCTAAAACATCACCATTATATAAAATGACACATAGTTCTCGTATCTCACCTGGTTATTCGAAAATTTCCTAGGTTATGTTTGTGAAATTAAATATGGAAAATGGTCAGCATGAAAAACTAGTAAGGGAGTAAACATAAAAATAAATAATAACATGAGAGTTACAAGGTATGATATTATAACATAAATAAAATGATAATAATATTAGAATAATTGAAAAAAATAAATTATAGAAAAATATCATTGAATCATAATCATGTGTCAATAACATAAAACATGATATCATAATCATAAGTCATGGTTCTCTCACATTAATGGAATCAAAATGTGGATAAAGTCCTATGGTGGATTTTAGTTCACTCCCTAATACCCTACATAGAATATAGTAAGATATAATGGTTTACCAAATGCATGGGAGTGTTATATAATTTTAGTAACACACATCACATAACTTAATGTCCTTCAATAAATTCCAAATTAGGGAAATAATCCATACATAAATAAAAAATGATGTAATTAATTAGAATAATGTGAGTTTTATAAATATGATTCTAAGAATAACCAAAGGATAAATCATAATAATCCATAAGAGAATATCGAAATAAATCATTTGGAAGGTAAATATTTAATAAATAATCATTGTTATTTAATATTTAAATTCCATTGTATATAAATCAAGATAACGATCTAGGATAAGGGAAAATAAAAATTTACCACATGGGTGATGCTTTTATAAATGACTAAAGGAAAATTTTAAATACAAAAAGGTCTTATTTCTTTCCATAAAACCATAATTTAAACAATATGGTAATCCTAAAAATAGTTAGTGGTTTTATAATCTATTCTTGTTTTGAAATAATTTTAATGGTTTTACTCTCGATAAGATTCAAGAAATTGGAACATTCCCTAAAGTCGGGATTGTTTAAAACTTGGAATTTCTTGGGGAAATAAAAACATGTATGAAAATATAAATGAAAATAATTTTTAACCAGGTATATATTAAATTCATTTATTAAAAAATAATTTTTTATAGGATTGAAATGTTTTATAAGAGGTTTAGAACTAAGAGAAATTATAACTGTTATGTCACTAAGGTTGTATAGAAGATCAATTACAAATGAGCTAACAATTGATTATAAATTCAATTGATGAAAATAACATGATTTTGATTAGTATATATCAATATTTAAAATAAATAATCTATAAAAAATTCTTGGTATGGTACATAAAAGATACACCAGACAAAATCAATCGTGCTGCATTAAATTTATCATATCCCTTTGAGAACAATCTGAGTATAAAACCCTTGCATCTTTTGATTTATTTTATTCAAAACCACTCGAGAGAAAAAAAATTAATATAAAAATTAATATAATAAAATATAATAAAATAATTATTCAAAAACATTATGGGTATTTACATAAACTATTCTAATTAAATCTTGGTCTATAATAATAAATGTTTACTTAAAGGATAATTTGAGAGAGAAAACCCTTAGAGCGTAAGGAAAATTCGAATAAAAACACATTTATAAAATGAAATATCAAGAAAATGATGATACTATACCATGAATAATGATAATAAATGATATTAAAAATGCAATTGTCAGTATCAAAACCATTTAAAATAAAATATGGTCATAAATGAAAATTTCTCTCGAATAACGAATTTTTTTAAACGAAACCCGTAAATATTTAATAATTTTTTATTAAAATTTAATTGGAATATTGAAAACCATAATTTTATATAAATAAATTTCATTGAAAATTTTAATATTCCTGGATTAATTATTGGTTATTGTGCAAAATACAAATAATAAATTGGTACATACCATTAAAACATGTCTTAGTGATGATGAATCGATATAGACCGCTTACCTCTTGTATGAAAGTACTATGAACATGAACTTAACTTATAAATGAATTAAATAATGTTTTATAGATATATAAACACGAAAATTATACATACATATGTGATATTCAATTGTACTCTAACTATCATGTGTTATTTATTTTTAATATAGTTTTCTTTACTACATCAGTTACTTATGGTTGTTCAGTCGAATCCTTCCCCAGTCATTATGTATGTTAACCATGATAGAAATAATTGTAGAATATTATAGAAAAATACAAAATATTAATAGTGGTAAGGGAGTATTTTTATATATTAAATATATTTTCATGTCCAACCATTATGCGTGGTTATGAAAAATTAAACACATTGGTCGCAGAGGTGATAATTCACACTACACACAATCAACATTTCCATTTCTCAATTAATGTGAGGGAATTAGGTGAAACAATAATAAAAAATTAATAGTTTTTTTATATTATATATATCATATTTATTCTCCAATTACATCATTTTTTCATCTATGATTGGTGGAGATGAAAAATGGATGACGTCTCATTACTGGGGATGTAGTCTATCCAATGCACTAATGATGTTTATTTCTTTCTCAACAGATAAATTCAATTATTATAATAACAAACAAGTAAAATAAAGATAAATTTAATCGAAATATTTATGGATATGATAAATTTTTAATTGAATTATTATTGAGAAAAACAAAAGAAGGAGATAATTCATTTGTAGAAGAGTTGATCTTTCATTGCGAAAATCCTTGAAGTTAAAGGGATTTGTATATCATAGTGTTACCATGGGATGAATAAAGTGTGAGATACATCTAGGAGGGGATATTTTATTATATATTAAAGGAAATTCCTAATGTTAGGTGTCTCCATGGAATGGTATATGTAAACCACTTTTATAATTGAAGAAAATGGAACTTTTATGAATACCCTTTACACTTCCATGATAAAATTAAACAATTAATTCTTCAACCCTACCAAAACCTCAAAATAATGGTTTTTTTGATGTATTTGGTTAAATTAAGGCCCAAAATATGATTTAAAAACTTGTTGTAAATATGTTATATGAATTTTACTTTTATATTTTTACATTTCACCCTCATACTTTTGAAATAGGTAACTAGTTTTTAACTAAGTGATATTATGTTTCATTAAAAATATAACATAACCCATATAAACAAATTTGAGTGTTATGAAATTAAATTTTACCTTTATTTAATCCAATATAATTTTTATACATTATAAAATTAGCTTTTAAATATAAGTAGTCAATGTTTGGAAAAGTGACATAGTAGGAAATTGACATATTGAACATTATTGAATCCTAAACATATTTAGAAAAGAATACAAATAAAATGGGTGTTATAATATTTATTTTATATTTATAAGTAAAATAAGATTAATTATTGAACAAGTTTATTCTATTTTACTTGGTAAAAATTCAATGTTCTTAATAAAATATTAAGTTGAAAATGTAATAATTTCATTATTTTCATGGGTAGTAGCATTAATCATTACAATATAAATTTTATACCTAAATGTTATTATCAAATATTAAATAATATTCAAATTATTATTTAAAATATAATTATAATTTTCTCAGACCAAAATTCTATTTTTATGATGTTATTCATAATGTTAGCCCATGTAATGTGTAAAACCCCTTTTTATGGAAAGTCTATTTTTATGAATAAAGTTAATGTATAAGACAAAATTCTCAATTTTATTGATTATAATGAAATTAATAATATTATTATGGATATATTAATAGTTTTTTATATTTAAATAAATCCATTACAAAATTTTCATGATGTTCAATGTTAAAGAAAGAAAATGATAAAAAATATTTTTCATAAATTATTAGTAATTTATCTAAAATTATATTGATGGGATTTAGAAAATGAAATATTTATTTTAAAATAAAATATTTTACTCAATTAATATATAATTTTAATATCGAAAACGTTTTAAAATATCCAAGTCATGTAAATGTGGTGTTATTTGAAAAAATGGTATTTTTAATAATACACTAAAAATTGATTATTTAAGAAGAATATAAAAAAATAAAACCAATAAAATTTTGATGTTATGAATTAAAAAATTAAACATAAATTATTTATTTTATTTTAAAATATTCATTTAATTATGTTAAAATATAACAGTAAAAGGCACAGATTGTTTATAATAACACATTTTTAACATATAATGTGATTGTATTCTTATTTAGTATAAAGAAATATATATTTTTTCAATGATAATTTATTTTTTAGTTATTTTAAATTTATATATATAATATATATGATGTATTTTTAATACTGGAATGTATATATCTAACCAAAATTATTAAGATTAAAATGAATTTTATATTGATATGCTCAACTGATTCTATAGGTAATAATTACCTATTAATATAAACATAATTTCAAGAAGTTAAACCCCTTATAACCTCCACATAAGATCTAATTGAAATATAAAAAATAATGTAAATAATAGATGGTGACTAATCTAGATTGTATATAAACTTGAGTTCTATATGATTACTTTTTTCCGAGAAATTATTTCACTCAAACCATAATTTCACCAGTTTAGCATGGCTTGGTCTAGGGGAAACCATACTAAATATAACTATAACACCATGAGATCATGTAAAGATATATATTTAAAATAAATTAAATATTTTTTTTATTTTTATTTACTAAAAATACATTGTTAATATTTAGTTATACACAACACTTATATTATCTTGCGTTTCACAAGACGTCGAGTTTATCTTGTATTATAGACAACAATGAGTATAAAAGAAATGTGACATACTTTTAAAATATTATTATGTAATTTCATTTTTACCAAATATAAGTTGGAGTTTATGGTATGAATATGATTAACTAAAATATGAAAATATAATTTTTACACATGTATTTAAAATGAATTATTTTATGTCCAATTAATTTTAAATGAGAACAATAACTATTTGAAAATAAAGGAAATGTTTCTATGAAAAACTATTTTTATGAAAAGAAATGTTTATAACTTAAATAAATTTAAAAAAAAATTCTTTTGTATTATTTGATTTAAATTTATATTCTATATTTTCAATAATTTTTTTATCAATCATCTTATGTTTTTTCATGGAATTAGATAAGAATAAATGATTTTTTTGGCTTAAATATTGTATTTTTTATTAAAAGATGGTTTTTTTCATTTGATAATTTTTTTCAAAATAAATTTTTAATATTTTAGAAAGTATATTTGTCAAAACAACATATTTTTTTAAATCATCGTGTCCAAATTATAATAGGGTGAATAATTGAGAATTTCCCTAGAAGTTAATTTTTTCAAACAATTGGTAAAAAATACTTGTCCTTTTCAGAATTATCATTACTATTAATGAATTTAAAATATTAAAAATTTAATTAATAAGGTTTAAAAAGTAAAATTATATCAATTATATTTATATTGAAAAAATTTATGTCATTTTATTCAATTTCACATTGATTATTGATATGTGATCTTTTTAAATTTTTTACATTTTCTCTTTGGAAAAGTGCTTTCTCATCACATATCGCAGATTGATTTTAAATTGATATTTCCACTTATTTGAATATAATTTGTGGAAATGAACTAAATATTTTGAATAATATTAATTTATATAATCTAATGACATAAAATTAGCATAATGACTAATAAAAAACAGAAAATTTAATTATAGTGGTTAAGGTAAAATGGGTTTACTATTGGTATAAACTAAAATGTTGAGGGTTAAAAACGACACTAAAAATTCCTAAAAACATTTTCATGAATTTTTTGGACCTTATATTTTATATGTTCAAGAAAATACCTTTTTGAGTCTTTTCAAGTGAAAAACGTGTGTACACCTTCTCTTTTCAAAAATCTTAAGAGTACCACTCACCATAATTATAAAAGGCCACCCTTATCCTTTCATATTCACACATAAAAAAACCATTGTTTTGAAAAATACATTCTAAAATCAAATAATTCCCTCTCTAATCCTATAATAGTTACTTTTTTTCATAAATCCAATATATTAAGGGTTTTGGTGCAGGCCAAATGATGTTTTCGAAAAATTTGTTACGTTCCTAATCGTGTGTTTTATTTTATTTATTCTTCCTCCTCCCTAAATTATAATCAAACCATGATGATAAAAAAACCTCATTATATTCCATATACTAATATATTTTTTATGTTAATGGAATAATATAAATCATTCACCTCTTCTATTGAATTAGTTATTAATACATCACTCATGTGTAAGGCGGACTACCACCACACAAACAGATGTTATTAATTTTCCATCACCACCACTCACTTATATATATAATGATGTTTTAAATGATTATATATGATATATATGATATTATTATAATTATATATTTATTATATCTCAAATAACTTATTACATTCCATTCCATGGGAATGCAATAATGTCGCTTGTATGTACATCGGACTAGCACCTCGGTAAGAATTATGATTCACTTATGATTTATATGGTAGGTAATGAGGATGAATTTTGTTAAAATATAATATACACATTAAATAAGAATTATTATTAAATTGTAAAATATTATTTACCATTATTCCATTAAATTCGTCTAGAAAATGGGAATAATGGTCAAGTGTACGTTCGACATATTGTCTCTATGAATGGTGTATTTCATTTCTATCTATAATTTTATGGATCACATGAAACACAAATATACAGTATATATATGATATTTATTTTAGGTTTAAAATTATTTATAATAGTTAAACATGATCATTTTATGAGGATAAAAAATAAACAAATGATAATACACATGAAAAAGAAAACCCTTTTTATCAGAAACATGATTTTAATGAGGAATTATAGATAGACGTTAAATAAAAGGTCATAGGTAAATCATATATACTATGATAAATATTATTAAATTTAATTAAAAGTTTTATAATTATATTATATTTATAAAATTGTAGTTTTGGATGTCCATAAATGATATTGAGACTTAAGGTAATAGATTTTCGTCTAACATTTACTTTCCTTGAGATGCATGCCATATTCACCATGTTTTTCTTTTATGTGGTGTATACACCATATACGAATGAATTTTATGATGATTCACCTTAAAATTAGGTGTATTTACATAAAAATTTTATTATATCTCTTTCATTTGGTTTATGGTTTGAAAATTTACCAAAGTGGCATGGTCTTTTTATCTAAATATGCCTTCTTTGAGACAAATGTCATGTTATGCATATGTATTCTTTTAAGAGTTGTATATAAAGAACCAATGACATTTAATATCATGAAAGTGTTTATTTTTATGATATTTTATGATTCATTTTGTTTTATAATTTAAATTTTAATATGATTAAATTTTACCAAAGAGGTAATGACTTTACGACACAATGTCATCGTTTATCCAGATTTTTTATGCCTATCCTTTTGATGATGAAATATTATTATCCATAAATCAAGAAAAATAGTAATTATATTATGAAATTTTAATTTCATTAGAATATATGTTTTAATTTCATTTTAAAACCTTTATAAACCCATGATCTTAAAAAAATGTTCTTAAATAAAATCAACTTTATTTATCTCATTGGTCGAAATCCATGTCTCATCCATCTTCATGTTGTGAAGAAATGCCTGAAAAATGTTTTAATGTTCATTTATGACTATTTAATATCATTTTACAATTTTTTTTATTTTTTCTTAATGTTTTAAATGGAATCTCTATGTCTTCTTCCAAACCTGTCCTATTTTTATTTTACTGAAAATATGAAAGGAATCCTTATTTTAATGTGTATGGTATGAAAAGAAATATCCCAAAATCATGACGATTATTTAATTTAAATATTTATTTATTAGTTTTCGAGATTATTTTCAATGAAAATTATTTCTAATATGTTTTATGAATATTTAATTTAAAATATTATTTTCAGTGAAATGTTATTTTTGTCAAGAATTATTCCAAGTGATTTTTTAAGATCAGATTCCATATAAGATTTCAAACTTTGTTGTTCCTTATTATTTAATATGGATATGATTCAAGAATAATATTCTTATTTTTTCTGTGTATATTTAATTTATTTGGTGATAAGGTGTTTATGAAACTGATTTCTTTTCCGTGGGTTATGCAATGATGATATATTTTATGAAACTGATTTATTTTTAAGAGTTATGTTCTAAGAAAATATTTATGATACCCATTTCATTTAATTGGTTCTGATTTAATGAATGATTTATGATAATTTGTAAAACATATATATGGTCTTCATTATGTGATTTTGGTTAAATAAAAAACATTTATGATGGTTTCATTATAAATAAATATGTGTGACATCTATATGACCCTACATTGCATTTGGTAATGATTAATGTATATGAACACAAAGGGTACACATGAGGTTATACCGAACCCAAATGTTGGTACACAAAAAATTATCCCAATACTAAAATAGGGTATATAATAGGTTATCCCAATCGCAAATTAGGCACATGGGTAGTTATTCAAAGACTAAAAGAGGGGAAACATGAGGTTATACAAATCTCAAAAGAGGGTAAATTAGTGGTTATCCCAAGCCAACATAAGTACAAGGGTTGTTATTCTAGTCCTAAAATTTTATAAATGTCTTGGTGGGAATACAAGAAATAATATTATATTTTATTATGTATATTCTAGAAATTTATGTCTCATTCCAATTATATTTTCTCATGGATCATTTTCGTTGATTTAATTATGATTCATATCTTATGAATTGACAAGATTTATGACATGAATATTGTTTTGGATTTATGATACTCATGGTTGGGTTTTCATATGTTTTGTTCTCATTTAAATACTCTCATTTCATATTCTTATCTTCCTTTTTTACATATACTAAGCATCATATATTAGCGTTTCATATGTTTCCCTTCCCCATTATTTTAAGAAAGGTATTACGTATGATATGTATAATAACGGGGATAATTATGATGAATATAGTTGGGGATGATGTAGCTCACTTATGAAAAAATTGTTCATGTTTTGTTGTTCCAAAATGTAGTATACCTTTACAATAATTAGGAATGTATACTTTTAATGTTATGAATAAAAATTTTGAAGATGTAATGTATGTGTATGAAAATCCTTGGTCACTATATTTGGTATCAAAAGACATCATTATTTATCCTTTGTAAATAATGATGATAAAATATTAGTGATATCCTTTGGGATATATCAAAGTATGCGTCGAGAGATAGGTCTAAGGATAAGCCTATAGATGTGTCAATGTATAAGAAAATATCCAATAATTTTGGAAAAGGATAGTGTGAGTGGTTTTTGAGAAATTACATCACTATATGTATATTATAAGTGGATGTGGATCTTGTATAGTGGTACATATAAGTAATTACTCCGAAAAAGGAATATTGACCTTGACTCTATTATCACCAGGTGTATGAAAATGGGCCTTACTTCACAACTAGTTGTCCATTCCATGGGGATATTATTTTGGAATTTACAATTTCTTTACGAACCATGATGAAGTATTTTAATACTAACCCATGATAAAACAAATTATTCATTGATGGTTTAATGATTTATACATCCTATTAAATATTAGTTTCTTTACTATATGGTTTACCACTATGATTATTATGTCTAACCCAATGCTTTTAGATTTTAGTCAATGGTGGGAACATGAAAGTATTGTGTTAACAATGACTTTTGGTAGAAATTTTTTTGATGACCTACCAAATGGGATGACGATTTTATTGATGGATATTGCGATTAACCCCAATAAAAAAGAATAATATATGATTAACAACTTATATATAAAACAACTCTCAAACTCTCCAATGAATATAAGGATAGATTTTATAAAAAAATTGAGTGCTGGAGACCATAGATGAAATAAGATATAGTTTATTATATGTTAAGAATGTTGGAAGAAGTGCTAATGGGGTCATAAAAAATAATGAGAAGATGTTTTCAATTTTGAAAAAAAGCACAAAAAACATGTAATCGACGTGGAAAAATAAAATTTTTACATGACACATTGGATGATAATAAGAGTTTCCCTAAGGAATCATCAATGGTTGAATGTTATAAATATATAATGTACGGAAATTAAACAAATGAAATTCCCATGGATAATGATCAGGAATATAATCTGCAAGGTGTTGCGAGTATTTGTTATACAACTAATTATGAAGACACCATGAATGAAATATAAAATGCATACACTATTATAATAGTATTTTATTGTTAAATATGAGAAGCATGATTAAATTATGGTTAATTAATGTTAAGAAATTATTCATATTTTTTATTTTAGGAAAGATGTATTAAATGTTATGATAATTAAAATAAAATAATGGTTTAAGAATGAAGTGTATTTGTTGAATTGTCAATGTATTGTGAGTCATGAATTAGGTTATTTGAATCATGAAATATTTAAGGATTTTTCTATAGAATGATTTCATTATGAATCTAAAATAATAGGTTGAATAGTAAAAATTACCTTGAAATTTTATTTAATGTCAAATAAATATTTTATGTAAAACACATGATTAAGGGATGAAAACCCATAATAGGTTTAATGATGTTGAGAATATAGTGTTAATTTTGATAAAGAAATGATCAATATGAATAATGTAAATTGGACAATATTGAAGACCTCATAGCTAAAAATTTATTTGTTAAAAAAAATTATGTTAAAATTGATAGATTTCAAAAATCTTAAGATCTATGGAATATTTTTAACAATATTTTTTTATTCAAGGATTGAAGAAGAATGTATGATTTAATTGAGGTTTAATGGAAATTTTGGTTATTTCAATGATTCAAAATAATATATTTCCAAGGTATTCATATATTTAGAATGTGACCATTAAGAGCATCCAAATGATATTTTGAGGATTAACATTAAGTAGATGGTTGAAAATTTAGTGGTCATATTTATAAATTTTCAAGTTTATAAGGGTCATAAGGTTAACCATATATGAAATGGTTTATGCTGAAATTTACAGGTGGTTCTAAATATTACTCCAAATCCCTTTTTTTATTTTCTAAATAAACCACTTTTAGGACAAGTGGGAACCTCACATTCAAATTCAATCATAGAAAACCATCTAAAAAGCAGAAGACATAGTTCGAACATATGATAATAAAGGAGAACAACCTCGATTCCATCAAAAAAACAAAGAATCTAATCACAAAACTCCATTGAAGATTAACAATTTAAATCGACACTTTCAAACATAGAACATAGAACTACCTTGGTGAGCAGAACCTCAAACCTTGCGAGCACCAAGATACTAGAACCGTGGAAGAAACATGACCACCTATCTCGTCACCACCTCAATACATCTATAGGTCGTGGGCCAGAATTAGAACCTCCAGGAAATAATCAACATCACCCTTGTTGTACCTCATCATCGGAAGAATATCCCACATAAAACACCGAATGAACCCAAAAAAGGGAGAAGACAACCCTATCCATGCCTCCTAGAACACCCAACCACTCGCACAAACATATCCCAAATCCACCACATAATCCATCTCACCCAACAGGCATGTAGAGGATCAAAGAACCTAGAAGCTAGAGTAGCATGAGAGAAGGCAAGATCTTCAAAGTGAACCATGATGAAGCCAATTCCATCAAAACCCCAAAGAACAACATCATTGAACTAGAACAATAAAAAATCTGACGCGACACAATTGGATGACCAAACCAGATAGTGAAACTACTGAAGAGAACAAACACCACTAACAAGAAAGAGAATCAAATAAATAAAATAAAACTAAGGCTTAAACCCTATGGAACGTTGGGGATGAACCCTAAAATATAGAACTATTTCCGCCTAATCATATGTCCCAAAACCCTTCTGTAACCCTCACTACAACTCCGACCTAGAGAGGAGAGGTGGAGCCCTGGGTTAGAGCTGGTTTGGGCTGCTGGGAGTGAAATAGAATGAAGAAAAGGACTGACTCCAATAGTGTCAAAAACCCTCCATCCACCACAACGTAAATCCCAATGCCTCGATGTAAACACTACCAAAACTCCGACCAGAAGAAGGGCAGAGAAGCTTGCAGCCAGATAAGGGTACAGTTACAAAGGGCATCAATAGCACGTACCTTTGTCAGAAGAGAAAAAAAACGTGAAGAAATCCCACAACGCCAAGCACCAGAGGAGAGGAAAAGGCTGAGATTGGAAGGTAGAATTAAGGAGCTTTGGATGAGGTTGAGAATGAATGGGAGAATATGAGAATGGTCTTAGAATCCCTAGAGGGTATGAGAAGCCAAGCGTAGAGAGAACTCTCTATTGAGAGCGCTCATCAGGTTTTAAAGATTGATCTTATTATCCACTATTTATTTAGGAATAAAAAATGTCATCTAAATTTCTTAAAGTAATAGACGGTGTAGAAATTGACCGAATAAAAACCAAATGATATGATTTTTATTATATAATGGAATGAAATAAACTAATTATATATTCTTATGAAAATTACCCATAATTAAAAAATGGATATTGAAATAATTTTTCTAATAAAATAATTTATGATGATATCAATTCCTTTTTCACACCTCATTGGTTAAGGTTTTTTATGTTAATTTTATCATGATAATTCATGTTGTTGTGATCATTGATCTTTTTTCCTCTCCATCATTATTTAGATATTATTGTTTACTTCCATTTCTAAACCATTATTTCATACCTATATCCACCTATTTTGAAACCAAATATGTGTTATTAAAGATGAAATTCATAATTCGATCATTATATTAAAAAGAGAAATTTTTATTTGTCATTTTTATGATGTGGGATTTAGTCAAATTAATTTTCAATTGAAAAATCTTTTGATGAAAAATTACAATTACGAAGATTTATCTTTATAAGCGGTTTTGAATATAACACCCAAATATGTTTTGAAATATTTTATTTTCAAATAAAATTAATCTTTCCAATATTTTTTTATACACAATACCAAGTTAATATTTATTAAAATAAACACCTATTTTATCTTTAAATACACAAAACCCCAAGTTAAGATTGTGTTACATGAAAAACCTAGTTTAAATGAAATGTGACATTCTATTAAAATTTTATTATTTAATATTGGGTTTATAAACTAACTATTGGAATTTGAGGCATTAATAGGATTAAATAAACGATGAGAATATATAGTGTACACATGTATTTAAAATTAACTCTATAGTGGAAAATTAATAACAAATATTTATTAAAACTATTTGGGAATAAATGAAATCCTTTTATGAAAAACCTCTTTTTGTACAAGAATGTATTTGATGGAAATAAATTAAAAAAAAATAAATTTTAGTGAATTATATTAATTAAAATTTGTCTATTATATATTCAATAAAACTTTCACCATTCAACTTATGTTATTTCTTGTCACGAGATAAGATTAAGTTTAATTTTTATCTTAATAATTAATTTTTGTTATAAAAAGCTGTTTTTTCAACTTTTGCACAATTATTTTGTAAAACATTAATGAAAAAATTAGAAAAAATTATTCTAAAAAATAATGTTAATTTTTTAAATCATCATCTTAATATTATCTTTGAGTGAATTTTTGTAAGAATCAAGTTTTTTAATGAATAGTGAAAATACATATTTCTGTTAAAAAATCATTTCATTTTAAGCATTTAAAAACATGAAAATTATTTTGAGATATTTTTAAAAGTGAAATTAGTTCAATTTTTATCTATTAATAATAGTTTTCATCGGATTATTTTTATACTAAATTATGAAATAAAAAAGTTTTAGGGGTTGGTACATTTTCTATTTCTAAAACTGCTATCTCGTCATGTCTGCGACATGAATTTTAATTTACAGTTTTCACTTATGGGAAATAAAATTGGAAAAATAGAATTCATATTATGAATCCTAAATATATATATTATCCAATAATTAAAACTTAATTCTTTACCATAATAAATAGTAAAATAGTAAAAATCAATTATCACAGATATGGTAAAAGGGAGTTTACCAGGGGGGATAAAATAAAAATATAAGTCTTAGAAATGACCGAGAAATTATCCAACACAAATTGGATTGAAATATATTGATAAAATATTTTCTAAGATCTATAATAGAATATTTTTGGTTATTTTGGATGGTGAAAAATGTGGTACACAATTTTTATTTAAAAAATTTCATGTTTTCCACTCACCTCACTTATAAAAGGCCACCGCTTATCATCTCCTCTTGATACATAAAAACAAAGTCGTTTTCGAAAGTACCTAAATAAATAACATAATTACATCCATAATATCATTATATAAGACTTTTGGGTTATAAATCCAACCTAGGATCGATTTTCGTACAGATCAAAAGAAGTTTTCTGAAGAATACGTAACTTCACTAATCAAGAATTTTATTTATCTTCTTCCTCCACCAGACAAAATAATTATAAAATTATTATTATATAATAAAAAATATATATTATATATAAATATATATTTTATTATGTTAATTTAATAAAATAAATCCTTCTCATATTCCATAAAATGGGTAACAAAATCATCATTGTTGTGTAAAAAAGACTAGCGCCAAAAATATCGATGTTATTTTTTTCTCATAACTACATATCATGGATGAATATGATGTTTTAATAAATGGTTATATATAATATATATGATATTATTTTTATTTTAAAACTATTATATCAGGTATAACCTCCTACTTTATATTTTATGGTAATATGATAACGTCGCCCGTGGGAATAGAGAACTACCACCTCATTAAGTAATGTAATTCATCCATGATTTACATTGAAGTTAATAAGGATTATTCTAATTAAAATCTATGATATATATGAAATAAATATTAGTATTTAATGGTAATATATTATCTACATTTCTTTATTTAAATATGTTGAGAAAAAATATATATTTCATGCGTACCTACAACCTACTGTCTCTATGAACCACGTGTTTCATTTTCTATCTCTAAATTTTATGGATAATTGTAAAAATATATATAAATAATATATATTATAATTATAAAATTTTTAAAATTGAGTAGAATATTGAACCATGATCAATTTAATAGGGACAAAAATAATATATAAAAATGTACATAAAAAATAAAGGAGTTATTACATGAAATGAGATTTTCACAATAGATTATTTATAAATGGGAAATGAATGGTCATCAGTAAATTATTAATGGTATGTTACAAATTAGTGTTATTAGTAATATAAATTTAATAAAATAGTATTTACTATACTGTTTCATCAAACTTGTACAAAAAATGATGCATCTAAAGGTAAGAGATATTTATCTCACTATTATTTTATACAAGAAACATGTCATATTCACTATGTCTTTTTTATTTAGTGTATATACTGGTCATGAAAAGATGTAATTATTATTATCTATAAAGTTATGTGGATATTGATATCCATTTTATGATCTCTCATGCATGTGTTTAATAATTCAAAATTACTAAATCGGTAAGGGATTTTTGTACCAATTTGCATTCTTTGAGATAGATGTTATGTTATGAACCTATCTTTGTTTATGATGTTCATATAAATAATCATTGACATCTAATATCATAGGTATAATTATTATCATGAAATTTAATGTAAAATTAAATTTTTTTAATTCATTGGTCTTACAATTCAATGTTACAAAATTTTAAATTTATTTACAATAAAATCTCGTTGTTTTTCAGGATTATTTATGTTTATGCTTATGATTCATATCTCATGAAACTCATGAATTTTTTTTTCATCTATTTCCATCACGAGAATAAATTTTTTAGGTCATTTTCTTCTCTTTATAAAGTTATCAATTCAAAATAATGTTTGTAATTAAATCTAAATTTATTTCTCTCTTTGTTCAAAACACTTTCACTTTCATGCCCATATTTTCTAGTAAAATTAATTTCATTAATGTAGCACTATAATCGACTAAATTTAGTTTTAGCATATATTGAATTGTTAATATTTTTTAAATTTAATATTTATATCATTTTCCAAACATGGATCATTTTCATATTATTATAATTGTGAAATAAATCATTGTTTTAACATGTATGAAATGAACATAAATTTCCTGACTCCATGACCATAATTTACTTTGAAGATGTATTTATTTTTTCCAATTTTATTCTCACGGATATGGATTTCCATAATTTTTTATGAATATTTAATTTAATATTTTATTTTCAAAGGAAGGTTATTTTCTTCAAGAAATGTTTCATGTAATATGTAAAAATAATTTTCCATTTATGATGAAATCCTTTGATATTACTTATGAAATACTTGAGATATTATCAATGTATACCATTGTGATTTTTTCTATGGATGGTTAAATTTTAACATGATGATATGTTTATAAAAATTTATTTCTATTCCATGGGTTATTTGATGATGTAATATTTTATAAAACTGATTTATTTTCATGGGTTCGGATATGATAAATTATTTATAAAATACATTTAATTTCATTGGTTATGATATGACGAATGGTTTATGATCTTGTGTTAAAATTATGTCATTTTTCAATATGTTGTAGTGGTTTGGTTATAACCAAGGAAAGTGGATACGTTATAACCAATAAGATGCAGGACCTATATCTCCCTTCAATTAATTGGGTAATTATTCATGTTATATTATCTCAAAGGTAACATAGGATGTTATCACATGCTCGAAAGAGGGTACGTGGGAGGTTATATCAAGACCAAAAGTGGGTACACCGAAGGTTATCCCAAGTTTGTATAAGAAACATGTGTAGTTATCTAAAACCCAAAAAAGGTTGCATGGAAGGTTATCCCTAGATAAAAAGAGGTTCCACATGGGGTTACCCCATTTATAAAGAAGGTACACTGGTGTTTACCCCTATCCTAAAATGTTTTAAATGTCTTTTTGGGAGACTAAACATATGGTTTTATATGATTATATATACTCCAAAAATATATGTATTATGTCAATTGTATTCATTAATGGTTTATGTCTGTTGGTTTAATTATAATTCATATCTCATTAACATCTATGATTTATTCCATGACACATGTTTTTGATATACGATATGTAGGGTATGGTTTTCATATATTATTATCTTGTTGTTAATCCCATAATCCCATGTTATATTGATATATCCCTTGTTTACCATTACTTTTCATTTGAGATCACCCTTTCTTATGTTTCCTTCCATGGGAGATAATGTAAGGTATTGTGAAGGATATGTCTAAGAATAGTTCTAATTATGAATAAATAAGTTGTGGTTGAAAAAAATAACTTATGAACCATTTTTTCATGGTTCCATGATTCCTATAGAACTATACCTTTTCAATACTTAGGTGTGTGTTTGTTTAATGTAATTCATATTCATATAATGTATGTAATATCTATATATAAAAATCATGGGTCACTATAATTGCTATCAGTGGATAAGTTTATTTTACCATTGGAAAGTACAATGATAAAACCTCAGTGAGATCCCCATGTATATTTATAAGTATATGACTATTGATAAGTTGAATGATAAGTCTAACAATGAGTCAAAGTATAAAACAATTTCTTATAATTTTTTAAGATTATTCATTGAGTGGTTTACACAAAATTACATCCTGGAATAGATATTATAAGTAGACGTGTCTCTGGAATAGAGGTAGATAGGGGTAATAACACCGAAAAGGGTTCATTGTTCTAAACCCAATCATCCACTAGTGCTTGAAAATGAGCCTTACTACACCCCTAGTTTGAAACTCTTGGGGAATTTGATTTTGAGAATGAAAAAATATTTATGATCCATAATGATGGATTTTAATAATGACCTAGGATAAAACTGAAGTGTAATGATTTTGACATCAAATACATTATTTTTCATTATTATTAGGTTTCTCACTATGACAATGTTTTCGAAAAATATGATTTTTTGTTTCATTCAACGGTGGGAATCCGAAGGAACCAAGATAACATTGAATGTGGTAGACAAAGTTTTTATGAGGAACCAAATGGGTTAATAACTGGAGTGGAAGATATTGTGGTTATTTCAAATCATTTATCATGATATATGTTTAAAAAACATAATCCTCAACCAACTCTCAGTGTCATCAAATATGATAAGGATTGATTTCACCATGATATAGAGTGGTGGAGACCTGGGATTAAAAAAAGGCTAATTTTAAAATATGCCTAGAATATTGGAATAAATAGTCAAGGGAATTTATCAAAGCAATGATAGGATTTTTTCAGTATGGAATAGAAGGACATAATGTTGGTAATTTCTATGGAAAAAATTAAATGTTTAATTAATTCAATGGATGAGAATAATGGTTTCCTAATGAATCATGAATGGTTTAATTTTATAAGTATAGAAAGTATCTGAATTATAATAATTGATTACCTAGGGTGAAATATCATAAATATAATTAGAAATTTGGTAGGATTAATTGTTATATGAATGATTACGAAGATACCGTGAATTAAATTTGAAGGTATAGGATATTCTAATAATATTTTTTATGTTAAATGTGAGAATAATAGTTAAATTGTGGTTGATAAATGTCAATACATAATTTATATGTCATATTTTGGAAATTGGAATAAATTATTAATGTTATGATGCATATTTAATGATGTAAGAATGAAATTTTATGATTAATGTGTCAATATATTATAATTCAAGAATTGGGTTATATGAAAAATATAATATATAGAAATTTTTTTATAGATGATTTTTATGTATCCCAAAGAATATCTTTAATAGTTCTATTTACCTTGAAATTTTATTTAATGGAAAGGTAATATTTTAGGGAAAACACGTGATTATGGGAAGATAACCATTAATATGTTCTTAATGTTGTTAATGTGGTTTTTAGTTCGGATAAAGAGATGATTGAAATAGAAAATTAAATTTGATATTATTAATGACATTATAAATGATAAATATTTTTTGACAAATGTTTCAGGTTATTATTGATGGATTTTGGAAAATTATCTAATCTATTGAATATATGAAATAATTTATTGTTTTATTCATATAATAATGATTATTTCTAGTTTTCATTCTTTTTTGTGGTAATTATTGTAACTAAATTTTTTTATGGGAACATACGACCATGGAATTCACATTTTTGGCATGTGATCAATAATAGATACTTAGGGTTATTTGGAGGATTAATTTTGTTTTTATTTTTTTTATATTTAGTGAAATTATTAATAAATTTTAAATTTTGGAAGGTTCACAAGGATAGTAATTTTTAGAATGTATTAAAATTAAAATTAGAAGTGGCTTTATAGATTAATATATTAATTCAATATATGAATATTTATACATATTGTATATCTTATGATAACTATTGTGTTATGATTATAACTGGAGATAAAAGGAATAACTTATTCTTCTATTGTTAATTAGATGATCAACTAGTGATATAGAAAAAAAATATTCATCTTAATTTCATAATGTAAAAAAAGATGTGAAAATTGATCAAATCACAAAATATGATAATATTTTTCTAATAAAATGTAATTAAATCAATTAAGTTTACCTTTTCATGAAAATTCCTCAACATTATAAAAATGATCCAAATATAAAATATTTTCATACTACCATCATTTCTGATGATATCAATGACCCAATTAACTCCTCTTCAGTTTTTGGGTTTTTGGGTTTTTCATTTTCTAATGACCATTCACATTTAAGTGAAAATTTGTCTGTGTCACAATCCATTAATATTTGTACAATATTGTTTCCTTCCATGTCTATATCTTCACATCCCGCATATGTTCTATTATTTGGAGAAGATTTATGTGTTATTGAATATAAATTTTTTAATTTAAATCCACTCTTATGAAGAGGATTTTTAATTGTCTCTTTTTATGGTGTGTTATTTCAACAAAAGAATTTTAAAATTTCAAACCTACCTACCACTAATTAAAATAAAGATGATGTAGTTTTTTAAGGAAATATAAAAAAACTCCTAGAGATTTTTTGAAATATATTTTTTCAAAAAAAATTAATGTTTTCTCTTTTTAAATTACATATAACATCATTTTATGGCTGTTTTATATGAAATAATGAGTATATATTGGATTACATAAAACACCATGTTAATATTATATTATACGAAACACTGAGTTTATGAGAAACATGAAATTCTATTAAAATATTATATTTTAATTTGACAGTTATTGCCTAGATGTTGGATTTGTGTATATGAATTGGATTAAATAAATTATTATAATATATGTTTTACACATAGAGACACACAAAAACACACATATAATTAATTCTTTGGTGACCAATAAATAAAAATGTAAATAAAAAATAATTAAAAATGAAAACGTCTTTATAAAAAACTATTTTTGGGAAAAATAATTTTAACTCAATAAATAAATAAAAATAATGTTAAATTATTTTAATTATATTTATATTTTATATATTATATATAATTTTTAGCATTCATCTTTTGATTTCTCTATGCAGGATTGAATATTTAATCCAAATGTTTTCTTAAAAATCTCTTTTTTTGTGAATTGTTTTTCCTTATGCACACATATTTTGAAATTCTATACTAAAATTTTAAGAATACTTATTTGAAAAAATAAATTTAATTTATGAAACAATATTGTAAAGATTATCTTAAGGTTAATTTTAAAGAATATTCAAATATTTTTAAATGAATATTGAAAAATAATGGCTTTTATTATGAATTGTAATTTGTTTTTTTGAATACAGAAACATCCAAAATATTTTACTATGTTTCAAAAGTGAAATTTGATCTATTATATGTCTATTAATCCAATTTATTTCATTTTAATAATTTTCTTTTGGATTTTTGATATAAAATATTTTAAAACTTTAGAAAATTTTATCTTAGGAAAAAAGTTTTCTCATCGCGTCTGTGGGATTAATTTAAATTAATTTATGAAACATATTTGAATTGAAATTATAAAAATGGATTCAATATTTTTAATAGTAATTATACATATTATATAATAATTTAAAATTAATTTTTTTCCATAAATTATTGTAAAAACAATAAAAATTAATTACATTAGTTAACGTAAAAATGGGTTTACCATGGGGTTAAACTAAAAAGATATGGGTTTAAAGTCATAGAAACCATTTAAAACATACATTATGTTAATTTATTTAATAATTGTGTAATATATTTTCTATAGTTGACTATTTTTATCCTTTTTTCATGTGAAAAATATGGGTACACCTTTTATTTTTAAATATTACAAGTGTGTCACTCACCTCTCTTATAATTTGCAACAAATTCTCCTCTCCTGTTCACACATCCAAAACAAATTGGATCAAAAGATACATAGAAAAATAATTTCATTAAATCAATATTATCATCCTATATTCCTTATATTTATTAAAAATACAACCTATCAATACTTTTGGGGAAAACCAAATTAAGTTATCCAAAAACTGGGTAACATCCTCAATCAAGAATTTTATTAAATTTATTACTACACATCTAAAATTATTATTAAAAATTATTATATAATATATTTATTATCTTAATTATATTTTTTGTTATTATGTTAATAGAAAAACATAAATAATTCTCTTCAACCATCAAATGTGTTATGAAATCCCCATTTATCTGTAGGACAGACAACCGCATCACAAACTGATGTTATTCATTTTCCATCCGAACCACTAATGACTGAATATAAAGATAGATTAAATGTTCATATATGATATATATGGCACTATTATACTTATATAATTATTATATCACTTATTCCTTCTTACTACCCATTTTTTTGGAATAAGATAACGTCACTCATGTGTACGGTGGACTACCCCCTTCTGAGGCGATGTGGTTCATTTCACACTTTACATGGAAAGTAATAAGGGTTTGTTTAATAAAAATATGAAATATATATGATATGATTTTTTTCATTGGTAATATATTATTTACCATTCTTTCTTTTAATCTTTTCATAAAATGGAATCATCAATCATGTGTATATACGACCTTACATCTCTATGAACAATGTATTTCATTTTCAATATCTAATTTGTATGGACCACTCTAAAACATATATACTAAATATATATGATATTTATATCCTGATTAAATTTATTTATATTATTTATCCATATTAAAATTAATATGACCAAAAATTAAAAATTAAAACCTACAAGAATAACAAAGCACTTATTAATAGAAACAACATTTTAACCATAAATTATTGATAAACAGGTAATTAAAGTACATTAATAAATTTTATATGGTATGATTTATATTATTATGGTTCTTTAATATATATAAAATATAATTATTATATTATACATGAGTTTTAAATGTATATGAATAAATTTATGAGTTAATATAATTGATTTCAATCTCACTTTAATTTCTGTGAGACGCATTCCATATTCACCACATGTTTCTTTTGTGTGGTGCCTATACTACCCATGAATTTATTTTATGATTCTAATAAAACAAATAAGGTGGATTTAGATATCCATTTTAGTATCTCACTTTCATTAGGTATATAGTTCAAAAGTTACCATGGAATTAAGTGTTTTTTGTATTAAATTTTTATTATTGACTATTACGTTATATTATACACTTATCTTCTATTAACAGGTGTATATAAAAATATTTTAAAATGTAATATCATTAATTTATTTATAATAATTATAATTTAAGTTTCATTTAATGTTATTATTTCATGTGGTATATGATTCAATGTTACCAAAGAGGTAATTCCATTATGATATAATCACATTGTTTATCGAGAATGTTTATGTTTCGGATTTCAATGATGAAATATTTTAATCAATATATAACGAAACTATTAACATTAATTATACTTTTTTATTTTTGGACAATAGATTTTTACCATTCATTTTAATTTCTTTATACACTTAATGTTTCAAAATAATAGTTTTTAAAGGAAATCAACTTCATTTTACCCTTTATTTGAAAACCCATTGTCTTGTCTAACTATGTTTTTGAATATTTATTTCAAAAAGGTTTTAATGGTCCTATTTGATAGTTTAAATTAATTTTCAACTTTTTTAATTTTTTAAAATTTTTAAAAATTAATAATTTTTTTTGTTTTCTAAACATGGGTCATTTGTATCTTACCAAATATTTGAAAGAATATTTGCTTTATAATATTTGAGATGATGTAAATTTCTTAACATCGTAATAATTATTTTCATTAAATATTTATTTATATTTTTTAATGTTGTTTTCAATGAAATATATTTCAAAATATTTTTATGATTTTTTTAAAAAAAAATTATTTTCAAATAAATGTATCTTCCACAATAAATGATCCATGTGATGTTAGTAAATTATTTTCCTTATAAAATGAAATAAATTAATATTACATATGATTTAATTTGGATATTTTCTAAGTATAACATTATTATTAACTCCCTGGATGATTTATGTTTTTGCTGATGAGATGATTATTAAACTCATTTATTTTCCACAATGTATGCGATGATGATATTATTTATGAGACCCATTTAATTTTTTTCATTCTGATATGATAAGTTATTCAAGAAACCAATTTAATTTTATGGATTATGATATGATGAATTTTGTATGATCTTGGGTAAAATTTATGTGGGGTTTTAATTATGTGATGGTGGTTATGTTATAACCAAGGAAGGTTTTTATATTTTACCCAATGATGGGTAGAACCCATATCTCCCTCTAATGAATTTGGTAATGATTAATGTTATATAAGCTCAAATGGAACATGGGAGGTTATCCCAATATAGAAATAGTTTACATTATAGGTTATCCCAAGCCCAAAATATGGTACATAGGAGGTTATCAAAATCCTAAATTAGGTACATGGGTGGTTATCCCAATCTCAAAATAGAGTACAAATAAGGTTATCCTAATCCCAAAAGCGTGTACATAGGTGGTTATCACAATTATAGAAAAATTAAACATGTTATGATCTAAATACTAACATGTTATTAATGTGTTTATAAGAAACCATGATAAAAATATTTATATTATTATATATATGCCATAAATCTATGTCATATAATAATTTATTCTCTCATGGACCATGTTCTTTTATATCATTATGATTAATATCTTATGAACTACCAATATTTATGACATGACACTTATTTGTGATCAATCAAATGAAATTTATAGTTTTCATATATTATTATCATGTTATCATACTTGTAATCTCATGTTATATTTATATCTACACTTTTTACCTTTACTAAGCCTCTAATATCATCCTTTATTCTTTTTTCCTTTCCACAATATATGATGAATGTTATTATGTATGATATGTATAATAAGGGTGCTAATTATTAATATCTTAGTATGGTATTATTTAGCTCACATATGAAAAAATTGTGCATGTTTTCATTGTTCCAAATGAATTATACATTTATGAACCTCATACTTCTTTTTGTGAAATGTACTGAACATTCATATAAATGATGTAATATATATGTATGGAAATTATAGGTCACTATAATACTTCTCTTAAAATAATAGAAAACATGGAATTGTAAGGAAGAATCCAACCTCAATATGTTTTATATTCTGGATTTCTTTACTGACTTTTTAATATGGTTACTTGAATTCGTACAACATAATATAATGTATATGTTTCAATGGTCCTATTTAAAAATAAAAACACATCAAGGGTTTTTTATTTTTTTTAGAATGTTATATTTTTTTATTTATTATATTATTTTTTTGGAAAATTTGTAGACAAGTCTAGTGTAATTACATTATACCTAAAAATGAATTATATCCTCTAAATTATAATTACCCATAAGTAATGAATATAAGAGTGGGTATTCTAAATAAATTTATTAACCAAGATATAAATTCTAGAATTATGTAAAACACTCCTTTAAAATATAAACCATGTTACTTATCATTTAAAAAATTTATAATTCATAAAATAATATACCCCAGTACTTATATACCCCAATCATATATTATCCATTTGATATCATTCTGGATATTATTGGATCTTAACGACATTAAGTACTAAATAAATCAATTATTCTTTTAAAAATTAACTTTCTTGTTAAACCTAAATGTTTGTTGACCCGTAGTTCATAAATGTACACACTAATAATAATTAAAACGAGATAAAATTCAATAAAAGTATATTGGTTTAATTTTATTTAAATCCATAAAAATATCAAATACTATCTAACTAAATTATTTAATATCAATCGACCCCTTATTTCATCTAGACTGAGAATATATTAATTCTATGTGTTATCTAATCAACGATTAATTGTTCTTAAATAATTATCCAAAAAATATAAGATTATGATAAAAACACTTTTCAATGTTACTGATTCCATTTAAAATATATTTGAAACCCATTAATTTAGATCCACTTAGGAATAATGTTTAGAGGTTTCACATATCCCTAATAATTTTTGGATTATAACAAAATAACATTGATAAATATCACTCACTAATGAAAATATATATGACTATCAAAAATGGATTCATTTAAATAATGGTATCAACCTCACTACCTTATATAAGACTAGGAAACGCACCAGTATTTAATAACAATAATATATTGATAATCTCAACCAATTAAATATGATCCCCTATTTATTGATAAAAAATAGTCTTTTTCTGATACATACAATTTACACTATCATTATATTAAGCATGTTTCAAATAAATAGTAATAAAAATTAGTTATAACAATATCAACATGAATCAATGTGATTTAATATTAAATATCTATCATATGATGTCCTATAAAATGATAAATTCGTTTAAACATAGGACACATTCATTTAAACTGTTTCATTATTGGTTTATCTTTTAACTCTATTCGTTCTACCTATTTCACTTTATATTTTTTTCCCTCATAATTATTTACCAAATTGAAAAATGTTTTTAAGAAATAACCCCTTTATAATATTTTGTAACGTTCTTATGATCAACTAAAACATATTCCATGGGAGTGAAAAACCAGGTGCACTGTAATGTTCCATTCACCATGCACTAGAATTTTGTTTGAGGTATACTAAACCAACTATTTAATGGATTATTAATACTAGATTAATCTATTCCAAAACTATACCCACTTAAAGTATCCAAACATGTATTTATTCCTAAGAAAACCACATAATATCATAATTACCAATCTATTGGGATGTTTTCTACACCATGGTTTATACCTTTGACTTATCCTAGTAGGTTTGAATATGTTTTTTCGTCATGATATTTGAAAATAAAAATAATCTCCTTTGATAACATGTATTTCAACCCATGCCAAAAAAAATATATTATTTCATACTACATGACATCTATTTCAAAAACATACACACAGAGGATCAAAAGGTATATAGATTAGACATACAAATAAATAAACATAATCATAAATAATCAGCATTATTTAGGACTCTACATAATAGTCCAAAAATATATGGATCTTCTAAAACTATATTAGATATCCTTTGAGAATTAGATATTGAGAATGGTGAGCTATAAATCCAATTAAGAAATATATATACTAATAAAGAATAAAAAAGTGATTGAAAAATAAAAACATGATATCACGAAGAGGATGGTCATAATAATATAAAAATAAAATAATTATATTATATTATAAAATCATATAATCATAAAATCATGGAAACAACATAAAAGATGATATCAAAAACATAATTCAAGCGTCACTCCCAAGACAAACATCATAAAGTGGATAATGTCCCATGGTGGATTCAGGTTCACTACCAAATCCCTTATATATCCTCTCATGAGATATAAATATTTACATTTTTAATTATAGGGATATATAATTCTTATCCCACCAATTAAATACATGAAAATAATAAATATTCATTCCACATGAGGAAAATAAACCATAGATAAATCCTAAGAATGATCAAACTCATGGGAATGGTGTGGGTTTCATAATTCCTATTTAATGCATAAATGATGGTCAAATTATGATGATTATAATGAGAAGAGTAAATTAAATCCATGATAATTTTCATACGAGAAGTGTAAATATTTGTCATGAATACTGAGTCCCATTATATAGAATTTATGAGAATAATACTGAGGAATAAATAAAAAAAATATACAACATGGGTGATGCTTTTATGAAATGACCAAAGTATCATTTTAAATAATTCAATAAAATATTGTTTCCCATAAAACCATAATTGAATGAAGCTTCATTTAAATAATAAAATGAGTATTTTATGAAGATTCACGATGTAAAAAATATTATGGGGTGATTCTCGACATGAGTATAGAAATAGTGACGTTCCCTTAAATCAGGTTTAGTTAAAATCATGAATTTCAAAGGGAAGTAAAACATATATATGTTTAAAAATTAAAATAATATTTATATAGTTATATATTTAAGGGATATATATAAAAAATATAATAGGTACATAAGAATAATAATGAATAAATGTGATAAAATTAAAGTGAATTTGTAACCAGCATGTCATGAAGGAGGTATGGTAGATCCCTTATAACTGAGCTAACAATTGAGTTGAAGTTAATTTTAAAAAATAAGATTATTTGGAATAGTATAACAAATTAGTTTAAATGAAATAAAGGATTAAAAATTAATTTTTTGTTAAATCAAATTTACTTTATACAAAAATAATAATGATTCCTAAAATATAACATGTCTAAAAATAGGAATTTCAGATGAAAATCCTTATAGATCCTAAAATTTACTATTAAAATACATATGATTGAAATATAATATAATGAAATATTTAATGAAATTTTATATATAAGAATAATTATTCATAAATATTAATGGGTATTAGCTATGACATTCCAATTAAATTATGTAGTATAATCATAAATATGTCATAATATGTTAAAATGGAGACAAGAAACTCTTACGAATTGAGAATCATTCTAATAAAAACCCTATGGAAGACAAAGAAAGAGACTGGGGTTTAACATGAAGTTAAAATAGTAATAATAAATATATTACATGATTTGGAACATTTAATTATTAGAATACATACCATTTATAATAAAATTGTTACAAGAAAATAAAAGTTTTCTCAAATAAAGATTTTTTTGACGAAATCGTTACGACATTAGTAGTTTTTGCATAAAAAGTAATTGGATGCCTGAAAAAAATATGTTTATGTAAATCACTAGAATTAGATAATTTAATGTTCCAAATTAAATTCTTTAATATTATATAAAACATATAAATATGCAATTGGTGTATAAAATTAAAATATGTCGTAATGATGACGAATTAAAACATAACCCTTACATAGTGTCTAAAATCACTACACACTTTGAGATGACTTTTAAAATAATTAAATCAATTTTAATATTATATATAACCATGAACCTTATTATTTTATAATTCATATTCCATGTCCATTTAACTATAATATTTTAATTTTTTTGTAGTTTTATTTTCGTCCCAATATCGTTTACTTGTGTTTTTTAAGTCAAATTTATTATAACTCCTTATATATGTTTACCAAGGTAAAATTTGTCACAAAAAATTTTAAAAATATAAAAAATATTAATAGAATAATGGAAATAATTATTATATATTAAATATATTTTTATGTCCAGTCATTATTGGCAGTGATGACAAATTAAACTCATTGATCACAAAGGCGACAATTTAAAAGTACGAGTGATTAGTGATTCCATTCATAGAAAAATGAGAGGGGATGATGTTAACTATGAATTTGATATTTAAGAATAATATTTATATTATATATATCATATTAACTCATCTATTTCATACTTTTTATTTCCCATAAATGGTGGTGATAAAAAATTGAATACGTCACTTTTTGTCGGAAAGAGTCTCTGAAACTCAACATTGAAAAAAAATTTGTAGAACATGTAGAATAATAATTAATGGTTATTTTATTACCATAATAAAATAAATTTATAATAAATTTAATTAATTCATTATGATTAAATGGGTATGTGAAATTTTTAGGAGAAATATTATGTAGAATAACGTAATAAGATAAAACTTACATTGGAGACATGGTCATTCCAAGGAAAACTCCCTATAATTAAAGTTATTATGACAATATAGTGTGACCTAGAACATAAAATGAGTGATGTAATTCTCGGAGGGAATATTTGGCCATGTTTTTATAGAATTTTTTAATTTTAGGAGCATCCATGGAGGGCTGGAAGTAATCCCCTTTTATAAGTGAATAAAAGGAAATTTTGGTAATATCCTTTACACTTCCATGATAAAAATATGTTGTTCCATGGTTAATAGCTATAATGGTAAAACAATAATTGATTTTGGGGTGTATTTGGGTTGATAAATACTCATACATGTAATTGAATTCATGTTTTAATCATGTTTTTGTATTTTTACAATTAAGTATTTACATTTTACTCTCTTAATTTTAAGCGAGGTAAATAATTTTTAACAAAGGGATGTTATGTTTTTTTAAAAATATTAAATAAAACATAAAATAAATTTTTAGTAGTATAAAACTAAATTTTAAATTTATTTATTCAAATTATGTATCTTAATACTATATAATTTACTTTTAAATTAAAATAGTTAATGTGTATAAATGTGTTTAAGTAGAAAAATAAAATATTTACAGTTAGGGATTATGAATCTTAT
The DNA here is from genome assembly GCA_963277665.1 of Viscum album. Taxonomy (NCBI): domain Eukaryota; kingdom Viridiplantae; phylum Streptophyta; class Magnoliopsida; order Santalales; family Viscaceae; genus Viscum; species Viscum album. The sequence goes on from OY728132.1 coordinate 543,648,393, forward strand.
TTACTATATATTAGAGATTAATTTTGTGTTAATATATTTATTTCCATGTTTATAGATAATATATCTTTAATTATAATATTATTTTATTTTATTTTAGTGTATTCAAATTCTTTTCTTTAATAAAAAAAATATTAAGAAAAAAGTGTTACAATTATCATGGTAATTTTCATTAATTAAAATAATATAAATTTTATACCTAAAATGAAATTGGATATATAAAATAATAAAGAGATTATTATCTCAAATAAAATAATCACTTAATTAAATTAATGTTCCATGTGTGGGAAATTAATCTTAGCATTAACACATGTAATGCCAAAAAATACGACTATAAGAAAAGTGTATTTTTATTCATAAAGATTATGCATAGGAAAATATTATCAATGTTATTTATTATAATGTTATTTAAAATATAGTTATTGATAAAATAAGAGTAATTTTATTGTTAAATAAAGTTGTAACCAATATTCTCGCATTTTCAAACATATTTAAATCTATATAAGAAAAATAGTTATTACAAATATTACTATTTTTTCTAAAATGATATTAATTGGTTTTATAAATTCAAATTATGCTTTAAAATTATTTATTTTAATATATTGATATATTTTTTATAAAAAAATGGTTTCAAAATATTCAAAGTTATATATATGTGATGGTATTAAAAAATTTCTATTTTTCACTATTAAATTTTGAAATCATTATTTTAGACAAATAAAAAAATTGAAACTAAGTAAATATTGATATACTGAATTAAAAAATGATTCTTCCATTGTTAATTTAAAATTATATAATTAATACAAATTTGTTACAATATAAAGGTGCATGGAAAGTAATAGAAATTTTTAGAGAAATATAATTTTTAAGTGTGACATGAATATATTCTTATTTAGTGTCAAAGAATATATATTGGATGGTTGGTAAATTATTATTTGTTGTATATTATAATATAATCTAAAAGTGATATAGGTTCAATTTAATATATGAATAAAAACCCAATAAAAAAATTAATGAGCTTAAAATTAATTATATATTGATATGTTCATTAAATTTTGTAGATAATAATTACATTTCGATATCATAATTTTTACTAACAAAACCACCTTTAACCTCAACATAGTATATAAGGGTAAGATAACTGGTAGAATTAGTCATACGTCATGATTTATATGTCATTTATTTGGTAGAATTTATTATAATCTTATTAATTTACCATAACTGATTTCAATGAAGTTGTAATTACTGATGTTTATATTTGGATTGGTCTAGGGAAAACCGTGGAAAAGCTACTTATATTCCATGGTTAGAGAAGTGAGATTCTTATGAAAGGTATCTGATTATGGATACCATTTATTCCAACTTTTTTTTGATATTGTGATATGGTTACATTCATTAATACTAGCTAATTTTATCCATATATTTCAATACTCATTTTTAATTTTAAAAAATACATCTTGTTTATTTATTTTAGTTTTGTATAGTGTGTAAAACATAAAACATAATATATTATTTACTTATTGGAATATGAATTGAAATATCAAGATACTAAATAGGTGTATTCAAACAATGAAAATTAAATTTATAATATAATTTTCATTCTGAAATAATAAAATAATACTTATATCTTTTCCCACATACCCTTCGAAAGATGAAAATATTACTCATGTATAAGTGTGGATTACCAACTCCACAAAGCTATGTGATTACTTTTTCAGTAAAAGTAGACATGGATAATTATAAAAATGTAAATAATGAATAAATACTATGGCTATAACATGAATATAATTCTGGATATGATGAAAGTGAAACCTATACTCAAGAACCGAAAAATTTGTGATGAAATATGCATGAGAAAACTAAGTAATTAACACTTGAAACAATAATAATAATGAATCATTGTCTAAAAATGATTGATAATATGTTATAAATGAATCATATCTTATATTATATATAATAATATGGTTTTGATATATAATTATAATAAATTTTAAAATATTATATAGTAGTTTAATGGCATTTTCAAAAAAGTGGAATCATGAGGACAGGGTTTTGATCTAAATTTCTACTCCATTGAGGCATATTTTGTATTATGAACAGTTTTTATTTTATGTATTGTATGTACTACCAAATGGATTCATATGACATGAATATATATTTATTCATGGTATTTATATTTTTAATATTATTATATTCTTTGAACAGGTTAATATTTAAACGTTACAAAAAATGTTTGAATTCTTTTCACAATATATGTTTTTTTGGGGTTGATTATATTTTTTATTGAAATAATATTATAATATGTCACTCATAAACTCTATATATTATCTTATCCTATAGATATTTAATGAGATTTAATATTTTCATCTTACTTTTCATCTCTTTGGATCTTAAATCATTCAAGAAAATGTAAAAAATAATTGTTGATCTTATTTGTCATTTAGATCAGGTATATTTTTCATCCATGTCAATATTTTTCTAAATTTGTTTAAAAAATTCATTTTTATTTACTAAAATAATTTATAAATGAAATTTTATGATATACAAGAATTTTTATAAGTATTAAATGTAATATTTATAATGTTTTTTGAATGGATAATTTTTAACTTCATTAAAAAATAGTTGAAATGAAATTTTTTTAATGTGTATGAAATTAATAGCTTTGACCTCCCCTAACTTTATTAAAGTATTTAGAATCATCTTTAAGTATCCATTGGATATACATAAATACTATTTTAATAAACATTTATGCTAAATATTTTCCTTCAATTTTATTTTATTGTCAAAAATATCTAACTTCCCTAAAAATACTGAAAGGACCAGTTTGGGATATACCTAACACTGAGAGGGGGGGTGAATCAGTGTTGGGGACTTTTTAATCCAATTCCAACTTTTATCCCTGTACCTCTAGACCTGTTAGGATCTTGATTCTCTTATTCTCTTTTTCCCTGTCGCATGCAATAATAGAAAGCAGTAAAAATGTGCACACGATATTTTTACAAGGTTCACCACTCAATAAGAGTAGCTACGTCCTTGCCATGCATGGGTATGACCACTGCATGGATTCTCCACTATAAAGTAAAATGCTGTCACAATGGAGTGGCTAGGAAAACAATCCTCTAGCCAGTGTGAGTCCCTACACTTTGGAGGGGGGTGGGAAACAATCCTCTTCCCTGGACTGGTGAAAGCCAAGTCCAACTTGCAGCCTCTAGCTGGTTCTTTATACTGCCTATCGAGACAGTCTTCTTCCTTCTTCAAAAGGTTGGTTCTGCTCTTGATCTATTGTAGTGCTCTTCACTTGATTACTTGCAAAGCAGTAGTCAAGCAATTCTCTTCTTTCTTTCTCTTCTTCTCTAGTGCAAAAACAAACTGCACTAGTTCTTCTTCCTTCTTCCTCTTAGTGCAGCAACTGACTGCACTAATCACCTTCTCTCTTTAGCTAGAATCACATACACCAATGTGATTATTTAAACACTGAAGATCTGCTCGCAAAGCATCATCTGAATTTAAACTGCCCTGAATAATTGTCAGCCTTCAGTTGGGCATACTCTGTTATTCTTCTTCTCTTCCTTCTCTTCTCAATACCAACACCTGAGTGTATTGGTATACTGAATTCTTCCTTTGTGCAAATATGAGTTCAATTGCACATCTAGTTCTTCTTCACTTCGCAAAGCACAACGAGAGTGTTAAACACCAGTCGTGTGAGTGCGGTTCAACTTCTCTTTGTGAAACCGAATGGTTCACAGTTATTTCTTCTTCACAAGGCTGCTTCGAGAGTGCTCTGTACCTGTCAAAGGCCTGCAGTACCCTCAAATTTTTCGCGCAACCTTCTAGGTGACTTGCGCGTAAAATTCAAGCCTTGCGCGTAAAAACACCTTTGGGCGCGAAAAATCCTTTTCGCACACAACTCTTCTTTTTTGCGCAGAACATCCTATTTCGCGCAACAAATATTTTTCCGCGCAACACTTCTTCTTTTCGCGCAATGCTCTATACTACAATTTTTCCGCGTGCCAGAGCTCGGGATTTGTCTATGTGTCGAGTCTCTGATAATGAGAGGGGTTCACCCCATATTTATAGGCAGTTTTGACCTTGCGCATAAAAACCTCTTCCTGCGCGTAAAACCTCCTCCATGCGCGTAAAAACTCTTTTATGCAACATCATATTTCGCGCCATGCTTCAATATTCCGCGCACCTCATGCCTTTGCCATCTTTCATCGTTCTAAGCATGAAGCACCAATTGCGCGCAAAATTCTGCACCGCGTTCCATATTGCGCGCAAACCCAATCTTTCCTGCAACATCAGATTTCGCGCACTGCTCCAATATTTCGCGCATTTCATTCCTTTGCCAATTTTCGATCTTCTGATCTCGAACCATCATTTGCGCGAAAACTTCATTCCTCAATTTCGCGCACCATGCCAATATTCCGCGCATCCCGCAGATTTTTCGCGCAACCCGCTACTATTTCGCGCATCCCGCAGATATTGCGCGCACCACTTTATTTTTGCGCGAAACGTGCCTAAATTTCCGCGCACTCCATGCCTTTGTCATTTTTCATAGTTCTGACCTTGAATAACTCTTTTGCATGTATAAACCATCTTCAATCGTATGTGCAACATCAGTTGCCAAGCACATTTCTTCATCTCCCGATTTTCAGGCCCTAAAATTTGGCAAACACTGGAAAACGGCGCCACCTTAAACTGTGCTTTTCTGCCATCCCCAGATTGTCTATTGCTTTGCCATTTTATCTCTTTACTGCTTCCCATAACCATTCTTCTGCTCTTATCACGAATCCCACTATCGTGATATTTATCCTTTGAAAGATCAGCTTAAGCATCGTCAGAGTTGCAATGGGAACTGAATCTTTCCTATCTTCCAGCAGCATCATCCCTTCCAATCAAAACATTATATAACTGGCATCATCATTTCTCCCCCTTTCCTTCATAAGACTTGCATCACAAGTTCTCCTAACTCATGATATGTGTGAAATACATACCAGCAAAGCATCGTCTGATTTAGATACAATGTGAAATGCATGTCTACCTCAGAATGTCAAGCCCTTCCACATTTTCTCTTCTTCATAACCATCATTCTGCAAATCATATGATTCTATTCTTCAAGTAAGCTCTTGCATGGTTCACATGCAATCATAAATCATTGCATTGTCTTCTTCAAATCCTCATTCTTCTTCAACCATCCTTAGATAGATGATAATTCACCATTCTGCTCCAATCATCCTCAAATGGATGATACTTCTCCATTCTTCATTGTTGTAAACAATGTGTCACCATTGACACATGTTCTTTGAACTTAGGATTAGCTCAACAATCGTCTGAATTTATCGTCTAAGAGAATTGCTCAATTATGAAATCCAATGCTATGATTCCATAACAATTCTCCAGGCAACTTCACTTCAACCGATCTCCATTAACTTTGGAGTTCTTCTTCATATCCTTCTTCATTTTGACCAGCATTGACAACTGTTGACAACAAATACAATCTTCATATACAAAGTGGTCCCAACAAATACAACTTTTCTAATGAATTTATTATCATCATTCATATCTTGATTTATTTTTTGGTTACTGAATTTACCAATAATCATTTAATTTCTTAGGATCATATTACATTATATAATACATTTCTCTTCAATATCAATATTATTATAGTTATTGAATTTAACAAGAATCATTAAATTTATTGTGATCAAATTTCATTAGATTATACATTTCTCTTCAATATCAATTTTCAATGTATAATATTATTTCATAAACTGTATATTATTTATTTTTATGTTGTTTCAGTTTTAATGTTATTTTTTTGATAATAGTAATATCGATATTGAATATTGTTTATTGAATATTAACATTTCTATAATATGAAATATTGTTTAATAATTATAATTATTTTTAATTATATTATTAATTCATTACACATGTGTTTATGGCTGGTCAATGTCATAGATATCCCCTTGACTCCTCAACAAGTCTCATGAGAGAAGCCAGATGGCTAGCCTTATTAAATGGGTTTCTGGTTTATACTTACCAATATTTAAAAATATCTTGGCCTAATTCCATGATCAAGATATTCAAAAGTATTCATTTACTTCATTTAGAATTTATATAATATTATACATAAAATTATAAGATTCATGTTTTTTATTTTTGGATTTAACGATCAGGTTATTAATTAAAGGTCAAGTGTTTTTAGTTATTTAACCTTCCATATTTATCATTCTTTTTTTACTCCTGATAGCTTCCACTATATGAAAACCTTACTAATCATTTTTTAATCACCCTTATATTGTTTCACTTTCCTCAATATATAATGAAGGAATAGAGGAAATATTTTCAAGGATGAAGAATATTTAATATTTTTGCTTTATATTTAATATACAATGTAAAATTTGAATAATGATTGTACTTGGTTATTAAAAACCAACAAATTAATCGATTCTTATTGATGTGATACTTTGTTTCTTATCTCAATTCACTAATGTAGGCACCAAATCTGGGTTGATTTAGTTTCAGTTGTTACAGATAATGTTACGTAAGTTATAGAGAAGAATAATAAAGTTATAAACATCATTTATCATCATTAAATTTATTCATAGACCCATCCATATGCGGTGGTGATGAAAAATGAAAATACTAATTTTCATAGATTGTCATCTACACATATACATGATTAACGATTCCATTTCTCAATAAATTATATATAATGCTAATGTATGATAAATTAAAAAATAATTATTGTAGGTGTTAAATAGTAAACATATTCATTAATAAAATCTATCCTTATTTATAAACATGAAAGGAGGAGATGAAAATAATATTACATCACTTTTTGTAGGTGGTTATCTGAACACACGAATGATCAATGTTATTTTGTTTTAACAAGTTGATTGAAAGGATTTAATAATGGTTTATAGATTATAAAAAAATATAAATTATATAAATAATACATATTTTTAATTATGTTTTTATTTATAATTTTTGATTTAGGAGATTATGTTTAGAAGACTATCGAGAAAGAAATTCTCAAGATGAAAACATGAAATTTAATTTTTGAAATCTCCTTAGAAAGGGAGGGCTTCAGATAATTAATTTAGACCGAAGGATTATGAAAATTATTTTAGATTATAGTAGGAGAAAACTCATTTTTTATTATATTGAAATTATAAAAGATAGATTTATCCTGATGTGGTGTAAGTGACAACCATTCATAAGTGAAGAGGAGGGTAATTTTGGAAATACACATTAAATTTTAATAATGGTATGTCTATATTAAAGGGAAAAAGGATCCAAATGTTTTAAATAATATTTTGAAATATATTTTTCCAAGAAACCTTGCATCCTCAAACTTCAAGTCACATTTTGGAAATGTTTTTAAACATTAACACATTGTAAAACACTCTTAACCAATTGTACTTTTACTACGATAACTAATGTTTTTAAACTTAGTAATTAATTTTAATTAATATAATTTAAATTATGATTATTGAGAAATGTAAAAATTATTATTATAAATATAAATATATTTTTATAGAATTATATTTATATGGATTATAAAAGTTATTATCTAAATTAAAACACATGTAATGGTAAAACAGTTTACAAAAAATATGTTTTTTGTGTGTCAATTTTATGTGTAGGTTGAAATTATCAATGTTTTTTATATTTTCATGACATTATTTAGTTAATTGTAAAAAAATTATATTTATTACAATGAAATAAAACACAAAAAATTCCATTAAAAATGATAATTAAAATAAATAAAGAAGAACTATTTTTAAATTAGTATAAAATATTAAGTAAGATTTAATAATTAATTATAGTTTTTTTATATTATAATTAATATTAAAAACTAAAAATTTTAGTCCTTAAATAAATATGTTATTAATTTATGAAATTATCACATTTTTATGAATTCACATTATTATTAGAAAATTCTAAGAGTTTCATTTTTTTTAAAAAATTATATTTTTCACTTTTCACATAAATTTCAATTGTTTTAGAAAAATAAAAAAATAGTAAGCTAATATTAACATGGATAATCCATAACTAAATTTTATTTTAAAAACATAATTTTAAAAAATTCAAAATATATCATTAAAAAGAAAATATAATGAAAAACTACTCTTATAGAATAATTTTCTTTTAAAACTACAAATTTATTTAATCATATTTCATAAAAGAATTCTATATATCTTATATCTGACAAATTAGTTTATAAATCTAAATATGTAGTACTATTAATTTTTTTTGACAATTATAAATTCAATTTGTTATGATAATATATAATACATTTCTTAATATTTTTTTAAAAAGAATCACTCTTAAAGTATTAATCAAATAAAAATTTAGATATGTAATTTTTTCAAATTACTATTATATTTTTATTTTATAATGATTATAATTTTAAGAAATTTTTCTAATATTATATTGTTTCTTTTAGTAATGTTTTCTGTTAGTTCAGTTATTCGGTTAATAGAAGCAGACACACATAATATTAATTTAAAGGATTTAAAATCTCAGACTGTGACATTCTACACCTTAATTTAATTATATCATCAAAACATAATTTATTTATTTCCAAGAATGTTTTTAGGGTCATAATTAAAATAATTTTCAAACTACATATATCTTTTAATGAAATGAATTCCTTACTACCCATGGATATATCATGATTCATAACTTTTTCAACATTAATCATTCTTATAATTATGTTTGTATATACCCTTATAATATATTCTAAGATAAACAGAATTCTAAAAATATAAACCATAGAAAAATAAAATACATATATAAAAATTATATATATCTTTAACCTTCATGTGGATAAATAACTAGGTCCTAAAATAAAATACCATAAAATATATACCACAATACAAACAATTTAGTAACATCATCAAATATATCATGATTCAGTTTTTCACCACATAAAATATCAACGCAATGATACCAATATTTTCTAACATACATTATCTAAATCAATTAACTATTTTTCTTATCCATCCACCATTCACTACCACAAAATAGGACTTTAACAGTGCTACAAATGGCCTTTATTTTCTCTATAAAAGCATTGAATACATGAGCAAGGTTAAAATCCATGATTTATTATCAGTGTTGAAAAAGAACTGATAATGGGATCCTTTATTGATGATATAAATTATCGGATATATACGACCTTTATCATCACTTTTAAAAGTCATCGTAAATGAACAATTTACAAGAACTTTAATTTTCTGTCGCTAAAGGCACCATTTATCAGTGCTTATAAAAGTGTTGAAAAAGGGTATTTTATCAGAAATTATAGAATTGATGATCAAGTATACCGATATCAATGGTTATAAAAGTACTAATAAAAGGACCATTTATCAATGCTTATAGAAGCGCTGAAAAAGTTTCATAGTGAAGTGTGCTATAATAGCATACTGCAGCACCAAAAACAGTCCAGATATAAAAAAACAAGTCTCAATATAGGATTTAAATGAAATTAAATTTACAACAAAAACATAAGAAAGAAACCCTGTATTATAGATATTTCAAACAAATTTTTATTAAATTACATAAATACAAATTATTACATACATTCAAAACTGTCATTGTTCCTTTATCATTTAATCCTGACCCGACTCATGTTATTTCTAAAAATACACCCCTGATCAAATAAAGAATTCACCTATATAAGAAAACAATTTTAATGATAGTAATAATATAATGAAATAAATTAACAGAAATTGTTAAATTTATAAAATTTGATGTCAATTTTAAATAAAAAGTATCACTTACGGTTATACCATTCACACTATGCATCAGATTGAGGTGAAATTGATTCCAACACATCTCAAATGATATGTGGTTCATTATAATAATTTCTCAAAACAATATGGAGGTGTTTTCTTGGTTTGGAGCATTATAATATTCTTTTTTACTAAAATGTCATTTTAAACTATAAACACAAATTTTTGACTCATTATGATCATATAGTGTGTAGCTTTTATGTGAAATATATCCCTATATGTAATAAATGACTTATGAATCATTGTTGGAAATTATTAAGAAATATTGAGTTTGTTTGATCGGTTTTTAATGAGTAACACTTTTTGAACTAAAATAATGGTTTTAAACTATCAATGGAAAAATTAATTCATATCGGGCACCTTATATTTTGAATTGAGGTGATTCTGATTCCTACACATCAAAAATGTCATATGGATCATTTTAGTAATGTATCAATAAAACCAAATGTGTTTTCTTGATTTTTAGTAGGACGGTTTTCAATTTTACTAAAATTGATGACAATTTTACATAAAAGGCACACTTTGAATCATACTGGTCACAACATGCATCAGACTGAGGTACGACTAATTCTTAAAAAATCAAAATCTATTATGAATTTTTTTCCTAAAATATCATTACAATGTAAATGTTTTTTCTCAGTTTGGAGTATGTCACTTTTCTTTTTTTACAAAAATGGTCATTTTATAATTTAAACATGTATTTTGACTCAAACTGATCACATTGTGTAGAAGATTGAGGTACATATTATTCCTAGAAATAAAAAATGACTTATGGATGATAAAAAATAATTTTTTTAAACAATTTGAATGTTTTTTTTTGTAGTTTTGTGTAGGTTGGTTGTCCTTTTTACTAAAATTGTTGTCAATTATTAATAGAAACACACACATGGAGTCATACTGGTCACACTCTGTGTTGGATTGAGATGTGGATAATTCATGCATATCTCAAATGACATATGGATCATTGTCCTAATGTATCAAAACAATATGAATGTGTTTTTTAGTTTTGAGTAGTCCAGTTTGTTTTTTTACTAAAATTGATGTCAATTTTAAAAAACGATCTACATAGAGTTTTCTCGGTCACTCCGTGCATCATATTGACATGTGGATAATTCCTACACCTTTAAAATCACATATATATTATTGTCCTAATATATCAAAATAATTTTTTTTCTTGTTTTTGAGTACATCAATTATATTTTTAGTAAAATGTATTTTTAATCATTATACATGAACTTCGACTCATACAGATCACATCTAGTGTCGGTTTAAAATGAGAAAAAATTCATATATGTAAAAAATGATTTATGAATCAAAGAACTAAATTGTCAATATAACATGAGAATGTTTTCTCAGTTTTTAGTGAGTTGAAATTTTTAATTCAAATGTCATTTTTATATTTATAATAGACACATTGATTTAATTATCTTTTTTACTAAAATTAATGTCAATTATAAATAGAAATATGTGCATGGAGTCATACCATTCACATAGTGTGTCAGATTTGGGTCTGTTTGATCGTACATGTCCCAATCAATCAAAATATTCCTAAATGTTAATGTTTCCATGACATCCAATGGATTTCTTTGTCGAACATCCAACACTACATGAGAATCATCGAATAATCCACATAAACTCAAAAAAAATATTTGTAATAGAAAACAATTATGATGAGAAATAAAGTACTGGAAATATCACTTATACCCACTGTTTCAAACCATTGGTATATCCCATGAAACCAAGGGTATAGGATATACCCACGGTTTCAAGAACCATGGGCTATAGAGGTATTGGTATATCCTTATACCCACAATTAATATAAAACAGTGGGTATATCCCATGAAAATTTCATAATACCCATAGTTTAAGTAAACTGTGGGTATAGATTTTCATAAAATATCTAATATACCCACAGTTTAATGAATTGTGGGTATAAATGATTCTCCTAGAAGTGAAATAGCTGGATACATATATAATATACCCATGTTTCAATGAACCGTGGTTATAGATTCGTCTCCCAAAAACACAGTAGCTACATGCCTTCCTGCTTCCAGAAACTCTTCACCAGAAAAAACAATATAAGCCAGAATAAAAAACTAGTTGTAAACCAGTTACAAACCACAATCTATACCACAATCTATTATTAAACCAAGAAGAATTATATAACACCCAAATACATCTCATTATTGTTGAAATTATAAAACATTTACCTCTTCTTCAACTACTTTAAGTCTCTATGACCATGGTATGTATGGATGAATTTATTCCCCTTTTGGTTAATGTTATTCATGGGAGTTAGAAAATTGGATAACTGAACCCTAAAACTATAGAACTATTCTAGTATCCTAAAAAACAATGAAACTCAAACACTATATTAGGTCGAAACCAATCTATCATGGACACTATCTTCATGAATTCAACTAATACCCTTACCTTTGAGAAGATATTCCATGATAAATGATCACACCCAATCAAGAACAATAACTTCAATGGTTTTCCATACTACTAGTTCTCATGAATTATGTTCATGATAATAATAAAATTCTCAAGATTAATCATCATTGATTCTAGAAAAATTGAGTATGTCATTAATAAAAGTATCCATAAACATTTCGATATGAAATGTCCTGTTTAGGAGTGTCATGAACATGGTGTGTGTTATATATAAAATGATTGAAAAACTATTGGTTAGGGTTTCAGAATATGGTATGATAAGTGAATATGTGTAATGGTATGGTTAATAACTAGAGTCTCTATGTGATATGGGTATATATGGAACATGGATAGATAGTTAGGTAGGGTTCCATCATCATATTGGATAGTGTGATTTTGATGTGACTAGGTAGGTGTATCCAATACTAGTGAGTGCCTATAGTTAAAATCAGTTTTTTGTGTCTGTTATTTAGGGTGATCGAGATTGGAATTATGTGTTTAGAATCATTATGGTGTTTTAGGAGTATAGTGAATGGAATACTTGATTTGTGGCGAGGGTTGGTCAATGTTTTGTCTGAATATAGCTCTAGTAAGACTCATTCTATATTGGGGATGTTTTAATGGAATGGGTATTTGAGTGATGTGGTTATTTTCTTAGTTAATCTAGATTGTTTATAAATGGGAATATTTGGGCTATCCAAGGGGTCAATGTATGACTAAGGGATGGATTTGGTATTATGTTCCTATTTTTTTGACTTATATCTTGAATATGTAATCCAATATGTACCTAGTGAAAAATTAATGAGTATCTAGTGGGCCTAATAGAATGGTGGGTGTGGTTCTGTCAAGTCTAACAACCACTTGGTGGATTTATAGCATGTATACAGTGTCCATCTACCATATACCTTAGGGTTATTTTAAAATTTAATTAGTTTAATTAAATTTTTTTTAATTTTATTTAAATGAGGATGAATTATTTTGATTCCCTAGTGAGAAGGGAACTTGAGATTCCCCCCATTTCCTTTATATATTCTCCTCAAAAGGGGATCTTTTTTATCATGTTTTGGTTCTTGGTTCTATCAATTATATATGATTGTAATGGGAAATAATATGAATCATTTAGTTTTCCCCATCATATGTTTCTAATTTTTTCTTTTATATAGTGAGTTTCAATGAAAATAACTTGTTTAGTTCTTTTTTTCTTTGGTTTCTTCATCTCTTCATCAATGGGTCAAATTTGACTTTGGGATTCAATGTGCAGGTCTCTAATAGTTCTCGGAAGGTTATGCTAACATATATCATTTTTTATAGGTGTGTTTACGCATCCACTACTAGAATTTGTGCTATTTTCAATGGGCTATTTGAGACGAGATCCTGTCACAAATATGCTTCAGCGACGGGGTCCCGTCACAAATAGTTCATTGTAGAAAACGACGTCGAAAATAAGTGTCTAATTATATACATTAAATATAAATAAACTTTTTGCGATGGGCCTTTGGTACCGTCGCAAATAGTATTAAAAAATATATATTTAAACTATTTGCGATGGGATCCCAACACAACAGGTCCTGTCACAAATAATAACCAAAGTAAAAAAAGAATATATATTTAATAAATTTATAATTAATGAAAAAAAATATTGATATTATTAAAATAAAAAAAATATTAAAATATTAAAATTCACAATATTCTCAAAAAATATATAATATATTTATAAAATATTATTATTATTAGTAGTAAAATAAACAAACGTTAAAAAATATAATACTAAAAAAATATATTTAATAATATTATGATTAATGAAAAATAATATTAATATTATTAAATTAATAAAAAAAATAAAATTCTCAATATTCACAAAAAAAATATAAGAAAAATCATAAAATATTATTAGTTTTTTAGTAAAATAAAAAAACAATAAAAATATAAATGTAATAATAAATAATAAAATATTAAAAATAAAAAAATTAAATTATGCAATAATCACACCAATATAAAAGAAATAAACTAAAAATAGTTCATACTACAACAAATCTTGAGTTCAAACGTTTTTAACATAAATAAATAACTGGGAGTCGTCTTTTGGAGGAGGTGAAGGAGCTTTAGGAGATAGTGGAGGAAACTCAATCACTAAACTATGAGTCAGATGACACATGTACTCCATCTGCTCATGATGTTGCTGCTACCATCGAAGCATCTCGTCTTCATGATGGTGCAGCTGCTGCGGCTACTGCCGACGCATCTCTTCATTCAACTTCTACAAACTCTCTATAAGCTCAGTATGAGTTTGCAACTGCTCCTGATATTCTAAGGCAGAAGATGATGCCTCTCCATGAGCTCATCTCTAGCTAGACATTGACATCGTAGAAGTACCATAATAAGTACCAAGAGTCACATGAGAACAGATACCAACTACTCAGCCCTTCTCAAAGACATACTAAGTCGCATGCATCCATGCCGCCTCATCGAAATGGTGGGCACTGGTCTGATCAGTCACCTCATCCTGACTCCCAACCTGTGTCTGAGAGGTCTCAGACTCATATTAATCCTTGAATTCTAATTTTAAATTATAATTCTGAAAATATTTTATGTAGTTAATTTTCAAACTGAAAAAAATATTACTAACCACAATCTAACGCTAGTGATCACCACTAATCTCTCTAGTGGATCGATCATTGTACATCCTCGAAAAATGTCATACTTCATAATATCGGGATGCTCAATTTCCTGTAAAAATATAAAATAAACTATTTATATTTAAATTTATATAAAATATTTAAAAAATATACTTACCATATTCTCTCTATGCCTTCTGAATGTATGACTACCAGCTCGATGTGTCACTTCCTGTCTCCCCAAATTCTGCCGACCCACTAAATACCTCCTCTAATATCCACCACCCAACCAGTGTAAAGCTAATCCATCCCAATCATGAGATGAAATGTACTCTAGTCGGTGGGCACTACATGACTCATCAAAATCTGTCACTCCTTCATTCTTAATGGTCGTCCTTCTCAAATTGTGCAAAAAATGATGAAAACGGTCACACATAGATGTCTCCCATGCCGTGTGGATAACGTCACACATGCTATCATTGATGGGATACGATAAATAGTACAAATAATTTTTATTATCAAGTTATTAATAAAATAAATTTCAAAATAAATATAATTTATTTACATACCAGCCAATGATTGAACATGCCGAGCTGCACATCAGTAAAAATTTGTTCCCATGTATCCATGGCTAAGAAAAATAATTGCTCAAGATAGCGCTCCCCTGTCCAACAACTACATGCACAAAACTATGAAAAAAGAATAAATAATCAAACAATTAGTATATATATAAATAAATTAATGAAATCTAGCAAAAATATATAGGTTACCATACCTTCGTGTGCATGGATCGAAGCCAAGACTTGGACATCACTCAGAGATAGAGGCAATAATCATAAGTCGTACAAGACCATGCCCTCTTTGTGAACCCCTTGAATAGCCAGTAAGCTGATGGATAGATGATCTCAAATCCCCATCATCCAAAGGTTGCTCAAACTCCTGTAACTCACGAAATTGATCAGGGTCCATCTCAAACACAAAATGATTGTTATTAGCAGATAGTTGAAAATAACTATTATACATAGATATATATCATTTAGGATTATAACCATCATTTAACATTATTTATTTTCACCTTCATCATCATCTTCATATCTAACGATGTCAATGTCTTCATATTCCACCTCGGCAGCATCAATATCCATATGAGTTTCAGTTTAATCATCTCTTGTCATTTCAAATTCAATTGTAACATCATTAACATCTTCATCACCATCAACCCTTAATTGTGGGTTTTCATCATCGATATTCATGTATCATTGTGAAAAAGACAGTTTTTGAGTACTCTCTGGAAGAATTTTAATTCCTTCCACTTCAGCGGAACCACATTCAGTTTGAGTAAACTGATTTTCCCAAGATTTCGTTTTTATTATCCTCTACCAATCACTCAGGTCTCTTGAAGTAGCACAGTACTTTGAGTAATAAATTTAATATACCTGTTGATCTAGTAAAAATTGTTCATTTACTACAAGAAGGATTTTATAGTTAATATCGACAAATCCATAATTCAGATGAACACGCAAGTCTCTCTCAATATCCAACCACTGATATTTAAACATCATTATGTGAGTTCGTCGTAAATATCACAACTCAATAATTTCATCAAGAATGCGGTAAAAGACAACTTCAGTTTCTCTATGATGAGATCCTTTCAAACATACTCCATTGTTCATTTTTTTATTCCCCGTAATACATGTGTATGAAATCAAAAACCATTCACCACATATGTATTATAATATTTAAGAATTTTGGATGGTGGGTTACTCAATATAAAAATTCACTTATCAAATTTTATCCGCATGTTAAAACACCTGAAAATTTGTAAAACAACTATTTATATAATAAATTGTAAAGTGAATCGATATTAAACCATCCATAATTTATGTTACCGATTTTTGAAACCATTGAATTTTGTTTTGTCTGCGTTCTTTAAGAACAACTACTGTAATTTTTTGAACTTGTTTCTTCATATTATTATCATATAACCTACAAATAAAATAATTTTACATACTATAACATAAATTTTAAAATAAGTGATAAAAGCACTCACAGTATAAATGATTTAATTTCTTCACAGTTGAGCAGAACATATGTTTGATCTCTATGATGTCCATCATCTGAAAGCCATCATTAATGAACTCCACCAAAGCCAATAATTGACTGATTAAGAAAAATAATTGATTTTCCATTTTCTCATTAACAGTTCCCTCGTTCCATCCCATGTGGTTGTGTTTTGTGGGATATTTAGATTTAAAATAGTGAGAGCAGAAAAAAGAAATTAACCTTTTCAAATAAGCTTCAGCAATTGAGTCTTTGACTAGTGCTTTGTTACGTACTTTTTTCAACATTTTCTACATGCATCTCTCGAATTGGTACATCCATCGAAACTTTACTGGACCTCCAAATTTAAATTTATGTTGAAAATGTAATATCATATCTTCCATTGAGTCAAATAAATCCAACAAAATGATTTTTTAATGTTTTCATATAATTATAATAACATCTTCTTCCAGTTTTCTTAATGCATCATAGTCTATTTTTTCTGCACAAATGTCGCGAAAAACATATGATATGTACTTTATCGAATCCCAAAACATAGAATTCAACAAACCTCTAAATAAAATCGGCATAAGTATTTCAATTATAACATGAAAATCATGACTTTTTAATTCGGTAATATGACCATTCTTAACACATCTACCCAAATTGGAAGCATAGCCATCTGGAAGTCTCAAATCGGCAATCCACTGACAAAATAATAAACGACTCTCTTTGGAAAGTGTGTAAGATAATTTTTGCTTCTATAACCTCTGTGATCTGACATTTTCAAAAAGATCAATTTCTGGTCGCCTTCAAAGTTAGGAAAGATCCAACAATTCTTTTATAGTATCTTTGGTCTTACATGGTCTATCCAAAACTGTATGAAATAAATTATCAAAATTGTTCTTCTTAATATGCGTGACATCAAACATGTGGCGAACCAACAAATAAAACCAATATGGAAGATCCCAAAAAATGATTTGTTTTATCCAATAATGTTCTTTCCCTAAGCCATGAATTTTCTGTTCATTTACTATTGGCCCAAATGTGATGGGAGGTAATAAAAATACAACTTGTTGTAACTCCGTACCAGAGATCATTTTTGGAGGTTCATCCCTTTCAAATGCTCCTTTTGTGAAATGATATTTGTTCCTCTGAAAAAGGATGGTCGGTTGGATGAAATCTGCGATGACAGTAAAAATAGAAAGGTTTTTTTCATTGAGGATCATAAAGACCTTTTTGTATTTCATATAGTAAGAACATGACCTTAGACCTTGTTTACTTCAGCCAGATAACATGCCGTATGCTAGAAAGTCACTAATTTTACACATCAATTATGCTTTTAATATGAAATTTTGTTTCACAATAACATCATATGTACTAACACCATTACTCCACAATTTATTAAACTCGTCAATCAATGGTTTCAAATAAACGTAAATAATATTTTTCAGATGTCTTGGGATTAATAAGGTCAAATTGATATAGGTCTCCTTCATCAACATCCGAGGAGGTAAATTTTACGGAGTTATAAAGACTGGAAAACATGAATACTGACTACCATAAGAACCAAACAGACAGAAACGTCAATAGAAATACCCAATCGCATGTTTCGGGATTCTAAAGAAAAAGACAGATGTGGATGGTCAAAATGTTTCCATGAATCACCATCAGATGGATGATTCAATATTTTATCACTGGAAATATTGGTTTTGTTCTATGACGTCATTGACGTTGTGTTCTAAGACATAAAAAAATGTTGCAGCCTGGGTTTAAGGGGAAAATATTTCAACAGTTTTACAATAATCGATCCAGACTTCCCTAGTTGAGCTTCTTTATATCTCGATTGTCCACTTGTGGGAGAACTATCAAATGACTCATTTTCACCAGAATATAAGATGCAATCATTTTCATATGCATGAATCTTCTTATATCTAAGGATTAAATTACAATCCAACCTCTTTCTCTCATAGTAATTTTTAGGAAACACATTTACATCAGGTAAGAGTGTTTTAACCAAAGAAAATATCTGATCAAAATAGTTGTTTGAAATTTAATTATATCATTTAATAGCCATAAATTTTTCAATCTCTTCTAATTTTCTTATCTTAAAACTAGGATATAATGCATCCTCCGTAGACCTCAACAACTCATAAAATTCAGACGGTGCCAACTCAGGAATTAAATCAATATCATTTTGAATTTTTGTTTGTTGAACTGATGGACCTGCAACATCTTGTATGGAATTTTGAAACCATGATGGATTTAAATTCAAGTAATTAGTATCTTTTCTAGAACTTCATTTGTTGTGTCGATACCAAAAAAACATAATCTGGTTGAAAACCCAACCGCAAGAGATGTCCCCCAACCTTTTCAAATGTGTCAAACATTCTAAGAGAACATTTTTTATGAGGACAATTGTTGTGCCATCTGAAATATATTCTCGTGTTGATGATACAAATTATGAGAATGATTCAACACCCTTAATATATACATGATTTAAAATAGAACTTTTTGTATTTCTATGCTAATTTATCCAAACGCGATCATTTAATAATGACTGATGTCAATTTTTTGTTCCATATTTTTCTTCAAAATAAAAAATCATACATTTTTTTGAATAATTTGAAATTATAAAAACACTTTCTAAAAAAATAAGATAAATAATTACAACTATTTCTTAATAATTACCATTAATTTTGGGCGACACAATTTCCGTTGGACTAACGACTACTCTTTTGTCTGACTAATCATTTACTTGAAAATTTCTCTCACAAAAATCACAATGAAGAATCTCCTCAGAGGTAAGCATATTCATTATCGCGCATACGAGAATGTATAGGCATACCTCTGAGCAGATTCTTTATTGTGATTTTATTATGAGAAAGATGCAAGTAAATGAGATGCTGGACTAAGATGCCCCTTTTTTATGAATCATCTTCTTACAACAATGACCGCCTGAAAATATTATAAAAAATTTGTTCCTACGAATGCATAATCAATCTCGTGCATGTGAGATTGGATATTCATACGTAAAAGCATAATTTTCATGATGTGTTGAGTCAGTGAAAGTTGAAACAAGAAGAGTCATTGAGAAAAAGTAGTGTCATCAATCCACTAGAAATTGTGTCAAGTTATTACAAGTTATTACAAGTTCGTACAAGTTATTACCTATTTTTACATGTTATTACAAGTTATTACAAGTTATTACAAGTTATTAGAAGTTATTACAAGTTATTACAAGTTATTACGATTTATTACAAGTTATTACATGTTATTACAATTTATTGAAATTGATATTATTACAAATTCTTCCTATTTATTACTAATTATTCCTATTTATAACTAATTCTTCCTATTTATTACTAATTATTACTAATTATTACTAATTATTACTAATTATTAATAATTATTACTAACTATTTATAATTATTACTAATTATTGCTAATAATTACTAATTCTTACTAATTCTTACTAATTCTTACTATTTATTACTTTATTACTATTTATTACTTTATTATTATTTATTAATTTATTACTATTTATTACTTTATTAATATTTATTACTAATTATAACTAAATATTACTAATTATTACTAATTATTACAAATTGATTCTAATTATTACTAATTATTACTAATTATTAATAATTATTTCTAATTATTACTAATTATTTCTAATTATTACTAATTATTACTAATTATTACTAATTATTACATGTTATTAGTAATTGTTAATAATTATTACTAATTATTACTAATTATTAATAATTATTCCTAATTATTCCTAATTGTTCCTAATTATTCCTAATTATTCCTAATTATTCTTAATTATTCCTAATTATTCTTAATTATTACTAATTATTACTAATTATTACTAAATATTACTAATTATTACTAATTATTACTAATTATTAATAATTATTCCTAATTATTCATAATTATTTCTATTTATTCCTATTTATTCCTATTTGTTCCTATTTATTCATATTTATTATTATTTATTCCAATTTATTCTTATTTATTCCTATTTATTCGTATTTATTTCAAATTATTACAAATTATTACTTATTATTACCAATTATTACAAATTGTTACTAATTATTACTAATTATTACTAATTATTACTAAATATTCATAATTTTTACTACTTATTATTAATTATTCCTAATTATTCCCAATTATTCCTAATAAATCTTAATTATTCCTAATTATTCCTAATTATTACTAATTATTCCTAATTATTTCTAATTATTCTTAATTATTATTATTTATTCATAATTATTAATATTTATTCCTAATTATTCCTAATTATTCTTATTTATTAATAATTATTATATTTATTCCTATTTATTACTAATTATTCCTATTTATTACTAATTATTCCTATTTATTACTAATTATTCCTCTTTATTACTAATTATTCATATTTATTACTATTTATTCATATTTATTACTAATTATTCATATTTATTACTAATTATTCATATTTATTACTAATTATTCTTATTTATTGCTATTTATTTCTAATTATCCCTATTTATTACTAATTATTCAGATTTATTGCTAATTATTCCTATTTATTGCTAATTATTCTTATTTATTTATATTTATTCCTATGTATTGCTAATTATTCCTATTTATTGCTAATTATTACTATTTATTTTCTAATTATTCCTAATTACTACTAATTATTCCTATTTATTACTAATTAATCCTATTTATTATTAATTATTACTATTTATTACTAATTATTGCTATTTATTACTAATTATTACTAGTTATTGCTAATTATTTCTAATTATTACTATTTATTACTAATTATTCCTATTTATTCCTATTTATAACTAATTATTCCCATTTATTAATAATTATTCCCCATTTATTACTAATTATTAAAAATTTGTACTAATATTTTCAATTTATTGTTACAAATATATACTGATAACAAAACAATTTAAATCTAATTTAATTAGAACTCATCAAAAAAAATTAAAATTAACATAAAAAATGAAATAAATACTAAATAAAATAAAATATAAATACCTTTAAACATGATCTCCTATTGATGTAGACGCCTTCACAACTTTATCGTGAAAAAAAATAACTCACATGAATTTTCACTCTGAAAATAGAGTTCAGAGAGAGAGAAAGTGAGAATTGAGAGGAGGAATTGAAAAAACAGATGGGGGTATATATAGATTGGATTAGTTGCGACAGGACTATTTGCGATGGGTAGACCATCACAAATAGTATTTTTGGCGACGGGACCCGTCGCAAAAACCCTCCCCCGCATTAATTACAGTCGGCGCTTAAAAGAGTATTTGTGACATGTCCCATCACAAAAGGTACATGCCGACACACTTTTTCGGTGGGACAATATCCCATTGCAAAAACCGATTTACCGACGTCGGGTATTTGCTACGGGACCCGCCACATAAGAAGCCTATGGGTATCCCCATGTGAGTAATGATGGTCTAATCCATGTTTGGTATACCCTTTCTTTGTTAGTATCTTGATTAATGGTTAGAAAGTTTCCACACGATGTAATGGGTAATATTATTAAATGATTTTATTTATATTGGTTCCTTAGGAATATAATGGATATGGATTGTGGGAGTGTGGGATGATGTTGTCTACCCAGGATGATACAAGTGGTAATGAACCCTATCATGGAAAATGATTGAGGTTCCCTATTTTGATTTTCTCCCATTGGTTAATGATGAATTCCATTCATTAGGGGTCCAATGTCATAAGAGTCATGTTCATAAGGGAATGGTCCCATGAGGTGGTATTGACCATTGGATTTTAACAGTATCCAAAGTACATGAGAAAAATAGGATGATGGTGTTAACAATCAATTTTAATGAATTATATGTTGAAGTTGGACAAAAGAACATAGGGTGATTTAGATCACCATATAGGAGTGTAATTCTCAATGTGTTTGAAAACTATTTGGTGATGATGATCTAGGAATTAAAGATTAGAATATGTTATCTGGTTTAATGATGTCTTTTTCACTAATTGGTCATTTTTATGGTGATAAAATGTTTCTTGGTATGGGTTTATGGGTGCTACATCATTCTCATTTTGGGTGAATTCATAAAATGGGTTCATCATCCCTCTCCAACACCAGTCAAACCGGGTAGATTGGCCACACATGTCTTGATGAGCATAGTGTGTAGTGGGATGTTTTGTTGTTTTCATTACAATCATATCAATTTTTATGAACTCAAATACATATGTATATTACAACTCTACATGGGTTGGTTTTATATCCTACATTTGTATCCCATTCCTGAATAATAGAGGAGAATTTCATTCGGTAGTCGACAGCCAATTTAAAACATCATCGAATATTATCCTAACATATATCCAAAATATCAATATACTAACATTAGTTCTTTATATAAAATCAAAACTACACATTTCTCAAGTACATTTTCAAATGAGTACCTTCTAATATCCATGATCCTTAATATATTCTTGTACGAAGACATTCCACCCTACTAAAAGTACAATATATTCTAAACACATATTATCCTTAATGTCAATAGATGAAACACTTATGTAAACATAATTTTAAATAATTATAAGGGCAGACTGAACTCATTTATAGTTTGAGTAATCAATGTATAACAAAGACTATTTTTTGATGTAAGAGACTCAAAGAAAGAACAAACATATGATCTTTCAATTTAGGAACCATATATAAAATTTGATTCATCGACACAAGTCAATTATTTTCTATTGGGGATTTGGATTGTTAGAAAACCTATGAGGCATCATTCACTAAAAATTTTAATGTAAAATCAATCTATGTATAGTATCATTCAACTCCCTAGATAATTTGGATTACTAAAAATCCTAGGAGGCCACTGCCACTAGAACTCATAAAGTACAATGAATCTATGAGCAGTCTCGTTCAATTTAGTAGGGATAATGTACACTAAATGTGTGGGTCTACTCTCTTTTAAACTGGGTGAATACCTACCATAAATTCATGTGTTGAGATACCTCTTAATGGGGTCCACAAATAGATATATCATCATCTATATATCCATCAACTGGATGATGACACACTAGAATAGGATCATCATAACTATAATGTTGTAACAATGCTGGTTATCAATAAGGTGACATCCAATATTTTAAAATGATGATCATATGATTATTAATGAATATCTAGTTGACATGACCCATGAATAACACTGTTAAAAATATAGCTATCAATCTATATGATACATGTACTTTACTAGTATGTCTCTCTAATAATAGAATAAATTCTTGTGTCAAGTAATAAATTAATAGAGTCCTGGTGAATGAATTTATTATCCTACCTTACTTATATAGAGTTCTGTGGTCTATTAATGAAGCTCAAAATAGTCCAAAAGTATCACAGATGGAAACCACTAATCATAAAATAGAACACACCACAACACCAAATGACATCTTTAATGCTCCATCATTCAAAATAAGTTTGTTCCCAATCATCTGATTAATTTCATGATGCATAGTTTTACAATCAATTCAATTGGACTCCACAATCTACCTCAAAAACGGATGGAAATAAGTTACCACATAAAAGAAAAAAAGGGCAGTTTAATGTTTTATACACATTTAACAGAAAAAATTGTTACAAAAAGCATGATAAAGAAGGTATGGTAAAAATTAAATGATATTAGAGTTAAATTTTGGATGCATAAAAAATTATGTTACCTTTTGATAAAATTCAGATGGAATCATTCACTCTAATCCCTAGCATAAAATAAACCAAACACAAACCATGGATTTTCAACCTTGGAATTAAATTTCACAAACATGGATACCTAGAAGACGATTTGTGAAGTAAATAAACCACATTAGAATTATAACATATATAAAATGAAATAAATAATAGGGACAACTTACCATATGATAATTTACATCTTTTCAAGCTCTGTCTAGTTATCCTCAGTGCACATGTGTTCTGGTATCATTAAAAAGGTATCATAAATACTGACCAAATAAATCAAATATGACATATAAAATTAATATAATCAAGGTAAATATCATAAAGAAGCCCCAAAATAATGTAATCCTTTGAAACATGGTATAGATTGATTATAGATGACTATGGCCCTCCTATGAGAAAAAATATTAAATTTCACACACTTGACCTAAGGATCACATGGGTAGGAAACTTAGATGACACATTCCAACACTTCTCCATATCTCATTTCCATAAAGATACTAATATTTTACACGTATATCCTAATTATCTAAAAATTTAACACATCGCAAATAGTATATACTCTTAAAAATATGAACAAAACTACTCTATAAGAGTGTAATGGGCTGTTTTACAAAGTTTTTAAAACTATTGTTGTTTCACATTTTTATTGTTCGTGAATAGCACAATAATGCAAATCAGAACAAAAATACTCTATAATGATGTAAAGGTGTACTTATTGTTCATTCAAATTTATATAGACATGTAAGAGTATTGTTGTTTAACATTTTCACAAACATCAATGAAAATAATGTAAAATATCACATCACACATTTCCACAGCCATAAAAAAAGAAAAATTCTGTATAGAAACCAAACATTTAAAATCATCAGATATTCTTCCATTAGGTAAGGGATTAATTCAAAAAGATGAGACAATATAGAAAAAATTTCAAAGTGATAACATCAATATCAATACATGATAATAAATATATAAGTTACATAAATAAGGATACATGATATGATCCTCTTCTTTAATTGCACAGAGTATAAAACCACTAACACATGCTATAGATAAATAGGTAAAAACCTTTCGTAGAAAAGAACCTGAAGTGAAATCTTAGACATACATGGGGCCTCTCATTGATTCCCTTTTCTAGACAACAGTCGTAATGTTCTACATTTAGTACTTGGAAAAGAAGTGTCAATGATGTAAAATGATTCCAAACACATATGTATTGAAAAAAATAAATCTTAATTTACTCTAATAACTATGTAAATAATCATCAATACTACCCAGGATAGATGTCTCGATTGATCTTTTGTAGCTTCAAAAATGTGTTCCCATGTATACATTGTAAATATCTTGAATCCTTGAATAGAATTAAATATAGTGATGTGAAATAATATGGAAATGATAAAATAAAACTAAAATATATTGTGCAATATAACCAAACAGTGATAATGGACCACACCCTTCTCTTTGTCTTCCTCAAGATCAAACTTCTGTTATTTATATAATCTGAAAGAATGGAATTGAAAGGAATTAAAAGATGGTATTTCAAGAAAGATGTTTGTTGAAGTGGAGGAAATGTATGTATAAGTTTAAGGAAAGTAATTTTGTTATTCTGGAATATCTGGCTAGACATATTCTTGATAGCATCCCTTTTAATGCAATTATTATGTAGTAGATCTTTAAGGAAACCGATGTTAAGTGCTTATGAAAGATGACTTCATTAACTTGTGAATGTGTAAAATTAACTTGAAAATTCCCATTTAAATACCATGATAAAAACATAATATAATATTTATTTTATTGCATGAATAAATTCACATCATACAAGCTGTCCACCAGTCCAAAAAAATAAACAACTACTCCAACAAAAAGCATACCACACGAAACTTATAAATCTAATAAAACATACATGTATATCCTAATTCGTAAAAAAGTCAGTTCATGTTGTTAAAGTTCCTATAAAAATTTCTTTGCTAATTCAAAAATATAGGGGATAAATATCCTCCCATCTCCATCATCGCCACCCCCATCATCATGTCCATCTTCATCATAATCAACAACATCATCAACAACATCATCACCAACCACACCATCAACATCATGATCATCAGTCTCATCACCAATAGTAGCATCAACAACCTCCTCACCACCAACTACTCTATCACCACTACCGTCATCACGACTAGTAACCACATGGGAATCACCCAATGCATCATTTTAATATATCATTGATTCTATACATAAATAAAAAGTAACAGAAGTCTTAGATGGTAGTTAGTGACTCATAACTCACATAACTTTCATGAAATTTTCTGTCATAATCTTACTTCTATTATGCTCTTCAAAAACTATTTTCTTTTCCTCGCCTACTTCTGCACAAATTATTTCCAACTTAGAGGTTTGATAGGCATGAGAGGAGCATGATGAGGACTAATACCTAGAGGGGATGAGAATTTTCTGGGTCTACATTGTACTCTACCAGATTGCTCCACGCTTAACACCTGACTCAAATGATCATGTGGCCTTACTTTTTTAGCTTCCTTCTCATCGAGGGACTCCAACGTATTCACATCCATGACTTTAACAACATTGTGTATAAGATCACGGGAAACATTCATAATTAGAAAAACATATTCATATCTTTTGGAGGTAGGATCACTCTCATTAAAAGTGTGTTGTCATCCATTCTTGATCATGTGATGGCTTCCATCAGATTTTCTAAGGGAGTCATTACCTCCATTGATAGAATTATTGCAGGTTTTCTCTAGGATGATCTCTCTGAAGGAAAAAGACATTGGGTCTCTTGGAAGAGAATGGCAGAACCAATCTGTAATAGAGGTATTCATGTCAGAAACCCACACGAAACAATCCAGTGCATGCATGAAAAACTAGCCTAGGAGGATCTTGAGGGCCGGTTTTTGTGGGGTAGGATGATGTAACATAGATGGAATGAATTTACTGTTAATAGGCATAGTCAACCCCCCCCCCACTTGGTCTATGATTGTTGAATTCCTTCTCTCCCTCCGACAACTTTCTCGCTAGATTATTGGTAATGGGGACCTCTTTTTTTGGCACCACAATTGGGCTGGTTCCATCCTTGGATTTCCTAGCTATCTAGCCCCTCATATAGCCTTCAGGGAGGCCAGTAGGTTCCCTTCCTTTATCAAGGCAGTGTTGAACAATGAAAAAATGAAAACCTATATGAATGTTGAGATGAACATGGTGTAACATCCCAGGTAAATAAAGAATATGACATTTCATATTTATCCATATTTGTGAATAAAATATTTAAATGACTTTAAAGGGGACGCTATGCTCGATGGCGTACCCAACACGCAACAACGAGTTTCTTGGGAATCTTACGTTGCACTCTAGTAATAAAATAATATTATTTTAAATGGTAGTTAACATGTAGCCGTTGTAATGGCGGGAGTGGATAGAATAACTGAAATATGATTATATATGTTTTTAAATGTTTTTACAATTATCCAATAAAGGATAGAGGCTTAAAATACGGAAAGAATTCGATTTTAGGCATATATGCCCTAGTTTTCACTAAAGGTTCACTTATCGCCTTTTGATGGCGAACTGTCATTAAATATAGTTTTGATCACTCTTATACATTCTTTTGGACCTAATAAAACTCTTATTAAGAATCGGGACATCAAATTTTACTTTGTGTAAATTTTTGGTATTTTTCTGATAAAGTTCATTTTTTAATGAATAGTGTAAAATGTTGTGTTTTAATTCAAAACCTCTTTTTAATCTAATTTATTTATATGATTAGATAATATTTTGAATTGTTTTTAAAGTTAAATTAGAAAATATTTTTACCATTTAATCCAATGGTGGTCATTGGAATTAATTTCACTTTGAAATTAGACTTAAACTAGTGTCAATCTTTTGATACTTATTGTTTTATAAAAACACGCTATTTGCTCTGACAGCGGGAATTAATTATTAAATTAATTAATGTGACTAATATGTTTTGAATTTTGTAAAACGGACTTCATTTTTGAATTCAGAATATCAAATATAGCTTAGGGTGAATTTTTGGTAATTTTCTGAAAAACTTCAATTTTTGATGAATAGTGAAACCACTAAGTGGTAATCAAGCAAACTGATTTTTCAGTTAAATGAAATTTTACCACTAATGTGTATTGAATTTTGAAAATCCGACATACATGGTTGTCATTAAGAAGTAAAATGTGGTTCAATGAGATTATAATAATTTTTTGGTGAATAGTAACTCATTAAGTTCTTAATCGCGATTAGTGGTAATTAGGGTAGTTTAAGGTATAAATAATGCTTTAATAATATAAAATGACCTAGACACATGTCCCAACCCTATTGGTTATGTCATGGCCGACCAAGACAAGTCATGGCCTAACTTGGGGACCCCATGGATCCACTTTTGTTGGGAAATAACATAAAATACTTTTTATTTAATGTTAAAGTGAAAATGACACTAACATAGTATGTTTTACTAAAACAATTTTTAAGTGGGGTTATACAAGTCCAAATTTTGATTATAAATATTCATTGGAAAGCTAAAAAGATTTCCTATATCATAGTAATTTTTTTTATAATTTTTAGACATTAAAGAAATTAAATTATTTATGACATAATAATGATGCAGCGATGACATCATTATTTGACAATTTAATTAAAATGGAAAGATAATGAAAAATCTACAATATACACATGGACAAAACCAATTGGATGAGTGGATTTCGATGCCTTATCACCTTATCCACGAATTCTATCAATGTGGGACCCTTTAGAACCGAAAAGCATTTTCAAATAATGTAATATTTCATTGCTTTCCAAAAGTGCCCCTCCTCTCCTCTTATAAAAGGCCCCCACCTCTACCTCTTTACCCACACCCCTCAAGCCTTTGGCTCGGCCAACCCTTGCCCATTTACTCTCTCAACATCCCTCTCCTCATCCTAGAGGATCCCCTTTGGGCAGAATCCTTTCAAAGGAAGCCTTTAGGCTCAAATCAAAAGGAGATTACACTTTTAAAGGTAACTCATTCTCTCTTGTTCATTTGTTTTATTTTGCTTCTCCAAACCTATAATCTCTTTTTATTTACTTCTTTTGTAACAACACCAGTATCTTCAATATACTAGGATGTTGTTACAAGATTTATTTTAGCTACACTCTCACACAACTACATCAAATGGTTAAAGAACATACGGTTTCCGTGGACGGTGAAATTCTGCCTCCCGAAACGATGATTGTTCAATACTCATTTAACACCTTCAAAGGTGGCCATTATGATGTCACTATTTTTATATATGATATATAATATGTTTATGTTTTATTTATGCTTCTGTATTTTTCATTTTTGTCTTACCTTTGTGGCTTCCATTATGGGTATACGCGATATCTTCATTTAAGGAAGTGCGGACTACCGCCCCCTCAAAGTGATTTGATTCGTTAAATACCATATGTGGGATGTATAAAGGATGGAAATATGATATTATATATGATATTATACTGGAATTATAATATACCTTTATATCATTATTATTCCATTCTATAAAATACGAAATAGAAATGAAAGTAGCGTTCATGCGTACGTACGGCTTACCGTCTCCATGAACGGTGCATTTCATTTCTTACCTCTAAATGATTATGTAATGTTATAAATGCATGCATGTACTGGATATATATGAAATATATGATATCTACATAATGAATACAATTCTGGATATAATAAACATTTGGCCACACGAACAACATGTAATTGTAAGAAGACCACTTTCGACTTAAGAACCAAATATCGGCAAAACAAATATTATTAACTTAAATGATTACATAATGTTTATGACAAGGTAATAAGTGGTATAAAAGTAATAATGAACTTGAAAAGGGTTCTTAAGGAATTAGAAATTAACTCAAGTTTATTATTCAGGAGATTAAAGAATGATCGAGTCAAGTCGGACCCGAGGTAAGGGATCCTACAACTCTCTTTCTTTTTAAGTACATTCTTTTATGTAATTTCTTTTAAGCTCATCTTTATTATGATTGGGATGTTATTTTATATTACTCCTACTGTAATTTTTATGTTCATGTGATGAGAGACCCTATTCTCTCTCATCAATCCTTTTGGAAGTTATGTGGCGCCGTTAGGCTGCCGAGTTTTCGTAAGGGATTTTTCATCTCACTTTTATCCCCGTGAGATTTATGCTACATTTGCCACAATTTCCTTTGAGTGGTGTATGTACTGCCCATTATTCGACTCTTTGTGTAATATACTTTCGTTTATGAGTATTTACATCAATGATTTATTGCCCTTCTTTCATGGGGTGTATGTTTTGAAAGATACCCAATTCGGTAAGGGAACCTTTCACCCTTCCTCTTTTTAAAAGACTTCTTTTATTGGGTCTTTTAATTTACATATTGTTATGTTGGGATATGTTCTCATATATCCTTAATGATGTAAATTTTGTGTCCAAGTGATGAGATACTCTTTTTATCTCTCATCAACTCATTTTGATGTGACGCCGTTAGGCTGTCAAGGGAACTTCTTAACCCAATTTCGATTTCTTTGGGTTCAACTTGTAGTCATTAAATATGTCATCCATTGAATATGTGTGAATGACCTTTTATTGTTTTACACTTAATATCCACTTATATTGGGTGTCTATATATTTGTCACACATATTTTTTGAGATTTATTTGTCCTTAATTTAAGGATACCTTCTTTATAAGGTATTTCATCACATTTGACATTTCTATTGAGGGTTCATTGTTGTTATGCACCAATTCACTCTTATATGGTGTATATACTGTCCTTTGGAGTATTATATCATGAATCCTTTTATTCTCATGATATTATAAAGTTCTGACTAAATGTTATTCCTTGATTATTGTATTCAAGTGTCTCTAATTTTGGTAAAACCCCTTTAACCAAATTATCGTTTTAAATGATTTAATTATTTGTTCTTATTAATATCCATGTTTTCAAAATGGTTTTAAGGATTTATTTATATGGATATTAATGGTTTAAAATGTTAAAAGCTTCAAGGTGGTATGGGACACTTTGATTCAAAAATCTCTTTATTAAATGTTTTAAATGGTTTTGGAAATGGTTTCTTTTTGAATGGATTCATTATTTCAATATCCTAATATGTTATATTGTGATTGAAATGTGGAAATGTTATGTTTCCTTTATTCATGTTTATGTGATACGATTATGTTATGGTTCTTGGGCATTGTTATGAAGAACGGGTGGTTCCGTGATAAACTAAGGGCGGGTGAGCCCGATATAGCTCTCCAATGCATTGGGTAACGCGAAGGAGTGAAACGTTAAGGTTTCTCCGAAGAGATTTAGGGAATATACTGTGATGGGTATTCCAAACGTAACCAAGAGGGTTACTCCCTACATAAGAATGTTATGAATGCCTCAAGTTACCTTTATGTCTTATGATTTCTATGATTTATTCATGGTTTGATGAGGTATGTTAAAGTGCCTTTGTTTTATGGGTAAAGTATGATTTCATTCTTATGTATATATGAACTCATGTTTCCTTTCCATATTTTTATAACTCTTACTGAGCTTTTTATGCTCATCCCAAGTTTTTGAAATATTTTTCACAGGTCAAGGGAAAGGTACATGATGTGATGATAGTGTCAAGGATGTGTCAAGAAAGAATCCGTGTTATATTTTAAATATGTTCCCGTTGATGGGAAGAATGAATGCTGACTTTTATGTAACCACTTTGTTTAAATGTGGAATGTAATGCAAGTTTCATGATCTAATTCTCTAAAACTCTAAACCTGAAAAGATCCTCAATGTGTAATCTTGTAATAACTCAAGATTAAGTAAGGTTTAAGGCTGGGGCCTTATAGTTGGTATCAAAGGTCGGTTTAGATAACTTTAGAGGTTAGGGTATTCTTTAAGCATAAGTGACATTACCATAATGGTTAGAATTTCAGAAAGAGTCCTAATTTTAGATAATGTGAATGAGTAAGTATATCTTAGAGTCTACCTTCCTCATTAGTACATGATGTTTTTGTTGATATACTCACACTGCCATTTATGTTTTTAGTGAATGGATGGATCTAGCAGGCACCAAAGTGACAATGGGTTTGAAGGAAACTGTGGTGGTTCTCTGATTATGATACTAGATGAGATAGGGGATTCAATGAGGAATCTCATAGTTGTTCTAAACCAACTATCAAGGATCCATGATCAATCACTTCAACCTTCGTGAGTTCTCTAATGCATCATTTACGAGATGGCCAACTCGATGTGGAAATTCAGGTAATAATTATTAAGGTAACCATTAGGGTTTATATGATCCTTACTTTTTAGGTAATTATGGGTTACTCTATGATATGATGGAAAAGGAAAGGAATGAGATAAACTTGAGGTTAAAATATGTTATGAATATTTTTGAAGATTTTATCTCATTTTGGGGAATGTTTTGAGAATTATATAGTTTTGGAAAAAGGACAACACGCAGACCGTGTGACATCCCGTCGCGTCGGACAAAGCTGCGGGAATCGAACCCACAACCAAAGTGCGACTGGTATTTATCGCCTACCACTGGACTACGTGAAGTCCCTGGTTAGTTTGACTGATTATTTTTGGTTATATGATTTTATGAATTAAGAGTAAGTTGATTTTGGGTTATTTATAAAAATGATTAACCTATCATGGAGGATATGTGATTAGGTTAATTACTTTTCAATACTAGACTTTAGGAGCAACTAATGTTGTTTGGAGATAAATGTTACGATTTAACATGGAAGACTGTGTGACTAAATCCTTCAAATATTTGGGTTTCAATATTATATTAGGTTTACTTTGAAGAATTTTATGGACAAATTGTTTATCGGATGGTCCTCGTTGAACTTTGGGTTTTGTTGGACAAATTTTGGAGATTAAGAATAGATTTTCTTTTTATAAGGGGTTATCCTTTTCTGGATTATCTGATCTTGTACTAAAATTTTTGGTTTTGGCTCTGGTTTAAGCCTAAAGACATAGGATGTACATAGTTCTCTTTTGTGGATTAGGTGATTCTCTAGAAGTTGATTATAGTACTCTTAATGTGAACAAGTCTTCCTAAATACTCGTCTTTTGGAGAAAATATGAGTTTGTGAAAGTAATATAATAAAAGTTGAAAGTCAATATGATAAGTGATTATGTTTCCTTATGAATAAATTCCTCAATAAAAAGTAACTTAAAACAAAAATGTTGTATATTAACTTTTCCTACTGGGGAATCGAATACCGTTTAACCCATCACAAGTTTGTGATTTTCTCATTGTTAACTTTCTCCTAAACATGTTTTCTATCACTCTCCATAAGAACGTGACCCTATGTTTTCTCCTCCATGTCCATATTTTCATACTTGGAATCCTAGTATGGGTTAACTCGAGTGACCTTTGTACTTATCTTTCTTTATTTTAAAGTGTTTGTTTTACCGACTTTTGTTCCGATGTGGGACTTTCAAGGATGTTTCCAAGCGCAATTTTAAAATTGCGAGGACGCAATTCCCAAAAGGGGGGAAGGATGTAACATCCCAGGTAAATAAAGAATATGACATTTCATATTTATCCATATTTGTGAATAAAATATTTAAATGACTTTAAAGGGGACGCTATGCTCGATGGCGTACCCAACACGCAACAACGAGTTTCTTGGGAATCTTACGTTGCACTCTAGTAATAAAATAATATTATTTTAAATGGTAGTTAACATGTAGCCGTTGTAATGGCGGGAGTGGATAGAATAACTGAAATATGATTATATATGTTTTTAAATGTTTTTACAATTATCCAATAAAGGATAGAGGCTTAAAATACGGAAAGAATTCGATTTTAGGCATATATGCCCTAGTTTTCACTAAAGGTTCACTTATCGCCTTTTGATGGCGAACTGTCATTAAATATAGTTTTGATCACTCTTATACATTCTTTTGGACCTAATAAAACTCTTATTAAGAATCGGGACATCAAATTTTACTTTGTGTAAATTTTTGGTATTTTTCTGATAAAGTTCATTTTTTAATGAATAGTGTAAAATGTTGTGTTTTAATTCAAAACCTCTTTTTAATCTAATTTATTTATATGATTAGATAATATTTTGAATTGTTTTTAAAGTTAAATTAGAAAATATTTTTACCATTTAATCCAATGGTGGTCATTGGAATTAATTTCACTTTGAAATTAGACTTAAACTAGTGTCAATCTTTTGATACTTATTGTTTTATAAAAACACGCTATTTGCTCTGACAGCGGGAATTAATTATTAAATTAATTAATGTGACTAATATGTTTTGAATTTTGTAAAACGGACTTCATTTTTGAATTCAGAATATCAAATATAGCTTAGGGTGAATTTTTGGTAATTTTCTGAAAAACTTCAATTTTTGATGAATAGTGAAACCACTAAGTGGTAATCAAGCAAACTGATTTTTCAGTTAAATGAAATTTTACCACTAATGTGTATTGAATTTTGAAAATCCGACATACATGGTTGTCATTAAGAAGTAAAATGTGGTTCAATGAGATTATAATAATTTTTTGGTGAATAGTAACTCATTAAGTTCTTAATCGCGATTAGTGGTAATTAGGGTAGTTTAAGGTATAAATAATGCTTTAATAATATAAAATGACCTAGACACATGTCCCAACCCTATTGGTTATGTCATGGCCGACCAAGACAAGTCATGGCCTAACTTGGGGACCCCATGGATCCACTTTTGTTGGGAAATAACATAAAATACTTTTTATTTAATGTTAAAGTGAAAATGACACTAACATAGTATGTTTTACTAAAACAATTTTTAAGTGGGGTTATACAAGTCCAAATTTTGATTATAAATATTCATTGGAAAGCTAAAAAGATTTCCTATATCATAGTATTTTTTTTTATAATTTTTAGACATTAAAGAAATTAAATTATTTATGACATAATAATGATGCAGCGATGACATCATTATTTGACAATTTAATTAAAATGGAAAGATAATGAAAAATCTACAATATACACATGGACAAAACCAATTGGATGAGTGGATTTCGATGCCTTATCACCTTATCCACGAATTCTATCAATGTGGGACCCTTTAGAACCGAAAAGCATTTTCAAATAATGTAATATTTCATTGCTTTCCAAAAGTGCCCCTCCTCTCCTCTTATAAAAGGCCCCCACCTCTACCTCTTTACCCACACCCCTCAAGCCTTTGGCTCGGCCAACCCCTGCCCATTTACTCTCTCAACATCCCTCTCCTCATCCTAGAGGATCCCCTTTGGGCAGAATCCTTTCAAAGGAAGCCTTTAGGCTCAAATCAAAAGGAGATTACACTTTTAAAGGTAACTCATTCTCTCTTGTTCATTTGTTTTATTTTGCTTCTCCAAACCTATAATCTCTTTTTATTTACTTCTTTTGTAAAAACACCAGTATCTTCAATATACTAGGATGTTGTTACAAGATTTATTTTAGCTACACTCTCACACAACTACATCAAATGGTTAAAGAACATACGGTTTCCGTGGACGGTGAAATTCTGCCTCCCGAAACGATGATTGTTCAATACTCATTTAACACCTTCAAAGGTGGCCATTATGATGTCACTATTTTTATATATGATATATAATATGTTTATGTTTTATTTATGCTTCTGTATTTTTCATTTTTGTCTTACCTTTGTGGCTTCCATTATGGGTATACACGATATCTTCATTTAAGGAAGTGCGGACTACCGCCCCCTCAAAGTGATTTGATTCGTTAAATACCATATGTGGGATGTATAAAGGATGGAAATATGATATTATATATGATATTATACTGGAATTATAATATACCTTTATATCATTATTATTCCATTCTATAAAATACGAAATAGAAATGAAAGTAGCGTTCATGCGTACGTACGGCTTACCGTCTCCATGAACGGTGCATTTCATTTCTTACCTCTAAATGATTATGTAATGTTATAAATGCATGCATGTACTGGATATATATGAAATATATGATATCTACATAATGAATACAATTCTGGATATAATAAACATTTGGCCACACGAACAACATGTAATTGTAAGAAGACCACTTTCGACTTAAGAACCAAATATCGGCAAAACAAATATTATTAACTTAAATGATTACATAATGTTTATGACAAGGTAATAAGTGGTATAAAAGTAATAATGAACTTGAAAAGGGTTCTTAAGGAATTAGAAATTAACTCAAGTTTATTATTCAGGAGATTAAAGAATGATCGAGTCAAGTCGGACCCGAGGTAAGGGATCCTACAACTCTCTTTCTTTTTAAGTACATTCTTTTATGTAATTTCTTTTAAGCTCATCTTTATTATGATTGGGATGTTATTTTATATTACTCCTACTGTAATTTTTATGTTCATGTGATGAGAGACCCTATTCTCTCTCATCAATCCTTTTGGAAGTTATGTGGCGCCGTTAGGCTGCCGAGTTTTCGTAAGGGATTTTTCATCTCACTTTTATCCCCGTGAGATTTATGCTACATTTGCCACAATTTCCTTTGAGTGGTGTATGTACTGCCCATTATTCGACTCTTTGTGTAATATACTTTCGTTTATGAGTATTTACATCAATGATTTATTGCCCTTCTTTCATGGGGTGTATGTTTTGAAAGATACCCAATTCGGTAAGGGAACCTTTCACCCTTCCTCTTTTTAAAAGACTTCTTTTATTGGGTCTTTTAATTTACATATTGTTATGTTGGGATATGTTCTCATATATCCTTAATGATGTAAATTTTGTGTCCAAGTGATGAGATACTCTTTTTATCTCTCATCAACTCATTTTGATGTGACGCCGTTAGGCTGTCAAGGGAACTTCTTAACCCAATTTCGATTTCTTTGGGTTCAACTTGTAGTCATTAAATATGTCATCCATTGAATATGTGTGAATGACCTTTTATTGTTTTACACTTAATATCCACTTATATTGGGTGTCTATATATTTGTCACACATATTTTTTGAGATTTATTTGTCCTTAATTTAAGGATACCTTCTTTATAAGGTATTTCATCACATTTGACATTTCTATTGAGGGTTCATTGTTGTTATGCACCAATTCACTCTTATATGGTGTATATACTGTCCTTTGGAGTATTATATCATGAATCCTTTTATTCTCATGATATTATAAAGTTCTGACTAAATGTTATTCCTTGATTATTGTATTCAAGTGTCTCTAATTTTGGTAAAACCCCTTTAACCAAATTATCGTTTTAAATGATTTAATTATTTGTTCTTATTAATATCCATGTTTTCAAAATGGTTTTAAGGATTTATTTATATGGATATTAATGGTTTAAAATGTTAAAAGCTTCAAGGTGGTATGGGACACTTTGATTCAAAAATCTCTTTATTAAATGTTTTAAATGGTTTTGGAAATGGTTTCTTTTTGAATGGATTCATTATTTCAATATCCTAATATGTTATATTGTGATTGAAATGTGGAAATGTTATGTTTCCTTTATTCATGTTTATGTGATACGATTATGTTATGGTTCTTGGGCATTGTTATGAAGAACGGGTGGTTCCGTGATAAACTAAGGGCGGGTGAGCCCGATATAGCTCTCCAATGCATTGGGTAACGCGAAGGAGTGAAACGTTAAGGTTTCTCCGAAGAGATTTAGGGAATATACTGTGATGGGTATTCCAAACGTAACCAAGAGGGTTACTCCCTACATAAGAATGTTATGAATGCCTCAAGTTACCTTTATGTCTTATGATTTCTATGATTTATTCATGGTTTGATGAGGTATGTTAAAGTGCCTTTGTTTTATGGGTAAAGTATGATTTCATTCTTATGTATATATGAACTCATGTTTCCTTTCCATATTTTTATAACTCTTACTGAGCTTTTTATGCTCATCCCAAGTTTTTGAAATATTTTTCACAGGTCAAGGGAAAGGTACATGATGTGATGATAGTGTCAAGGATGTGTCAAGAAAGAATCCGTGTTATATTTTAAATATGTTCCCGTTGATGGGAAGAATGAATGCTGACTTTTATGTAACCACTTTGTTTAAATGTGGAATGTAATGCAAGTTTCATGATCTAATTCTCTAAAACTCTAAACCTGAAAAGATCCTCAATGTGTAATCTTGTAATAACTCAAGATTAAGTAAGGTTTAAGGCTGGGGCCTTATACATGGGGTCTGATCAGTGTGTGTTTACTCCCTCTGGTTCAGGGATCTTCTCCACCAAATATTTTCATGAAAGTCTGGCTTCACATGACAGCTCTGACCCACAGCATGAGATCATGTGGTGTAAAAAAGTTCCCTCCAAGTTCAAATTTCTCTCTTGGCATATTAGGAACTGTGTGGTGCCGACTAATGATAACATCAAAAACTTGGTTATACCCTCTATTTCCAGATGTTTGTGCTGCCATGCAAAGGAGGAGAGTGTCTTCCAACTTTTCTTTGAAGGGATCTGGGCACATGAACTGTGGAGCTTCTTTGGTGGCCTTACTGTTTACAATTTCCAAGCTCTTTCTGTGGATGATTTCATGGACCACTGGTTCCAGGGATCACCTGAGCAGAGCTTGGAGAGGAAAGCGCGAGATCTGGTGTTAACCGCGGTGTTTTGGGGATTTTGGCATGCTCGAAACAGTGCTAGATATGAGGGAGCTTATATGTCAGAAAGATTTATTATCATCAAAACCCGATGCCTTCGCATGGATTTTCTCAGAATGAATGATCAGTTGTGACAGTCCCCCATGCTCAATCCTCTCCAGCCGAGACCTATGGGTGCCACTGGTCCTCTCAATTCTAGATCAGGTCATTGGGTCTACTGAAGGACTCACTCCATGGGCCTCAAACTGAATACTGATGGCTCTTCCAGACACGAAAGCTTGTGGGGTGGAGTTGTTGCCGGAGACTCTAGTGGCTCGGTCATCCTTCTATTCACTGCTCATTGTGGAAGTGGTCATTCACTCTAGGAAAAGGCTTCATCCATGATTCCTGGCCTTAGGTTGTGCTGTCAACATAATATCTTCATTGATGAAGTTGAAATAGACTGCATGGTCATCTTTAAGGCTCTTCGTGGAACGGAAAATATTCCTTTGTCTATATCATATAATATCAGAAAATGCAAAGGCCTCATGAGTAGCAATATCAAGGTGGTTCACACTTGGTGCGACGGTAAAAAAGTGGCTTATCATCTTGCCTCAATTGCATCCCACAATTCAGTCTTTTTAGGCCTTGAGGTCATGAATACACTCAAGGCCGAGGGAGAGGAACATGTTAGTGGGGATTCCCTCAGATTACACTATTTCATACCTCCTTGATTTTTTTTCTTTTTTCATTCTCTTGCCGGATATTTGTTTCACTTTATTCCATAAATAAATACTATTGAGATTAGATGAGATTAATTTCACATAAATAAAAAAACACACTATATTATCTTGTGTCTAGGAATTTATTTCACTTATATCCTTTTTTCTACTTGAGAAAAATAATTTCTCACGAGGTACAAGAACTTCGATTCCCAATACATGTTGCTTCAAATGAGAAATGTGCAAATCTATATTAAAACCATATATGAGAAATGAAAAAATATGGATTAAAGTATGTTGCATCACAGACCTAAAAACAATGAGGTAAATGACAGTCATAATTGATTGGCAGTTTTCTGAAGTGGGTTTCAGGTAATTTTACGACTTTTGTAGAAAAATATACAATCTTTCTCATGCTGGAATAATATTACATTTCTAGGAATCATTTACTAACCAAATAGAAGATATGATTAATTTATGGGGACATGATATCAATGATAGAGTGGTATGTTTCATTATTTTATAATAATTCCATGATAATATTATCATCCCATATCTAGCTATAATATGATATAGAATTAATTTTTAGATTCTTTAAAACATAATAGTGTTAATTTTCAATGTCATTAATCTAATGGAGTTATTTTATAACGATCCATTATTGTGTCATGAATTCATCCTCCAATAAAATCCATAACTATGAAATGAAACAAGTGTCTTGTTATGAAGTGACCATATATAGTACCTCGTACAATTGGAAAATATAATTTATTTACAATCATAAAAATCCATCTACTAATCTATAACCATAAATAGGGACACAATATTATTTCATGCTTTAGTACTAAAACTAGTAAAATACTTACTATTATTAGAAATATTCCCCAATCATAGATTCTATAATGTAATCCCTATTATTTAATCTATACAATATTATCTAGAATAGAGAATATTATAATTTTCTATAGTCTAAGATAAACTGAGTAGCATGTGAACTTCCAATGATTTATATTTACAAACACAAAAATGATAAAAAAAATTATGTTATGAGAAATCCATAATCTCTCATATATTCAAGATAAATGAAACAATATGAAATTATGAAAATCGAATCAACAATGATGTCATTTTGAATTAGAGAGATATAATTTATTTTTAAATCCATGATGGAATTTTTTGTTAATATTGAATTTTTTTTTGTTGAGGTATCCAATCCATGAAATTTTTTTAATGATTACAATCTACATAATTATCAACTGTGAAATACAATCCTTGTAGTGGGTTTAGGGTTATAATCACATTCATATTCTTTTTCATGGAATATATTTTTTCAAAAACCAATCCATTACATTCAACCATTTGGACTCCTAATTTTTTTTACATTCACAATAACATTTGAAGATATTTAACACCATTTCATCTAATATTGCACAACTCCCTTCTAGTTATTTTTTCATTAATGAAAATAAAGTTTTAACATATAATATTGAAAAATTACCCTAAAAATGATCATTATATACTATTTCTATTAGAAAACATAGCATTATACCATGATGGAGACACTTTAAAACTAAGTATTTAAACATATACCATGAACTATAATGATATTCATCATTCAATTGATTGAAACTAGTTTCCATATACTTTTAGTGAGGGAATAATTGAGTCAAGAACATCCATAATAATTCCTCCCAAGAAGTGATGAAGTGTGATGGTAGACATTGGAAACATTTATGTTATTTTTCAATAAATTAAAATTAAAATTAGTTAATCCTTAATAAATAAATTGAAACATTATTGAAACGGATTGTATGAAATACTTTTAGAAAATTAGCAATGTGATAGTTTTGGTATTCATGAGGTAGTTTTTTGAATTGTATCATATTTCATATCATTTTTATTATTGTCATCCTTTTCTCAAATCAGTTCATAGTGATCAGGGGTACATAAATGTTTGTATAAAACCCCATTAGAAAAGTTTAAACATAATCTGTTAGAGTTTATATCCCCATATAAACTATTTTCATTATTATGATAGATCATTATTCTCTTTTTTCTTATTCCATGGTATCATCCTTGAGCTTCCACTAATCTTGTATGCTCCTCTCTATCATAGGGTCATAGCAGAATATTTCTTCTTCTTCCTATCCATAATTTTAGTGTTTTAAATTTATGATACAACTAAAAACTCCATTAACTAGAATAAAATGTATAAAAGATAAATAAAAAAGTGTATGTTAGAATTAATTCTTAAATATCCTAAAGTATTTGAGAAACCGTCCCTAGAAACAACTCCAAAAACATGAATATTCCATGTGGCATAATTAATTCCCATAGTAAATATAGTTATAAAAAATAATAACACAAACCAAAAGATAACTACAAAAATGGTTTAGTATGTATATTGATCAAAGTAGAATTCAATAGGATGAATTAAACACATAAATAATTATTTGGGAATAATGATGATGATAATGTTTTTATTTTGGAAACATTTATAATGGGAAAGAATACCATGCTTTGTAAATTAATGTTCATTCATTATTGGAGTAATGATTGATGAATTAAACTTTATGTTGTTCAGAATAGATCTTAGTGATCCCCCTCCTAGGTAAAAATCACTTAATTTTAGTTATGATCTTTAATTACTCTCATGTACTTCAATTAATCAACTAGATTGGTAACACAATACAATATTTAAACATGCTAACCCTAGAACACCCAATTTTTATGGAGTTCATATAAGGTTATTATTTAAGTATATAATGGAAAACCTCACTCCACCAATGACGATAATGGTAGAAAGAAGAGAATAAGGTGTATAAATAAAGTAATTAATGAAAAAATATATTGAAAATTAATAATAAAATCATACCACACTAAATAAAATTTACCATAAATACGTTAATTAGTAATAAATTTTGTTTCTCATCATGATCGTTATTAGGAAATGTAAAATAAAATAAAATAATAAATAACCCAGTAATAGTAATCTCCATGAAAACATTCCCCATATACTATTCTAGAAGTCTCTATTAAAAGTCCCCTCCAAAGCATTTATTATACTCAATTTATATACAATAATTATTGGATTATATCTCAATTAATTATCGTGTATCACCTATATTTTTTATTTTTAATTCTCCCAATATTCATTCCAATCTTTATCCAATCAAGTTGTGATATCAATATCCACACAAGATCCTCTATTATCTCCTTTCAAAGTATAACTAATGTTTTTTTATAGGAGAGTGATATTTTTATCTTAGAATGTATCGTCAATATCTATTGATATTTTTAGCATGTAATTCCACTTATAATCTCTTATTATCTCAAATGTTACTAAATTTAAACAAATAAATTAAAATAAAGTCTCTATATTCATGATCCCCTCATCAACTCCCAATAATATTTTAATTTTTATCCTATGGATAAAATCATAAATCTCTATATATCTTGTGTAGATACAAATTATATAAAGTAGGAGGTAACTATAGTTCATAAGAACTCACATGACCTCAATATTATTGTGGTTTGGCCCCTACAATATATTACTACCCCCCATGAAAAACTCACGATCCTATTTATTTGATTCCCTCCATAGCATAGAATCATCATACACTGAGAAATTAATTTCCATTTTTTTCATTATTCCTCATCTTTTCAAAATGGAAAAAGAATATTAATGTGGTGAAATAATCCATGATCCAGAATCAAAGTCGTCTATATTGACTATAGAGTCTCCATGAAATAGTTGAATACTGTTTTATAGACATCATGTTATCTAGACATTCTTAAAAAGTATTTTTATGTTTTTTGAAAACCAAAATCAATCATATATTAAAGAAAAATGAGAAAATATTAAATAATACAAATTGAATCAATACAACTAAAAAAAATAATGAATCAATTAACCATACTAAAAGAAAATTAGGGACTCACAATCGACGAATACTAGAATAAAAAAACATAGAAGGGGATGCTAGACCAAAGGGGATCCTCTCCCTATGATGGTTTCTCGAACAGAGGGTATGATCGACCTAATAGAAGGGGAATCTCTATCCAGGGGAGATTCATGTTGGGTAAGGGATAGCTCAACATTGGAGGGGATGTATGACCGAGGATGGGATTCTTGACTAGATGAGGAGGAGGCAGGGGGGATGAATGTCTACTAGAGGAGGAGGAAGAGTGGTGGTGTCCATCAACTGGAGGAGGAGAAGTAGCATCGGGTGATGGACGCATGGGGGAATGGAAAGGGAGATATGACGATGGGGGGTTTTTGGCCTAACGTCTATGGAAGTGCGGGTATGAGTGGGGTGAAATTATTTACTCCTTTATAATAAATGTTTAGTAAAAACCATTGGTATGGATTTTATATACTTAGGTATCATTCAAATTCATGGATGTTGACAAACAATATTCATGGTATACCGGCGGTTTATAAAATCATGGGCATAGGTATATGGGGTGTGACCCACTATCCATTAGTGATACTAAAAAAGAAATAAACAGAACATAAAAATGAAATAATACTTTAATTCTATTGTCAATATTTTAACTCTAAAAATATCAAGATCACCTTTATGATTGAGTAATGGAGGGAACATAATGGAAAGTGATAAATGTCAACACAATAGGTGTGAATGGTTTTGAGGTAGAATAATTCAATGGATGTTTTAGGGTATAAAGGCATGAAAGATAAGCATATCACCCCAACACAAAAAAATGAATCCACCAATATAATAAAAAAATTATTATTTGAGTAATACTAAAAAGAAATAAATTAAACATAAATATTAAATAATACATGAATTCACTGAACGTTTATTTTATAGTGAAAATATCCATATGACCTCTATAATTGAGTAGAGGTAGCATTATTTCGCTTCCTGCAAAGGATGTAGCAGAAACATGAAGGAAATTGATAAATGTTAACACTGTAGGGGTGAATGATTTTGGGGGAGAA
Source organism: Viscum album (assembly GCA_963277665.1). NCBI lineage: Eukaryota > Viridiplantae > Streptophyta > Magnoliopsida > Santalales > Viscaceae > Viscum > Viscum album. The sequence goes on from OY728132.1 coordinate 543,693,267, forward strand.
GATGTTTGTGTAATTTTTTTGTAGAAAGGAATTAAAGATGTAGAGACCACCCCAAATCAAATAAATGAATCAACTTATATAAGGAAATAATTATTATGTGATTAATACTAAAAATAAATAAATTGAACATAAATATGAAATCATACATTAATTCTATGGACGCCGATTTTACTTTGCAAACATCGATATTAACTGTGTAATTGAGCACATTTTTGATCTTCCTACAAAGGTAGTGGAGAAAACATGAAAGAAAGTGATAAATGGAAAACATTTAGAGGCTAAATGGTTTTGAGGGAGAAGAATTATATGAAGGTTTTTATGCATAAAGGCATAAAATATGGACAGTCCACCCCAACTCGAACAAATGAATCCACCTATATAAAAAAATTATTATATAAGGAATACTAAAAATAAATAAGTTAAACAAAAAATGAAATAATACATTAATTCTATAGAAAACGATTTTTCTATGAAAACATCAAGATTACCTCTGAGAATGATATGAGGTATCATTTTTTCTCTTCATGCAATGGAAATGGATAGAACATAAAAGAAAATGATAAATGTGACATTGTAAGGGTAAAAAATATTGAGGGAGAAGAAGTGTGTGGGAGTTTTGTGTAAAAAGAAATTAAAATGGACAGAATACCCTAACATGAAAAAAATAATACACTTGAATAAAAAAATTATCATGTGAGTAAGACTAAAAAGAAATAAATTTAAAATAAATATGAAACAATAAATTAATTCTATGGAAAATTATTTCACTTTTAAAATTTAATGATTGCCTCTATGATTGTGAAAAGAAAGTGTCATTTATCTTTCTGAAAATGCATGAAATAATAATGTGACCCTTCCAAAATAAATGAAATCTACAAGAAATAATTTAAATTAAATTAATGTTTCATTATTTAATTATAAAATAAAATATATAAATTATATCATAACATTACCTATACATATATCTAAAGGGTTTCCTTCATTATTTTTTTTCTTCCAAGGGACCGGTACTTTCATTATGTGTATATGACATTGTTTGAAAGAGTATTTAAAATTTTAATTAACTTTATGGAAATTAATTAGATAACACATAATACTATGAGGAAAATAATAATATATTAAAAATCATTTTTAACTTCTCATTGAACTGTATTTCTTTTTTTAAGGTTTCAAGGATTTAGTCCCTCTATCAAGAATCAAAATCCCCTATTTTTGATCCCCTCTAATGTACATGAAATTGTATACATTGAGACTTTCATGAACTCATTGTGATGTCTCAATGAAAAGGTCATCCTTGATTGAATTTTCATCTCACTCAATATTTTTCTAGTCTCCAGTAAGAAAATCAACTAGTTATTTTTTGTTGGATCATAGACATATAATAATTGAACTGCTTGTAATTACATTATGAATGGCTCATCTTTTCCCCTTCCACATAGAAATTAACCTTCCCAAATCCATTTTCATCAATCATCACTCCATTGATATTGTCAACCTATTTTAAATATAAATGCATCACATGAAATCTTGTATAACCCAACTCATAAATTTCGTAGATAATTCCAAAATATGACATATTTTCATAAATTAGAATTAAATCCTTATTTCCAGATATGTGAATCGCTTCATCCACAAGAATAACACTTATTTTTTACATCATTATAATCTCATTTTTTTTATTTTTTTTAGAATGTATAACCACTGATTAAAATTCCAGTGTAAGATGTAAAAATTTCTTTCAGTCCTTTGGCTAGAATTGAAGTTGTTAGGAAAGGGAATTTGGTTTTTTAGATAACTTTATATAAATATGATCTCTGAACCATCCTATTAATTTTTTATTATGTTTATTTGATATCCATCCTTTACCCTTTTATGGATTAAAATATATAATAGTTTTTTTGTGGGATTCAATGGATGAATCAACATCATCCCTATTAGGTAATATTTAAAGGTTCACTTTATCATTCTCTATGATGGTAATTGTAAGAACATCTCTTATGTAAATTCCATCACCCAAAAGGCCTTTACTGTGAAAAGACTTTGGAAGACCGATGCTTTCAACATCTAACAGGTAATCAGTATAGAATTCAATAGCTTCTTCAAAAATATATCATTTTTCAATACAACCATCTGGACATAATTGATTCTTGATATACCCTTTCCAAATATTCATATACCATTTAATGGGGTTCGTCCATCTACAATTGGCATGAAAACATATTTGAACCTCTCTAACAAAGTGAACCATAAGGTGGGCCATTATATCAAAGAATTATGGTTGAAAAAATATCACTAATTTCAATAATATGACTCCAATATCCTAATTATGAATGAGAAATTGAATCATGTCTAAAACTTTTCTTCACATATCTTTGAAAAGGAAGTAACAGATGGTTAATGTATTTCGTTGATTTTGAGGCATAATGCGATGGAACACAACAAGAATTAAATCTTACATAAAAACATGTCAATCTTGTGATTTTAGTCCTTGTAATTTCAAATTAGTAATTGAAATTATATTCCTGATATTTGATAAATATCCTTGTGGAATATTTACACTAGTACAGAAATGGAAAAATATCAATTTTTCTAGTACTGATTGAGTGTAAGATGTGGGAGGAAGAAAATTTTACCTTTTACACTTCAATGATACCATATCTTCTTCTATCTTAATTTCAATCAAGTCAAACCTTATCTTGATGCCATATTTCAATTTTCAAGAACATTTATTAATGTTCCAATAACACTATCAAATATGTTTTTTCTTCATTCATGATATCAAGAAAATTTATAGAACAAAAAGAATTCCAATATAATAATTCAATGAAAATTGATATCTTATTCCAACGTGATGTTGTATGTTTTTTTTAAATGATTTACTGAAAACAATCTTAATATTTGTAACATTACTGTATAGTTCATCTCTCATTACTTGATATTGTGTTGTTCCATGGTTGATATTCCCATTTAATGTTTTCATCAATGATCAGTGTATATTTTATCGACGTAAAAATCTCCAATGTCCTAAAAACACATTCATAAAGGAATGTTTCAACTCAACTAAGTGTGTGATTCTTTTAAAAGTGGGACACCCAAATATTAAATTAATTATATAGAATGATAAATTTCAACAAGTGGGGAAGTAATATATCATTCTATACAACATGGACATCAACTTGAAATATTCAATTCGACAAGGATCATAAATTATAACACATGTATCCAACATCAATTTCTCATCTTCAATCATTGGATCCAAATAGAAATCAATATCATTATTGGGTTTCATTGGTCTAGATATAATTAGAGATAATATAACGTATTTTTGATTCATGATTAAACATGGTGGAAAGTCAATATTTACCAACATGATGGGCCATGTACTGTGAGTACAACTTTGTACACCAAAAAGATTTATTCAATCTGTATATAATGCAAGACACAAATTTCTGATCTTTTTTTCCAAAATTTAAGAAACTTATAATCAATTTTATTCTAATAAAAAGAATATGATAGATGATGTAGTTTCCCAAATTTAATTATTGTATATTCATTCCATGTTAATTGTCTCACGTTTTCTTGACATCTATATAGTCTTCTAAACCATGTCATGACAGAAATATACCATACAAATTTTGAAAGACTCGAATCATTTTTCGTGTATCGATCTCCACCACACATAGGGCATTTTATGGGTGATTCGTGGTACTTGATAAACAATATGAAATAATTTGGACAAGAATTTATTTTTGGGATATCATTCCCAGTAAAGGTAATATTCTTTTATCATTATATTTTAGGCATGGTAGTTCATCTTCTTATGGTATCATATCATTCAGGAGACCAAGTAGTTATAGAAATATGGTTTCACTCCATCTACTTCCAACTATCAAATTATATAACTTCAATATAGTTGACAGTGTTGTGTATATCGTACAACCAATATAAAATGGTTTCTTGGAATATATACATAACTCCTCAAACTACTTTGGACAATCACGATGGTCATCTATAGTTACCATCCTCATTTCCCCCATGCAATATCCACTATAATTTACATAGGTATTCATATCAACTAACTCATAAACATCAGTATCATCCCCATCTGTGTCCGAATACAATTTTCCCCTTTTTACTCTGACATTTATAGCTTTGATATATTCTATGACTTGTCAAATTTTCTTCCAACTGATTTGTAATAATTTTTATTTAATAACAACAACATAAACACATAAAGAGGATTTCTGAAGGGTCATCTTCATGATCACTTGAAAAAATTATGAATAGTTTAATTCAATATTCACACTCATTTGTTAAACTATTAGGGTTATTCAATTTTTGATTCATATCCATCCTATTAGGTTCATAATTGATTAATTTTGTACAATATATAAATAAATACACATAAGATATACATTATCAAATGTGAATGTTATAGACAAATATAATAAGGGAATCTCAACATTTGATTATTTCAAACAATTTTAGTATATGAAGAAAATGTGAATTGTTTTTAAGAAAATAATTAGTCCACTATGGAATATGTTATTTTATGATTTCATTAAAAGCTGAGAGATATAAACAACTCATCATCATCACCTCATCTCTAGAACAGTTATCATTTCATTTTTTTGTTGGATGTATCCTTCATCTCTTGTCGACATGCCCTTATGTTTATTGAAAAACACGAAGCAGTAGTAATACATTGGATTACTAATGCTCAGAGTAGTACACGCAACAAAAAAGAGATGTGGGATGAATTTAAAGCAACAAAATTCAATAATGGTCGTTTGGGAGATAAAGGTGATGAGGATAACATTTGTCTATAAATGATATAGGGGGATTCAGAGGAAAATATTGAAATAATTTCTAATATATAGAATTTGATAACTTCCATTCAATTTTTTTAGAACATGTGATGTAGAAACCTATTGAATTTTTAAACATAAAATTAATTTTATATCAATAATTTGAAAAGATTGCAAGACTATTGGGATGACATATCACCACACTGACCCATCATAATGATTCTAAGAATGTTTTCACATCTGATCTAACCATCTGAATGATTATTGGGAGGCTATCTATACACATTGACCTATCCATGACATTATAGGGAGGTCCATAAAGAACTGGAAATTAATAAATAATACACATTAATAAGATATATCACAGACAAGGTAGAAAACATACCAACCCTTGAAATTTCATTCCCATTCACATTTAAACATATATATTTATATAACATGGAATATATAATACACATAATTAAAAAACAAATGTAGATTTAAACATAACTTTTAATGAAAATAAATAAAATTTATTTTAATTTGGAAATCCAAAACAATAATTTATGAGTAAATAATTGTAAAATCACTCTTAAATTATATGTTCTCAAAATCAAAATAAATAGATTTAAATATATATATATATATATTTCCCAGGGTAGCAACTTTATGGTGTCATCATACAGACTCTGGTTCATGTCTCATTGAGTTATTCCATATTAGTGTATAATAGGATTTTTGTTTTATTTATCCCCATACATTAAATGTTTTAATTATATAAATATGTGTGTATTTATCATTATAAAATAAACATAAATTTATAAAAATCTATGTAACCCTTAACGTAGAATATCACAACATATTAAAATAAATACAACCCCATACTAATTTTGAAGATAAAATAGTTGTTGTTTGTTGACGGTCTTAAACACGATTATTTATAAGGATAGTTTATCTATGTGATTATTGTAATGGGTTTTTATTTAGAAATTAAACATTCCTTTTAAAGAGGATAAAATATAAAATTATTATTAGCCCATGTTTGAGGACCAGTGGGAATCTGTTTCAAAATGGAGACTCCAACCATTCTAGCTATCTGAGTTCAATTGATGAGAAAAAATGATGTTATAGAATGATAGGAAATATTTTACAAAACATTTTGTGACAAAATTAAAATTTAGATGAGTTGAGACACATTCCTAATTTCAAAAGCTGAAGGGGACTGATTTGTGAGAAAATCCAAAAAGGAAAATCATTAATGGATGTAATAATAGGGTGGAAATTCAGTCCTATAATATTCTTTAGTTAAAACATTTTTTATTTTTTTGGACCCATAAGACTCAGTTCCACTCAATGTAATCTTCACATAATCACTTTTATTGATTAATATGCAATAATGATTAACATGATGATTATAAAAAATAAATCATATGTGGTATAAATGATCAATATTTCCATATGAAAGTTTTTTAATGAATTGAGGATGTGAATCAATTATTTAACATCTAACAATGAGAATGAATCAACCATATATGATTCTAAAATATTTCAAAATAGTGATGAAGTTAATTTTGAGGAGGAATATGAGGTAAAAATGTAGATAATGATGAAATTTTATTCAAAACAAGATTTTAAAAAAACAAAAACAAGTTATCTGAATTAGTAGTCAATCCAAAAACATATCATAAAAAAAAATTTATTCATAATTTTAATGAAAAATAATGTAAAAGGGTGGAACCAAAAATAACTCATTACACCTTCAAACAAGAAATCAAAAAAGAAATTAAATATTCACAAAGAAAATCACAAGTCCTACCTCACAATGTTTAAGGAAATCGGCTTTAGAAAACCTAATTGCAACTGAATATTGAATTTCTGATGATGAATAATAAATTGGAGGTAGTTGAGCGGTGTGATTCGAGCTTCGATTAATAGAGGAGTGACTGTAGTGGGTTGATTCTATAGAACTATTGAGATATCTCGATGGGTTCTCAAATGTGTAGGGTTATTTAAAAAGACTGAGACACCTTTATCAACGCTTAAGTAAAAAGCACTCATAAAATGAATATTTTTTTGAGATTTTTTAGAACTAATAAAGGATGGTCTTTATCGGTGCTAAAAGAGTGCTAATAAAATCCATATTTATCACTACTAATGTTTTAGCGATGATAGAGCCTCATCTCTATAAGTGGGATAAAATCAATGGCAATGACCTACCTATATCAGCTCTTATTAATTAAGCGATGATAAAGGATTTATAATTATAATTATAAAGAAAATATTGTAAATATATACATAATTAAATATATATATATATATACTTATTGTAAATATATTCCTTTTTAAATAAATAAATTATAATTTTGGAATTAAATATTTATAATTATAGAATTATTTTTGAAAAATAATATTTATATCTAATTTTAAGTGCATGCATTCATGTATATTAAAAATGAGTGAAACTGAATAAATTAAAAATATGTACAGTTTAGTAATATTGAAAAAATGGATATGTTTTGTGTGTGTAAATTTTATATAAAAATGAATTAATTACATATATGTGAAATAAATAGAACACAAATTTGATCTATGTTAAATTGAAAAATAAAATTTCACATTCAGTTATATATATGTCCATTACACCCTATATACAATTAGTCAATATTTTTAATTAATTTTAATTTTTAATTATAAAAAATTATTTACTAAATATATGACTATTTAATGTAAAGCACATAAATATTTTCTAATATATAAATCATATTTTTATATAGTAATATATATATTTATTTAATATATACAATTTATTATCATTAATTATAATTATTATCAATTTAATAAAAATTTTAATATTTAATAATGTATAATTAATTTCTTCATTTTTACCAATAAATATTTAATTAATAAAATTTGAAATAATTTTTAAAATAAAATAATTTTTTATTTTTTATTTAATTAATTATTTTATTTTATTTATTCAAACCTTCATCTATTCTCTTTTTTCACTAATAAATGGTACTCTTTATCTGGGCTAAAAAATCATTGTTAAAGGGTTCTCTTTATTAGTGCTAAAAATAATGTGTTGATAAAGGGTTCCCTTTATCAGTGGTATAATTAAAACCATGAAAAAAGGATCACATTATCAGCATAAAAAATTTAATGATAAAAGGTTAAATTTATCATTTCTATCTTTAGCACTGATAAAGATGCCACTTATAAGTGCTTTTTTGTAGAACTGGTAAATACCAATTCTATTTAAGCCTAGTTTTGTAGTAGTGATTATCTCAACTTCAAGAACATATTACCATAATATAAACCCATTCTTAATTATGTGTTCCCAAATAGTTATCTCAAAAAATATCAACTTGTCATAAAATCACATTTGAATGATGTTGAAACCACAAATCTTATAATTAATAAAAATTTATATAAATTGTATGGAATAAAAAATAATATATATCTTACATAATCCTCATTACTCTTGAATACAACAAAATATCATTGATAAATACAACTATAGAATATTACATGAAATCCTATATATAGAAACATTAATAATCCAGCCTCCTTCATGGAATAAAATATATAGAATTATTCTATAATACTTTCTTCAATAAAAATATGAATCATGTCATGATATTTATAAATATAAAATTTCTCATATTACCCTCCATTAAGATATGAAAAATAATTCATACCTATTATACATTAGCAACAATCATTCTTTTTTTCATTGTTTATTATTTTATAACATCCATTACCATAGATAAAATATCTCCTTGTTCCTTTGATACAATCCCCTAGAAAGAACTTCCTACATTATTGACATGAAGTAAATATAATACTCATTCCTTCATAATATTTATCCCGAGATATTATTTGAGGAAATATCATTTTATTTATAGTTCTTTTAGAAAATCAACGATGTTCACATTTTCTAATAATTATTAATGATTGTTGTTTTATATTGATAATAATATTTCATTCTATAATTATTATCCCATTTGGTTATTCATTAGAAATACATCTATATTTTTTATGAAATATTGTGTTACCATGATTCAATTTGGGTGAAACCATTAAAAAACCCAAAAGTTGTTAATCATGAGAATTTAATAGTTAACACCGTAATATAATTTTTATAGGATATAAAAAATTCAAAATAAAACTATATAATAGTTAAAAATTATTATATTTTCATTTAGATCAATATAATTCAATCTTAGATCAATATTGGTGTATTCATGTTGGGTTCATTCCTATTCCTTTACCCATTTACATGACCAAATAATTCCATCATAATGGATTATAAAAATGAAAGTAATTAACCAAATAATTTCCCAAGGAGTTTCTATCTAGGTGTGTAGTTGTTGGCCCACTCATCAAGAACCAGTGTGATGATTTTGTGGATTCTAAATCAAACGTTTTTAGGATGATTTCCCCTAGGTGAATTATTATATCAACCCTATCCACATTCAAATATAGATACCATTATTTAATTTCTAGGATAACCATAAAATCCATTATTTAACAAAATATCATGATGATGTCAAACAATTAGACATAAACTTCAAACATATTCATATGGATTTCACTAAATTTATAATATCTTAATCCTTAAAATATTCAACGGTATTTAAAATGACCAAAATTTATATCTATAAATTCTTAATTATGATAGAACATATCTTATCAATCCTTGATGACATTCCCATCATCAACTAATAACAATTTGCATTATTAAGTTATATAAATGCTTCTATGATACCAACTATTGAATCCCACCGACAAGACCATATCACAATTTCATGAAATAAGGAAAAATATTTTTTATAATAAATTGAAAAAATATTTTTTGTTATGGAGTTGTAATGACCTTATAAAAAAATTAACCAACCTAGACTATTTCTATTTCATCACACATATACATTTCCCTCTATATAGGTTCCTAATTACTCCATAAAAAGACTGAAATGTCTCCTAAAACATTTCCACACAAGATACTATTATAAACACATCCTACATATTAGTATTATTTATATAAAAGGAAAAGGAAAATAAGAGATAAGTGATATGAGGTGCTCTGTGAGGATAACTATCAAATATCAAAAGTGATCATAATATGAGAATATGGGTATAATCTGGATACGTAAGACATTAATATCAAAAAAATTACAGATCATAAATCACTTCATCAATCAAGGAATAAATAATAATATAAAATAGAAATTAGGATTATCAAGGAGGGACACCAACAATAAGCTTGGTGATAAGAATTGAACTATAATCCAGACTAATGGGAAAGTAATGTAAAATAGAAATCCATCTTACCAACGATATATAAAAATGGATTGAAATCTAGGTTAAAAATAAAATAATTATATAATGGTGTCACAATCATAATAATTAGATGCATTTTTACAAAAATTATTATTTCTGCTCCATTATTAAAAAAATCACTATTAATAGTAATTGACGTGTGAACAACTCATTATGACTATGCCTTTGTGAAAAACTCATTACGTCTACACCATAGTATATCATGACATATCAATAATAACCAATGAATTATAGGGAGATATTAGAACTCAAAAATTATTATCCATAAATATGTTTTCCATTTTAATTCAGTCATTTATCATATCACAAATATCCCATTAATAAAAAATGGTATTTATATCCTATTACAATAGAATCAAATATGGGAAATATTTATAATTCTAGCAATAATCATAAAATTAAAAACTCAATGAAAATAGAGGGATATAAAATGATATTCATTAGCTTTATATGTAAACACACATCAATAATGATACCTGAAGGATTCGATATTTCCAAAGTCTTCTGCTCATGATGGGGATGCAATTCTCAAGCCGGCTCCTGATCATGGTAAAGGGCATTTTATTGATGATTCTCCGAAGGAGGCTCATTGTGGCCCTTCTTTTACTCGATCTGATTTGGCTAAAGAGGTTCCTCTAGCTGAGGACATCCCTTTGCGGACTCCAGAACGGGTGATCCCTGATTCTCACCAGGTTGATGTCTCTAAGCAGGGTGATGTGAAACTTCATGATGATTTTCAACATGAAATCCAGAAGCATTTTCAGTCATCTGAGTTACCTGAGAAATGGGGGAACATTTCTGAAGATGAACAGGGGAAGGCGCGCTCCCCGATCAGGGTCTCGGGCAACGGTGGTCATGCCTCTAATAAGGATGCAATCTTGAATGGCAATTCAAAGACTACTGAAAGTGAAGGTCCTCCCCTTAAGAGGAGACCACGTAAGGATTATACTAATGTACCTAGAACTGTGTCTACCAGATCGTCGTCTAAGGTGTCAAGGAAAGTGGATTTGGATATCTTGAAAATCCTCAATAGGGACAAGTCTCAATCTGAGTGGGAGACTGCTGGTGATTCTGACTATGGAAATGACATGTCTTTTTATGATCTTTAGACTTTCTCTTGGTGGATGAGGGCATGATTGTTGTTTGACCCCATCTGCCACTCTGTTGTCCTTTTTTCTTTCTCTTAATAAATGCAGATGCTTTGCGCTAAAAAAATCAATAATGATAATAGGGATTCATGTATTTATACAATATAGATAACTATTTTATAGATTAGTCAAAAAAATTCGTAATCAATAAATTTTTGGTACCTTGGTTAACTCCCTATAGGAAATGGAATTTAATATTCATTTTTCACAGAGGGAATAAATTAGATGAATAATACTACTAATTAAATGAATAAAAAAATAATTAAATTAATATATTTCATTGAATTTAATCTATAAAAATAATAGAAGATAATTTTGAAGGTAATTAATTGAAATTTATTTCAAAGAACTTAAACATTTTTGAAATAGGGGAAAATGAAACAATAAAAAATATTTTAGAAAACATTTATAATATCTTTGTAAAAGATGATGCTGCATGTGGATATCAAAATAAAAAATTTAATGTTTCTATATAATCATTTCAAAAAAATACAACTAAAAAAGAATCCAAAAAAATGGATCACTGAAAGGATATACATTTTATTTCAATGAAAGTTTTAGTGGGAAATAAATAATTTTGTAAAATGATGGATTTTTTTAAATTTTTAAAAACAACATTGAATAAAACCACATCATAAAATAGAGAAAAAACATTGGTTTGAAAAATGGGATGGCTAATATGTTATTCACTTATGAAAATAGATAATTTTTCCACGTATAAATATGTGTATTATTAGGAAATGATAATATGGAATTGAATGGAAATTATCATTAATGTCGATGAGAATGATTCTCAACAATAAATTACTTTTTTTAGAAAATTAATAAATGTAAAATCATTGAAATAAAATGTAATTTTCCCCTATATAGGATTATATGGGACCCTTGAATTTACTTTTCAAGTGAAATAAACCACACTTTGAAGATATAAGTTTATAAATAAGTAGTTTAACTCAAGGAAGGGATTTGAGTTAACAAAAATAAATAAAAAAATATATCAATTTAATTAAAATACATTTAAATAAATAACATGATATGGATATTCAAACACTATTAATAACATCAATATGTAAAAATAAATTCATTACATAGTAATCACACTATATTAAATCTATCATGGTGAATAATATGAAATATTTCTTATGAAAATAAATTTCTAAAAAATAACCCCTTATAATTGTGGTAACATAAGAATCAAAATAATATAATATGGTTAATATGAAATAGATATGAAAATATAATTAAAATAATTAAATTAATTATACATGAATTATTATGTTAGTGTATAAACTATATAAATGAAATAACAGTGCATAATATCAACCATGTCTTCTAGAACTAAAAATACTGAAAACTAATCCATACATTAATTCATATCTTCAATGATAGTGATTGAATCTATAGTATAACATTCATAACTATCTTAATAACGAATTTAATAACTATAATAAAATATAAAACCATTTATAAAATCCATTTATTACTATATGTGAGAAATACTTATATGGGTTATAATTTATTTTCATCTTTTATTGTTAATATTTGTTTATTATTTATATCATAAAATAATAAAAGTAAAGGGTTCAATTCTCTATTATTTAATACAAATTAATCACTATATATTAATCTATTTGGAATAATATTTTTTAGTGATTCATTGTGACCCATTTTAATTAGTGATAGACATGGTTATGGTTCATTAAAAAATAAATTGCAGTGATATTTTTTCAACGTCTTTAATGATCAAATGGAACATTAATAATAAATATGTTAAATATTAACAATGCCATTCCCAAAATAATAAAACATCATTAATAAATTATTAGTATATTATATTATCAATATATGTCAGTTTTAATCTTTCTTGAAATAAAATTTACTATATCATGAATGTTTGTGGTAAAACCTACCAAAATGAGAGAATTGTATAATGATTTAAAATGGAAATTTTATTATATAATGTCAAAATATCATTTAAAAAATATTAAATATGTAATAAATGGTATATAAATAAATCAAATTAAGTCATAGAACTATTAATGTTGTGTGGTGATGAAAAAAAATGAAATTATTCATTCGTGGAGGTTGTAGTCTATACAATCACAAGATTAATTATTCCATTTCTCAAAAGGATAGAATGATGGTGTATGATAAATAATATTTTTTGAATTATAATTGTGAAATAGATAAAATATTCATTCATAAATTTATCCTTGTTACTAACTTTTAATTTCCATGATGAAAAACAAACTACATATCTTAAGTGAGGTAGTAGTCTTCACATAAAAAATATTGATGTTCTTTCCCCCATAAAGGAAGGAAAATATTGAATTATGGTTCCTCCATTAATATAAAAACTATATATTTTGATTATATTTTTTATGTTAATATATTAAGGTGCCTATAATTTTTTTATGTTGATGTTTATGGAGAAAAGACTATGGTGTATGAAATAATCATGTTCAGAACTTGAGATTTACCTTGGAAATATCCTTTAAAATGGAGGCTTTATGATAATCAATTGAGACCAAAGGTTTAAGAAAATGAGTCCATATTCTATGAGTATAATAATGGAATTATTTCTAGGAGAAAATCTAAATAGATAAGTATATCTATAATTTATGGAATTGATAATATTTTATAATTTAAATGGAGTGTAATTATTGATTTACCCACAAAATTTTATCAATTGAATGACATATTCAAGGAATAGATGATATTCATGGTTCAGTGGGTTGAAATACAAGATCATCAGGAGAAGGTTTTGGGTTGATGATCCATTCATTTATTATATATATTTTGGAGGCACATTTTCAGATTGGAGAGCATATTGGTGTGAGAGATGAAATTGCAAACATGGTACTAGAAGTTGTTTTTTGGTTTGTATTTCCTTTTTTTGGTTTTTCTATGTTATGTTTGGATATTTTTATTTTATGAGATGGAATTTTTCATGATGTTTTATTTATAATGTGTGATAAATAATTTGACATATGAAAATGGGAAGACCTGAATAAAAACTAAGAAAAATTTTAATTTTATGGAATTAAAAATCTTGTGGAAAATTCAATGTTTCCAAAAAAGGATTATATCTTTTCATGGAAGATGGAATTACCATAATTTTGTTTTCAGAGATTATTTTGTTATGGTTGTAGTAGTTTTTGTCTTAGTATTTAAGGATGTATTGGTGGTTATGAATTGGTTGTGTGGAGATGTTGTAGTTTATGGCTAGTGTCAGGTGATATTATTTTTTTTCTTGATGAGAGGTGGTCATTTGATTTTGTAGTTTTTTGGGTGTTTTATTTTGGAGAATTTGGATGGTGGTAGTGTTTGAGATATGACAAGTCCCTTATCATGAATCTCATGGGGTTGTTGTTCAGAGCCTTTTATTTTTGTACCTTGTTTTGTTTTTATTCTTTATGGATAGAATCATTTAATTAGAATCTAATGTAATGGGTTGTGACTTTAATGTCCATTAATATTCTAATTTCTAGTGTTGGAGGAAATTTTGTAGATGCTTGAAGGGGTTCAATAGGTTTTTTGGATTTACGGATGTAGCTTTTTGGCATTAAGGAGCTTTATGGCACAAATGGGGGGGGATTATTTCATAATCCTAAGGTTTATTTTTTGATAATTATATTATATTACTAAATTTTTCTGGTTAGGGGATGTGTGGAAAAAAATTTACATGGTAATATGAGGATTTATTGTGTAAAAAACATATCAATAGGTTTCATATGTTCGGAATGATTTGAGGTTTTTATGGTTTTATGACACAAATGTGGGTTTTAGGGAATAAAATCTATAGCTCGTGGAACATATGGTGTAAAAGTGTAATTTATTCCATAAGACATGCATTTTTATATCATAAATAGGTTTATTGTGATGATTATTCCCATTCATCCATTTCATATTTCTATATTTCTTATAGGAACCCTATGTAATTTTGAAGAATCTTCTTACCCTTAATCTCATGCTTCAATCCTTGAGTTATGATGGATGAGTTTTCCTAATCCAAGGTGAGTTATCATCCTTTATTAGTTTATTTTTTCCATTCATTATTACCTCGTAGATATATTACAGTGGTGTTTTGAAGGTTTTTGGGTTCTTTTGGATGTCGTTTGGAGATCCTTTGATGCATTGTAGGCTGATCAATGAGTTATTTGTGCAGTTGTTTTTTAAATGAATTTATTCTCTAACCTACAGTGAATTTGAAGATTAGAATCCCTCATGAAGGTAGGAAATACTTCACATCTCTTTTTGTGTATCATACATTAGGGATATTCTCTTGTATCTCTATAGGAAGATGGTTTGCACTAGGATAATCGGGATAATGAGCTGTTTTAACTTAAATTTAAGTTGAATGGGTAATTTGTGACATGTTTTTTGAAGCCTTGATATTCTTCATTATGTTGGAATTGTATTGGAATAATTATCCATTAAAATTTTTTGGCTGTTTGAGGCCTTGTTTTCGATGATTATTCATGTTCTATGTAAATTTATTGGTTGTGATTGTTTGGAACCATCATAGAATATAAATTTTCTAAAAACATATATAGACAAAAATGGTTTCCTTATGATTTATGGATCGTGAGATATTTCCAATAAATTAAAAATTTAATTTTATAAAAATTCACTATAAAAAATAAAAAAAAAATATGTGATTAGTATAGAATGTGTGTGAGGAATTGGTAGTTCTGGTGTGACCATTATATGGGGTAATATGATGCGATGTTTGGTTGTTTTGAATATGTTTAAGGGCAGTGTGGGGCAATGTGTAGTTTGTATGAGGACATGCTATGGGATAATGATGTGTGCTTTGGGTGAGGGATGGTGATGTTATATTGAGATGTGGTTGATGTTTGGTTGATGTGTGCTCTTCTATTTTTTTCCTGATACTCATCAAATTAAATTATATTAGAAAATGTTGAAATGGAATATAATGAGAGGATTATTAAATGGAATATTAAATGGGTATAGTAATTAAATTAATAGAATGGATATTTTTAATTATCATGGATTTTAATGAAATATGTAATGTTGTTTTTGGATTTTGTTGTTTTTATTTGGTGTTATGTAATTAGTGACTCTAGTGAAAAGTAGTGGTTTTTTGAGGTTGGATGGTGATGTTGTGAGATGGTCGGTACTTTAATTGTTAACCCATATGATGAGATTATGTGCGGATATGTATAGGTAAAATTCATCTTCTATGTGACTTATTATATGCGCCCCATCCAAATAAGGAAAATCTTCTAACACCAATATATTTATATGGGGGATATTTTCCCAAAAACCATTGTTGAAGATGGATGGATTGTTAAACACTATTTTCCACTACAACTTATAAGAAACAATTACATGCATGTGATGTGATGTCTAGAATAAAAAATTGAATTTTGAAGATATTATGTGTATGTGATGGACTGGGTATCTGGGAGGAAGGAGTGATGTGATGGCCTTGATGTACGACGGTGATAAGTGATAATATGAATTACGGAAAGGGGTCATGCCTAGTCATAGGTTTAAATGATGTTTATGTCCTTCATGTTCAGGATACCCTAATATTTTTGTTGTGATTGTGATGTGATGGACCAGGTGTCTTCAGGCATGCTGTGATGTGATACCCCATGTTTTTTTGGGCAAGGTATGATGTTATGGTTGTGTTGTGGGGTAGGTATATGGGATTTTATAAAAAATATATGGTATCTTCAGGATGTGTGATGTTGGGTTGTGATAGTGGCACACTAATGGGAAAGGTTTTTGGGGTACCCTTTGTTGATATGATTCTTATTCTATTATTATACATAGATGAGTTATTTTTTGAGCAATCCATTGTGAGGATGAGTTCAGTTTTTTGAACTATTTATTTACTTTTTGATTATGTTTTTTTATATCTTTTGAATTTATATGATTCATTCACATGTGTATGAGAGTCTTTGGGTTTCCTAAATTGCATAATTGTATGATCATCCAATTTATATAAAATGATTTTCAGGTTTTTAGGTAAATTATGCAAACTATGATGGACATTACTAGCTTTAAACGTTATACTATTGATATTTTGATATTTAGCATTACATTTAGGTATTAAATTGAAAAATTTTGTTTGTAACTTTTCTATTTACACATTCTTTGTCAAATGTATTTTTTTGATTTATTTTATATCATCTTGTAGAATTTATTTTGATTGATGCATCATATCTCTTGATTCTGTTTTATTATAGATGGGGGTTCCTCCAATTTTTGAGATTTTCATACCTTTAGTGTTAGTATCCATCCTATGGACAACTACTGGCATTTTTCATGGTACATTATATCTATTTCATCATTACTATATCATTAGAGGGTTTTGGTCACTACAGAGTTGTATCAATGCTAGAGATTAGGTATGTGATAGAGTTTAGAGTTATTCATATTACTAATTGAAAAGGTTAGTATGTAAGGAGTTTCAGTTGACCATTGAAAAAGACATAGGATATGAATACCATATTGGAAACATGATGATATAGTCCCCTTGTGATCCAGTTCTTGAACATTGAACAGATTGAATGACAAAGTGAGCCAGACCTATTTTTAGAGTAGAGACCTAGGAGAGGTACGTACATCATGGTGAATGATGTTCCTATTTGAATTCCATGGTTTCGGTTCTAGGGAAGATGAAATGATTAAAAATGAACATAATTAATCTTAATAAAATTATATAGAATCATGATTTGAAAACCATTACTTCACTTTTAGATATGGCTCTTAGTCATCATCAATGTGAGGCTCAACCAATCCTATTTCTTCAGGAAGATATAATTGATCATTAGAGGGTTGATCTAGTTAAGGAATATGAATAGCTGTAGAGAATGTTGAATTTTTATATTTCTACATTGTGATGAATTTTTAGGGTATTGATTCAGATGTGGAGAGAGATAGAAAGATGTAGGAACTTAAGATTGCCTTTATTTTGATTTGGTCCCCTTTGGGGTTATGGGTCTAACTGGTAGTCAATATGATACGAGGAGATTCACATCAGTGGTGAAAACTGTACCATGGTGAGTAGAATCAGGTCAATATTCATTACTCAACATACATAAATATTTCATTGAATAATTTCACTTATCAACCATGAAGGCAATGAATGATAGAAGATTGTCTCAACTTAGCAAGGGAGTATGTCTTTGTGTGAAATTTGGATCAAGTTCAGAGATCTATTTTACATTCCCTAGACCTTTTTCCAAATTAGTATTTTTATGTGAGATTTATTAAGGTGGAAATCCATCCTTTGAAATACTATGTAGTTATAGATTTCATGTTTCCATATTATTTGGAGGTCTAGAAAAAGGAAGATCTCATTGAGTAGATGAACCCACGTTGATGTTTATCACAATAGGGGGACCAATTGTATTCCTCTATGGGAAGGGTTTTTAGTAGAAGATCACAGGAACCGCATCCTATAATGTTTTTAATATAAAGGAGCTGAAATTAGTGGTGTAATGACCCCACCCAATAGGGATCACATGGATGTTGAAAGACTATCCACCATAACCCAAACCCACCTCCATAGTCCAGGGGATATAAATATACAACGAGAATGAAAAAATAAAATGGGAGGCCTTTTCCAAAAGTACACATATGAATGAATCCAACCTTCTAATTGAAAATGTTAATATGATTAATAATAATTCTGTAGAATCTACTGTAAATATATTTATTTTTATAACCTCTAGGAAATAATAATTTGCATGACACTATAATCCAAAATGAAAAGGAATGAATTACCACCCACCTTAAAAAGATTTCCAAACATGAAAAAAAATTGGAATAAAGTAATGCAGAGAGAAATTTATTCTTAATTTCTAAACATAAATACTATACATGGTCAATCAACCTGAGTATCCATATTCTATTCTAGAATCACCATCAATTTGTTCATTATCTTATTAATAAACGACCCGTGTTGGAAAATACCATATAGGGGTGAGTATAGACAAACCACGTACGATGCCTAGAAAATCCTAGAGGGAATAATAGAAGAAACTATAGGAGTAGTCATCTCAACCCAAAAATTTATGAAAAAAAACCAATACATATATATATAATCATATAAAAAATTCTACCAAGAGAGAAAGTTGATATCCGTCTTAGATCCCAACCCTAGATGATGAGTTGGAATGAAAATCTATATTTCCATTATAGAAGCCCGACATCTTATATGTGTGTATGAACAAGTCATTGGGAGGGCCCACAGCTCGAAAAGTTTCCACAAGCCATGGGAGTGAAATATACAAAAGATGTAGGACCCATAACTTAGTACAATAGGTGAATATAAATCAATATATAGAGGAATTTCACCTATGTATGGAATTACCGTCTCTAAATCTATGTATAGAATATCAGGGACCCTTATCCTGATGTTATTAGATAGTACCATCTACATAGATAGAGGAACTCCACCCTCATAAAGGGGAATACCATCTATATATGAATAATTTTTATGGAGGAACCACATTCTAGTGTGAGATAGGAGTACCATCTCCATGGATAATGGACATGTGTTGTGGTAGGATAGGGTAGTCTTGTCTCTATATGAACTAGGAGTAAGTATGACTCATTCCCTGCTGGGACTTGGGTGTACCATCTCAATGGATAGAGGACCTATTTCATGATGATAGAGGTGGGGGGGGGGGTACCATCTCTTTTTAAATAATGAGTATAGAGGACATGATTCATGGTGTGATAGGGGTGTACGATCACCATAGATAGAGGCCCCTCACCCTAGTGCGACATGGGAGTTCCACCCTTGATAATACTATGATCATCACACATGATCGTTACTACCTTCAAACCTCACCTAAATAAGATTCATGCTAAAAAATATCATTTCATATCTTGAATTGTAATATGAGGGCCACCATCACAACATACATTGAAAAAATCTAGATAGAATGCTAGTAATCAAGAATTTGAGTTTATCCCTACTCATGATGAGTGAACAAGGATCATCATTAGTTCATCATGCTAAAATTTCAATCAAATGGTACATCATGGATAAAATCCTTGAATGGATAAATGGATCACACATTTGTGATCCTCATAGAAAACACTCTCGATGGGCTTTTTACAATCCCAAATTAGACAACTGGTAAAAAAAATTATAACACGTACTTATTGTTCTTCATGATCCAAAACCATGAGTTTGAATTAAATATCAATCCCTAGTCTTGAATCAACCACCTCAATACCAAGGTCATAATGTCATTGGTGGTTTATCAATCTAAAATCATATAAAGAATTTATGAAATAAAATGAAGTAGTAAAAATAATAATAACAATAAAACTTATATAAATAGGTCATAAGACAAGGGGTTTATAGGAGATCCTTCCACCACATCCTTCATAATTACGGTGTAAATAATATCCCCCCCCCCAACTTCACTTCTTATTTTTTCCATTTTTACATTTCAATTATTATTATAATTGATAATAAAGAATATATATACATGGAATCGAGGCTCTTTCCTCCCACTCCATCACATGTATAGTAAGTATAAAATCCCCTTTCGAGTTCCCATTACATTCATTCCTCATTTATTCTATTAATTTATATTATTATTTCAATATCATTATCAAAAATTATAATGAAATAACCATACAAATTTTTTTAGTCTTATTACTTTTAAAAATTATAACAACACACACCATCTTCGACGACTAGATGAAAATCATGTTCTGTTCATTCTTCTTGGAAAAACCATCAATAATTTACATCCATATAAACCCCGAATTCATGGTCATGGTAACCCTTCTTCTTACACCCACAATAGACTCCATCATTTCCAGTGGCCAGATTCTAGCAACCCATCACTCGAAAAGATCAATCACTACTCCTCCTAAGAGATATGCTCAATCTAGCTTACAAATCTCCCATTACGCAATAGGTCATCAGGATCCCATACTCATTGACATACCTCTATCTTGTCTCTAAAATCTAATTCTACAGTCATGACTATGATCCATTATTCCATAGAATGTATGTACATTAATCAATATTCATGGATAATGTATAATCAGTAGACAATAAATTATATATGATGAATACCAAGGAAATCGATAGAAATAAAAATAAAACAAAGTTACTAATCATCCTTGGCCTATGAAATCATAGAAAAATATTGATTGGTTCAGAATCAAGAGTTATAAGAAGACATAATAAAAAAATTGATTTAATAAAATTTAAATATTGAACAGGCACATTTCGAGGGAAGATAATTGAAGATCAAAGGTAAATACACAAATCAATGATATATATTTCATTTAAAATAGAGGAAACCACAAATGAAGATACATATATAGATTAAGGATTAATTTTCTCTAAATAATATGTTCTATAGAGATAAAAAATGTCTATCTATATTTGCTACTCATCGATCCACCTCGATCCGATCATAGTTCATCTTTCGATGTCATTCTGTTAATGTGGAATGCTCCCCTCATAATGTCAAATATATTATGGGCTATATTTCTAATGATTAGTAAATATATATCATAGTGTATTTATAGAAAATTTAATTTAGGTCGCTTAAGAAAAAAAATTAAAATCTTATTTATTTATTTTAATTAAATACACCCGTAAATGGATTCTTTAACCAGATTCCCCCTGAAAACCAATATTTGTCAAACCTAGGATAAACCATAAATTTTGGAATTAAATAGGGCTCCATATTTCTGATTTGAGGTTTTTTCAAGAGTACTTACTATTTATTTAGTAAACCCACTCATCAATTATATTATTATATTTAATATTTTTATAATATCAATTATGGGATCACATGGCCTAAGAATCTCACACATTCTCAGTTCCTGATTTTTAAAATATTCCTAGAAATATTCCGAATTATTACATAGAAAAAATAGTCATTACATTATTCAAACATTTTTGTTTTTTAGTCCCTTAAAAGAAGAAGCTGAACAAAAATGTGGGGATACATACACCATATGTTTCTCTCACTCTCCCAGGAGCTCTCCTACATTCTCCCATTCTTTCAAAATTATCAAAAAAATGGAATTGTATGTACCTGATATACTATATCCCACTAATCATTAATTACCACTGGCTACTGCATGATGGTGTATCCATACTATAAGTAAATCTATCCCCTGTCAATTATTTTCATAGTCATTAAAATATCTCTTTAATTAGGACACATAGAAGACATTATGCATCCACTCCAACTATAATAACTTGGTAATGTTGTATGACACCTTGCCAAACCGATATAGTAAATAAAAAAATGGCATATGATCATATAAGATAGATTATAGTCTTTTAATAATATATGTGATCCTTCACATGCTCATAAATATCGGGATATATGATCTCCACATAAGACACTAGAGTCCATAAAGTACACCTGATATTATTTGGGAAGCCCCTATCCACCCCTGATTGAACTTCACTTCTTTAAGAACCATCAAAAGAACCAACCATATGTCTTAAAATGATAATTCCCATTGGCATTGACCGGTATAGTGATTACCATTAGGGTATCCCGTACAAGGCCTCAAATGGTTCTATTTTGACAGTGGAATGTTAAAATATTTAACACACACTCCATCGATTCTAGGAGATCCTAACAGATATAGTTCCAAAATAACATGAAATCTTGAAGTAATATACTTAGAATGTGAATGATCTTCTCTTAGTGGCCATAAATATGTTGTTGAAACACTATGATCATGAATAGCTAAGACCCAATTTCCACTTTCATTTTCTCTATAATTGTGTTGTGAAGTGAAAATCACATTATAAATGGTCGTCAAGGTAATTTAAAGAAAAAGAACATCCTGACGAGTTAGTATATGAACAAACATGAAGTATATGTATATCTCATCAATCAGGGAATCCTCATCATGAGAAAAAATAAAACACCATACCTTTTCCAATTCTATATGGAACCTCAATCTCCACCTATAGGTAGGCTATAAATCAAGACATAAAAATAGAAATAAACTATAATATCCTTAGCCAGCAAACCCAATGGAAAATGATATCAATAAAACCACCCATCACCTAGGTGAACTACTAAGGGGAAAAAACTCTTGATCACCTATTACCCAATCATGAACTGTTCTATGAACCATCATTAAGAAAATATTGTGTGCTACCTACCATCATGGAATCCATAAGGAATATATCATGTGGATATCTAGTTCAACAAGATATCCAAGTTGATATCCCTAAGTTGTGCCTCCCTATAATGTCAAATAGGTAGAGGGGTGACAACCATTGACTAGAGGTATGCCTCAAATTCCTCACTCAAAAGTTGAATTTTAATGTTGTCAAATTCTATGTCACCACACTCAATGTAAGAGAATAAAAACCCCCACTGTGAGAAACTATTGTCATGGACATGCCTTGGGGGACCTAAAGCTCATGAATCCTAAACCATTAAAGGGTTTACTATCACCCCCATGTCCGAGAAGTAATATCTTCTAACCTAGAACTTTTAATATATAACAGACTCCATGTTAGCTTCCATTTTGATAGCACTCCCATAGAATTTATTGAAACCAACTACAATGTATTTCATGTTTTAACTCTGACACAGAGTTCATGAGGGTTCCTTATTTTACACTACCAGGAACTGATACAAAAAGTTGTAAGGATAAAAATCATAAGTATCAAGAATATAACTGGGGGATGAATCATTCCAATTGGTATCAATAGAAACTAAAATAAATCATACCGTCTCTTGGAATCCATGCTCAATACATCCACCTATCGACCCTAGAGTTGATGATGACCCATCCTGATGTAAAAATATGTGGTCTACTTCTGCTCCATCTAATAGGAGAAGACGTCATAAATTAAAACGGGAGGATACTCTTTCCAAATAGTCACATGGATCAGGTGAAACCAATCCAAATATGACCTCAAGAACTCATTCACCTATTAGGATAAAAACACAGGGCTTTTGAGGAAAATAGAATGGTTATTATGAATCCCCTACTCTGAAGAATCCTCCAACCACATCTACTTCTCTATCAAGTACACTGGTTCATGTGGTATTCCATCGTAGATATCAGGTCATCCCTAGGGAAAGTCCATGTAGAAAACAAATCATGATGTGGAGGTAAAACTAGAACATCATCAAGATATAAACCCTTATATTTCTACGTCAATAAAAGAAAACTAGAATATCAATGTATCATCTACTCAAAGGGTAAAACTAGGAAACTGATAAGGAAATAGCTAACCTCCTATGAATGAGTTCATCCTTCCATGGTAGGGAATTTATCCTTATCGAAGGTGGAAAACTCCATCCCAAAAAACTTGATGCACTACTATAATTACTAGTAGTAATAATTTGAGAATGGATTGTAAATGACCATCCCAAATGAAGTCAAACATCGTTTGGTCCCACTACTAGTTTGGAAATATTTAACATGAGTCCCTCTCCTCCAAGAGATAGGTAAAACTATTAGAAGTGTGTGATAAATGACCCTCTATATAGGAGCCTTATTTATAATGGTGAAGTAAAAAGTCCCCCAATTGTATCTATAGGACTCAAATAGGTGTTGATTATATAGAATGTGCCTTTGATCATGAACCAAAATTGAATCTATATAATAGAAGATGTGGGTTACAACACAAATAAATCTGGAATCTTGGTGTCACATGCCTCCACCAAATGAATACATCTTTCCACATTCCTAACTATTCCCCTTAACCAGGGATCAATCTGACACATTAGTATCAGAAAAAACTCAGAAACACATTTCATATCAGAAAAAACACAAACATACATGTCAATGAACTCATCTATCACCCCTTGACATTGTATTCGTTGTGAGACACTAACTCACCCTCATAGTTTTGAATAACCAAACAAGAACACATCTAAGTGGGGAGGTGTCCCTATTGGTTTAATCTTTTAATCCGTTTATAATATTACCCACATAAGAATACATTATCCCCATGCATCAAATATGATGATTCTCACATCCAAGGACACCATTATGAGGGGTCCTATCCTCATGGGACATTTACACCATAATCCACCTGCAGTAATGTACCTCATGAGAAGTGGTATTCTAGCTCACCATGAATCCTTAGTGATATCTATATCTAATAATTGAGCTAAACATTCACAATGTTGTGTCATATTTTGGTACCTCGGGATCCAAAAATGCCTCAATAGAGATGCCTGGTCACCAATGCAATCATTTGACTGGTCAAGGACCACATAACCTGGAAAACTGAAACAACTGCCTTAAATCAAGACGCTACTGCCCGAGGGTTAGTATCATCACAAAAACATAAGATAATAAATCTTTGTAACTAACATAATTTTCTAAACCAGTGTATGCTTCCATCTTATCCAACAGTAGCTATCAACTTCTCAACACATATATGATTATCTATCTAATCCATGTGCTGCTCAATATGTGGAATTAATGAACAATTCCCTTCTAGAGAAAAAAATCATATGGTATTTCCATGAACTGAGGCCTCATCACTCAACTAATCATTTCCATGGACCGATATCAAAATCATTGTTGTATATATTTAAAGAGAAATATCAATAGTTTTCAAGATATACCATAGTCAATGAGCATATGAATATGATGAGATGACTCAAGAAGGGTAGTCAAAAGACTCAATCAAATATGTTTCATGTACCAAGTTCAATATACCCAATTCATCATTATCTATAGTTGAGAATAGGGTATTATGAGTCTTGGTGTATGAATTATTCATCCAAAACACCAACACGGGGTTCCCTTTCCTGAAATCCACACACAAAACACTCTAAAATCATTACTGTATGTTCCCAAGAAAACCTCAGATGTTAATAATAGTCTAAACACCATTCTAAGTTGAACCACCAATGATCACACTCTGTGTTGACCCATACCACTGGGGATCAACTGGATGGTGGAAGACAAAGATACCAAAACCTAAATCCTTCCCCATTGTCCAAGGGTAGGCAACAAGTTGAGATAAAGAATAACTAAAATGGGAGGTCTTTGATTAAAGTACCTGTATTCAGACACAAAAACATTTTCATGATAAAGTGTGGATGAATAATTTTAAAATATTTCAATATCTAAAGTAAAACCATTTATTTTATAAAATTTGAGGAAATATAAATGTGTGAAGTAGTGTAATCCTAATTAATAATTAAAAAATACACACCCACCCATACAACTTGTCCAAAACAAGAAACAACTACAATAGAGTAATTTTATGAGATCCTGAATCCTAATATATATATAAATAACCACCGTATATGGACTATGAACCTAAGTATCTCTATAATAATATGAAATCACCAACAATAATTCCGTCTTCTTCATAAGACCTACCACATGAAGTAAAATCCCATAAAGGTGGAGTATATACATACCCAGTATGACATCATCAAAACTGAAGAGGGTGAAATAGATGGAATGATATGAGACGTCATATTCTTCTGAATAAAGGTGGGAATGAAACTAAATACAATGATAAATTATTATATAATAAATTCGGATTAGAGGGAAAGGGGATCTCTGTCTCATAGACCAACCCATAAGGATGAGTCTTCCTAAACCTCTAAAGGCCCATCATTGATTCCCAAATTCATTCATGGTATTTCGATAAATTCATAAATAGGGACATGACATCACCAACATTTCATAGATTGGGGTATTGTGACATCCAAAAGATAGAGGACCCATGACCTGGTATAATAGGGGAATTCCACTCAATAGATAGAGAACCTATGCCTATGTAGGGAAGTATCATCTCTATATCTGTGTATAGAATATATGTGACTTCTTCCTAGTGTGATATGGTTGTATAATCCCTATAGATATAAAAATCACTCCCTCAATAGAAGAGTTCCATATCTGTCTGAATAATGAGTATGGATGAACCATTCCCTAGTGTGACAGAGGAGTACTTTCATCAATGATAGTAAACTTGCACCCTAGTGTGACAAGGGAGTAACACCTCTATCTATACAATGAGTATGAAAGGACTTCTCCCTAGTGTGACATGAGATTTTCATATCCAGATATTAAGGTCCCACTCCCCTGTGTGATAGAAAATTACTTTATCTATTTGAAAAATGAATATAGAGGGCGTGTTACCTGGTGAGACAAGTGAGTATCATCTCTATTGATTGAGAATATACACCCTCATGTGATAGGGGACTTTTTCATTAATAACAATTTTTTTATCACACCTGATTAGTACCACTGTAAAGAAGTAATTGAATAAGGTTCACTCATGAAATATTTCAGTTCATATCTCAAAAATCCAATATAAAGGCCACAATCACATTTTACGTTAAAAGCACTCCGGATATTATTAATGGGGGCCAAAAATTAAGTCTTGAAAAAAAACCTGATTAGCGCATAGGGATCATTGTTAGTTCAGTATGATAAAATGTCAATAAAACAAATATTTCATTGAAAATGACCTTTAATTGAAAAATTGATCACACCAATGTAATGTTCAAGGAAAAAAATCCAGATAGACTATTTACTTTCCCAAATCAGGCTCCTGAAAAAAAAATATTTTTTTTGTAATATATATGTATGATGCTTCACCAGCCCAAGCAACATGTACAATTTAGGTATCCCTCACTAGTCTCAAAATTACCATCTTAGTACTAGATTCATGTTTCCATATATAGTTTGTCAATTTGACATCTTAGAAATAAGTTATGATGAAAAGTGGTAATAATAAAAATAATATCAATAATAATAACATTATTATTATTATTATTATTATTATTAAACATATATAAATTGTATATAATTGAATGGGTTTATAGGGGATCCTTCCTCCACCCCCATCACATATAAAACACGACCAACCCCTCCCATTATCTTTCTATTATTTTTCATTATTCATTTAAATTTTTATTAACATTGAAAATAATAATAAAATTTATACTGGTCATAGAGTCTCTTTACCCTACTCCATTATGCATATATTCGGGTGGAAAACCCCTTCATGAATCCCTTATTTTCAAGACTCATTTAATATTTTAATTTATATTATAATTTGAATATAATTATCATTAATGATAATTGAATGACATAAATCCTTTTCTTAATGTTTTTATTATTGAAAATAATAATAACACACACAATCCTACATGAAATTACCTAAATAGGATTCCACCCATTCTTTAATAGAAAACCATATATAATTTCTATATGTAGAAACCACATACCCTAGTTCATGGGAACTCCGTTGTTCACACCAACACTAGACCCCATTATTGTATGTTACCAGATTTCATCGACCCATTTCTAAGAAACATTAATCACTAGTCCATTAGAGAGATCTTTTCAATCCAGATCAAAAATTCACCATTACATGATCCATCAAGGGGTACCAATTTCATTTACTCTCCTCCATCTTGCCTCTAAAATCAAAATCCCAAATCATGAACATGATATATTATTCCAAATAATGAACACACATTGGTTAGTATTATCAGATATTTTCAAATCACCAAACAACTGATAACAGATGTTAAATTATATGAATGAAAGGTGAAAGGAACAATACATAAAGGTGATAATCATCATTGTCTGGTGTGATCTTGGGTAATTATCTATAGGTGAATAATCATGGGTGATAAAATAATATAACTAAATAAATAATTTATATAAACAAATCAAATTTCTGAACAGGCTGAAATGAAGGGAAGAATCATAGATCTAAATAAGCTATAGAAATCCATGCTCAATCATTAATTAAAAAGTGAAAAAACAAGAAATAATGAGCCCTTCCTCAATTGTGGATCGACCATTGGTAAAAATTAATTGAATAATGATATGTAAGACCCACTATGTTCGCTACCAATTAATTCAACTTGATTTGATAATTATTGTTCATCCGATATTGATCCACTAATGAGGAACCCTCTCACCTCCTCTTAGATCTAGTAATAGTTATGTGGATAAACCTTATAAAATCTTCACATAAATTTATTTATATTGGATTTCTATTATCCCTTTTATTGAATCAAAAAAATAAATTTTTCAATAATATTAATTAAACTCATCCACCAATTACTACCCTAATCGGGTGTCCCAAGCAAACAAACATTAGGTCACGCCTTGTCTTAAATACAAATTACAAATCAACCATTGCCTTAGTTTTCTGATCTAGGTATCTAATAAGGTATTGTTATGATTTTTCATGAAAACCATGTCTGCATGATATTAATATATTTATAATATTTATAATATCAATTCTATTATGAACAGGCCTCTGAATCTCTGGTCTTCTTAGTGACTTTATCTGAAAATATTCTTAAAATTTTTCTAAAGTCATAAATGACAAAAAAAGACTCATTATAGGTAGCTTACCTTATATATTTCTAGAGGATAGTTTTTTACATAATTTTCCTTGGTGATTAGGGATAGTGTGTCATGTTTATGGGGTTTGTGGACATCTCTAGAACATGTGGACTATGTTTTTTCGAGATCGGTATTGCGTAGGTGGACTAGTTTAGCATCAAGCTTAGTAGACGTTTCTAGTGAGACCATTTTAGTAGTAAGGGAAACAAGATTATGATATTCTATTAAAATATAGAAAAGGTAGATTCTGACCTCATTAAGATCCTCATGTTTAGGGACCTCTACCTGGGCATGGTCATGGAGGTGGACATATGTACACATGTAGAGGAGCTTCGTATGGTCAGTTGTATATAGTGGGGTTTACACAGTTATAGGGGACATTGATCATTTGAAATATGCATTGATTATATTAATCCCTTGGTTGTGTTTTTTTGGATTCAAGAGGGTCACACCCATTTAAAAAACAAAAAATAATCTATGCCCTGTGACTAGTCATATATAAGATTCCCCTTCCATTATAATTGACTACATTTGTCAGAGAGAAGACCGGTTTGATTCTTTTGTCCTGAGGTTATTTACTACTAATGGGGACACATAAGTCCCATGTGTATATTTTCCTAATAATGATTAGAATATATTTCATAGATTGACTATATAATGTTTATGTATTCATCAAATTTTTTTAGAGGTAGTTTTTGTTTTCTGATGTGGTGGGCTAAGAAGTGGATTTCGTTGGAAATTGGGATTATTGGTTGGGTCATTGGAAATTAAAGCCGTTATTCCCTCAGTCTGTGGATATATCCATGGAGGATTAAGTAGGTGGACATTAAAAGGGATTTATAGGATTAATTGAATTTTTTATTAGAGGATATTATGATACTACTCCCTTAACGTGTCGTCATATTTGAGATAGATTTTTAATTAGACTAACCTCTGATTTTGATGGATTTATATCATATGGAATTCATAGAGATGTTAGAGTTGTTGTTGTTTGTTGATTATTTATGGTAATGGGATTTCATCTGACTCAGTGTTTCATTGTGGGATTCTCTAACGTTGTTCACAAATATGATAGATGATCACTGGTGGTGGTGTATCAACCACCAGAGGATGAATTAGGTGATGATAAATAATGGATACCCTCTTTAGAGGATAAAAAATATATTTTGAAATTTTATAGGATCATTATGGTTCTATAACATTTATTTATGACCTATATATCACAAGTTAAGGGTGAAGTATAAGGATATCTTGAGGTCTAACTTCATGTTATTCTTTGAGAACTTTGAGTTTGTAGTCATGTATTTCGGTGTTGAGAATTCACTAGTCGTGTTCATGGGGTCATGAAATTTATGTACCCTGTGTCCATAGAAAGGTTTATTTTTTTATTCATCATGGATATCATAAACAATCTATGATAGAGGAGGATCATTCAGAATATATTAGAGTTATTTTGTAGGTCCTTAGATACCACTAGCTCTATGGACAGTTTTCCATGTGTAGGATTTGGATAAGATAAGTGCATTTTCATGGTCATGTGGTGTCCCAACAGTGTGTGGTGATAACATCATCGATGGTTGAGGGGAAAATTATTGCATAGAACCCAAGAACATGTTTTAGGTTCACAGTTTGTTTATTATTGGATGTTTGTATATGTGTTTTGTGCCTAATTTATCTTGTATTGTGGACATGGTGACAAATTTTATGAGGAAATAGTACAAATTTATCTTGAACTATTAAGGATATAATGTATTTTTCTACCGAAAGGAGATGTTTCTCACTGATTCAGTACCTCAGTCACCAAAGGAAGGGGTGCTGTTTGAGGTGTTCTCTAATGGTTCCAATTTGGTTATGGGATTCATCTTAATGTAGAAAAAAATAAGTGATCTATTATAGTTCTATGATGTTAAATAACCATGAGAATAACACTTCCACCAATGATATAGGGTTAGTGAAAGCTTTTTTTGTGATGAATGTTTTTCTATTTTACCTCATTTGTGAGACCTTTTTGGTTTTCACATAGCAAAATGGATTGAGGTATATCTTGTTTCTGAATAATATGAACCTAAAAAATATATTTATATATATTTTATTCATTATTATGACATTTATATCTCTTACAATTTGGAAAGGGGAATTTTAAAGCTAATAAATTGGTTTTTATGTCTCTAGGAGATGTGGTTCAAGAGACTTTGGGTGTTTGTAATGTTATGAAAAAGTTTATAGGGATGTATTTTGAAATTAGGGTGAGAAGTAATATTTTTATCTCTATCAAATGACTGTGGAGTCATTCATTATGCGATAGTTGGAGGAATATCACTAAGGAGACTCAATGGAAGAGGTAATGTGTGATAGTGTTATCAACAGTGATTCGCATGAGGGTTGGTCGGAGGATGGTCAAAACTGACTTTTTTCATGTATGTTTCTCATTCAACATGAAATGAATGAGGGATTTATATATTATTTTCATAGATATCCATTATTATTATATCCATGTGTCTAAAATATATATCAATGAATATGGAGATAAATTTTGTGGTTTGGGAGAAATGGTCAGTGGAAGTGTTTATGTTGTGGTGTCTTGTATTTTCAGGTAGTGAAAGTGGATCCCCATGATCATAGAGGATTTTTTCAGTCCTTATATATTCCCAAATAAAAATGGGACGCCATCATGATGAAATTAATCATAGGGTTACTACTAGATCAGGGAGGTTGTGACAACATTTGGGTGATTATGGAATGATTGGTGTTGTCAGAGTATTTATAGGTGATTAATTAGTTTAGTGAAATGGATGTTTTAGTGTTTTGGTATGTAGTGAATGTGGTTATTTATACATAGGTACTGAGGACCATCATCTATGATTAGGATCCTTATTTTAACATGCGATTCTGGAGGAAAATAGTATCGTGCTTATGGTTCCTAATTTAATCTTAGCACTGCTCTCCACCATCGGGGAGACGAGCCGATAGAGGGGACCATCCATATGATAGAGTATATTATTTGTAGATGTGTATTGTTATTTTTGGTATATTGGGTAAGGAACCAACATTTGTTTTTGTTTCTATAAAATAATTATAATTACTCATCCAATGGTTTTACCTCGTTTGTACCATTGTATAAGAATCCACATCATTCTCCATTATTTTAGAGAATTATTGGGGGGTTGGTAGTTCTTGGTTCTGACGTGGTGTAGAGAATGATAGAAATTTTTTATCTTTTACATGATAGGATAAATGTATTTTTTGATTTATATAAGTATTATGATGATCGCAGAATGTGACCCTTGGAGGATTCGGGTTTGTGGTTTGTGTTTTATTTGTGTGGTGTTTTGCATTTAGTGAAATAAGAAAAAAGCATTGGGTAATGAGGTTTGGTGGTAATATTTTTAGTTTGTTTTTATCTCTTCTATGAACCCATAGGTTGGGCTTGTGTGTAGATTTGTATATGTACCATTTATCTTCAATAATATTTAATAGATTCACCCTATCCATATGGTGTACCTTATGATGATAGTAATATATTTATTTGAAGGATGTCTTTACCACCATCAAGGAGGTGAGGATAAAAAGATGGATACCCTATATTTTAATATCTCTCATCTATATGATATGGACATGTATGGTTTGATAAGGCTATATGTCAAAAGTGAATTATCATGATAAGAAGTGAGGTTTTTATATAAGGCTCTGTAGGCAGGGAGTGATGTGAGGGATGTATTGTTGGGTAGTGAGATGTGATGATATGTCTTATGGTGGAGGTTATGAATGATGGAATGTGGGAACAATTTTGTCTTCATTCATGTTCACAATACCCTAATTTTCTGGTTAACATTGTTATGTGATCGACTATGATTCGTCGGGTGAGATGTGCTCTTATAGCCCATGTGTCTTTAGGTGAGGTGTGATGTGATGAACATGCTATGGGGAAGTGATATGTGATGTCACAAAGAAGATATGGGAGTGATATGTCTTACGATTTTGGGGTGGGAGAGTGGTATCCTAGTTAGATATTGGTATGGGGTACCCTTTATCGATATGATTCTTATTATGTTATTATTCTTGGAGGCATTATTTATTGAGAATTTTATAGTGAGGATGTGCTTTGTTAGTTGATGAGTTTAGGTTTTATTTGGTTGTTCTATTTTATCACTGGTGCATTAGTATGTGACTTTAAAATGAGACCAAGAGACTTGATTTTTCCAATTGATTATTATTTAATACTTACCAACCATATATAAACTATATTTCCAGCTTCCAAGGGGATTCCATGGACCAATACTACAATTACTAGCTCAGACCCATGGAATATTTTTGGGTTTCTTATTTAGTTTTAATTTTTTTATTTACCCCAGAGGGATTTATTTATATCAGTTCCATTTATAAATGCATTGTGTGATGGTTTATCTGGATTTCATTTCAATCATGTTGTGGTGTTTATTATGGTTGATTTATCTTTTCTCGTGATTCTGTTTTATTATAGAGGGTAGTTCCACACATTGTTGATATTTTCATACACTCTATGCTAGTTAAAAACCCATGGCCTAAAGGGGGCATGAATCGAGGGTCAGTATCTCTGTTATTTCATTATGATATAATTTTTGGGAGGTTTTCATGAGATTTCCATTAATATGTTTAATTAAATAATATGAAATGAAATTATTATGAAATTAGAATAAAATTTTACTAGAGTTCAAAAAAACAAAACATAGGTTTTATAGGTTCATATTATTATTTTCTATTCATAATTTTACTCTTTCAATATAGATCTGATTTATTAAAATGTTTAAAAAATAGGTTTATACTATAAAATTATAAATTAAAAAAAAATTCTAGATTTTATATAACCATATTTTAACTAATTTTTCTAAAAATATAATAACTCTAAAAGAAAAATATATGTTTTTTTATTCTTAAATTGATATAATAAATCCATAAATGATGTTAATTTAAAAAATAAATTATTAATATTTTTAAATTTGTCATTAAAAAAATAGAAACATATCTTATAGAAATATTAATATTTTAAACATTATGTATCTTTAATATTATTTAATTTAAAATTTTAAATAATTAAATGCTAAAAATTAATTTTATAATTGTAAAAAATAGCTATGATAATAATCTATTAACCGTAATAAATTTAATTTATTATTATAAAAGGTTACACTATTTTTAATTTTTTATTCTAAGTTAAATAATTTACAAATATTAATCAATAAAAAATAGTCATATATAGTTATTTTAATTTAATATTACAGTATTATTTAGTGATTATTTTATTATATATTTACATTTTTTAATATGAAAAATTTTGATTTAGTTGGGTTGTCGTGTTAGTTTGATTACTCATGTGGCACAAACTACTAAAGATGCTATTAATTTATGAGATTTAAAATCATAGTTCGTTACATTTAAATTAATATCTATCTTTTAATTTTAATTATCAATTATTAATGAAGATATTAAAATAAATTAGAAACATAATTTTCAATCAAGGTTTATCTTCTAATAAAACATATTCCACACTACCTATGGCCAGATAAATCTTCAAAACCTTTTCAACATTAATTACTCTTACACCCACGTATGTATAAACCATAATCATATATTCTAGGATAAATATAATTTTTATGATATAAAACCATAAAGAAATCATATAAGCTTCCAAATATTAGAAATATCATTAAATCTAAAATGGTTTCAACCACTGTTTCATATAATCCAATTCCCTTAAATATGTACCATAATACAAAAAAATCAATAAATTTACCCCAAATATCATGATTTATTTTTAATCAAATAAACTATAAATCCCTATGACACAAATATTCTCTAACTTAATTTCACAAATTCAATAAAACCTTTATCTCATCCATCAACAATTATCTCATAATCAATCACATAATAACCCTAATATTATCTATCATTAATCATGTGTTTTTCAATATTTTCTTTTAAAAGTGTTAACTTTTCATGAAATCACTTTTCAATATTGTCGACATCATGTAATATATATTTAAAATAATATAAAACACAACTTATGGAGAAAAATATGTAATTTTTTATTATAATCGTCATAAATTTATAATACCAAAAAAATATCATTGATGAATAACACTATATAAGATTCCTTGAAATCATATATGTAATCACTTTAACTTTCCAGCTTATTTAATGAACGAGGATTTTTTGACTTATTCAATAATACATCCTTACTATAATGAGATATATGGATCATGTGGGGAAGATTATCAACATATATATAAATATTTTCCATAACATTAACATGAAAAAAATATTTCCTAACATTTATACATTAACTGAACTCTTTATTTCTTACATGTATGTTTAGTAACAAATTAGATTCTTTACCAAAAAAATATCCTCCAATTCAGTTATGAAAAACCCATGGGTAACCCTTCCAAACTTTTTGACATGAAGTTAGTTAAATCATCATTCCTTTATCATCATAATCACATAATATACCAGGATAATACATCCTTCTCTACATTGGTTTTTAGAAACTCATGTACACTCAGGTTGTTAATCATAATTTAGGATAGGTGGTTTAGCATAATCATAATAATTACTACTCAATTTCTATCTGTATTAGGCTTTTTTTGTGAAAATCATCATGTTTTAAATGTAATACCTTTTTATCATTGAATTTTTGGTATTTATCCACTATTAATACAAAATTGATATAATAATTACTAATTACCAATTAATACCATATAATTATTATTATAATAAATGAAAAATTGTAGTTGAAAATTTCATACTCTTCAAAATTATTACTTTAGATTTCCAATAACAAAAAATCACTCTCTATTTATTCTAGGCTTCAATAGGTTGGTTTTTATCATATTAATTAACCTAATTCATTAAAATAGTAAATCATTAATAATGGATTGTAATTATAACATGATTACCCAAAGAATACCCACCAATGTGTCAAGAGATGTCTGTAGTCAGAGGCCCGCTGCTCATGCACCAGTGTATAGATTGTGTTGAAAATACACAATCCATTTTCATAGCGATTACCCCTAGTCGCATGTCATACACATCCACATCAACTAACCACTATAAAAACATGGATATAGTTCCTAGGAAATCCATAAATTATATAATTTACAATAATATTGAAATTTTATATTATACTTTGATTTATTCCTTATAATTATCACTAATATTTTCACTAATTTTATCTTATCATAATCCATAAAATATTGTATATTACTTGTAATAAAGTGAAGTGTTATCTTTAACGTTGAAATTATGATAATACTTATCATTTCACTGCTAAAGGGAATTTACATTCTTAACCAATGATGTCAATATCTCTATTGTTATTTTAACATTTATATGATACCAAATATCATATCACAAATTTAGTATCATTTCATAATTATATGACTTGGGTAAAACATTTCATTACAATACATTCCCAAAATACATTATTTTAATATTTTTAGTCTATTAGAATAAAACGTTATGTGAAATATATAAATCATTTTTGATCTAATTAAAAATTCTAAAACAATATTATGTATTGAGAACCAAGATAAACATATATAAATAATACATTGATACGATAATATAATTAATATATCTCACTAATAGTCACACAACCTAGGAACAATAAATTTAAGGTTAATGGAGAGTATCTACAAAAAAACTTATTTTACAATACTTTTATACATCCCCTCATAATTTTGAACCTATATACCCTCTTCTAGAAATATCATGTGTTATAATCAACATTATATACTTGGAAATGGAAATATACATATTGGGTCAGATAAAATTTTCAATAAAGTGAAACTTATAAACATTCCATAACATTTAGATCATAAAATTGATAGAAAACATGAAAAAGGAAAAAAAATATTAGATTAATAAATCATTTGATCGTATGTAACAATCATATAAAATGATTGACAATTAAAGATCTTGGGATATAAACTAAAGACCAAATAAGTGTCAGAAAAACATGGCTATGATACAAATAGTGGAAATAAAAAAATATGAAATCATATATATGAATTAGGATCATCTTTAGGGCATGTAATATCATTAAAATTTTGCATATGAATAAATAAGGCATATTTTGAGTGAATTGGAAATAAATTAGCATAAGAAAAAATTGTGAACAAATCTATGTATGTTTAAAGATTAATTTCAGGAACAAATACTTGTATGTCCTCCTATTAGTTTTTGAATAAATCATATTATATAGATCCTTTAGTTTGTGAAAAAATCCAAGTATGTGATCATTTTATTATCAACTGAGATACAAATCTATATCAAAATCATTTGAGGGAAACATATGATCCCAACATCATCATCCATCATCATGAGTAACACATAAAACCAAATCATTCATCATATCATTAATGAAACATGATAATAAAATGAGATTCATATAATTTATAAATGATGTAATATAAAAAATATCATCATTTGATACCAAAATAATAATCTCGCAAAATGGTTATTTATAGAATACACATATAAGGTTATTTATGAATCATTAATCTAATAGAGTATAATCATTTATATGTGGATTAAAAAACACACAAACTAGATTTTCCATCAAAAATATTTCTTAATATCATTTTAAAAAGATATTATTTTCATGACACTTTCTAAAAAACATTTTTTGATGTTTCAGTGAAAACTTATTAAAACATTACTCCAAAATATATTAAAATCGAGTAGGATACATTTGAAATAAAATATATTTCAAAATTGTATTTCAAAGTGAAAATATAAAATACTTGAGATTAGAAAAACCTTTTTAATATTTTAAACCATCTTCGATAAATTCCTAGATATTAAAAATAATGAATATTTTTAAAAAAAATATGAATCATATGGAGAAAAATTATTAATTAAGATAAAACTTGTTTTACTTTCTACAAGGGAGATTAGAAAATTTTCATGAAGTCAAAATACTAAAATGAAGGAAAAATAAATGAAAATAAAATGGAACCACTTTAAAATAAGATGTTGATAAAACCTAACTTCATACATGTTTACAATAAGATGTTGATAAAACCTAACTTCATACATGTTTACAATTGATTAATATTGAAATATAATAAGTAAATCGGAGTGATTATGACTCAAGTAAAAAACTTTGAGTCAAAAAAAATATTACAGTTTGTTCTTCTTAGCCAAATGTTATATAAAATCTTATAAAACAAAAATAAATATTTTAAGATAAAATCAATTAAATATATACAAAAATTAAAATATTTTTAATTTTAATTTATAATCATTATCAAAGTGTATATTTGATATTTTTACATATTTTCCCATATTGGGTGTTTATAGTTTTGACCATTTGTACTATTATTATTAGAGAGCTGTGGGTATTCATTATTATTCTAAATTTAATAATTAAAAGATCAATTATTTAATTGTAAATTATTAATTATAATTATTTATTATGTTTTAATTTCTTTTTTTAGTTTCTCGATCTTTATACTCCATGTTGAAATTGATATAATGTAGACTTCTATGATTTTCCGATCAAATGAAAGGTGTTTTCATATTTATTGAGTTATACATTAATGTATCCATTCGAGAACCAAAATAATAAATTATTTAAATTTTATCATATTATATAATTTTAATTCTTTTCATGGTTATTCATGAAATAATTTCATAAAAGTTATCCTATGGGTGGTTAAACTTACCCAAAAATGAATATAGAAAATTTATGGATGATTTTGAGTTTATTTAGTTGACAAATCATTAATGAAATTAAAAGAATGATATAATTTAGTGTTTAATTTTTATATCATACTTTGAATTAAATTTAAATATTATTATATGGATATGAAAAAATTACATTATTTGAATAAAACATTTTCCTCTTAGTATTGTTATTTTAAATGATTGAATTAATGATGATCATTTACTGATAATATCATTAATAGGTTCTTAAATATTTTATAGTATAAATATTATGATATCATAAAAATAATATTCATCTATTAAAATAATTCTCATTACCATCCATGTAAGGAATATATGTAAATAAACAACAAAAATCAATCGTTCTATAGAGGCAGTAGTCCACATGGAATCGTGGTTAAGATTTTATTTTCTAAAAAATGGGTAAAATGTAATATATATTTTATCATTTCAGAATATAATATATTATATAAAAATAATAATTATTTGTTAAATTCAATATTAGAACCATTATTGTATGATGGTTATGAAAAATGAAACAAGACACTTTTTGGAGGCGGTAGTTTCCACACAGACAAACGTGGATGTCATTTTTTATTTTCTTAAGGGAAAAAAGATTGGGTAGTTGATGCTAGTACCATAATTATAATAACACATCAATATGATAGTGATTCTGATGTTATCATTTTATGATAGTTTATTTTAGTTTTATGAATTATAAGTGCACATATATAAAATGGAAAGGGAAGGAGACATAAAGAAAATTTTCCTCACTTATTGGAATACCTCATTTGAAAAGTGGATTAAAAACATGAAATATAATATTTTGAGAAGAAAAGAACCACATTAATGATGATATGAGTTTTTATGAGTGGTTTGGGAATATTTTGAGCCAAATTTATTGTGTTTTGGTGTGAGTTGAAGTGATGAGAGAGTAGGTATTTTTATGTGAGAAAGGGATCACTTTTTTATAAATACCCATAAAATTTGAATAATGGGAATTAACACATAAGTAATATTGCACAAAAATTTAATAAATAATGAGTTGGGGTATGATATAAGGTCAATAAATAATCATCAATATTTTGACACTTTTTTTAAGCTTTTATCGATCTCTTTATCCCTTGAAATATTACTTTTCCAATTTTATCTTTTATGATGTATGTATTTTTGACCTCATGTGACATAATAATTAAGAATAAAAATAGTGAATATTAATATTTAATATAGAAAATATAATTTTATATTTTAAATCCATTTCTTCGGCTTTAATTTCAACAACTTTTGAATATTAATTTTAATATAATATGTTTATAATTTATTAAAAACATTTTCCAGAAATATTTTATTTGAGTTATAAAATGTAAATCATAGGTTTTTAAAAAACATTAAATATATTAAAATGTATAATTTAAATTATATAATATATATTTTTTCAATAAAATAGTTTTATAAATTTCTAATTCATATTTATATACTAATAACAAACTTAAATTCAAAGTATTTGTAGAAAAATTATATTTCTCTATTCACTAAAAAATAATTCATTTTATATTAATCCAAAAATTACACTAATATCATTTTGATATTTTAAAATAGAAAATTATTTTAATTATTATTAGTTTATTTTATTAATATTATATATTTATATATATATATTAACAATAAAAAATTAGGAAAACTTATTTTATTGAAATAATGATGTTTTTGAGACATTATCTATTTTTATTATTATTTTATATCAGTAACTAATTTAACTAATTTTAACATATTAATCAGTATATAATACTATTTTCAATGTTTTTATTTTAATATATTAGAATAAAATATATAATACATAATTAAAAAATCGTTTAAAAAAAATAAATTATTATTATTACATTAAATATGCTATAACAAATATTATAAAATTATCAATATGTATTTGAAATGTTTTCTAGTCAATCAATATTAAAATATTAATTTTAATTTTATATACACGCCATATCATATTTTTAAAATAATAATTTTAATATTGATATGTAACACAATAGTAAATTTATATTTATAATATTTTTTTCTCATTTTGAGTAATATTATTTTATTTAGTACTTAAACATAATTGAAATAAGTATACATATTGAATATAAATCCAATGACTATATTTGAAATTACTATATGTGAAATGACATTATTTTCAATGACCTTGTTTTATCGGAATTTTTTTTCTTATGTATATAAAATTATTATACTTATTCTATTCAGAATTCCAATTTCAAGAGTTTTTATTTTAGATTTCACAACATGATTTCTTCATTTGTGGGATTATTTCATTTTTCTGGTTTTTTATTCTAATATAGATTCTTAAAGGTAAATATGGTCTAGGTAAGATGATAGTTACTAATATATTATTGTTTTTAGTTTATGTTTCCCTTTTAATTTATTTAGTTTTATGGTATGTAAACATATGTGATGTGTTATACTTTATTTCATGTGATTATTTCATAACATGTTACTACTGAATATCAATATTTTGTTATTTAAATCCATATAATTTATGAAATGTTACATACTATATTTTAGTTCCCTTGAATAAATTGAAAAAATGTTTATATTTATAAACATATAGGTTATGAAAAGAAAATTCTTTACAAAACCCTGGGGTGTGACATTCCCCTTATTAAATATATGATATACTTAATTTTCTTATCGAATACAAACATAAATATCTAAGTGAATCTAAATTATCGATATGTAATAGAATATAAAATATATATATATATATATATATTTCAATGTTATAAAATTATTAAAGGTATCACTTTCCTTTGATGAGGATTATCCCTAATATTGTGTTTTTCTCCAACTATTTGGGCTAATAGTCTAATGGTATTCAGTGTCCATAACTATATTATATAATTGTTTCTATAGGGTGTTTATTATCACCATTTAATATATAAAATTTCATATTTTAATATGTAATGTTTTTTCCTTACCCCAGATAAATTTTCTTCAAAGTGTAGGGAACCAATCCATCACTAAAATTGAATTTAATTTATAAAAAGGAAGTATA
This sequence comes from Viscum album, assembly GCA_963277665.1. Classification (NCBI taxonomy): domain Eukaryota; kingdom Viridiplantae; phylum Streptophyta; class Magnoliopsida; order Santalales; family Viscaceae; genus Viscum; species Viscum album. The sequence goes on from OY728132.1 coordinate 543,735,653, forward strand.
ATAATATTTCCCTAAGTATGTTTATTATAATAATCATCATATCATAAAGATTTTTACACACAGAAGAATACTTTGATATTTATATTATTAGAGTAACGATTAAATGCTATTAAAAAACTTATTAGGTATAGGAGAGTTCAAATAATAAAAATAAAATAAATTAGTTACAAAAACTAATTGGATGTTATGTATACATTAAATATTAAGATCCACATTGGGATTAGTTCATGAATATGTCTTCAATTGAACACATGTTCTTAGAGGTTGGTGATGATCATCATTCGGTTAACCCCATGATTAGTCACTATCTTTGATAATGTGCATGTTTTCCACACACATGACCTTAAAGTATTAATTTTACCTTAGTTAATCTCTACTTAATTCAAAAAAATTAATAATACTATTCAATTGTTTCCAATATTTTTCATTCTTGATGAACCCATATTCTAATGGTAATGAATCTTCTAATCCCATTAAGACAATTCCCTTGGTTTTTCTTTGATCTTATTTAACATATATAAAATTGAACATTATTTTCGTTATCATCATCATAGTTGGATCATAAATGAGGTCTCATCCTTTTATTAACTAATATGTTTGTAGTTTGGTCAATATCACATTGTTAATCATATATTGTGATATATGGATAAGCATAATAACAATACTTCTCAGTTCAAGTCCAAATTACATTGTTTATTTATTGAGGTAATCTTCACATTGTCCCTCTCACCGATGATACCTTGAAGTCTAATTCATTACTAAAAACAAAAGGATTTAAATGAGTAACAAAAAAATATATTTCATGAAATTATCATAATCATATAATAATTCAAACATAAAAGTCCTTGTTCTATTAGACTTTTACATTATTTCATAATCCATTAAGTTAGACCAATAATTATGTTAGTTTAACATTGGTTATTTTGATTTGGTTTATCATATAATTTTAAACATAATTACTCAATATAACTAAAAAATAATTCTTTGAGGTATGTCCTTAAATATCATATAATCAATGAAGCCATATCCTATGGTAGTTTTTATCCATGTGTTCCATCTTAAAGACACTCCTCATTTATCAGAGTGATAATCGAGTAAATACTCTACCAACTCCAAATAGGAAAATTTCTAATAGTTGAATCTACTTCAAAAACATATCAACATTTTATTTTCTAGAAAATTTTGTACTTATATAAAAACCACTTACTCAAAACATTACCAATTTCATGGGATTCTATCTTATATATAGACTCATCTCAAATGTTTTCAATAATTTGATCTAACCTTAATACAAAAGGAAACATAAATATTATCTGAATATAAATAATCCCAACTCCGGTTAAAACTATAGTGAAACAATTTACACATACATAAATAATACATTGATACAATGGTTTATTTAATATGTCTCAAAAAAATTTAGACAACACAAGGACCTAAAGGTTTAGTGTCTTAGAGACTAGCTCAAAAAATATTTTATTTTAAAAAACCTATGAAAATTTCATAATAATTGTATTCTTGTGAGGACTTATATTTTCCTAATTTTATTTTTAGAAATTATTTTGGATAATTCTGAGTTCATGTTCTGAGATGGCGTTCAATTCCAAGGCCTGGTGTGCCCTGAAAAATTCATTACAAAATGTTTTGTTTATTTTTAGCATGCATGAATGACATTTCTTGAAAAGTGAAATAAATTTTAAGAAGTTTCCAAGATCGAAAATATGAGGGCACAATTCAGAACAATGGCTTTACCCTAAGCCTGACCCAACCTTAGTCGTCACAGGTAATCATTATTAAAAGAAACAAGGGGCGTAAATTTAAATAATATTATTGTTTTTTATATCCTAAAAACTATTAAACGGTAAATCTAATTAGAAATATGATACAACCATTGATTTTATAAAGGTGTGTTTTCTTTAGGTGAGGCCAAACATCAGCTGGCACGGGCCATCTGTGAATGATAGATTTTAGATGATAACATCATTAAAATATATTAATAAAGTTCTTTTTTTCTTAATGCAACAATTCATTTTCATTTAATATGTGCTTGTTAGAGAATTCAGGGTTATTACTATAAGCCTGAAAGTCATATGAGGCAAGGAGATAGGGATCAATCAATGAATAGAATTGGATCATGGATCGACTATAAATGATGAACCTTTTATTTGAAGGATCTTCACCAACAACAATGACGTGATGAATGTTCTTTTTCAGCGATAAAACAGAATTGATATATGCAGTTTGTTATTTGATTTATTTTCTTTATTCATGAATTCCACGATGAACATAGACCAATCAAAAAATTGATTGGCCCATAGATCGATCATTATTACAGGATGAGATTTACCTTTTAGGTTTTTTATTAGAGAATGATCTTGTTATTATTTTTTTTGTTCTTAATAAAAACTTCTAACATGAATAGATCGAGGATAATAATAACTAATCCCTGATCCATTCATTAAGAGTTCATATGATTTATCTATCCCCCTAATTCTATCATGTTCATCATGCATTCTTTTCCCCTGAAAATCTTATTCGAGTGATCGACCATGGCGCCCCCGATCCATGTCGCAACGATTCGAGATCAAATAATTTGACCCCACAACATCATACCAGATGTGTGATAGAAGTTCGGTGTATTTCATGAGAGGAAAAAAAATATGGTAGAAAAATCCCGCAGTATAAGGAATAACACAAGTGAAGCGGCCAATAGTGAGGGTAGGACACAACTGGAGGGGTCGGTCCAGGGAGAGTGCGAGGTGGCGACGCGTCGCCTGCATGGAAGCTGGTTGGCATCAGTAAGTTGTGGTTCAAGAAGGACACTGTGGGAGCTTGTAATGACAGAGGGTACTGCAGCGAGCTTAGATGCAACTAGAAGCTGCAATGGAGGAACCCAAGGTGGTGAAGCTATGGGTCAAGCGGAGGAGGTGGGAAGACCATGTGAAACACGGCACGACACCGCCTTGACCAGGTGGTATAAGGGGAGACACATGGTCAGGGTGGACTGTGTGGACTAAGGGCCATAGATAGGGTGGGTTGCATCTGATAGAGTAATAATCCAATATGTATCAGGCTAGACTAGTTTGTTCAAGACAATCCGTCAGCATAGTGGGGCGGTCCAGTTTAGACTAGACAAGACCGGGTAGTGTTGGGTTAGTTGGACTGGGTAGGGTTGACCGATGGGTCGGGCCAGACCTTTTTATAAAAACATCTATATATTTTAAATCATGTGTCTATTTGAAGATCCATTTATTGAATTGGGAAACTTACGACAAGATGGACTTTTTGAGATACTCAATGGGAGTTTTTGTGAAAGATAGAATATGACCTAATGGCTTTAGTAGTAGGGTATCCCAGTACAAGCACACTACTAGTGGAATCCTGTGACATGATGTGAATTGGTGACTATGTGACTTGGGGGCTGTATGACATATTGACACCCTTGGTTTTACAGAATCTCTATGTATGAACAACACTCTATGTGTCACTAAAACACTATGTGTTACCAAAACTACATGTGTGACCAAAACTCCATGTGTTACTAACACTCCATGTGATACTACCACTCTATGTGTTACTAACACTCCATGTGTTACCAACACTACTTGTGTTATTGAAACTCCATGTCATAGAGAGAAGAGATGTCTTAGGTAAACTATGTAACATTTGGAGACCCTGGTTTTCTCCTAGTTACTTTTGGTAGAACAGTTCTATATGCTTCTATTACATAGCAGGAGGAGTGAGATCTCGCAGGATGTGCATGCTATGAGTGGAACCTCATAGCTGGTAGTGGATGAGATTTTGCAGCATGGAATCTTTTATGAGTATACATGGATGTTCTTGTTATATGTGAAATATACATATACCTATGTTGACTTAACTAAATCTTCATAGTGGGGTTTTCCCTTTATAGTATTTCATCATGGTATCTTCTTCATGGAATTTTCTATATGGTATTTATTTGTTTTTTGGGGTTTCTTACTGAGTTTTGTTTTACTCAACCCTACATGTGATTTTCCCACACGTCTTATGTCTTGTGAAGACCTTCGACCTAGTTATGGAGTTCTAGGTAGACTAGGACATGATAGTGCATGGTGAGTTCAGACAGACCGAGGTTTACTCCAATGACTACATACAGTAGTGCCAGTACCTTTGTTTATAGGTTGGACTATCTGGTGTGGAAACTCTTTTTGGTGGGATTTTATTCTTTCCCTATTGTACTGTAGTTCACATTACTCACCTTTCATACTCTATTGGTTGTGATATAGTGGTATGCATGCCTTTGTTTACTTATTGTTTTTACTTTTTAGTATTTTTGGATTGGAGATGTGTGTGTGTGTGTTTGTAACGGTATTTATGAAAATTCTTCCCTTTTGGGGAGTAAGACTACACGGTTCTATTCACCAACCCATGGCCTATTAAAGGTTGTATTGGGGTATTCCTGACATGGTCCCCTTTGGGACAGGTCATGAGAGAGTGGTGTCAGAGTAGTCGGTTCTACTTTTGGACTAAGAGTCTGTGAAATTGGTTTTAGGAAACTGTGTTCAGTGTTTTGATTTAGGATTTCAGGTCAGGGACTCCAGTGTTGGTGTGATGTCCAATGTATCCATAAACCATAACTCTGGACACATTCTTTTCGACTCATTACATGAAAAAGATGGTTTCATTAAATTATAATGGCACATGTATCATATAGGAATGGGTTATATTTTCCATTTACATATTGAGATAGCTCACCCAATATAACCTTTTAACCATGATACATCTTGGTTTCCTATAGGATGTATTCACAACACAAGACAGTGAGTTTTCCAAAATAGGATCAGGAGAACAACCAAATATTTGACGAGACCGCCCTAAGGGGAGATTATTGTGGAGTAGTTTTTCTTAAGGATGGTCAGTAGGTAGCACTTTATCTTATTAATATGTTTGTAGACCCACCTGTAGTTGTTTAGGTGGATACGGATTTCCAGACTGAGTCTTGGAAAGCTCTTTCAGCGCTCAAAGATGATACGAAGAGTCCAAAAGCAAATCATATGTGTCTGAGCTAGTGATCACCTAGGATGTAGGGTCAGTTTGACCTACAAATAGCAGGTGCGTGATGTAAGATGTAGAACATGTGGTTTCCTCTGAAGTTTTAGGGGCATGATAGTTCCCCAATGAAGAGGTGTTTCTATTCTTCTCAAGGTAAGGGACATTCTACGTGATATTTTCCCAATGTTTAGGCTGAATTTAGATAGGTGGTTGATGAACCACCAAGGAAGACGAATCTATAGGAGTAAACTGATCTTTCAGGAAACAGACATGGCAGATGAGCTGGGGAAGTAGTAAGAGGTGGACATTGTTTTGATGTGTTACCAAAAAACCCACTCTGTCATCCATATTAGACTCAGGGAGAAGGAGGATAAGGGAGGAGAAAAATGTATGTTGTCGAGACTTATGATCATAATACTCCATGAATATTTCAAGGTATTGTGTATGTCTTTCTACTTTAGTTGTGGTATTGATAGAAATGTGTGCTAGTTATTTAATTTCCTGCAACGTTTCTGGTTTGATACATAGTGATTCTGCCTAAACTGTTGACTTGAACCTCACATTTAGAGAATCCTGCTCGTGGAGACCCATTAATCACACACTAGTGCTAACAGTGTGACCTGAATCTTAATGGACTAAGTTTTAGTTGTCATCTATTATTATTAGTGTTGAGGCCTTACGATGTCATTCTCTGTATGGACTAGTATCCAAATTTCATGATTGGATTGATTTTTTTAGGAAAAGTGTGAGGTTTTTCATTGAAAATAGAACCATATTTTATTTTTTACCAGATAAAAGCAAATCCTCACAGCCCAAGATGGACTCACGCATGGGACGGTGTTGTTGATTACTGTTTAGTTGGATATCCTGACCCTTGGTTTAATGGATTTTTTGAGTCCTTAGTTTCTTGTAATGGGGGTGGAGTAAGAGGGTGTATTCCTTGAAGATGTTCTAGGATTACCTCCCCACTGAGAGATATACTTCTTCATTGATCTAAACCTAGTGAAAGTAAAGATATATATATGATCATATTAGATATTTACTGCAAAGCTTCACGAGCTAAGAGTTCAGTTGGAGGACCTATAGAGGAAGGTCTTTGTGACACCAAATATTTCACCCGGGGTTGCCCTAGTTGTTCTTTGTTTATAATTTCCAAGTGTACTCAGTGTCCAAGAAGTAGTATGTAAGAAAAATAAGTTTGGTTCTAGACACACTTCGAGAGAACCAAAATTATGGAATCTCTTCAAGTTTGAGACATGGATTAGAGATGTCCATTTTTGGGAAATGTCATCTTAGAGACTAGAGTCGCAATGGATCAAGTAAAGGTTGAGGAAAAGATTGATGATTTCTCCACTAATTATTTTCCAATGGAGGGTGTCGATCACCCTGTTTTATGTGATGCATCAATAATTGGTCCAGGTTATGTCATGATGAAGAAGAAAGTATTAATTGCCTATTTTTCACTCCATTTCAAATCACACAAGCATAAATACGCGACCCATGGTCATGAGTTAGCAATAATAGTCTTAGCATTGAATGTGTGGTGACAATACCTTATGTGTGATTAGATAATCATCTAATTTTTTCACAAGAGTCTCAATTATATATTCTTTTAGATTGATTTATACTTGAGACAGAGGACATGTATAGATTTCCTCTAAGACTATGAATCAGTGATTTTCTATACTCCTTGGAAGGGGAATGCGATATCAGACACTCTCAGCAAGGGATCTAGTTTGCAGATGATGAATGGGAATCAGAGCAGTTAGCCTCATTTTAGATATCAACTCTATATTTACTTGGATAATATTATCTCTATTAAATGTTTTTCACCCATCCAATATTATGACGAGTCAGGGCGGAACAACTTAGGGATATCGACAATGAGGCTCTACATGCTCATATGTCAATAGGGCATGCCCCTGATGGATATTCAAAATGGTGGGGACCACTTTGTCCTTTTCAAAGGATGCACAATGATAACAGTGTTGTTTCTAGAGGAGGATCATAGGGAGTTTAATGAATCCCCTTTAGTGGTACATACATGTGTGAAAATGATTTAATATGACCTATGATGTCTGTTTGTGTCTAGGGATGAATAAGGAAGTTGTACAGTTAGTGTCTTAATGCCTTGTAAAAATGAAGGCTAATCATCAGTTTCCAATGGTTTGAATCAACCCCTTGAGAAGCTGAAATTGAAGTGGTATGGGATAACAATGGATTTGAGATGGTTTTTCCATGTACGTCCAGGGAGATATACCCTATGGATGATCATTGAAAGACTCACTAAATTGGCCCACTTCAAACATATCTGGGAGTATAGTTCATCATAGACTTTGGGATGCCTCTAACATTAGGAGATATTTCATATTCATGTAGTTCTAGTGATAATTATTTCAAATCGTGATCCTCACCTCACATCCTAGTTATGGAAGGAATTATAGGGGAATTTGGGAATCCGTTGTGCTTGAGCATAGTGGTTCGCTCATAGGTGGATGGATATACCAATAAAGTCTTTCAAGTTTGATAAGACATGATTCAGGATTGTATGTTACATTTTGGCCATAGTTAAGAGGGTCGACTACCTTTGGGGGAGATTATGTACAACAACAGCTACCCCTCCACTGATGGTATGGAACCATTCAAGGCTTGGTACATGTGACCATGCAGGTCACCTGTTTGTTGGACTGATCCATGTGAGTTTTCACTCATGGGTCTGGAGTTGGTGTAGGAGACTACAAAAAAAGTTCATGTCATCCAGGATTGGATGAAGACTACATAGAGCTATCAGAAATATTATGTTTATAGGAGATGGAGGCCTTTCGAGTTTGAGGAGTGAGGCCATGTGTTCCTTTGGGTCTCTCTTGGATGCATGACACAGAGATTTGTATGGGACAACTAGCTATGTATGAGTTTCATAAACCATTTCCTGATCCTATATATAAATGGAGAGGTGTCGTACCCCTTGGGAGTACTCGAATAGTTGGACCAAGTACATGATGTATTCCATGTTTCACTACTGAGGAGATACGTGTATGCTGAATTTCACATCTTTGACTGGGGATACTTTTCCTAAGAACCCAGTGGAAATCAATGATCGACCGGAGGGGATCTTTCATGGGTTGTTGATTCCTTTGTTTTTCATTCAGTAGAATCATGTGAATCTGTAGAAGAGCACATGGGAGTGGGAGGCTCAGATTTGTGCTTACTACCCTCAATTTGTTGAGTAACCCATTGTTTTGGATTTAAAGGATGTAAATACTAAAGCTGGGTAGAATGTAACGACTCATATATTCCATTTTATTTTTATACAATATTTGTGAAAATTACGTGAATAGAGTTTGAGACAGAGTGAGAATCTGAAGCTCAGTATTCCAAGAAAAATTCATTGTGCATGACTTTTATTAAAAAGTGAAATAACTTTTAATCGATTTCTAAGATCCAAAATCAGAGTACATTGTTGAACTAAAAACAATGGATATACCTTAGGTATGACCTAACCTTGGTAAGAATGGGTCATATGTAGAAAAATCCACTAGTGGCATAACCATAAATAAATTAACTAAATAAAATTATTTTATTTTGAAATCCTAATAACTCAAAAAAAGAAACTTGGATTGAAAATCCAAGACCAGTATTGAGTTCGTAAGGGGGGGGATTCTTTAGGAGAGGTCTAACATCAGTTGACATGGTCCAATTGTGAAATATAGTTTTTGGATGTAAACGTCATTAAAATATTTTTTAAAAAATATTTTATTCTTGACAGAATGATGAGTTTTATTTTAATACATGATTTTTAGGGAATTAAGGGTTATCAGCATAACCCTGTAATTCTTATAAGGCATGGAGACAATGATCTCTTGACAAACAGTGGTGGATCATTGTTCAATAATCAATGAAAAACCTCTAATTCGAATGATCATCACCCACGACAACATGTCAATAACTGTTCTTTATCATCAATCACAACGAATCGAGGTAGGTCATTTATGATTTGTTTTCTTTTCCAAATTCATGAATTCCATAATGAACGTGAACCAATCAATAAACGGATTGGCATGGGGATCGATCATTGTTGTGGGATGGAATTTACCTTAGTGGGGTTTTGATGGGAGAATGATGTTATGATTATTTGTTGTTGTTATTCATTAAACATTCTAACAATAATGGATTAAGGCAGGCACAAACAAGTCAAAGTTCAATTCTTTGGGAGTTCATGTCCTTTATCTCTCCCACCTCAATCTATCATGTTCTTTATGCGTTCTTCACCCTTAGAAACCCTATGAAAATGATCAACCATTTTTTCATTAATCCATGGAAAAACAATCGGAGATCAATGGATTTGACCCCATAACATCATAACAGACATGCGATGGAAGCATGGTATAGTTCCTAAGAGGCGGCCGCTATATCGGCACAAGGCCGCGGTGCAAGGAAAGCTGCCGAGGGGGAAGAAAGTAATGTAATGAACCAATCTTAACATATATGTTCATTACATTTTTTTTTCAGAATACTTAATACATTAAAAAATAAAATCCCTAAGTCCATATTAGTTTAGTGTATTTGGAAACATCGAACATTATCTTCTAACCTAGTAAATGATCTTTAACATCTCTAATAAATATCTTCCCCTTTTTTCCAACTTAAAACATTTAATTATATCCTAGGTAAAATAAAACATAAAAAGGGTGAGCTCAAATACTCAGTAAGGTTAAATATGAATAACATTAAACAAAACATAAACATTAGAATTTAAAAACATGAACATAAATCATTAATATCGAAATCATCAGTCATGAAATAAATCTTGATAGTACGTAATGCATAGATCTTAAAGGAACATTAACCATGAAAAAAAAGAATTGGCATAAAACATGGTATTGTGGAAAATAAATAAGAATATAATTTGATTTACATAGTATCCAAGGAATTTCTACAAAGACTATCATAGTGGACAAATTCCTTTACTGAATTGGGTTTACTTGCGGTTCGAGCCATGTATTATTGAACTAGGTTTACTTTTCTTTCATGCCATGTATCACTGAGGTAGATTTACTTTCCGATCTAGTCATGTTTATCTCATGAGATACAAATCTTTAACTAATGAATTATAGGGAGATATAGGTCACACCCATCTCATAATGATATCATTCTTAAATGTTCCACAAAAACTTAAATCATTCATCATATCATTACCCCTGAAATAAAATGGGTTTCTTAAAAATAATTTTGTCGTAACACAACCCATATAAAATATAATTCCCTCATCAACACAATGAAATCATATTAATAATATAGATATAAACATAATTGTATTTAAGTAGCATCATCTTATATGGAAATTAATTTTGATAAAAAACATAAAATTTATTCCTGAAGAAAATATCCTTTCTTCTTTAAAAACGTTTTCTTTTCACAAAATCCCACACAATTTTAAATTAAAGGAATATAATTGAAAATAATATTCTTTTAATTGTGTTTTTATGATGACATAAAAATCTATTCATTCCATATAATTTTAAAAAAACTTTCTTCTCGTACTCTTTCTGGAAAAGTCAAAATGTACCTCGTATGGAAAACAAAAGAAAGATTCCTTCCATACCATGTTGTAAAAGTCAAAAACGAGTAAAATGACTTTAAAAATAAATAGATTAATAGTAAATATTTTTTAGAAACATTTTTAAAAAATAGGGTCATGGTTGATAAATATACCCCGTGTAAATACTTACTTACAAACAATCTCGGATACAAATGAGATTGAAAAATTATCCCTTACCTTAGGACTAATTCATTCCATATGTGTTCAAAAATTATATATATTAGGTTTAAAAATATTTTTAACTTATAAAAGAATGATAATAATATTTATGAGAATATATATGATTCACTTATTACTTTATATTACCCATACATTTTTCAATTCCATTTTAAAGCAATTTTTTGGGTAATAATTGTTTTATTTATCGTATGTGTTTTGGTTTTTTATTCTTCATATTATGACATAGATCGTGATTTAATTAATTAAAGATTATAAAAATGATATATATATATATATATATAATATTATGTATATAAATATATATAATAGATAGGTAAATGATATGGAATACACTGTTCATGGAGGCGAAAGGTCGTACGTATGCTTGAACGATGTTTCTATTTCCTTATTGAATTGAATGGAATAAAATAAATATATATATATATATATATATAAATCCAGTACAATTATAATGTCAAATAATTCCTGATTATTTATCATATATACCTTATAATAATTCTTTAATGGTTAACGTGGAGAACGAATCTTATTGCATTGTGGAGACAGTAAGCCGTACATACACATGAGTGATGATATCATTCCCTTTATGGTTAAATAGTATGGAATTGGATGATATATGAATTTTAAAGAATAATTATTATGTTATATTCATTAGTTACATTCATTATACCCATCAATATACCCATCCAAATTAATTGTTGTTGAATAACAATTACACCACGACGTGGAGACGGTAAGCCGTACATCTGTAGGCATGGTGATATTGTTATTTGTCAGATGGATAAAAGGAGGTATATGGTTTTTCAAATAATTATAATAACATATCAGAATGTATAATATATTGTATTTATTACTTTAGTATGGAAACAACATAATAAGAGGAAGTATAAGAAGAAATGAATTTTGAAACAGGTGATAAAACAATTACATCGGGTTTCTCCTATTGGAATGCACAAAAGGACACATTAAGATGGATTTTTTTCCAAAAGAGGATCCTCTAAGATGAATTTAGGGAATTGTCGAGGATATTTAGGTAGGTTTTGGATGATCCAAAGGGCTTTGTAGGTGTCCTTAAAAGAGAAAGCGTTGTTCTCTTTTATAAGAGAAGGCAGGGGTGCCTTTGGAATGTCTTGAAATATGAATTTATTAATAATTTCTTTTCAGTTTGTAATTATCCGAACTAAATTTATTTCAAATATAAGATGATTATAGGTCTAAATACTTTGAATAAATAAAATTTAGGTTTGTTTTGATTTTATTTTAAATCTTTTCATTTTTATTTATCCTTATTTAATCTATAAAATATTATTTGTGGTATTAATATTCTTAATATTAAATGGTTATAATTATATAATTATGTGTTGTTAATTGTACATAATTGGATAATATATGAAATTTTAGACCATATATCTTTCACTTTTTAATTTTTAAATATTTTTGTGATATTGAAATAACATATTAAAATGTTATTTTTCTAAAATATCTATACTGTCAATTTTGACACTATTGAATTATTTGACTTTAGATAAAATCAAACTGATGAAAAATTCGAAAAATTTGTTTAATACAATCTTAAAATTTCATTGGAACCTATAAAATTCATGGATAAAATTTATTACTTCATATAATATATAATTTAATATTTCAAAACCATTAATTTTATATTTCAATTGATAAAATAATTTCAACATCACTATTATGTAATAGTTTATGGTAATTATTTCATATCTAAAAATTATAAATAAGATAAAATGATGTATATAATTTAATTATATTTTTCAAGACTATTTATGTTTAAATTTTACCATTTTTATCACTATATTAAAATTATTATACTTATCAGATATATTAGAGTGACATGTTGTCACATTATTTTCTTTTAATTATAATTACATCACTTTCATCAGAAAAAAGCCCATTAAATGAATCAGTTATGACCCATTGATGATATTTTTAGACTTTAATTCATCCAATATAATTTAGGTAGGTTTTAGGGTAATTTTATTATCTGTATCATATTTTTAGTTACCCTAAGTTTGTAAATTTTCCTTTTACTATGGTAAATAATAATTATCATAGTTAATATTCATAATATCATAAAATAAGTAACAAATTTAAATAATTTAGACCCCAATATTCAAAATATTTAATCTATTTTTGATAAATAAAAACACATAATTTTCATATATTAATTTAAAATTAATATCTGTTGTCAAAACCAAAAATCGGGTTTTTAAGAAGTAAAACCTTATCAAAATATTATCATGTGTTTATGTCCAATTCAAATGTAAAATTATTTACAAGGACAAAATTTGGAAGAAATAATAAAAATAACAATATTATTAAACTTTAAAATAATTTAAAAGATAATATAACTATATAAATAAATTAGATGAAAAGATAGTTTTGAATTAAAATGTAGTATTTTTAAATATTCATCAAAATTTGAATTTCATCAGAAAAATACCAAAATTTAAACCATGATAATTTTTTAGGTCTCGAATCCAAATAAGATGTTTATTTTTTCAAATATAATATTTAAAAGTGTTAAAAACTATATTAAAAATTTTTGCGCCATCAAAAGGCTAAGAAACTGTATTTTTTTTTTAAAAGTACCTCTTTTATCGGAAAAATTAAATTTGTTCTTATATTATGTTCTAGAATATGCATAAGATGAATGTTAATTTTATATAAAATTAAAAATGTGGTTAATAATATTCATAATGGATAGTTTATATATAATTTTTATAATATATCATTGTTTAGTGAAACTCAGTATTGCGTACAAAACAAGCTATCGAGGAAGGTTGTTCTTGCGTGTAATGAAATCCAATTTAGTGTTGCATTTAGTGAATGATTATTTTGGTGTTGCTTATAACATAATAAAAACATTGTTCTCATATACATTTAATAGAATCTATACTCATAGTTTCCTGAAATGAATTATATCCAACGAAATTGAAATTGTGTGTAACAAAAGAAAAGTATATTGTTCCGTATACTGCAAGATAATATTGTGTTGCATATAGCATATGATAATATTGGTGTAGTTTACAACACAAGACATAAAATAAATTAAAAATAAAATATCTCATAAAATATTTGGTTGTTACATTATAACCCTCTTAAAATGAAATTCTCCCTCAAAAATTTTTAGGGTTTAAAAAGTTTTACTACTTGAAAGTTTCTTTCTTGGAAACCCACATCATAAAAAGGAATACAAAAACATCATTTTAAAAAGGAATGTTACAAACATATTGGTTACCAAAAGTAACTCATCATTGAACTTCCACATAGGATAACATAGGTGGGAAGTGAAAACATGGATATGGAAGAAAAAAATCAAACAATCAAGTTCTGATGGATAGAGATTGAGAAAAAGGAATGGATAAAGTTAATAACCAGAAATCCATAAATCTATAAGGATTTAAGGGACCATCTGATTCATCAAATAAGAGGGTATTAATATAAATTGGTTTTCAAGATCATTTCCATAATTTTGAAGAATTTTTCACGAGGATAAATGCCTACTAGATTTTGGTACAATCTCACCATTTTTTGTGCATTGAATAATTTCCACTTCATATATTATTTAAATAAATAAAGTTGAGTTTTCATTCATGAAGTGATAGAAGATTATACAATCCAAAAATATAATGATAGATCATTCCATTTATCTCAAAAACAGGTTAGCAAAGGTTATCAGATATTCATGTGTCTACCTATAGTGAGATAATATATAGATCTAAAAAACTTGAACCTGAGTATAACTCATACTATCAACAAATGGATAACCCTAAAATCCTTCAAAAAATTGAAAATATAAAACATTATAAAGAGGTGAACTAAATCGACATAAAATTTATCTTTTATATCTCATAATGTAGTTCTTGATTATCACATTCCAAACATGTGAATACCTTAATCATGTATTCTCTTGAAACATTATAATAATATAAATTACTGTAGAAAATTAGTGAAAACATGTTTTCTATCAAAATGAACTCTTTAGAGACACCAAAAATATCAAAAATTGTATATTCTCGAACCATGATATCACTTTTTCCATATATTAGTCCTGAGTACATTAATATTATAAAAGAACTCATTATCTACTTATCCCATCCTTATTCACATATGTTGTGTTTTCCAAAAATATATGATTAACTTTTCATGGTTACTGGTACCATTATACATATAAATTAAAATATATAAGGAAAAACAATAATGTAACAATCCATAGATGTTTCTTTCTTCCATATTACCATAGAATCACTTACTAAACATTATTCTTGATAGAAATGAAATCATTACACTATGTTTTTTAAACCATTGAACGAGCTTCATAAATTTTTCCTTAACATAGAAATCATCTCATATATCATTTTTAGTCTTTTCATCATTAACAACATAATTACTACCCATACAACCATTCTGATTCTCTTCATGATATTTTATATTAGGGAATCGATTTGAATAATTACCATTATTTCCAATTTTAACACATTTAACCGTCGTTGATTTCTTAGAAATACCATTATCCATGTCCATATTCTTAATTGGACCTTTTTATTTTTCAATTATTGGATTTGTGCCCTTCTTTTCCACACCCAAATGATCTTACAGCTCCTTTGAAAAATTCTCCTTGATTCTTATTCCCACATGATTTACATGAGGAAAATTTAACTTTATTTCCTCTATGATCAACATGGAACTCTATATTTCTCTTATTATTTGGGTTAGGAAACTAACCAAAGTTGAGATTATTGATCGTATTATGAGATTGCTGATTAAGAATATTAATAATTTTTCACCTACCAAATACAATTTCATTAGGTTTCTCCTGAAGAATATCATTCCATTGTCCATCATATTCATCATTAACATGAATCCTCTTATTAAAACTCATTTTACAAAACCCAAAAATAATAGTGTGAGATATGAAAATCATACTAGAAAAAAAATATAATCAAAGGGGAATTCCTTTAATCTATAACATTATATGTTTAATCCATGGTTATTCATGATCATTAAAATAATATTAGGACTATAACCTATAGTTAGAGTTAACCTTAGGGGTATTCCTAGATATAACATGGAAATATCTCTACAGATCTCACTAAAAACATCGCATCTTAGTTTCCAAATATTGAATAAAACATCAATATGATATTAACTGTAATGACCCAGTGTTGACTTACATGGAAATTAGACTTATTTTTTGGAATACTTACTACATTACACAAATATAAACCCAAATACTATAATATATTAGTGTATTTGGATACTTGGAAAATAATCTTATTAATTGGTGAATGGTCTTCAACATCTCCTACAAAGATATTATCCTTTAGTTTTCTTACCTAAAACCTTTAGTTATATCCTGGGGAAAAGAAAACATAAAAAGGGTGAGCTCAGATTCTTAGTATTGGTAAACATAAAGAACATAAAAAAACATAATCAAAAGAATGTGAAAACATGTATATAAATTTTGAATATCAAAATCGTGAGTCTTGAAATAAATATTGGCAGTACATGAGAAATATATCATAAAGGAACATAAAATGTGATAAAATAAAAATGGAATAAAACATGGTATTGTGGAAAATAAATAAGAACATAATATGATTTCCATTATTCGCAAGGAATTTCATCCTTGACCATCATAATGGATAAAGTCCTTTACTGAATCTGGTTAACTTTCCTTTCCTCCCATGTATTATGGAAATCGGATTTCATGTCGTTCCAACCATGTATTACTAAACTAGAATTACTTTTCATTCCATTCATGCTTATCTCAAGAGATATGAATCTTTACCCAATGCATTGGAGGGAGATATAGGTCCCACCCATCTCATAAGGAAATAATTCATACATATTCCACAAAAACTCAAATCATTTATCATAGCATAACCCATAAAATAAAATAGGTTTCTTAAAAATAATTTTCACATAACATAATCCATATAAAATTTCATTTCGATATTAAAATAAATCAAATAATAGTAATAATAGGTATATAAAAATAACCCTTTTTAACGAGTTCTATATTAGATGGAAAATAATTTTGATAAAACACTTGAAATTAATTTTTGAGGAAAATATTTTTCTCTTTTCAAAAATTATTTCATTTCCCAGAATCCCACAAAATTTTAAAAGACAAGAATTTAATTGAAAATAAAATTGAAATATTTTAAAGGTGGATTCATGTAATTAAGTCATTATAAAGATGTAAAAATACATTCATTCCATATAATTAAAAATCATTCTTCTCCTACTATTTTTGGAAAAGTAAAAAAGTACGTCATATTGAAAATGAAAAAAAATATTCCTTCCATACAATGTATTAAAAGTCAAAGAAATGGGTAAAAATTACATTAAGCATAAATAGAATAATAGTAGTCATATAATGAAAACATTTTTATAAAATCTAGACATGGTTGATAAAAATACCCCAAGAAAATACTTACGTATAAACATTCTCAGATAAAAATGATATTTCAAAATTATCCCTTACCTTATGTTCGATTTCTTCCATAGGAGTATGAAACTCTTTTATAGTGGGTTTAAACATATTAATAACTTTTAATACGACCATAAAAATTTATGACATCAGA
Source organism: Viscum album (assembly GCA_963277665.1). Lineage (NCBI taxonomy): Eukaryota > Viridiplantae > Streptophyta > Magnoliopsida > Santalales > Viscaceae > Viscum > Viscum album. Next base: position 543,753,083 of record OY728132.1, read on the forward strand.
TATTATTCACATATGACTTTATATTTATCGTTCATGTATCAATTCAATGTTAAAGAAACGTTTTGGGTAGTCACAATTTTATTTATCATACGTGTTTTGATTTTTTATTCTTGACATTATTACAAAGATAATGATTTAATTAATTATATAATTTAATGCATGATTTATATATCATATATATTCATTATATAAATATATATAATAGATTGATAAATGAAATGGAATACACTGTTCATGGAGACGGTAGGTCGTACGTTTACATGAACGTTGTTTCCATTTCCTTATTGAATTGAATGGAAGAAAGTAAATGAAATATATATATATATATATCAATCCATTAGTATTATTATATCATATATTTTAGGCTTATTTATTATATATATCTTATAATCATTCTTTAATGGTTAATGTGGGGAATGAATTGCATCGTGTCGTGGAGATAGTAAGTCGTACGTATGCATGAGTGACGATATCATTTTCTGAATTGTTAAATAATATTGAATTGGATGGTTTATGAATTTTAAATAATAATTTTTAGGTTATATTCCTTATTTTAATCCATTATACTCATAAATATACCTATCTAAATTAAAAATTGATCAATAACAATTACACCACGGTGTGAAGATTATATTTTGTATGTATGCAAGCATGGTGATGTTGTCATTCATAGGATGGATAAAATGAGGTATAATATTGTACCATAATTATTATAACATCTCATCTTGTATATATTGTTTTTATTAATTTATTTTGGAAACAACCTAATAAGAGTAAGTAGAATAATAAAATAAATTTGAAAGAGGTGATAAAACAATTACCGCTTTATCAAGTATCTCTTTTTGGTATGAAATAAGTACTTCATAAGATTGCTTTATGACCAAAGGGTGACCACTAAGATGTTATTAGTGATATTGGGACGAGTTTTGGTAATAGTTTTGCTGAACCAAATGGATTTGGAGGTGTTATCTAAATAGAAGGAGAGGTGCCTTTTATATGAGAGGGGGAAGGTCACCTTTGGAAAGCCTTTAAAGTTTCATTTTTTATAAATTCATTTTCAGTTTAAATGCTCTAAAACTCATTTATTTCAAAGGTATGATGATCATGTGTCTAAATAACCTCAACAAACAATATTTATACACGTTTTTATTTCATTTTAAACCTTATAATTTTCATTTATCCTTATTTAATCTATTTAATTTTACTTGTGGTAATAATATTCTAATTATTAAATAGTTATACATAATTAATTATGTGTTCAAAATTTTCCATAATTTGATATCTGATAAAAATTTAGACCATACAAATATCACTCCATAATTTATAATTATTTTTGTGATTTTTAAATTATTTAATAATATGTTGTTTGTTTATAAAGTATAAATAATTTCAATTTTGACACTATTAATTTATTTGACTTTAAATAAAATCCATATCGAATTTAAATATGAAAAAAAAATATTTAATACACTCTTAACTTGTCATATTCAACTATTAAATTGGTTGACCACATTAATTAGTTCATATGATATTTTTTGATATTTTTAAAACACATTTATTGATATTTCTATCAATAAAATAATTTCTTCATCACTATTGTGTCACCATTAATGTTAATTATTTAATATCTAATTTTTTTAAATAAATTAAAATGATGTAGAAAATATATTATATTTCTTGATACTATTTATTTTTTATGTTTTTATCACATTTATCACTTCATTAAAATTTCTATACTTATAAGATATATGAGAGTGACATGTTGTCACCTTCTATTATTTTAATTATAATTGCATCTCCTTCATAGAACAAAGTCCATTAAATGAATAAATTACATTCCATAAGTGATATTGGTAAACATTAATTAATCAAATTTTATGTTGGTAGGTGTTAGTGTAATTTTATTATCATTATCATATTTTAGTTACCCTAATTTAGCCGATATATCTTTAAGTGTGGTAAATAACAATTATTGTATTAACTATTCATAATATCAAAAAGAATATAATAAAATTAACCTATTAACATAATTAGAACACAATTATTCCCAATATGGAATCTATTTTTCATAATTCATAACACATAATTGGAATAAATTAATTTAAAATTAATTTCCATTGTCGAAACTAAAATGAGGGTTTTTAAGAAGTAAGAAACTTATCAAAAGATTTTCATGTGTTTATGTTCAATTTAAATATGAAAATATATTCAATGACGTAAATTGGATTAAATGATATAAAAAATCCAGTTACACTTTAAATCCAATTAAAAACATAATCTAACTATATAAATAAATTCGACGAAAAGTAGTTTTGAATTAAAATGTAGTATTTTTCACAATTCATTAAAATATTAATTTAATCAGAAAATTAGTAAATTTTCAATGAAGTTAAATTTTGATATCCTTATGACAATGAAAAATTCTATGAATTTTAAATAAAATAAAAAATTCGTTAAAAACTAGATTTAAAATAGCTGTGCCATCAATAGGCGGTAAAAATGCATTATTTTAAAAATAATTATTTTATCCAAAAAATTAAAAATTTCCCTATATCATGTTCTAGAAAATACATAATATTAATTTAAATGTAATATAAAATTAAAAATGTGATTAATAATATTCATAACAAATATTTTATATTATATTTTAATAACATATCATTGTTTAGTGAAACTCAATGTTTCTTACAATGCGAGCTATCGAGAAACGTCGTTAATGCATGTAATGAAAGACATGTAATTGTTTTGTTTACTTTATGCTTAATTTTTTGTTTCTTATAACATAATCCTGACATTTTTATTTTATACATTGAAAAAAATCTATACTCAGTGTTGCCTGAAATTAATTCTATCAAATGAACTTGAAATTTTTTGTAACACAAGCCAAGTATAGTGTTGCATATATTGTAAGATAACACGATGTTGCATATGGTGCAATATAGTCTTGGTGTTGTGTACAACACAAGACATCCAAAAAATTAAAAATATTCTATCTCATTATATCTTTGGGTGTTACATTATACCCCCTTTAAAATGAATTTATCCCTCAATATTCTTCGGGGTTATTAATGGTTTACTACTTGAATGTTTCTTTCATGGAAACCCCCAGTGTAATAAAGGAATAATAAAACATAATTCTAAAATGGAATGTTTGAAACATAATGGTAACCCAAATTAGGTCATCACTGGGTTTCTACATAGGATAATATAGGTGGAAATTAAAAACATGTATATAGAAGAAAAAAATCTAACCATCATGTTATGATGTATAGTGTTAAAGTACAACATTTGGAGAATGTTAACAACCAGAAACCCATAAATCTATGATGATTTAATAGACCATATTATTCATCAAAAAGAAGGTACTAATATAACATTTATGGTTTTGAATAATCTTTCCCCAAAGATGAATAATTTTCATGAGAATAAAAACTTTCATGATTTTGGTACGAGCTCACCATTGTTTGTTTCCTATACAGTTTCCACTTCATCTATTATTTAAAGAAATGATGTTGAATTTGTCATTATTTGGAGTGTTATATGATTATGTGATCCATAAATAGAATTATTGATCATTCCATATATCTCAAAAAAATGTTATCACATGTTATCAAATATGATTGAGTCTACCTATAGTGAGACCATATATTGATCTAACAAACATAAACTGGAGTATTTCTTGTACTATCCATAATTGGATAACCTTTAAATCCTTCCAAAAAATGAAAATATAAAACATTAAAATAAGTTGAGCTAAATCAACTTAAGATTATCTTTAATATCACAAATGGTAGTTCTTCGTTTTCATATTCCAAACATGTGAATACCAGAATAATTTATTCTCTTGAATCACTGTTATAATAAAAATTACAATGGAACCTTAGTGAAAATAATCATTCGGTCAAAATTAACTCTTTACATGGAAGAAAAATACCAAATATTCTATATACTCAAACCATAATATCACTTTGTCTTTATATCAGTCATGAGGTCACTAATACTATCAAACAAATCATTATCGCCTTATCCCATCATTATTCCCATATAATGTGTCTTTAAAAATTATCTGAATAAATTTTCATGGTTACTGATACCATTCAACATATACATTCAAATACTAAAGGAAAAAAACAATAGTGTAGTAATCCATAGATGTTTTTTTATTCCATAGTACCATAAAATTACTTATACAACATTATTATTCATAAAAATTCATTCATTCTACTATTTTCTTAAACCCTTGACCGAGCTTCATCATTTTATTCCTTAACACAGCTTTTATCTCATATATCATTTGTAGTCTCTTCATTATCAACAATATAAATACTACCCACATGATCATGCTGATTCTCTTCATGATATTTTCCCTAAGGATATATATTTTCATAATTCTTATACATTACACAATTAAAACATTTAACCATCCTTGATGTATTAGCAATACCATTATCTTTATCCATTGTATTAACCAACCCTTTTCCTTTGAAATTACTGGATTTGTGTCCTTCCTTTCCACACCCAAATCATCTTTCGGTTCTATTGAAACATTATCCTTAATGCCTCTTCCCTCATGATTTACAAATAATTGAAAATTATTTCCTCTATGATCACCATGAAACTCCATCTTCCTCTTATTAGCTCGGTTAGGAAACTCAATAATTTTGAGATTATTGATCTTATTAGGTGATTTCTGATTAGGAATATAAATGATGTTTCTCCTTCCAACACCCATTTAATTAGGTTTTTCTTGAACAATATCAATCCATTGTCTATCAATTTCTTCATAAACATGAATCCTCATTCTTTTATCCATTTTTTATGTCCCTAAAAGAATAGTGTGAGAGGTGAAAATATATCTAGCAAAAAAATATAATCAGGGGGTACTTTAAATCCCTATCAACTGAGGATTAATCGTTTCTTCTTTATTATCATTAGAATAATTATAGTATTGTAACCTATAGTTATACTTAACCTTAGGGACATCCTTATATATTCATTAGAAGTTAATCTCGGAATCTCACTAATGGTTTGGATACATAGTTTCCAAAGGTTGACTACACCTTTTCTTTAATTCAAACTATAATAATTGAAGCCTAACGTACATGGAAATTAGACTTATTTTACAGAATAATTAATAAAATACACAAATATAAACCCAAATATCATATTTTTATATTTTATTCATAAACATAGAACATAATATTCTAACATGGTTAAAGATCTTCAACATATTCCCTAAATATTTTCCCCTTTAGTTTTCCTACCTAAAACAGTTCTTTATATCCTCGAGAAAAGAAAACATAAAAAGGGTGAGATAATATGATCTGAAAGGGAAAACATGAAGACCATCAAATAAAACAAATACATAATAATGTGAAAACATGAAAATAAATTTTGAATATCAAAATCAGGAGTTATAAAATAAATATTGGCAGTACGTAAGGTGTAGATTTTAAATAAACATTAACCATGATAAAATTGAATTGGCATAAAACATGGGTTTGTGGAAAATAAATAAGAACATAATATAATTTCCATAGTATCCATGTAATTACTTCTAAGACCATAATAGTTTATAATTTCATTTACGGAACCAGGTTTACATGGAATTCCATCAATTTATTAATGAACTAGGTTTACATGTCGTTATAGCCATGTATCACGGAGATATATTTACTAGTTGTTCGAGTCAAGTTTATCTCCTGAGATATAAATCATTACCTAATGAATTATAGGGATATATATTTCACACCAATATAATAATTAATTCATTCTCACATATTCCACAAAAACATAAATCATTCAGTATATCCTAACCCATGAAGTAAAATGGGTTTCTTAAACATAATTATGTCAAAACATAATATATATAAAATATCATTATGACATTAAAATTTAAAATCATAGTAAAAATTAGGATAGAACAATAATCCTATTTAGATTGAATCATCTTAGATGAAAAATAATTTTGATAAAACATTTGAAATTAATTCTCAAATAAAATATCTTTTCTTCTTCAAAAACATTTTCTTTTTTCAAAACTCCATACAATTTTAAAATAAAGGAAATATAAATAAAAATACAATTGAAATATTTTATAGTAATATTCATGGAATTATGGACTTATGACACATAAAAATCAATTAATTTCATATAATTAAAAAAACATTCTTCTCGTTCTCTTTCTAAAAAAGTCAAAAAGTACCTTGTATTGAAAACTAAAGAATGATTCCTTCCATGCCGTGTAGTAAGATTCAAAATATGAGAAAAATGAATTTAAATGTACATTTATGAGTGGTAAAAAAATTTAAATTATATTTCAAAAACATGTACATGTTTGGTAAATATACTCCAAGTAAAAATTTACGTTTAAAGAATATCGGATAAAAATAAGATTGTAAAATTATCCCTTACCTTATGTTGGATTTCTTCATTATTTGTCAAATAATTTTGTATAGAGGGTTTAAACATATTATTAACATTTAACATAACTATAATATTTTTATGACATTATATATGATTCACATATGACTTTATAATACCCGTTAATTTAACAATTACATGTCAAAGCAATGTTTTTGGGTAATAATTTTTTTATTTATCGTACGTGTTTTGACTTGTTATTCTTGATATTATTACATATATAATGATTTAATAACATAAATAATATAAAACATGATTTATGTATCATATATATTCAGTATATAAATATATATAATATATAGATAAATGAAATGGAATACACCGTTTAAGGAGATGGTAGGTCATATGTATGCATGAAAGTTGTTTCTATTTCCTTATTGAATTGAGTGGAAGAATGTAAATGACATATATATATACATAAGTCATGTAGAAATATAATTTCATATATTTCATTTTTATTTTCTATACATTCCTTATAAAAATTCATTAATGTTTAATGTGGAAAATGAATCTCATCGCATAGTGGAGACGGTAAGCCATACGTACGGATGAGCGATGAAATCATTCCCTTGATAGTTAAATAGTATTGATTTGGATGGTATAAGAATTGTAAAAAATAATTATTATTTTATATTGATTATTTAAATCCATTTAAATCATTAATATACCCATCCCAAATAAGTATTATCGACTAATAATTACACCGTGGCATGGAGATGGTAAGTCGTACTTACGCACGCATGGTGATATTGTTATTCATTGGATAGTTAAAAGGTGGTATATGGTTTTATCAAAATTATAATAACATATCAGCATGTATAAGATTATGTATTTATTAGTTTAGTATGGAAACAACACAAGTAGAGGATGTAGAATAAGAAAAGAATTTTTAAAGAGGTGATAAAACAATTACCGCCTTTTCAGGTATCTCCTTTTGGTATGAAAAAATGACTCCTTAAGATTGCTTTCTACCCAAATATTGGCCTCTAAGATGAATTTAGGGATGTTGGGAAGAGATTTGGGTAGGTTTTAAACGAGACAAATGGACTTGGAGGTGTGATTAAAATACATGGAGATGTGACCTTTTATAATGGAGGGGAGGAGCACCTTTGGAAAGTTGTGAAATATTAATTTATTTAAAATTAATTTTTTGTTTATAATGATCTGACACTCATTTATTTAGAATATAAGATAATTATGGGTCAAAATAATTTCAAACAATAAAATTTATATATGTTTTTATGTTATTTTCAACCTTATCATTTTTATTAACCTTTTTTAATCTATTTAATTTTTTATGTGGTAATAATATTCTAAATATTAAATGGTTATTGATATTTACTTATGGGTTCTCAATTGTCCATAATTGCATTATTTATGAAATTTTGTAACATAAAATTTTAACATTGTATTTTTGAATTTTTTTTATACTTTTAAACAATATAATAATATGTTATTTTTATAAAATATAAATATTGTCAATTTTGACACTATTCATTAATTAAACATTAAATAAAATCCACACAGAAGATAAATACGAAAAAATATATTTAACATACTCCTAAAATTTCATAGTCACCACGAAAATTTGTAGAGAACATTAATTAGTTTGTATGATATATATTTTAATATTTTGAAAACCATTTATTTTATATTTCTTATAATAAAATTATATCTACATCACTATTGTGTAATAATTAATGGTAATTATTTAATCTCTAATAATTATAAATAAATTCATATGATGTAGATAATTTCATTATATTTTTTAATAATATTTAGGTTATCCATTTTATCATTTTTATCACTATATCAAAGCAATTATACGTGTATGATATACGGGATAGACAAGTTGTCACCTTCTTTTGTTTTAATTATAATTACAACACTTTCATGGAAAAAGTCAATTAAATGTGTCAATTATGAGCCATATGTGAAATTGGTCATCTTTAATTCATCCAATAGTATTTTTCAGGAGTTAGAGAAATTTTATTATCTATATCATATTGTTAGTTACCCTAATTTACCAGATTTACCTTTAAGTGTGGAAAATAAAAATTATCATAGTTACTATTCATAATATCTAAAAAAGTAAACAATTAAAAAAATTTAGACCAACTGATTCTGAATTTGGAAATATTTTTCACTATTCAAAACATATAATTCGCAGAAATTAATTTAAAATTAATTTCTGTTGTAAAAACCAGAAATCAAGTATTTAAGAAGTAAAAAAACTTATCAAAATATTTTCATGTGTTTATGTCCAATTTAATTGTGAAATTACTTCCAATGACCAAAATTGGGTTAAAAGATAAAGAAATAATCCAATTACACATTTAAACTAATTAAAAATACAATTTAACTATATAAATAAATTAGATGAAAGGGCAGTTTTGAATTAAAATACAGTATGTTTCACTATTCATGAAAATATGAATTCCATCAGAAAAATACCAAAATATCAACCAAGTTAAATTTTGATGTAGCGCTTCTAATGAAGAAATATATTTTGTCAAATAAAATATATATATTGTTAAAAAATAAATTTAAACTTGGTTCTTCATCAAAATGAGTCAAAACTGCTTTTTTTGAAAAATGCTTCCTTTTGGGAAAAATTAAATTTATTCTTATATAATGTTCAAGAAAATACATAATTTGAGTGTTAATGTTATATAAAATAAAAAATTATGTTAGTAATATTCATAATGGCTAGTTTATATAACATTTTAATATTATATTGTTGTTTTGTGAAACTCAGTATTGCATACAGTAGAAGATATTGAGGAAGGTTGTTTTTCCATGTAATGCAGGCAATTTAAGTGTTGGGTTTAGTGAAAGCTTACTTTAGTGGTGCATATAACATAATGAAAACATAGTTCTTTTATAAATTTTTAAAAAATATACTCAGTGTTTTGTGAATTCATTTATATCAAATGAGCATGAAATTGTGTGTAACACAAGACAAATATAGTGTTTTATATACTGTAGAGTAATACAGTGTTGCATATAGTAAAAGCTAATCTTGGTGTAGCGTATAACACAAGTTGTGAAGGAAATTAATGAAAATTTATATCACAAAATATTTGAGTGTTATAAGAGGAGAGGGTAGGATATGGCTGGTGGGGCTGGTCCAGGGGAAGAGTGAGGTAGAGACGGGCCACCAACAGGGTGGATGGCAACGACAGCAGGTTGTGGTTCATGCAGGGCGGTGTCGTAGCCAGCAACGACAGAGGTCGTAGGTGGTAACTAGGGGCCACAACAAGAGGTCACAAAAAAAAAAGCTGATTGGCATGTTGAGTAGGCAATCCGGCTACGGGAAATGTGGAATGGTTCAGCATTGACTACGCGACACAGGGGGAGCCACATGGTCATTGAAGACTGTGTGGACTATGGGGAACGACTAGGGCGAACCACGTCCGAAGGAGCAGCTGACCCACACGCAGCGGGTCGGGCCACTTCATCAGCCCAATGATATTGAAATAGTGGGACATACCAGTTTGGACCAAATTGGATTGGGTTGGTTCAGGTCAGATGGATCGGGCAAGGTCGGCCTATGGGTCGAGTCAGACCCAGAATGGACTAGGGATAGTCCTTTTTAGAAAAAATAGTTGTAAATTTCAGAACATCTGTTCATTTGACGAGCCATTTGCAGCGTTGGGACCCATGAGAAGAGGCAATAATGTTGAGATACTTGATATGGGTTGTTGTGGATGTTTTTATATGGACTATTGTATTGAGGAGTAGGTTATCCCTATACAAAAGTGCTATGAGTGGAATCCTGCGGCAGGTTGTGACTTAGTGACTATGTGACTTGAGGGAAGCATGACTTATTGACACTCTGTGTGTTATCGGCACTCCATGTGTTGAAGACACTCGGTGTAATAAACACTACATGTGTTACTAACACTCCATGTTTTATCGAAAATATGTGTGTTGCTGACACTTCATGGGGTACTCACACTCCATGTGGTTCCAACACTCTATGTGTTACCGACACTGTGTGTGTTACCAACACTCTATGTGCTACCGACAATCAATGTGAAACCGACAAACTGTGTGTTATCGAAACTCCATTTCATATTGATATTGAATGTCTCAAGGAAACTATATAACATTTCGAACACTACTATTCTCCTGGGTACATTTGGTAGACATGTTCTATGTTATTTTATCTGATAGCTCAAGGAGTGAGATATCCTAGGACAAGCGTTCAATGAGAGAAATCTCATAGCTTGAAGTGGATGAGACTTTTAGTCTTAGAATACTTTATGTGTATACCACGATGTTCTTTCTATATGTGCTATAGAAATATACCTATGTTGAGATGACCATATAATCTTAGTGGTATTTTCCCTTTGTGGTATTTCTATGTGGTATCTTCTTCATTATATTTCCTCTATAGTATTCCATTGTGTTTTCGAGGTGTCATACCAAGTATTGTTTTATATACCCCTACACAGGTATTCCCACACGTGTTTTGTCTTGTTAATTCATTAGACCTTGTTATGGAGTTTCTGGTAGACTTGGACCAAACAGTACTTAGTGAGTTCAGACAGACCAGGGTTTGCTGCTATAACTATAGATAGCAGTCCCAGTAGCATTGTTTACATGCGGGACTTCATGGTGTGAAGACTCTTTCTGGTGGTATTGTATTCTAAACTTGTTATTCTTTACTGAACATTAATTTAATTTCGTACTATTTTTGTTGGATATAGTGTTATTCATGCATTTGTTCACTTAGTGTTTTTTCTTTTCAGTATTTTGGGCTTGGATATATCTGCATGTTGTTAGGTGTGTAGGAAAATTCCTCCAATTGGTTGGATATTCCAACTTGTTGCTAGTCACCATCCCCTTTCCTATTGGAGGTAGGATTAGGTTATAAATGGAATGGACCCTTCTGGGACAGTTCATGAAAACACCTATAGAAACTCTTCTCAAAATCTCATATTATGTAGTTAAATTCATATCATAGGGAACAAAAACATATGAGATGGTTGAGCATAAATTTTTATTAAATGAATTTTATCAACTATATAAATTTTTAGAACATAATCATTAATGAAACATGATCAATGGATAAATATATGATATATATTTCTTGTTATTACAGATGAAAATCAAAACATATAGAATTATTTTTTATGATCATTTCATAGAAAAATAAATTGAAAAGGTCCTCAAAACAAGTACTAGAAACAAAAAATGGTAATTAAAAAACATTAAATCAAAATAAAATAAAATGAAACACTTTTAGGACATGTAATATTACAAAAAAATTTCATAACATGTAACTAATAAACATTTTATAGATGTTCCACAAATACCATCTTAGGAAGACATTATGAAAAAATAAAATTTCATCCACTATTTATTTTTTTGAACAAATCATATTATGTCCACCCATTAGTTTGTGAAAAAATCAAGGTATGTATGGACTATAGTTTTTGCTAAAATCTAAATATATCCATAAGTAATTATTTCCGGAGATATAAATCCATAAATAATATATTGGATGAATATAAATAACACCACCCATCCTTATCTATAGGTATTACTACCACACAAAATCTACCCATTCATCTTATCAAAAATAAAAAATGGGAAAAAATTGTCTAAAAAAAATTTCTAAATGGTATCCCAAAAAACATGATCATGTGATAAAAAAACATAATCACCCAATGGAATATTTATAAAGAGAACCTATAGTGTTATTTATGAACCATTACTTCATTATAGATAAATAATTTAAACAAAGATATCAAATCATAGAATGGTATTTTTTTATAAATCACTTATTAATATCATCATAAAAAGATGATAATTTCATGTCACATTCCAATATACGAGTTTTTAATGATAATGTGGAAACAATATTAAAACATCACATCAAAAAAATAGAATAGATATGCCTTGAAATAAAATATGTAAAAAATGATATAGTGGTTTGTTGAATATATTATAATGGGAATGAAAATCCATTTAAATATTTTAGAAACCATTATAAAAAACTCACCACACAAAGAAGACGATTCAACATATATTTTAAAATTTATAAATGGGAAAAAATGATAATTGGAGAAATTTTTTTTGTTTCTAATGGCGATAAAAGAATTGTTTTTTAGGTAAAAATGTGGATATAATGAAAATCACATTCAAATAAATGGGAATTATTCATCAAAAATTTTAATTTAAAAAAATAATAGATTAATAAGGAAGAAGAATATTTTTTGGAATATGATATACTAATAAAATAATGTGGAAATATATCATAACAGCATCATAGGTTATAATTGATTAATAATTAAATATAATAGTCAATGAATAGTGAATATGAACAAATAAAAAGAATTGTGTTAGTAAAATACCATACCATTATTCATACTTAATCGAATTCAAAATAACATCCTAAAAAACAAGATTAAATATCAATATATACTATTTCAAAAAAATATTCAAAAGCAAAAGTATTGATATCTTTTATTTATAAGCATTATATATATATATATATATATATATTTGTTTTTTCTTTTATAATGAATTATTGTGTTTATTAATTGGATTGGTTGTAAGTGTTTTGCAGGAGTAGTGTCAGTATACATCCTTATTTCCATATTCCTCATTAATAGTTCACTAATTTTAATATATTTGATTAATTATATATATTTTTTATTTTTTATTTAACTTGATGATTTTTCCACTCTTGAGGACACCATTGTTAGACTACACACAATATTCCATGGTTAGATCTGCATATGTTTCCCACAAAGAAGGCATGTCAACCAAAGGAAAATATGTCCCCATTATAATATTTTCTTATCCTCAAATTCTCTAATGATGTTTACATCACACATCACTCTACATCATGAGAAACCCCCATATTACTAATTACAACCTTTCCCCTTCATTTCGGAACCTGATAGAAATTTCATTAGAAAATTAACAAGATAATGTAAAATCATTTATCCCTCTTTCAAATCATGGGGACGCTAAATTGTGGCCCTTAAATTTCCTCCCCATAAGATATTATACTATATTTTCCATGTCCCAGTTTTATGAAATTATAATCCATCATGCTTCATCCCACCTTTACATAAGAAAAACTCATGTATGAGTGGTTTCTCATTCATGTCCAGTGATGATACAGATTCTCCCTTCATTTTCGGACATAATTCCCTAGATAAAAAACCTATTGTGGTCATGATAAATCTGAATTTTTCCAAATTACCGAGACATAATAAATGGAGATTCAGTGTCTATTTAAAACCTTTTTTTGATGATGCATAATATTTCCCAATTAGATCTGCATAAGTCTCTACAAGAATTCTATTTAACAAAAGGAAAATTCACCCCTATAAGAAGAGATTTTGACATCCGTACAGCATGGAAAAATTATTTTTGAAACCATTCTTTTCATTACTCCTCTTATACATGTAATATATTATGTCACAAATTTAGAAACAAAAAATAGGTTTTTATAGTTCTCTATTCATATTGTAATAATATTGGTAAATTCTTAGCTAGTAAAACCTATGGGGGTTATCACCCCATGAGTCTTGGTCAATGTTGTTCAATCTAAAAAATAGTCACACTAGTCCGATTTGGATGAATTTAAATTTCCCTAAAAAAGATACATGATAATTTTTCGATTGAAAAACAACAAAGGAAACCATAGGTAAAAGTCTAGTACCATTTCAATATACCTATTATTTTAATTGTTTAAGAAATAATTGAGAAAAAATAAAAATAAAAATGATTTAAAACTTCTTAGGTTAAGAAACCAGAAAGGGTAGAAAGATAGTAATTCAATTTATGTCTGTTAAGCCTGTACCATAGTGGAATTAAGAAAAAAAATTACTATGGTAATAGAAAAGACACAATTGTTTTTGGATTTTTCATGTAACATTAGAAATGATATAAACTCTTCTTGCTAGTTCCCTTGGATTAGGAAATCATTAGTGCATTATCTAATAATTCATTAAATGTAGGACTACTTCTTAATCAGAACTACCTCATCTTTGTCCTGATAGGAGTCCATTCCAATTGGGGCATTTGTTAGGTCCTGAAAACTCCACATGAAAGAAGGAAGGGATTACATAAATTTTGAAAAATTAAAAATAATAAACACGAATAATATTTTGAATAAAATGATTAAATAAAAAGACATCGGTGGGGAAGTATTAGTATTGTGATGTAAGAATACTACATAGAATGCTATTCTGTAAGGTATCATTCCCTAACGTGATGCATCTCATGAGCCATAGGTTCCCGAAAAGGAAACAAAGTCATTTTTTACGCTGGATGGTTATTTTCCCCCGATGAATGAACACCTCAAAAATTTATAACTTTTTTGGGAATGTTCAGTCCCTTCCATCCCCCACAAACAAAATTGTTCATGTTTTTGGGTATTCTTCATGGTATCCCAAAAATAGTGGCCACACGACCCATTGTGACTAGCCAACCTAGTATTCAGTAGTGTCACTCCTCTATAAAAAACATAATTGGTGAGTTGATGGAGACTATATGCATAATTATGAGATGTTGTGTGAGAAATCGCTCCCATGCTAGAACGAAATTGTGGACACCATTCGGTAAACCATATGTGGATAGACCTTTAAAGACCTCATCCCATTAATCATATACGAAAGACCCTCCAAATAAGATTCCATAAAAATTCAATGTTTATTATGATATGAGGCATCATTTTATAACCCCATAGATGAATAATTTAATTCAATAATAGACCCTTTGCAGCCAACACATCATGAGTGAATTTTCTTATGAAATCCATTATAGACTACCTTCGTGTATGTTCCTTTTAAGCTGGCTCCGTAAAGGATGGTCCTTCACAACAAACGCTATGTGAACATCCCTATGCACATATTTTATAAACCATTCATGCCTAGTGTTCCATACCTTGGGGGATATATCACATCACCCACACTCTAGAATAGTTTTAGGATGCATACCCACCCCTTAGTTATAGTCCCTTTGCTATCGCCACTGGTCCCCATGAAAACTAGAGATTCACAACATGATATTTTTTTGGGTAGGGTGATGCCATTTTGGGTTTAACTTTTTATGGCCCTAATGTCCATACCATATAATACCATGAGTAAAAAAATTCCTCACAAAGATCCAAAAATCCCATCACCTAACTCCTATGATAGGTTGAACTTGAAAGGGCTACCCTGGTGTATGCCCCACATCAGCCATTTCTAGACATCTCCACCCAAATCCTCCTAACCACATGACATTAAATTTTCTAGAAATAATCCCCACAACAAAAAGTTAACATGTGAAGTCGTATTCCTCATAACATGAAATTAAATTGTTCTTCCATAGTCCCTAAAACATGAAATTAACTATTCTATCGTCATCCCAAAAACATGACGTAAAACTATGTTGTCACTATCCCCACAATAAGACATTAAATAGTGTTGTTTTAGTCTTCACTACATGAATAAAAAATGTATTATACCCTATATTAAAGTCATATGATTCCTACAAATACAAAAACAAATATTCTCTACATGCTATGATTAAGATTCCTTGTGTAATAATCTTTTGCAAATGTAAAATAGAAAAAAGTGCATCCCGTCTAGAGTAAAACCTCATTATTTTTTGTGTAAGGATGAGCTCTTTCTACTATTCTACCAAGTAAGGTTCATAGATGGATGGATAATGATATTAGACTATCCTGGCTATGAAAATAAAAAAGGATATGAGCATAATCAGGGCCCCCTCTCCCTCTTTTTGGGCTTCAGTACCTCATCCATTAGTGGACTGATTGGGTCATGTGATCTTTAGATCCACTGGTTTCTCTTGTTTATAACACCTAGAATTACACATGTGGGCATAGAGGTTAGTGGAGATCATGAAATCCGCACAGTCCCAATCCCAACAGGCCTTCCCTATATTTATAATAACTAACCTCTATTCAAATGGGCTTCTTTAATGTGTAAGATGCAATCACATCATCCTTCTATAAGGTGTGATCACCAACATATTACACTATATCTAATTTTATTTCCAAATAACATGGATATGTCAGAAGCCTTTATGAGGTCATAACCTTAACACCCATATTCATTTCAAAGTTCTTCGAGACACACCCACAGTATGTTATTATCCTCCTAGGAGACCACATCTCTTCTAGGTCTCTCAGCTGTCTTTATCATAAGTTATACACCATCTTTGACCAAGAAAATATTTCCAAGAAATCCATGATGCAAGATTTCAAACTACATGGTTGGGTTTTTGCCATTTGACCTTACCAGATGATATGTCCTATTAAGTGGAACTGAACTATGTGGGTTCTATGTTCATTCATGAGAATACGTAGGAATCCCATTATATGGGTTTGATCCCAATATCAAAACAACTTTCATCTACAAGGATGAAAACAAACTCCACACTACCTCACCCCATGGTTTAATACTAGAATTGTTCTATTAAATTGACCAAGAATCAATAATACATCCATAAAAGGGTCCATATCAATGGATAACCTCAAACACGTACATTTGATTTGTAACCCTTGAGTGTTCATAATTGATCACTAACTCAATGTGATTCATGTATAAATACTTGGGAATTAACAAGGGATTCACAAACATATATTAAATATATGAAAGAGTTCTAGAATATGAAATAGTTCCCCCCCAGGGGTGTGATGAGACCAACCTCAAATCCACTTGAATAATGTGAGTTATTAAGTGTCATTGGTCATGTTCCCCAATGAATTAACTTCTTTGGAATAGAGGTCCATGAGTTTTCATGGATATGAGAGTTGTGGGGTGTTTCCGGTTCCATGAACAAAACCAGTTTGAAACTACTTGAAGATAATGTACCCAACACGAGTGATTTTACACATTTCTACCCCTATAATAAACTATTGAGAACCATAACTTTTTCAAAAATAGGCTAGTCCTTGAGCTGCACTCTCAAGAATAACTGAGATTCCATGTTAAATAGATTAGGAAACTGGGCCCGCATATCCACCTCCCTCTCCCAAGTTTCTTCTTAAACATTTCCATACATTAAAAAAAGTAAAAATAACATCACAACCATTCCCTATAATACTGTTTAACCACAAAATGTTTGGTTTGAAAATGATTCATCCACCCCCATCTTAACAACATAAACATTAACCACATAATGTGGGTTGGGGTGATACTACTGAAGTTTTGACAAATGAAAAACATAATTCAATACATCATACCAATATGGAAGATCCAATTAGTATACCACTGGTCTGATCCTTCCCAAATATGAAATGACCACATGTACCTGTGTGCCATCTAACCCCATTTCTGAATCTAATAGTTACCAAACCATTGTGACACCCAAATAAACACATGAGCACCACACATAAACTCAAGAGGCTGATCGTGTCGATTAGAATACAAATTCAACCTACTCTATGTTGTTTCCAAACATTTCCAACTCCACTAGATCTATTTCGACATCTCATGCATGAGACTCTATCCAAAAAACATTGATTCCCCAGCCACCATCCAACATATTGGTAATTTACAAGTCCTACCATATATTTCTTGATGTTGTTCCATCTGAATAGTCTCATGGAAACTGTTGTTAATAAACACTAATTTATTAACTCATAAACAACCAATGTCTAGGACACATTCCCTCAGCATTTCCTTCAACACCTAGATAGTATGATTGAATGTCTCACCTACCTGCAAGTGGAAATACATACTCAAAAACATTTGGGTTACAAGTTCCTTCAACTACCCCTTCAAAAAGAAATTATTAAAACACATATCACCATACGAAACTATATTTCTTATCACCTAGTGAAACTGTACTATCTCTTAAACATATATATCACCCAACTAGTCAATGCTGAAGGTATCACATATTGGAAAGAAATGTTCCAATCTGTTCAATGAATAAACAACCACACAAATCATGTCATTCTTCTGAGGAATCCTTGTAAGACCCACTACAAAATCCATCATTGCAACATCTCACTTCCATTTATGAATGTGAAATGTCTATAAAAAATAGCCAGTAATTGTTGATCATTCGTCAACTACTGACAGGTGTAACATCATGTCATGAATCCTCCAACCAATTTATTTATCCCTAGAAATTGATACTATCTACGGAGTTCACAAAACATTTTGGTCAAACTAGGATTCACTTCCCACTTTGAAGAATGAAACTCATAGATCAAATCATCCCACATACTAGTAGGTATGAAAACATGAACATTAAAATAAATGATCTCCTCATCATCAAAATACCATTCAAAATGTGAATCCCCACCATTCTGGCGTTCCCTATATTAAAAACCCTCCGGATCCTCATACCACCTCTGTTTAATCCAGATAAAAATAATAGACTCATCTATCAAGGATGCAAGGGTCATCTTCCCCTACACATCCTTCACCTCTATATGCATCTCAAAAAATAACTCCATAATCCTACAACTTGAAACTAGATTCTAGAACTGCATAAATTTAACTCTTATGACTGAACGAATCTCCAAAATTGTTTCCCTTACATAATGTGTAGAATAACTGAAAATTGAAATACTTCATGTAATCAATCCATATTATCAACACAAGATTCAAATCATGATGGGGGATATGTAATTAAGCCTTTTATAATTGATATACACTATAAAAGTTTCTACCAAAAATTTATGCTGTAGAAAATTTAATGTATAAAATACCATGGCCAACTCAAGATCATGTGTAGGGTAGTTTAATTCAATTCGCCTCAATTGACATGAACCATATGAGACAACCCTGGCACCCTATATTTTCACCTTTTTAATCCCATTATCGGGCACATCAAAAAACAATGTATACTATGTACCCAGCTCAGGTAGGATTACAATAAGTTTAGTAGTCATACTCTTGTTTAACTTATAGAAAGAATCCTCACATACCAAGACCATTTAAACTTTATTCCCTTATTTATCAAGAAAAAAGATGGTGCCACAAAACATGAAATTTCATTAATTATCCTCCAATCATATCTTTCTAACCAAAAAAAGCTTTAGATATCAAAAAAATTCTTAGGCTGCTACCAAGATAAAGTTGTTTTCAATTTCTCTAGGTCCACTGATAAAGAGTCATTAGAGATTATGTGAACCAATAATATTACATTATTAAATTTAGAAATGAAACTTATATATCTTGTAGTATAGACAATGATCACTTAGTGTAAATAGGATGATGTACAAATTTTTTTTCATGATTTTCATGAGTCGAATATTACACCAAAATCCATCCAAGAAAAAAAAAGAATACAAATTGAACCAGGAACGTGTGAAATATTCAGTTCATTAGGGAAATAAATTCTACTGGTTCATTAGTTAGCCCCATTGGCATCACAAAAAAATCATACAAACCATACCTAATCCTGAAATAAGTGCACAATATATCATAAAATATCACCCTTAGAAGATGATACCTTAATATGTTGTTAATTTTGGAGAACATAGATGAACCTCCAAACTGGTCAAAAAGTCCATCAATTCACAAAAGTAGGTATCAGATCTTAACAGTCATCAAATTCATCATCTGATAGTGAATAAAAAACAATAGCATCATTTCATCATTCATTGAAAAAAAAACTAGGGATCCCTAAGGTGATATACTAAGATGAATAATCCACTTATTCTCAAATTCCTCCAACTACATTTTATGTTCCTCATGTTCTGTTGGTTCCATTCTATATGGTTGAATAGAAACATGTTTTCTTCTAGAAAACAAATCAATCAGGAACTCAACATATCTCTTGAGTGGACCCCCTAATAAATTCTCATGAAACACTTCCTGAAAATGATCCACCATAATAGGGAATACAAGCTAGTTCACTCCCCCATCAGAAGCACAAGACATGCCACTAGGCCGGTGAGTTCACCTAAGTGCTGAAAAACTGGACCACGACAACCTTCTCGGATATCCCATTATCCACATTGAATAAATGTATCCACATAAAGGGATGTGAACATTACCCTAAATAATTAGAAATTGATATGAGCCTAATATAACACCATCCAATCCATCAAGAGTATCAAATTAAAACATGATAGCTTTAGCTCAATCAATACCATAAGAAATGGTACCCACCAATCTCAAGAACACACTCATCATCCCACTATGTATTTTCTCTACAAACTTCTAATAGTGTATCAATAGACATAACCCCAAACATATACTTCACTACTAGACCCAAAACATTCACAAATATAGAAGATTTGAAATATTGTGAGGCACCTGTATCAATTAAAGCACTAGAAAAGTTTGAATCTATAAGAATTATACATAGATATATTGATGGTCCATTATTTCCAACTCCCAATGTAAGCTGAATTGAATAGTGTTGACTTTTCCTATACCATGGTCTCTAGTATGAGTCCCTAGAATCATAATTCCCTACTAATAAGTATTTTCTTATACTAAAGTACCACATCCACTACCCCAACTGGTACGACTACTAAAACTGAAAAAACCTACCTGATATGGGGTATCTGACCCCCTTCCCACACATTTCCTCAATCACGATCGTCTTTCACTAACCCAATTTCTAGGGTTCCTATAGAACCACTACACTTGACCCATCATGTCGCATGCTCGACACTCAACTAGTGGTTTGGAAAACTGACCACACATGTGTCCCAGACATCCGCACTGGTAAGAGAACACGTGGTTACCTCCTCGAAGGTCATACCTCCTCCCTGTATACTCTATCTACCACTACCCTAGTGAAACCCCTCAAAATATTATTTCCTAATAGTAAATGTCTCACAACTAGACTATCTAAATAGAACCACATGTCAACCACTAGGATCCTCTTTGAGGTTCCCTTCTAAAATAAGGGCATGGTGCACTACTTCAGAGAACCTCTTAAAATAGAATATATTCATATGGTATGTGAACTCATGTTTATATATATCTTGAAAATTCTTCATAGAATCTTCTTCATCCCTTGAAAATGTTGGAAATAATCATTTCAATTTGGTGAAGTGGCCAGAATAATACATCATTTACATAGTCCCTTAGTTCAACCTCATAAACTCTACAACCTCTTCCTATGTCAATGTATCCATATAGATATATTCCATAATTTTTTCATAGAAATATTTCCATTTAACACCTTCTTCTTGATCAGCCTAAACCAGAACATCCCAATAGCACTTTTCTGGTCCTCACAACATGTAATCCACTAACCCGACTCTCTTCTTTGGAGGAGTCTCCGATTTATCTAGAATAGTCGATATAGTCTCTATCCAGAACTCAATTTCATCAAGTATACCCTCTCTAGTAAAATTTGGAGGGTGATACTACTAGAACACTCTAGTCAAGTCAAACATGATCAACATAACCCACCCCATGTCCTGTTCCAAAATCAACATAAAATGATAAATATTCTTGCAGAACATCTCCACTCTCTTACCCTGGATCAATGTGGTTTATTTCTCCACTACTGGAGGATCATTCTCAGTTTTATCTTCTTATCACATAACTTGTATACACCATCAAAGTGAAATATCTCTATAATTCCAACCACACTTCTCAAAACACATAACATAAATCATCGATAGTTTTCAGAGAGGATAGCTATCTACTGGCCATAAACCACCCATTTCACATACACTATCCCTGTAGATTGATTCAAATTGATAACACTAACCTAAACCATCCCTACCATGGTTCATGGTCAACACAGGGAAAACTAACTTAAATAAAAACAACCCCTTTTAAAAAACATCATTTTAACCACATCACTTTTATAATATAAATATTTGTCTTTTAGGATCATTATATCTTTCCACTTTGTCACAAAATGATTTAAAATAATTTTTTACATTCCATTTGGCCCAATTCTTTAACCAATATTTCACATTTTCTCCATTTACCCATTTGCATAATCATTATTAGAAATAAATTTTTTCAAATTTCAAGGAACATGAAATTACTTCCATCCCTCATATCCCATATTTTTTTTCTTGTGTTCCTACCATTATTCATGTCACAAGTATCCCTAGGTTCTTAAAATTATACTTTTATGTAAAATCCATTTCCATTTTGAACATGAATAAAATATTATAAAATAGTCACATCACGTATAATGTACATTACACAAGGTGAAATATCATTCAATCGTAATGAAAAACATCAAGCACATCAATCCCACTTGGGGTACTTGTGTTTCCCCCCATTCATGGGTAATCTACTCCCATAGAAGAGCTCATTAACAAGACCCAACACATCCTACTCTAACATCTACTTTTCCAAAATATTAATACAATACAAAATAATAACATTCCTATAAAACCACGTTGTAATATCCTCATCCGGGTAGGCACTAAATCCAATGCTCTAAGATGGGTTTCCAGATGACTTTAGGAATGTCTCCCTGAATTCCAGAGGATTTTCACTAGAATCAGGGGTCTAATAGAACACATGGGGAGACTATATCATATTTATCAATGTGACACACATTATATGAAATTTTAAATAACCCAAATAAGTTAACAAGTAAAAAATAAATATGTATAATGAATCCATTTTGCAAAATTGGGTATAATCCCACAACAAAATAGTAAATAAGCTATGTAATGTCATACCGTTCCATGTGTAGAAAAACCCAAAATGAAGAAAAACTAAAGAATTACCAAAATGGGTCCTGAATCTTTGTTTGGAACCCTTATCCAAGTACATCCCATGATCAAATTAACCTTCCAGTATAAGGCTTGTCCCCTTGTCCTAGCCTATAACCATGAATTAATCTTGGATACCCATTAAAAACCCATATAGAGTGTGATTATAACTCATTAAGATACCACTAATATTGTCTACAAAATATCCATTCTAAATAAGTAGATTAATCATGTTTATAATGAATAATAAGATAAAAATGAAAAAATAGGTTCTATTAATCAATAAGGTTCACTTTAGACACTAAAATCATTTGTTTGTGGGGTATTATATTTTTATCAATTAAAATTCAGTTTATGTAAGACATATAAACTACAAATATGGGAAAAGAATCAAGTTCTCTACATTAATATGGATAAAATTTTAAAAAAAACCATACTTTATTACCTTGGATCTTTAGTATAGGTATTTAAAGAAATTAATTTCGATCCTCAATCTAGGTATTCATAGAACGTTCCTTGGATCCATAGTCCAACTATTCACACCACATGCATTAGTTTGGGTCATAGGGCCTTAGTTCGACTCCCAACCCTATATATTTATAGGGTACGGTTTAGAGCCAGAGTTTAACATGATCTGTGGGAGGAGCCCCAATCCAATAAAACCCATACCACCAATCCATCTGAACATGCTTCTTTTATCACATAACACACTTACCAATCACAAATGATGATTCATTACACTTTTCCCATTTTCATTACTCATCCATTTAACACATACATCATTAAAAATTCATAAACCATTAACTTATCCCATTTAATTACTTTTTTCACTATCACCCACATACCCTATTCATTCCTTAATCCATATAACACATTTACCATTTATACCCATAATTCATCTAACGCATTTACCCTTAAACAAACACTCCCTTATGTCAGGTCACTATTAAACACCACGAACATTGATTCCATTTAATAACTCATATTATTATGTCAACATAATTTCCATGGGTTGTATCTCATAACAATTAAATTCTACATGTAACAACTCAATTCCATGTTTGTGAAAGCTGCACAACCTATGGGTGGACCTCAAATCAGTATAATTAACCTCGATGCATCCCATAGGGATCATGAGAAATCCAATTTGTCATTTATCCTATAAAATTATCATTTCATTCATGGAAAATAAACTAGATGCTCCAAAAACACGAGCACAAACACATATACACATAAATTTTACAATCAGACAATGGAATATAACATGTAGACCACCTACCTAGATTCCATAGACAAACTCTCACTCAACTGAGTGAAAATTTATTTTTTATTGAGTTAGACCCAATTTTAAGGGTTGAGGGAGAACCCGTCAAGAAAACAGTGTCATAGACAAAAAATGGCCACAACTGACCAAAATCTCAATACCAAAAACATCAAGCACTACAAGAGACTAAATGACCCTCAATGAATCAACCTATAAACTACTAGAAATGTGGGTTGTAAATATTTAAAAGAAGACTAATGAATCTAAAATCCCTAATCCAAAAAATAGTGCAAAGAGGCTGTTACTTTGATCTGAACCCAATAATTATCCAAATAGCTTAGAAATTAGGGAGATAAATACTCGATAAGTTTTAGAGGATTTGGGTTTTCACCAAGGTTAATATAGGAAGGAGATAAAATTTAGGTGAGGTTTCTTAAATAACAGGGGGTGAAAATGTTAAATTCCCCTAACTTTAATCAAGATCATGGTTTTGCCACACAGTTGGACGACCCACTAACCGGTAATGATATACCATTTGTCCAAGAGGGGGATAGACTACATGGTTTCCTAATAATCTCTTAATGTTTCAAAAAACATACAGAAATCATTCATGATGGCTTATTCAAATCATTCATGTTTTAGCTCCTCCCCATGAATGGTTCTAGAAACTTTGATCCACCTCTCTATAAAAGTACGGTTATAGAACAAGGTTAATACTTACCAAGCTCTAACCATGCATCATGCACTTGATGAACATTTTCCCCCTCTTTAATGTCATATACCTCTAGAACACCACCGAGCCTCCCCATAAAATTGTAAAACCTTTATTTTCCAACATAAAAGAAGGTTTTAATCAAAATTTTAACAAAATAGACCCCATTTGATGACATAGATCTTACATTTATACCATCGATTCTAGTCACCACCCAGTTTGATATTGTAAGTGTGTTTAATTCCACATTTTTGTTCATTATATTACACCAGAAGGATAATATTTTTCATACATTTTAGGGTAAATACATTTATTATTATTCTATTATACATCATTATTGGTCATCATCTACTATCCAATTGAGGGTATACCTGATGTTTCATTCGTAATCACATTTCCATATAAGGAGGTATTGGGATGGGGCTTGGTGGTGATATACAATATTATGAATATGAAATTAAACCAACTATATGTTGTCTATATTATTTACAAGGATCATATCTAACATAGTTTGATAAATAATTGTTGTGAATTTGGTATCATCCAAACTGATGATAAATTATAACTTTCAATGTGTATAATAAAAAAGAAAAGAATCATTTTTAACCACAATGAATGGAATCCCACTATATTATAGGTGTTCAGAAAAATTAATGTAATGGGGATAAAAAAGAATAAATCCTTCATGAGTATTTTTTGGATCCTATACATTGAATGATATAGTTCATGAATGATGAAATATATCATTTAATAATGTTTATATAAGATAATAAAATGTCTGTGTTTTCTCTAATATACTTATAAATTCATTCACATGTGAATTATGGATTTTTTAACTTATATAAAAATCCTATAACGTCTATTTATACCCAATTTTATTCTTCAAATTATTTCAATTACTTTCCCATAATTATCATTTAGGTTTATTAATAGGTTTATCATTCTAAATTAATAAATTTAATCCTAAATATATAGTTTAACATACTCTAATGAAAACAATTTAGGGTAATTTTATTTCATTTCCTCCTATGGTTCCCATGGATCCCTCTCTTACATTTGTTATTACTATAGAACTTTTACAAGGTGATATTTTTTTATGTGTATAACAGTGTATCTACAGACCAAAAGTTTCTTAGGTTTATCTTTATAAGAGATATCATACTCTAATAGAACCAAATTTGGGTTGAGTATTAGTGAGAGATATGGTTTGTAATTTATAAATATTATTTCATTGACCACATAATTTAACCATCATATGGTTTGTGGGTCTTATAGTTGATATGACATAGCTTTGATGCGATCTAGAATCTCAGAGGGCCCAATGTACAATGGAAATAAATTTTTATTCTTCCGAAATATCAGAAATATACTCTGTATAGGTATTTTTAGGAAAAAAATTATCTTCAAATTAAAAAAATTCATCTCTTTGATGGTTATCAATATTTATCTTTTCATGAATTTAATCTATCATTATGCAATTATAAATTTCCATGACCTTTTCTACCATTTTTCAACTAGTTAAAATTCTAGTATTTTGTGTTCACCAAATTTATCCTAGAATATTGGTTTTATACATATCTTTCCACAAAGGGAATCATATAAATCCATTTGGACAGATGACTGAAAGATATTATTATATAAGAACTAAACCAAAAAATATGTTGATTACATCATGCTTTCAATTCCATCAAGGATTCTCTCAGCACGTCCTTGTGTATATGGATAGAATTATTTAATTTTAAATAATTCTTTTAGTGATAATTTATACTAATGTTAAAATAAATATTTAGATTATTTTGTATTATTTTATAGAACATGG
This sequence comes from Viscum album, assembly GCA_963277665.1. Taxonomy (NCBI): domain Eukaryota; kingdom Viridiplantae; phylum Streptophyta; class Magnoliopsida; order Santalales; family Viscaceae; genus Viscum; species Viscum album. The sequence goes on from OY728132.1 coordinate 543,779,943, forward strand.
AGGTTAATATTAGATATCAATCATATGTAATAAATATTATTGTTTTTTACAGACTCACCAATTCTAAAATGTATACCCTTAAATATATATTTAAATGTATTCCACTCAAATTTAAATGAAGTTAAAAATATTTGTTTGAAAAATACACTAAGAACGAAATATTTAAATTTCTTTTTGATTTATTTTTAAGACCAGTGATAAATTTTTTGATGACTTTTTGCATTTCTATGTATGTATGCGTAATAGTTGAATAATCACCATGAAATTTTTCCTTTTTTCCTTCAAATGATAATACACCAGGTTATTTGACGCATATTATTAGAAATCCTTCTTTATATAATCTCACCAATAGTGCTCCCAAAAATCATAATATATCTTCATGTTTATCATGTAGATGGAGAATTTTGAGTTATATGAATCATTTTTCAACACTTTCATTATCACTGGATTCAATGGTACATATTGTAATGACCCAAATCTTACAAATTCTACCTCATCAATTTTCTTCTATGGAGATTTCGCTTTTCTTTTAGTGTCTATTATCTTATGTATTTTTAAATCATCTTGTTAAGGATCTTGTATATTCTTGAAAATGAATGGTTGGGAAATCATTTGAGCTATGAAAGATGTTTCTATTTTCTTTATAAAATCCCATTATATCCTATGGAAGTCTATAATGTTTTAATCCTGATTAATTATAATCATTGATAAGGTTTCAGTAACCTTTCTACATAGACCATTTAATCATTATTTTCCATTCTAGGATGGTAATGGATTGAGTATTCATAGTCCTTTATTAACTTTAATGATATTCATTGGTTCATATTAATATTCCTAAATTTAAATATATATATCATTGGATCTTATGATCCATATATATTATACACTTCTACACATAGATTTAATTCTGGTAAATCTATAGTGTGATGATCATTGCATAAATCTTTAGATTATTTGTTTGATAGTTCTATTCATGAATTTTTATATACCTTGTGGAGTATCATGTCACTATATCATTTTGTATTAGCACATCAACCAAGCCATTCATTGATGAATCACTTTATACCACAAAAAGAACCCTAATAGAGGGTAGTGTAAGTACAAAAGTAGTGATAAGACTCATTCAATTTATTGAATCTATCTTTACATTCATTGGTCTTGGAAAATTTAACTCCCTTCTGAGTAAGCTTAGTCAGTGGGTTCGAAAAACATGTTAATATTCTTAAAAAACATCGGTAATAACCTAGTAGTCTGAGGAATCTATTAATTTCTATTTTGTATGTTGGTTTACAAAAATCCACAATTTCCTTTTTCATAAAAGGGTACACAAATATTTCTTTTTAAAACATACCATAACTAAGACACTTCCTCCATCTAAAAAAATATTGTACATTTCAAATTGTTTCTCTATTCAAAAATCATTAAAATTATATTAAAATGATCCACATTCTCCTCTATACTTTTGGATTATATGAGAATGTAAACTATAAATAGAACCTCATATATATGGATTAAATCTCATAATTCACTATTCATTAAATCCTTGAGAATTATAGGAGAATAGGTGAGTTAAATTAGTAACACAGTTAACTAAAAATGGCCATTAATTTTTTGAAAGGAATCCCTAGTAAAATATTCCTTCTTCACTCTTAACTATTGATATCTTGACTCATGTAATGCCTTATAGAAGTAATGGGATCCACATAGTTGATTTAACAACCCATTAATACATTGAAATACATACATGTTATTTACCATATTTTGAGATCATGATAATCAAGGTTTTAGTGTATTGGTTGATACCTTTTTTTGACAACGAGGACTGGAACACCCCACGTTAAAGAACTTGATAATATAAAACAATTTTTTAGATACTCTTTAATTTCCATTTTTAGTCCCTCTTAATTAAATGATAGCCATTCTATAGGGATTATTGGATATGGGAAAAGATACATGTATAATTTAAATTGAGAAATCAACCTATCTGTTAGTGTAAATACTGTGAAACTATTATGATAATTTATCTATACAGTCCCTCATGGTAGTCATGTCATTATTCATGATTCCCTCCTTTTTCTATCAAATTGGGCATTATAATCGTTCTTATAAAGATATAATATCTATGTTTCATAAAACTATTCGAAACGTGACTTGTCCTCCACCTTAAACTTTTATAAAATTTATTGATGAATTAGGATGTGAATAATGGTATCCATATACTAATAGTTGATATGTGATTTGTATATGGAAAACAAATATATTCCCAACATAACATCATATTCGACCAAAGGAAGTATGATAAAAAAATTGGTATGTTTATTCCAAAAACATTTATAGGGTATGAATTACATACTTGGGATGTAATAATTTTAATGTTTGTTGTTTTCATAGATAACTAAACCCAGTGTTTTAATGTTGTTTTGTAATTTATCTAATAAAATTACATGATACGAAATTATTTTTAGAAAAAAATCAAATAGTATGATCTCTATTCATGCATCAATAAATAGTATACCTATCACCACAACATTTTCAGGATCCACGTCAAATGTAGAGATTTCATATACCCTTCATTTCTCTCTTGTCCATGAAGGTTTTTGTCATTTATTATCTCTAATTACACATGGATTATGGTATTTTCATACATATTATATATGTTCTTTATAGTAGATTCTCGTCACCATAGGTTGAGTGATAATATGAAACTTCCATTATTTGATCAGAATTTTAGGATTCTTCATTTAAATTTGACATTGACTAGACTAATTCCCCTATTTTTAATACTTCAATCATCTCATTGTTCCCATAAGATGGTTTCTAGTATGCCTTTTAAAATATTTATGACACCAATTAGAGTAAAAAATCATTATATTGTCCTCAAAATCACACTTGAAAATCATTCTAGGACTATCAAAGTCTTGAATTTTGAAATATTTTTAATGAATTGACATTAATCCACTAGAAAAGTGGTCCACATTAATTTTTGTGTCTATGGAAATACATAGGTATTCCATTCAATACATGTAAATTTGTCCTCATATTCCTAGATACAATCATATTCCATTTCCCAAAGTCCATGAAATACTATTTTAATTTTAAGACAATAATTTCCATGAAAACATTTATTATAAAATATTTTAATGAATCATTCCCATTCAATGGTATATAGTTCCCTTGTACATGGTGTTCATGTTCAGTTTCCCCCACTGATATGCTTCCTCCTTAAGGTGATAAATATCTAGCACAACTTTTTCTTGATTCAGGAAATTTAGGATTGAAAATATATTCTGAATAGAGTTAATATATTTTTCCACAATGAGTGGATTAGAATATCCACTAAAATAATGAATCCTTTTTTCACAAAAAGGAATCAAAAATAACATTCTCATGTTTAGGATAAGGGTGGAATTTCACTAGATTAATATAGACATTCATAAACTGATCCAACTAATCCAGTTATTCCAGGATGTTCTTAGCTCTTACTCTCATCAGGTTATGGAACACATTAGGTAGATCAACACAATTCCTAAAAAAGTGGTTATTGACACGATTCATCCTATTTTCTAACATTATATTAAATAAATAATATAAAATTATTTATGATAATACTAAAGTTAAAAATAATATAAAAGGAAAACTATGTAAATAGAATGAATAACTCATAAATGAGATATATATACCATCCTATGAATCTCTAGAATTAAATCTTTATCATCTATTATAACTTCCATATTATTGGAATTCCCTAGATTTTATAAATGACACACATATGATATATTATATTAAATATTATTATACACATTCAACAAAAAAAATAAACTAAAAAATTTAATTCACTAATATAGATTGTTACATTGATCAGAAAAAGACTGACAAAAATTCAAAACATTACAATGGGGAAAATATAATTTAATAAAAATAGAATGAGAAAAATTGGATGCTTCCTATCTATTACAATAATTATCCAAATAGCTAAAACTATTAAAATGAAATAGAATATTTGTAATTTAATTAAAATTATTCAAATAAAAATGTAAAACCTAGAGAGGAATTGAGTTGAATAATTAAAGAATGAGCATATTACTATTTATAGTAGGAAATTTGGTTATTGGAAGAGTAATGTGACCGTTGAAATAGTAACCGGATAGTTTGGAATAATAACCTAATAGTTTGGGATAATAAAATGACTAATGTAATAGTAATTTAACCTCAATATAGTAAAATTTAATTTTAATAATATTTATCATGAAAAATTTATATAAATTTATATATTTTATCTCTAAAAATAAATATATGATAAAAAATTCAATGAAAATATAATAACATTTTCAATAAATTATATTTTACATTATTGGAAAAAAAATTATATTAAAAATTAAAATACCTTATTATATAAAGTGATTTTTATAAAATGGAAGAAATTTTTGAAACTATCATATCAACAATTTTAATGGGTTATTTTCTATTAATTTTCTAAAATACATTAATTTTTAATTGAATAGTAATAAAATATAGTTTTTCAATTACCATTGTATTTTAAATTACATCATGATTTAATAACAACCTAATAAATTCAAGAAATTTTTATTTGAAAAATATAATATTTAATGTGAAAAATGAATAATTTAAATATAATAATTTTTTCCTGAACCTAAAAATTATTTTCCAATGTTTAAATTCTAAAGTATTCCATTAAAATAACAAATTCTCATTTTTCCCATTTTCTATTTTAATAAAGTGTTAATTTTGAATAAAACAGGGTTTTAAAGTCCAATCAGATTTTTATTATATTGATATATGCATAATTATTTCAAAAAATCACTATTAGAAGGTTTTCCTTGGATATAATATTTTATTATATATTTTTTCTAAAAATACCCCTCTTCTCGTGAATTGATAAACCATGTACCACCCCTCAGAAGAGTAGATAAGTTCAACTTTAAAAATCCGAATATATTCCCATATTACCTACCAATTTAATCCCTAGGTATGTTCTTGAGTAATCAAATTATATCATCGATAATTTTAAAGGTCACAGAAAAGGAACCACTTAAAGAAAAAGTAATGTATTTTATTAGTGTGATTCTATTTTTATTTTTGAATTTCAAATAATCCTTTAATTTTCTATTTCAAAAAATCTTAAACAAATTATAAAGTATTTTAACCTAATATTTATATTGTCAATATACATTAAAAATGTAATTTTTTTATATATGAATATATTATACATCTCACACCTCTTCCTTGGAAAATGTCTTGTTAACGGTTTGTTAACCACTTATGAGGGGGGTTTCAATTCATCTCATGCCCCAAAACTAGTTTATGGGTATAATAAGTTTTTTATGCTATATGACTATATAAATATATTTTCTTAATCTTATAAAAATTAATTCTACATTTTTATTAATGTCCTTGACGAAAATAAATAAATTTATATAAAATGGGAAATATTTAAGAAATACATTATATCAAAACATTTAACCTAAAATGATGAGAATTAAGAAATATAATCCAATGGTTATACGTAATTAATAGTGGTAAAAATGAGATTAATTCAATTTGTTTGAATTTTTAAATCAACATATGTTTATTATCTCAGAGATGGAAAATAGAAAAAATAAAGCAGGATTTAAGGTAAGGGAATTATCCATCCCAAACTGTCTTATTTGGTTTATCTCCTATTTAACAATGATTTTAGTATCAATATATCTATAGTATCAAAAATATTTCAATTAATTTTTAAAAAATGAATTAAATTTCATTTCTCATGATATAATTTTTATCATGTGTGTACATATTATTCTATATTTTTTCACAATGACGACTAAATGTATTATTGTTTCCGTGAGTGATTTAAAAAGATTAAGATGACGGATTTAAATAGTTTTTTATTTTTTTATTTATGATATTTGTATGAAATTAATCATTCCAAGATACTAAACCATAGGATCGTGGACTATATTAATATTATTTTGTTAATATTAAAAATTATTTAAATGTTATAAAAGAAAATTTATTCCATTATAGGTGGTATCACATCATTGTTTAGTTAATTTGGGAATTATTATTAGAAAATGATAGTGAAACACATATTTTTAATTCTATATATAATTAAAAAACATAGAAAAATTAATTTACATAGATTCTAAACATATAAAACTCATAAGATATGAATTTATATTTAATTTGTTGTTAATAATAATTTATTTATTTATTCATTGACATTATGTGGGTCTTCTAGTCCACTTGTTGCTGAAAAGTGGGTGGAATCCATGTAGAATATATTTTTTTACTCACCTTCACATTAAAATAGATGGTGACTCTATTTTCCAATCATTTATATGGAGAAACTAATCAATGGTTGGTTTTAATAAATAATACCATGAAAAATGATGAAATGAAAGATATAGAGTGGTAAGAATTCATGAAAATAAGTTTTAATAAGTAATTAGCTAGAACTCTTCAAAAAATTTGGATATAGAATTATTATTGATAAACAAAATTGAAGGTGAATCTATAATGTATTATGAGGGAAAATTCCCAAGGATTTTAAGATACGTGTTGGGTCTTTAAATCAAAAATGTTATTAAAATATATATATTATTTAGTGTTTTGAATCCATACCTTCAAAAGGTCTTATCAATATTATAATTTAGTATTTATGAATAATTAACTTTATGAGTTCTAAAATTATATTTGGAGTTTGGTTTATGTCCTTTTGGCTATGGATATATGAAGATAATAATGGAGTTTCAAGCTAGTGGGTAAAATGAAAATTGAGGAAATAAGATCCAATCACCTATACGTTAAATTTTTTGGAAGAAACTTCTTCATAATATCCTCATTGGGATATGTAAATTATTCATGTGTGGGTGAGAAGGTCAACAAGAACATTAATATCAAAGAGACAAGAATAAGATGACTAATATGCTAAAAGAAAGGATATAGCCTCATAATGAACCATCCAAGGTTTAATTCGTCAACTATAGGTAATAAGGGTAGTATGAAAATCCATTAAACAAAAACATGGGTCAATGAGGGTAATTAACATTACAAACCACCAAATCCAATGGTGAGAGGAAAATCATATGCAATCACTATTTCTGAAGTCGAGTGTGAATGTGAATTCTTACAATTGAAACATCCTATTCACTCAATAATGGAAAAGATTTTAGTTGGCTCTAGTTGAATTCATTATTTTATATCCATCATGTTTTCTTGAAGTGTTGAATTGAATGTACATTTCATTGAAGAAGAGATGTCTATAAAAATAACTAGTTGTGTGATCATTTCAACCCAATTGATGGCCTCTTAACATATTAACATCTAAGGGATGATTTTTCATGAACCATCCCAGAGGGGCCTGTTCCGTGACTACCTCATGCTCGCCTCTAATAGACCAGGGACCGGTGACTAGCACTGAGTAGGCATATCCCAAAAAAAGGAGGCATTTGACTAAGTACTCGTACACATGCACACAATATCAAAACCCAAAATACTAAAATGTAAAAACACTAAGTAGACAAAAGAATGAATATACTAAGATACCAAACATAGAGTACGACGGTAGGAAACTAGAAAGTAAATAGGGCCAGAATACAAGCCCACCAATGAAAGAGTCTGAAAAAGTAAATACAAAAGTTCCTGAAACTCATCTTCATAAAAGCATACATGAAGGTAAAGTGTAGGATATTTGTCTCAAGCCATAGGAGAAAAACTGATTTGTTTGATCACTCTAAGAAACACCTGGACCGGGTCCACCTAAAACATTGCCGAAGTTTTAATCGTTGCACAAGACACCACATATGCGGGCAGATCTAATTCAGAGGTGAGTAAAACAGTACTGAGTAAGATACCTCAAAACCAAAATGGAATAAAACTAAAAAATAATATAAGTAAATCTAAAAAAAATTAAGAAGTGTACCACAAAGAAATACATGATGTATATCACATAGAAAACCCATGAATTTTACCACAAAGGAAACATACGAAGAAAAGTGTGCTCACACATGTTTAAGTCTATCACACGAAAAGTAGGATTATCATACGCAGACCATAGAACAACTAGTATCAGTAAGACACAGAGTGTCAATAGCCCATGATGTTTAAATAATACATTAACTGTCAAAAACACATGGAGTGTCGATAACACACAGATTGTATATAACACAGGGAGTCTCGATAACACACAGTGTGTTGATAACACACGTACTATTGATAACACATGAAGTATCTATTACACAATGAGTTTCGATTCATGTAGTCACCAATTCACGTAGTCACCATGTCACATACCAACCATGTCACAGTCAGCCATATGATTCTGCTCATTGAGTGCATGTTCTGCGAGAACCTACTCCTCATGCCAAAAGGTCATCATCCAAATTCCACAAAGTCACAATTAGAGTGTTCAAAAACTACCATAAAATCTAAAGGGTCCCAACATAGAAAATTAATCTTCAAATAGACACATGGTATGGTAGTTATTACTGTTTTCATAAAAATGTATTACTTAGGTCTCGTACAGTTCCAACCCAGACCAACCCACTGACCTTGACCAGTATGGCCCATTGGGCCAAGCCTGATGGGCCTCTGGGATACGGTTCAATGGACCACTAGAACTAGTCTTCCTAGATACTAGAGTACCCCGGTCCATCCAGCCTGCCCCCCTACATGTGGGCTGGCCCCATTTTCTTGCACGCAGATGATCTATATACATACACTCAATCAGCATGGCTTCGCCGTAGTCATCATGAAATTACACTGGGTCCCCTTCCTCCCTCATGTCCATGGCCATCGTGGGATCTACATAGACCCACCTGTATATGTGGCTCCTCAATGTCGCGTCCCCAGTCTCTGCCCAAATCTTACACCGCAACAGGCACACACATAGTCCCCCTAGACCGTGTCCTCGTGCCCCACTGTCATCCACTCTGCTGGCAGCCTTTCCACCACATACACCACCTGGACCAGCCTCCTATTGAGCCATGTGCCACCTCCACTTCTGTTCACCCTACCGACGACCCAATGTCCTCCTCGCGCTCTTCCTGGACCCAGCAGAAGCCACTACTCCTAGTGCAACCTTAGGTCATCGTAAACTTCTTCCTCAGGTGATTCATGTCACGCCATCACCATCACACTTCCATGATGTCATTTTGATTTCGGATTCCCATTCTAGGATCATTTTACCATGACTCGAAGATGTAACGATCGTTTGTTAAAATTTAAAGATGAATAAGGAACACATAAAGATTGGTGGAAAGAGATGAATGCATAGAAACACATAATGAATGGATCTAGGAATTTATGTTTTGGTCCTCGATTTTTCATGACATAATAAGGAACATAGATTGATTAAAATGATTCTCAAAATAGAATCATCCTTGATAATCAACCTGCATAAATTATACATCTTGAAAGAATGCTTGAACTATGGATCCACCTTTTCATAGGTTAGTCCACATTTGACATTTAATTTTAAAAAAATGTGAAAAATATCACAAATTAAAACAATGTCCTTCCTGATGTTTGGATCGGTTGTGGATGAAGATCTAAGTTGTTTTGTCATCATTCATCGATCATCAAATCTGAAGTTCATCGATCCTGATTCTCCAATCCATAATTGTTTTTTGGAGGGATCTCTTTCTCCTTGTCTTAGAGTATTTCTAGGGTTATGACGTAACCCTTTATTTTTGAGAATAGAAAACATTGAAAAAAACTAACACTGTATCAAAATAAAATATTTTTATTATATATTTTAATGATGTTTACATCTAGAAACTAACATTCACAGTCGACCTACACTGGTCAATGTGAAGCCTCACCTAAGGTAAATTCATTGTTCTAAATGCAATTTTGCCCTCATATTTCTGACTTGGACACCCATTTAAGTGTTATTTTGGTTTTAATGAATAATAAACCCACTTAATTTTTTAAAAATATAACATAATTCACACAAATATTTCGGGCATAGAAGGCCTTGGAATAACATTCTGTCTCACTAGCTAGTCTAGAAATTTTACCAATAGATTTATAAATATAGAAATAGTGAAAATCCAGGTCATTACATTCTCCCTACCTTAGCGATTTACGTCCCCAAAAGCCAAAACATGGGCCACTCAACAAGAAGACTAGGGTACTGGACACAAATATGAGCCTCTCGATCCCAAGTTCTCTTTTGGAGAGTCACATACATCCACAAAATGCACACTAAAGGAATCAGCCACCCATGAGGATTCTCTCTTGTCGATCCTTGATATCCATCATGTACTTCACAAAAGTTACTCCATTATCAATGTCCAGCTCTCCCCTGTCTATGATGTGCGATGGATCTTGCATGTACCTCCCCCGTTTTGACATGTGGAGGAAGTAATGTACCTAGTGCAACTATGGGGGTAGAGCTAGGTAGTACACCACATCACCAACTCTATATAGAACATATAAAGGTCTGATGTATCTCTTATATAACTTTCCTCTTTGGAAAAATCATCGCAATCCCTATCGAGTTGAGACTCGAAGGAATACATGGTTTTCCTCCTTGAATTCCAAGGACCTCTGTATCCTATCATCATTAGACTTCTGCTGGATTTTTTCAGTTTTCATCTGCTCTGGGGTGATATTCACCTTCTTGGTGGTATCCCACACCTACTCTGGACCCATGAGTGCTGACTCTCATGGGTCAGTCCAGTAAAGTGGTGACCTACATTGTTTCTCATACAAGCGCTTGAATAGTGCCATACCAATGGTGGAGTGTTAGTTATTGTTATACACAAACTCAACCAGTGTAGGTGATCCTCCCAACTATGACTGAAGTGCAAGATGCAGGCCCACAAGATGTCTTCTAGAACCTTAATGGCCCTCTTCATTTGGAGATGAAACACCATGAAAAAGCATAATTGATCCACAAATTCCTCCTACCATCCCTTCAATAATTGGGTTGTGAAATAAGCATCGTGATATGAAACGATCATTGATGGTACTTCTGAAGCGAAACTATATCTTCCAGGTAAAGTCACCTCACAATCTCTATAAAAATGTGCTTAGAGATCAGTATGATGTGGTCCAACTTGGTGATTCAGTAAATTATCACCTAGATGGAATCATTTCTCCTGGACATGCATGGTGATCTTGTCGCGATGTCCGTCAATATCTCATCCCACTTCCACTCGAGCACCTCAAGTGGTTAGGTCAAGACTGCTGGAACCTAGTGCTAAGACTTCAATTCCTCACAAGTGAGGCATCCAGAAATGAATTCTTCCACTAAATTATTAATCCTCATCCACAATAGCTAAGGTCAGATTTCTTGCTACTTAATTTCCACACCTGAATTTAACATTAAGGGGATTTGTGGAACTCCATCAGAACCTCCTCCCACAATTCCACGGGTACAATTGTTTGACCTCTTAAAATAATGATGTGCTCTACGCTTATCAAATATCTGTTCAGTTCATTCCATGTGGGAAATTGATCATTTCAAGTCTCATAGTCAGTATCTAATATTTGTGCCTCCCTGAATTAGTTTAAGAGTGGAGGGCTCACAACCATTGACTAGAGGTATCTGGGTCTATTTATATCTACAATGGATTTATATAGCGAGACCAACTGCTCTGATGTCTCTCTTGGAATATACAATATAGATATTCTATTAGGGTCATCTTACAGTACATTCCCTTTCCTAGGAATATAGAAAATATCAAATTCATTGTCCTAGAGAACTATAGAAATCTCCTCTATCTCAAGTTCAAATCCCTTTTAGAGAAGATGTACATGAGAATCTTGTGGTTATTGTAGATAGTAACCCCCCCCCATTTGGTAGTGTCTCCACATATTCACTGAAAATACTATTACCTCTAGCTCAAGAACATGGGTAATGTAGTTCTTCTCCTATTGTATCAATTGTCATGAACCACAAGATATCGCTACTTTCCCCTGCATCATAACACATCAAGACTGATCCCCATGTATCACAGAACACTACATAATTGTTCCCTCATCTTTTAGTCTCAAGATGGGAGATCTTATCAACCTCTTCCATTTCTCTTGAATGCAATGATTTCACTTCTATTTCCATATTAATGGCCTCCCATTCTATGTAAAATCCATCAAGGGTTATAATACTTTGGAAAATTTAGGTACCAACCTCCAATAGTACCTAGTCAATCCCAGGAAACTCCACACCTTGGTAAAAATCTGTGGTGTCTTCCAAGCAAGAACCACCTCAATCTTCCCTGTATCGAATAGATCTCCATTCTCTAAAATGTTGTGTCCTAGAAAGTGGACCACTCGAATACAGAACTGACATTTTGAGAGCTTCCTATAAAGCTGGTTCTATTGGAGAGTGTCCATTACCATCCAAAAGAGTATCACATTCTCCTCATTAGGCTCCGAGTATACCCGGATATCATACATGAAGACCACCATGAACCAGTCTAAGGATTGAAGATCCAATTCATGACTCCCATGAACATAACATGAGTGTTTGTCACACCAAACAACATCACCAAGTACTAATGGTGGTCGTATCGAGATATAAAGGGTTCCTTCTATACATCCTTGTCCTATATATGAAGATGTTGATATCTAAACAAGATATATATCTTTGAGAACTAATGTGCCCCTTTAAGCTAATCTAAGATGTCATTGATCCTCGGTAGTGGGTACTTGTTCATCATGGAAACCTAGTTCTAGTTCCAGAAGTCCACACATAACCTCAATCTCCCATTTTCATTCCTTCCATAAGAGTTGGGCCTACCTAGGGTGAATCATTGGGACTCACGAAGCCCTTTATCTACCACTCCTCCAACTGTACCCTCAACTCATGAAGCTTCGCAGGGTCCATACAATATGAAGTTGTAGATATTGGTATCATCTTGGGGTATAGATCAATTTAAAAGTATACCTATCTTCTGGGAGTTAATTTGGGGACATCCTGAGGAAACACATACTTGTACTCCACCACCACTTCAGGAAATTAGGGACTCCTATAATCCACTACACTAGGGTTGAGGCTATCTAACTGATGAGTAATTGGATGAACCCTCCTATGAGTATTTCCATCCTATTCAGAATTAATTTCCTTTTCACCAACCAAGGAAAACCTAGTCCCATCATTGTAGAAACACTACATTGTGTGCCAAAAATAGTCATTCTGAGCACGGACTATGGATAACCAATCCCTAAAGAGAATGACGTAATAAGCCCTCAATGACACTAAAAAGATATCCCAACTGAAATTATCACCTACATGAGTAATATAACACTATCGACACTAGTTTTTGATCTTCATATCTCATCCTTTATGAGTATTTAAGTGTTCGGATGATGTCAATGGTTCTATTGGAATCATTGAATCTCAAATAATGGTCATGAAAAGAAAAGAACAATTGGAACCTGTATCAAAACTACAGATAAGGTGGAAAAGACACAGATCGTACCTCTAATATTCTCTGGAACACTAGGGTCATAGGTATCCATCACCTCCAGTTGTCCTTGTCCTTCTCCACTAGATCCATAAGCCCATGGTGGACCACCTGGGGGTGGTGGTGGTGATACGTAGAACCGCCACCCACCACTTGATACTCTACCTACTCTTTTTCCATGTCAATTTTACAAAAAAAAACAACTTTTTCATGTATCCTCCTCTACCTTGGTAGTACCTCAACCGTCTCTTGACAATCCATACGACGGGTCAAGAAATCTTGGGCCAGAAGTCCCTGACCACCGCAAGAGTAAAACATCCAGCCCTTGAGTTGACATGCTCTACCCGGGGATACCCGCAGCACTGATCCCACATACTGGGATGTCCCCTATAGTGGTTGTCCAACTTGGGTCCTTACATCTTCTATCATCTACATAACACTGATGACTAAGCTTCATGATGACTAATGGTAGCTCCCACTGGTGGCGCTTGGTCCTCTAGGAAAGTTATCCACTAGTAGAGCACACTCTAGTACCCCATCATATATAGGGATGCTAAGGGATATCATTGATGCCTTGATCTACTACTGTAGGACCTAATCATAGGTCTGAGCCCTAATGAAGGGGTCTCATACCATATCATGGGAGTAGTGAGTAAGATCCCTAAACCTCACTGAGTACTCCGCCATAGTATGAATACCCTACTACATAAGTAAGAGCTCTTGTATGTGCACTGAGAGTAATGTAGTTAAAGAATAACACCTCTACAAAAAGTTTTTATAAGTCTTACCATGATATATTTGTGTCATCATGTTTCTATTCCACTAATTTGCACTGTCTCCCCACTGGTCCCTGAAGAAGACTCGCAATAAGGACTGTCATCTGGTCGTTAGGTTTCCTCACAAGATGGAGGACATGAGTAACTACCTCCAGCCAATCATCAGCTACCTATGGGACTATATCACTCCAAAACAGGGTGGTTTAATCCTATAAAAATCATGAAACATGCTTAGGATACATGTATCCTTAACTGGTATAGCTGGTTGTAGATGCTACTCTATAGGAATCACTGCATCAGGAAACCCACACAGAGGTGTCATATCTAGGACATTCCCATGTACTAATGCCTCATCTCTAGGAATATCATCCTCATGATAACTAAATGGAATCCTAGATCTATTTTTATGGGTGGTAATCCTAAAATAGTTCATGATAGTCCATACTCAATAGAATATACCTCGTGAATTAACTCAAGATGGACATGAGAACACACCTTAATCCTATATGACTTAGGTAACGGTAATTCTCCAACAAGAAATGTTTTCATGTATTCAGTTAAAAATATGGTTTTCAGAGTCCTGGTGTATGGATATGTCATCCATCATACCAACACTGGATTCCTTTTCCTAAAATCCTAACTCGAAATAATTAACAATGTTTCCCCAAACCAACCTCACAGACTCCCAGTCCTTGAGTAGAACCAACCTCCTATGATACCACTCTATCATGTCCTGTACTAGAGGGGCCCATTCCATGACTACCTGGAGACCTCCTCCAATAGGCTAGGGGTTGGTGACTAGCACCAAGTATTCATATCCCATTAATGGGAGTTATGTTCCCATGTACCTGCACACATGCACACAATCTCCACGCCCAAAATCCTAAAATGTCACAAGACCGAGTGGACAATGAATGTATACACTAAGATATCAACCATAGAGGACAACAGTAGGAAAAAATAAAGTTAATTGGGTCCGAATAGAATCTCACTAATGAAAGATTCTGAAAAAGTAAATATAAATGTTCATGAAACTTGTCCACAGGAAACCCTACCAGAAGGGTAGGTATGGAAAACTGTTTGAAGCCATAGGAGCACACCTTTTCTATCCGATCACTCTAAGAACCACCAGGTCATGGTACACCTAGAACTCCATAAAATATCTATCATCTGCACAAGACATGACAAATGCAAGAAGAGCATGTTCAAGGGCGAGTTAAATAATAAATATTAGGACACCCTAATACCAAAATGGAATACCACTAATAAATACATGAAGTAAACCAAAAATAATTACAAAAAGTATACCAAAAATAAATACATGTAGTATACCACAAGTGAAACACACAATTTATACCATAAAGTAAACAAACTAAGTACAATAAGATCACAAATCTATAATTTTGTATAACAAAAAGTAGGATTATCATATGTAGTCCACATAACACCTGTTATTGGTACTACACCGAGTGTCTATGGCACATTGAGTGTTGATAACACATGGAGTATCGCAAACACATAGAGTATTGATAACACATGGAGTGTCAATAACACACAACATTTCGATAACATATTAAGTGTTGATATTTAATGAAACCCCCCAAGTCACGTAGTCTCCAAGTCACGTAGTCACCAAGTCAGATAGTCAACGAGTCGCAACTAGCTATAAGGTTCTTCTCATAGACTAGTTGTTTCAAAAGATCATACCTTTTAAGACAATATGTCATAATACCACACCCAAAAAGACTAACTTAGAGTATGTCAAAATCACCTTATTATTATAAGGGTCCCAATGCCACAAATAGATCATCAAACAGACAAATTTTTTGAATGTTACAGCTATTTTGATAGAAATGTCAGACTCGTGTCTGGTCCAGGTGCTACCTGCTCTGATAGACATGACCCAGCCCAGTAAGGCCTGTTGGGCATGGACCATTGTGCCAAGAAGGATGGTCTACTGGACCCAAACCACTAGTCTGTTGGAGTGGGCCAGTCTGCCCAGCCCATCCTTTACATGTGGTCCAACCCCCTTCTCCAGGACATGGTCGACCCAGCCGTGTGCGCGTGTTTTAAATGCTACTATTGTAGTAAATGTGGATGGCTAATGCATCCCTGACCTCTCCTAAGGACTCCACCATTGAGATCTCCCCTTCATTTTGGCGTGGACTGCAGCCTCAAACCACACCGTGGGCTGCCCTATCAAAGGTCTGTCTACCACGCGCTCCACCTAAACTGACCCCCACTAGGCCGTGTACCTCATCTTCCACCAGAGTTCTTTCTGACTGTCGTTTTCTGCCTATCCCTCCTCCAGGATCATGCCAGAGCCACTGCTCTAGGAACTACATTGCACCACCGAAAACCGATGCCCCGTGTGGTTTGCATCGTGCATTCATCGTCGCACCTCCACATTGTCATTGTTGTGTGAGATCCCTGGTCTCGAAATATTTTTCCTCAGATTGAATGTGAACCATTCATTTTTTGATATTTTTTGAAGAACAAGGAATTCAGAAAGATTAGGGGAAAAAGATAAATGCACAGGAACACTCAATTGAATGGATCTTTGCCTTGTTCTTGTGGGCCTTGATATGTTCTAGTTAGAATGAATAATTGAGAATGAATAAAATTATTCCCTCAAAAATCATCCATAATCATCACACCGCATAAATTTTCCATCCTGTAAGAATTTTTGAACCATGGATCAACCTATTCGGGGGTTAGTCGGCATTCATCATTTAATTTTAAAAATAATGGGGAAATGATCATTAAGAAAAACAATGCTCTACCTAGAGTTTGGATCAGCTGTTGATGAAGGGAGAAGCTTCATCATCTTCATTCTTCGATCCGTCAAATCGGAGGTTAATTGATCTTGATTTTCGAATTCATTGATTCTCATTAGAGGGAGATCCTTATCATCGTTATAGAGTAGTTCTATGGTTTTTTTTAACCATGAATTCTTCACAATAGGAAACATTATAATGAAAACTAATACTATGTGAAAATAAAATATTTTTATTAAATATATTAATGAATATTACGTCCAAAAACTATCATTCACAACTGACCCATGCCAATCAATGTTAGGCCTCACCTAAGGTAAATTCAATGTTCTGAAAGAAATAGTGCCCTCATATTTTTTATCCAGACACCCATTTAAAATTTATAACAATTTTAATGAATAAAATTCCCAGATGATTTATGAAAAACTGAACATAATTCAAAGAACTATTTTGGAATCAACGGGCACCAGAATCACATGTCGTCTCGGTTCCTGGTCTCAGAAATTTCCAAATTAATTTATAATAAAAAATAGATATAATAAAATTCATTATAAGATTATTCTAGTGAATATTATAGTCATTTCCCTTGGGTAATTTTAATCTATATTGGGATAGATTTTATTTTGTTGTATAGAGGACAAATAATCTATTTTGAAATAGAAACAAATTCGTATTTTAAAGCATCCAAATCTTTTATAAAAATGAATATAAGATCATGAATCTCCTTTGGAAAAAATTTCAATATTGTGGGTGTGAGTAACCTATGATGATACAAAACTTTTGTAAATAGTTTATTCAATGGAATGTATCAACATTGAGGAAATTCCCATTGTAATATAATATACTGATGTATTTCTAAAATAGTTTCTCATACTTCTATCAGATGGTGAGGTATATTTCGTAATAGAAATTATTCCTGTCGATACTACTATCTCAAAATTACCTTATAGGATTTCGTTGATCTATCACAAATAGTTAAAGAAGTAGCTGAAAGAACATTTGGACAATGAATTCATACACCGTATTAAATCACCTTGTGGATCACCGATGCACTTTGTGAAGATGAAATAATATAAACATCCAAGGATTGATAACTTGTTCGATCAAGTAGGTGGATATTCATGTGTCTCAAAAGTGAATATTCATTATCAATATCATCATTTCAAGGTGAATAAGGTATATATTTAGAATATGAACTTCCATAAAAGGTATAGACACTATGAGTTCATAGTTATTCCCTTCATACATACTAATCCCCCTATAATCCCCATGGATTTGATGAATCGATTCTCTAGAGACTACAAAATTAATTTTTTTAGTATTCTTTATAGATGATATTGTAATTTAATATATGATACATGAGGAACATGAAGAGTATATAAGAAATTTTTTTATATTATGAAATGAAAATAATGTACACTATGTTACGGATGATTGAATTTTAGATATATAGAGTCAAATTCATAGGTCATGTGATCACAAGTGAAAGAATTTATATGGAATATTAAAAGAAAATTGAAATTGAGGAATGGACCATACCCATTTTTCACACAAAAATACATAGTGTTATTTTCATAGAAGACTACTAAAAAAGTTTTGTGATAAATTTATCATGCTTTTATATCCCATTATTTATTTTATACTAAATGGGTAATGTATATTTGGATAGAGGAATGTGAGGAAATATTTAGAAATTTAAATAAGTGGCTAATCACTATAACTATACTCACACTACCTTTAATTGGAGTTGGTTTTTTTATTTAATGGCATGATTTATAAAAGGAATATGTTTTTTAATCATGCATAATGAAATATTGATAGCCTAAAACTCATGATAACTGACGTTCCATGAGATGATCTATAAAACCCATAATATGAAGTTAGAAATTTTAATCTATACATTGATTATTTGGTGGCACTTCTTATATGGATAAAAGAATGACATATATACTAGTCACATGATTCTAAATTATATATTCTCATGTAATTATCTAAACATGCTTCATAGATGATGGTTAGATCTGATCAAAGACTATGATTGCTATATTCACTATTATCCAGTATAGGTGAACAAGGTAGTTGATGTTATTACAAGAAAAATACCTAATACATTATTTATGATGTGGATTGGGAATGACAATATATTTATGGATATACAATGGGTGGATCTCGAGACTATAAAAATAGGGAATACATCCTACCATGGCCAAATAATTTCTCAACCATCTATCCATGAGAAGATAAGGGAAGAATGAAGGGATTATTTAGAGAATTGAAAGAGTGTGGAAGCTCTAATGTAAGGGAAGCATCATGAGTTATAGAATAAATAATATGTTTTCATTCTATTTGGAACTATTGTTTGTTTTACTTCATCACCTGAGACAAGGAATGAGCTATTAGATAATTCACTTAACTTATCTTTTTTATCCATCAAGTAAGTACCTAGATGTACCATGATTACTAAGAGAATTTCCTATTGTAAAAAATGAAAAAAGATATTGTTGTGTATATCTCAAGGTTCTTGGTATCTCGACAAGTTAATGAATAATGATATAATTATAAAGTAATAAAGAAACCATTTCCCATTACCATATGGAAATATTATAACATCTCTATTGAATTTGTCACTGGTCTCCCATAAAAATATAATGGGAAAAAATTCAATTCAATTTGTGGTGGATAAAATCACCATTATTTCCCACTCCATCACTATTCAAGTAGATTTATCAATGGAATAACTCACAGTGATATTCTTAAATGATGTGGTGAGGTTTTGTGGGCCACCAATTTCGATCATCTCTTATTGTGATCCAAGGTTCAAATAAAAATTCTAGATAATTATACAACATTATTTGAATACTGAATTGAATTTATGTACATCCTTTCACACAAAAACTAATTTCCAATCTAAAAGTAAAATTTATGAACTCAATGAAATTTTGAGATCTAGAAAAATGGAATTTAATATAGGATATGATAAACACTAACCATTAGTTGAGTTATCATAGAAAAACAACATGAACGCATGTATTCAAATAGATAAATACGAGTCTTTGAATGAGAAGTGACGTTAAAAACCTACATTCTATGATAAATATGGGCAAAAGATACATAGAAATGGTCTTTTGAAAGAGATTATAGGGAAGATTCATGCAATAAAAAAAATATAAATTTTATTAGAGTTAAGAGAATATGTGTGGTTACATCCATCGACCTTTTAGCTCAAGCAGGCCGAGACTAGAAAGACTAACTTTGCTTCCCTCTGTAGAATAATGTAGCCTAAATTTGGAGACACTTTCTCCCTTAAAATATCTCAACAGAAAACGACTATGTATTTTTTAAATAAAGGGAAGAAAAGACCATGGTCTATTGGATACTTTTTGATCCTTGATCAAATATGAGTAGGGTCTTATACACATTCACTTCTAAAAAAATATGTCTCATTTTCCTTATGTGTTCCATGTATTTTAGCTGAGGAAGTAAATACTCGATCCCTCACTGATATTGAATCTGGAGGTGGTATAACTGAAGATAGACCAATCGTTTGAGGAGTGGATGATAATATAAGGACCCGACCTTAAAACATTACATAATCATGAATTATATGAATAATTCCATAGAGGATCTTTTCAGGTTTAGAGTTTTATAGAATTAGGACATAACTATTACATCTAAAAATATTAAAAAGTAGAAACTTCTACAAAGTTTCTATAAAATAAAAACTCATAAAAAACATGTCTAGTTCCATGTTTTAGATAGCATGTCTTTCCTTGATCCTATCCTTGACCCTATTCATCTTTAAGTCATGTGAAGAACATTTCAAAAACATGGGATGAGCATAAAAATCCCAGTAAAGGATACACAAAAAAGGAAAACTCTTAGTTTTTCAAAACAACAAGTAAACCATGAATACTTTATCAAAGTAATACTTTTCACCTTTATGAAGTAGTAAATACTCTTCACTGAATAAAAGATCACTACTTATCCTTTGTAACCAAAATATTACCATAAACCCACATAAATAACACATAACATATAAAGGTAACACAGGACATAAACATACTTAATGGAATAACCA
The DNA here is from genome assembly GCA_963277665.1 of Viscum album. Lineage (NCBI taxonomy): Eukaryota > Viridiplantae > Streptophyta > Magnoliopsida > Santalales > Viscaceae > Viscum > Viscum album. Next base: position 543,800,992 of record OY728132.1, read on the forward strand.
TGCTGTCGACTTCCACACATATCACTACATGGAATAGCCATACTGTCGACTTCCATACCCAATGCATTGGAGGTTATAACATAACCACCCATACTGGTATTCACGGAACCACCCATCATTTGTTTTATCACATAACCACCTGTCAAATGTCCAAGTACGATTATTAAATCATAACACATAAAACAATTATAAAGGAATGAAATCATTTCCACATTTCAATCACAATATATCACTTGAATATATTGACATAAAAAATCCATTATCAAAACCATTTTCAATACCAAAATACATAAAAGATTATATGGTATTTATTTTCTTTTAAAAAATGTTACGGCTTGTTGAGGAAGCCAAGGATAGAATAATACTCATGGCGGTGGAAATGTCGTTGTCACCGCGTATGTTAAAAAGAAACAAACTTTTTTTCATTTAGTAAAATGATTCATATAGAAAAGATTTCTTTTGAATAAAATTAAAATTAAAAGAGGTTTATACACCGTATAAAAGAAAGTCTTTTATTAGAACAAAATATGCCTCAATGAAAGGAGATTGGGACGAAGTCCCGTTCAAAGACAGTATCCTTAGATTAAGGATAAATCAATTACATAATTATGTGTGACAAATATAAATATAGACAATATAATTGGATATTAAGTGTAAAACAATCAGATTAATTCACACATATTCATAGAATGACATATTCATGGAGTACAAGTTTAACCCAAAGAATTGAAATTGAGTTAAGAAGTTCCCTAGAAAAAATTTAACAGCCTAACGATGTTACTTTAAAATTCAGAAAATGAGTTGATGAGAGAAAAAACGGTATCTCATCACTTGGACATAAAATTTAAATCAATAAAGATATAGAAGAACATATCCCAACATAATAATATGTAAATTAAAAGACCCAACAAAAAGAAGTCTTTTAAAAAGAGAAGGGTGAAAGGTTCCCTTACCGATTTGTGTAACATTCAAAATATACACCCCATAAAAGAAGGTTCATACAATGAAGATGAAAACACCCATAAATTAAAGTATATTACACAAATAATACAATCATGGGAAGTATATACACCACACAAAAGGAAATAGTGGAAAATGTAGCATGAATCTCATGGGAACAGAAAGTGAGATGAAAACCTCTTACCTCGTTGTGATTAATCGAGTCGTATGACCAAAAGATAACAAACAACAAATGAATCACATAATTCCAGGAATATGAATAGAATCATGATAATATATATGAAAGTGAAATACTTAATACACCACATGCAATAAATAAGTGGTGAACAATGGAAATCTCACTGAATTAAAAGTGAGATAAGAAATCCCTTACGAAAATTTGGCAGCCTAACAGCACCACTTAAAACTACCAAAAATGTTTTGATGAGATAAAATAGGGTATCTCATCAAATGAACATAAAAATTATAGTAATAGGTATATAAAATAACATCCCCCAACATAAGAAGGATGAGCTTAAAAGGAATGACATAAAAGAGAGTACTTAAAAAGAAAGAGAGAGGTAGGATCTCTTACCTCAAGTCTGACTGTCTTGTTCATTTTCTTTATATTCCTGAATTATAAACTAGAATTAATTTTAAATTTCTTAAGAAAATTTTTCAAGTTCATTAATCGTTTTATATAAATTATTACCATGTTATGGACATTATGTATTTATTTATGTTTATAACGGTCGTTTTGTCGACCATTGGTACTTGAGTCAAAAATAAACTTCTTATAATTACAAGTAGTTCATGTGGTAAAATATCCATTATATCCAGAATTATATTCATGATGTAGATAACATATATATCTTATATATCCAGTATATAATTGCATTTATAATATTACATACCATTTAAAGGTACGAAATGAAATGCACCGTTCATGGAGACGGTAAGCCGTACGTACGCATGAACGCTACTTTCATTTCTATTTCATATATTAATGGAATGAAAAAAAATAATGATACATAGTTACATTATAATTAAAGTATAATATTATATATAACATCATTAAATCCATATTTTATACATCCCACATATGGTATTAACGATTCAAATCACTTTGAGGGGCGGTAGTCCGCACTTCCTAAAATGAAATTATCGCGTTTACCCATTATGGAAACCATAAAGGTATGGAATAAATGAAAAATACATAATCATAAATAATAAATACACATAATTTATATATCATATATAAATACAGTGACATCTTAATGTCCACCATGAGAAGTGTTAAAAGAAGATTGAACAATCATCGTTTTGTGAGGCAGTAATTCGCCACCCACAAAAACAGTATGTTCTTTAACAATTAGATGGAGGTGTGTATGGGTGTAGCTCGAATCCTCCTCATACCAGTGTCCTAGTATATTTAAGATTTTTTTTTTGTTACAAAATAAAGGAATAAAAAGATTTTAGGGGGTTGGAGAAGCAAAATAATACAAAAGAACATAAGAGAATACATTACCTTCAAATCCGATAACTCTTTTTGATTTGAGCTCAAAGGATTCATCAGAAAGACTTATGCCCAATGTGAGGCTTCTAGGAGTAATGAAGGGATGTGGAGAGACAATATGAGCAGATTTTGGACGATAAAATGTCTTGATAGGTGTGGGTAAGGAGGTAGAGGTGGGGGCCTTTTATAAGAGGGTGGAGGGGCACTATTGGAATGTCTTGAAAAGTTACTTTATTATAAAATGATTTTCAGATATCAAAGGTCCCAATATTATATATTTCTATGATAAGGTTATAAGGGTTTGAAATACACCCATATAATAGGTTTTTGACAAGAGTATGTCTTAGATTTTACATTATCTTTTCATTTTATTTAAATCGTTCATTAATGAGGTAATCGCTGCATCATCATGGTGTCATAAATAAATTAATTTATTTAATGTATAAAAATTATAAAAAACTACTATGATGTAGGAAATATTTTTATCTTTCCAATTAATATTTATAGTAAAAAATATGACTGGTATAACCCCATGTAAATATTGTTTTAGTAAAACATTACATGTTTATGACACTTTTATTTTAACTTTAAATAAAAATTTAGTAATGTCATTTTCTTACCCAAGTGGCTCCATGGGGTCCCCAAGTTGACCCATGTATTTTCTTGGTCGGCCATGACTCATAAAATAAGGTTAGGAAATCTTTCAAGGTCATTTCATATTATTATAACATTATCTTTACCTTAAATTACACTAATTACCTTTAATCATGATTAATAAAACTTCAAAGTTATTACTCACCAAAAGTAATTTCCATCCCATTGAACCACATTTTATATCATAATTACAACCATGTATGTCAGATTTTTGAAATTCAAATCGTAGAGGTGGTAAATTTTCATTTAATCGAAAAATCGATTTTTTTAACTACCACTTAGTGGTTTCACTATTCATCAAAAATTGATGTTTTTTAGAAAAATACCAAAAATTCACTCTAAGCAATATTTTATATTCTAAATTCAATAATGATGTCCATTTTACCAAATTCAAAAAATAAAAGTTTCATTAATTATTTTTATAATTAATTCCTAGTGTCAAAACAAATAACATGTTTTAATGAAACAATATCTATCAAAAGATTGACATTTGTTTATGTCCAATTTCAAAGTGAAATTAATTCCAATGACCAACATTAGATTAGATGGAAAAAATATATTTTAACTAATATTTAAACCCAATTAAAAACATAATCTATCCATATAAATAAATTATATTAAAAGGAGGTTTTGAATTAAAATTCAACATTTTCACTAAAAATGATCTTTATCAGAAAAATAACATAAATTTACACAAAGTAAATTTTGATGTCAAGATTATAAAGAAGGATTTTATTTGGTCCAGTATAACATATAAAATTTTGAAAAAGTGGATTAAAAAATGGTTCGCCATCAAAAGGTTGTTAATCGGCCATTTAAACAATATTAGAATATTTACGCTTAAAATTGGATTCATTCGCATTTTAAGCCTCTAAAATTTATTGGATAAAAGTAAATTTGTTTGCCAAACATATATAATAAATTTTTAGTTAGTTATGTTTATTCCCTCCATTAAAATGGTTAGGTGTTAACTACCATTTAAAATAATATTATTTTATTATTAGAGTGCAACGTAAGATTTCAAAAAAACTCGTTGTTCCGTATTGGGTACGTCATTGAGAATAGCATTCCCTTTTAAGTAATATTAATATTTCTTTCACAAATATTAAAATATATGAACATTTCAAATTAATTATTTACTTTGGATGTTACATCTTTCCCCCTTTTGGGAATTGCGTCCTCACAATTTTAAAATTGGGCTTGGAAACTTTATTGAAAGCCCCACATAGGAAAAGGAGTAAATTAAACTCTCACTTTAATAGAAAGAAAGGGAAGTACAAAGATCACCTGAGTTAACCCATACTAGGATTCCATGAAAACATGTATATGGAGGAGAAATCAAAGGGTCATGTTCTGATGGAGAGTGACAGAAAACATTATTAGGAGAAAGTTAACCCCAAGAAAATCACAAACTTATGATGGTTTAAACGGTATGTGATTCCCCAGTAGGAAAAGTTAACAGACAACATTTTTTTAAGTTACTTTTCAAAGAGGAACATATTTATGAGATTAACTAAATCATAAGGAAACATACTCACTTGACATATATACTTTCATCTTTTACTATATTTGTAACACAAACTCATATTTTCTCCAAACGATGCGTATTTTGGATGACTTGTTCACATTAAGAGCGCTATAATCAACATCTAGAGAATCACCTAATCCAAAAAAGAAAACTATATATTTCCCATGTATTTAGACATTAACCACAACCAAAATTGTTATAACAAGATCATATAATTCATAAAAGGATAATCCATTATTAAAAGAAAATCTATTCTTAATCTCCAGAATTTGTCCAACAAAACCCAAAGTTCAACGAAGACCATTCGATAAACAATTTGTCCATAAAATTCATCAATGTAAACCAAACTAAGAATGAAACCCAAAAATTTTAAGGATTTAATCACATAGTCTTCTAAGGTAAAAATTAAATATATCTCCAAATAACATTAGTTTCTCTTAAAGTCTCATATTGAAAAGTAATTAACCTAATCATATATCCTCTATGATAGGTCGATAATTTCCTACATAACCCAAAATAAACTTATTCTTGATTCATATAATTATATAACTAAAAAGAATTTGTCATTCTAATTGGGGACTTCACGTAGTCCAGTGGTAGGTGATAAATACTAGTCCACTTTGGTTATGGGTTCGATTCCCATAGCTTTTTCCGACGCGACAGGTTGTCACACGATCTAAATGTTTTCCTTTTTCCAAAACAATATAATTCTCAAAACATTACCCAAAAAGAGATAAAATCATCAAAAATAACCATAAAATAATTTAACCTCAAGTTTATCTCATGCCTTTCATTTTCCATCATAACATATAGTAACCCATAATTACCTCATATGTAAGGATAAAATAAACCCAAATGGTTCTTTATAACTATGTCCACAATAGAACATATAACTATTCCATGAATAAAATTTTCATATATCAAACATCAGGGGTACACATACTATAAAAAGTCTTCTAATGTAACCCCATCATCAATAGAGGCTTAATACTTTTAAGAATTTCACCATCCTAAAATCTACCATAACACTTGAATCCCTTATATGTTGACTTCTTACTCATTCAAAGTTCTTCATGATCCATTAACCATTCCTTTCCAACTTATTCTAAAATACTTCTTTCCTACTAATAAAATCATGAATCATATCCTGACATTCCAAAATAGGAAAACATGTGTTAAGAAATAATCCATACCTTTTATTGGTCATTGTCAGTTTCTTTATCCTCAATCGGAATGGCATTAGGTATTGGTAAACGAATATTTGTACGATATTGGTGATCCCATTCCCGAAACTTCTTCATAGGACATGTGTTTTCATAATGACCATGCACACCACATTTAAAACATTCAATTGATCCCTTATAAAGAACTTATTTCCCTTTCCCCGAGTCAACTCGATGCTTCCTTATTCCATGGAAGGTTCTTTCTTTATGACCTTCATTTCCACATCTATATCATCTTTCTGTCCCTTTGAAACATTTTCCTAGGTGTTTCTTTCACATCTTTGACACATAGGTTTTTTAACACACTTACCTTCGTGATTATTACATGAAATTCCATAAAGATTTGTTTCTCGCATATATGATTCCTTATAAAAATAAAAATATTTTAGGTGGTCAATCATGAATCCAAATAGTTGGTTGAGGATAAACACAAGAGTTCTTATTGCATCTTCCATATCATTCAGTTGCTCGCTCAAAAAACTGTCACAGTTTCCTTCACATCCACTATTAATTTGATGTCTGCTAGTTCCATCAATTTACTAAAACCAAAAAATTTAGGGTGAGTATATCATTCGAATCATAATATAATACTATGATATAATTATTCATTTTATCATAAACTCGTTCACTTTATCTAAAATTATGACTCTTTCTGAGATCCTAACCATTATGGTAATGTCACTTTTTCTTAAAGAATACCCTGACCTCTAAAGTTATCTAAACCGACCTTTGATACCAACTATAAGGACCCAGCCATAAATCATTACATAATCATGAATTAAATGAATAATTCACATAGAGGATATTTTTAGGTTTAGAGTTTTATAGAATTAGGAAATAACTATTACATCTCAAATGATTAAAAAGTAGACACTTCTACTAAGTTTCCATGAAATAAAAAATCATAAAAAGAAACATTTCTATTTCCATGTTTTAGATAGCATGTATTTCCTTGATCCCATCCTTGAACCTATTAATCTTTAATTCCTATGAGGAAAATTTCAAAAACGTGGGATGAGCATAAAAAGCCCAGTAAAGGATACACAAAGAAGGAAAATTGTTAGTTTTTAAAAACAACAAGTAAACCATGAATACTTTATCAAAGTAATACATTTTACCTTTATAAAGTAGTAAATACTCTTCACTTAATAAAATTTCACTAATTATCCTTTGTAACCAAAATATTACCATAAATCCATATAAATAACACATAACATATAAAAGTAACTTGGATCATAAACATGCTTAAATGGAATAACCATGTGGTCGACTTCCACACATATCACTGCATGGAATAGCCATATGGCCAACTTCCATGCCCAATGCATTGGATGTTATAACGTAACCACCAGTCCTGTTTTCATGACACCACCCGTCATTTGGTTTATCACGTAACCACCCATCAAATGCTCTGGTACCATTATAAAATCATAACACATAAAACAATTATAAAGGAAAGAAAACATTTCCACATTTCAATCACAATATATCACATGAATATATTGACATAAAAAATCCATTATCAAAACCATTTTGAATACCAAAATACATAAAAGAGTATATGGTATTTATTTACTTTTAAAAAATTTTATCGCTTGTTGAGGAAGCCAAAGATTAAATAATACTCATGGCAGTGAAAAGGTCGTTGTCACCACGTACGTTAAAAAGAAACATACTTTTTGTTGTTTAGTAAAATGCTTCATACAGAAAATATTACTTTTTAATAAAAGTAAAATTCAAATGGGGTTATACACCATATAAAATAAAGTCTTGTATTAGAACAAAATATGCCTCAATGAAAGGAGATTGAGACGAATTCTCGTTCAAAGACAGTATCCTAAGATTAAGGATAAATCAATTACTTAATTATGTGTGAAAAATATAAATACACCCAATATAAGTGGATATTAAGTGCAAAAAAATCATATTAATTCACACATATTCATATAATGACATATTCAAGGAGTACAAGTTTAACCCAAAGAATTGAAATTGAGTTAAGAATTTCCCTTGCAAAAAATCGACCGTCTAACGGCATCCCTTTAAAATTCAGAAAATGAGTTGATGAGAGAGAAAATGGTATCTCATCACTTGATCATAAAATTTACATCAATAAGGATATAGAAGAACATATCCTAACATAACAATATGTAAATTAAAAGACCCAACAAAAAGAAGTCTTTTAAAAAGAGGAGGGTGAAAGGCTCGCTTACCGATTTGGGTAACTTTCGAAACATACACCCCATGAAAGACGGTTCATACAATGAAGATGTAAATACCCATAAATTAAATTATATTAAAAAAAGAATACAATAATGGTCAGTAAATACACCACACAAAGGGAAATAGTGGAAAATGTAGCATGAATCTCACAGGAACAAAATGTGAGATAAAAACCCTCTTACCTTGTTGTGATCAATCGATTCGTATGACCAAATGATAATAAATACCAAATGAATCACATAATACCATGAATATAAATAGAATCATGATAATATATATAAAAGGTAAGTACACAATACACTACATGAAATAAATATGTGGTGAACAATGGAAATCTCCCAGAATTAAAACTGAGATAAGAAATCCCTGATGAAAATTCGGCAGCCTAAAAACGCCACTTAAAACTTCCAAAAATGGTTTGATGAGATCAAATAGGGTCTCTCATCAAATGAACATAAAAATTATAGTAAGAGAGATATAAAATAACATCCCCCAACATAAGAAACATGATCCTAAAAGTAATGACATAAAAGAGAGTACTTAAAAAGAAAGAGAGAGGTAGGATCCCTTACCTCAAGTCCGACTTGTCTTTTTGGTTTTATTTATATTCATGAATAATATACTATAGTTAATTTATACTTGATTAAGAACCTTTTTCATGTCCATTATTCCTTTTATATCACTTATTACCATGTTATTAACATTATGTAATTATTTAATCTTATAACGGTCGTTTTTTTATCATTAGTATTTGAGTAAAAATAAACTTGTTATAATTACAAGTTGTTCATTTGGTAAAATATCCATTATATACAGAATTATATTCATGATTTAGATATAATATATATAATATATATCTAGTATATACTTGCATTTATAATATTACATAACATTTAAAGGTAATAAATAAAATTCACCGTTCATGGAGACGGTAAGTCGTACGTATGCATGAACGCTACTTTCATTTCTATTTCATATTTTAATGGAATGAAAAAAAATAATGATACATAGGTATATTATAATTACAGTATAATATAATATATAACATCATTAAATCCATCCTTTATACATCTCACATATGGTATTAACGATTCAAATCACTTTGAGGGGCGGTAGTCCGCACTTCCCAAAATGAAATTATCACGTTTACCCATTATGGAAACCATAAAGGTATGGCATAAATGAAAAATACAGAAGAATAAGTAATACATAAACATAATGTATATATCTTATATAAATACAGTGACATCTTAATGTCCACCATGAGAGGTGTTAAAAGAAGATTGAACAATCATAGTTTCGTGAGGCAGTAATTCGCCACCCACAGAAACAGTATGTTGTTTATCCATTAGATGGAGGTATGTATGGGTGTAGCTTGAATTCTTCTCAGAATATAATCCTAGTATATTTAAGATAATTTATTTGTTATAAAATAAAGGAATAAAAATATTTTAGGGGGTTGGAGAAGAAAAATAAATCAAAATAACATAAGATAACACATTACCTTCAAATCGGATAAATCTTTTTGATTTGAGCTCAATGGCTTCCTTGGAAAGACTCATGCCCAAAGTGAGGCTTCTATGAGTAATAGAGGGATTTGGAGAGACAATATGAGTAGAGGTTGGTCGATCCAAGGGCTTGAGAGGTGTGGGTAAGGAGGTAAAGGTGGGGGCCTTTTATAAGGGGGAGGAGGGGCACTCTTGGAAAGTCTTGAAAACATACTTTATTATAAAATAATTTTCGGATATCAAAGGTCCCAAAGTTATATATTTCGAGTATAAGGTGATAGGGGTTCGAAATACACCCATCCAATAGGTTTTTGACAAGTTTATGTCTTAGATTTTACATTATCTTTTTATTTTCTTTAAATTGTTCATTAATGAGGTAATCGCTGCATCATCATGGTGTCATAAATAAATTAATTTATTTAATGTCTAAATATTATAAAAAATACTATGATTAAGGAAATATTTTTATATTTCCAATTAATATTTAATGTCAAAAATATGACTTGTATAACCCCATGTAAAATTGGTTTTAGTAAAACAATACATGTTTGTGACACTTTTATTTTATCTTTAAATAAAAAGTTATTAATGTCATTTTCTTACCCAAGTTTCTCCATGGGGTCCCCAAGTTGACCCATCAATTGTCTTGGTTGTCCATGACTCATCCAATAAGGGTAGGACATGTGTCAGGGTCATTTCATATTATTATAACATTATCATTACCTTACATTACACTAATTACCTTTAATCGTGATTAATAAAACTTAAAAGTTACTATTCACAAAAAATTATTTTCATCCCATTGAACCACATTTAAATCCTAATGAAAACCATGTTTTTTGGATTTTTGAAATTCAAATCACATAGGTGGTAAAATTTCATTTAAAAGAAAAATCACATTTTTCTTAACTACCACTTAGTGGTTTCACTATTCATCAAAAATTGATGTTTTTCAGAAAAATACCAAAAATTCACCCTAATCTATATTTGATTTTCTAAATTCAAAAATGATTTCCATTTTACCAAATTCAAAACATAAAATTTTCATTAATTATTTTTATAATTAATTCCCGCTGTCAAAACAAATAACGTGTTTTTAAGAAACAATGTCTATCAAAAAATTGACACTTGTTTATTTCAAATTTCAAGTGAAATTAATTCCAATGACCAAAATTGGATTAAATGGTAAAAATATATTTTAAATACACTTTAAACCCAATTAAAATTATAATCTATCCATATAGATAAATTAGATTAAAAGGAGGTTTTGAATTAAAATACAACATTTTCACTAAAAATTATCTTTATCGGAAAAATAACAAAAATTTGCACAATGTAAATTTTGATGTCCATATTCTAAAGAAGGAATTTATTTGGTCCAATATAAGATATTAAATTGTGAAAAATTAGATTTAAAAATGGTTCTCCATCAAAAGGAGATTAATAGAACCTTTTAAAGAATATTAGAATATTTACGCTTGAAATTGGATTCATTCGCATTTTAATCCTCTAACATTTATTGGATAAATGTAAAAATATTTGACAAACATATATAATCATTTTGTATTTAGTTCTGTTCATTTCTTCTATTACAACAGCTAGTTGTTAACTACCATTTAAAATAATATTATTTTATTATTAGAGTGCAACGTAAGATTTCAATGAAACTCGTTGTTGCGTATTGGGTACGTCGTCGATCAAAACGTTCCCTTTTAAGTAATATTAATATTATATTCACATATATTAATATATATGAACATTTTATATTCATTATCTACCTGGGATGTTATAGATAAGGATCCTATACTATAGAGAAACTTTCTTATAAAACAGTTTTGGAGTTGGGTGCTTATTTATCATTCATCAAGGTACCCTACACAAATAATATAATTACCGCACTCGAATGGTCATCTATTTGGTTAAATTGAAAAAATATGTTACCTAAAACCCTATATAACATAACTAACCTAATATTAATAATTTTCATACACAGAAAAAACAATTTATTATTTTAATAAAATAAAACTCCTCAATTCACAATAAAATGGTCATGAAATTGGAAAAGAAATACAAATAGAAATAATAAATATAATAACAGTAATCTAACACTTGAATAGACAATAAAAGTAATCCCTAATAGAATATCCCCAAATAATCACCTAACCCCCAAAAAACACTCGATCATGATAGACATGTTTAGAAATAGAAACATGGATACATGGAGAGTAATGATTGTGAATCAAGGTTCCATATCGTGTGATCTATCCTCTAGAAGTGCTCATCTAGTAAGCTCTCCATCTCCACGGTTTGGGGAAGTTGCAATTGAGGGATGAATAAATTGGAATAGTGCCAAAAACCTATCACCTAGCATATCTAAATTCAGTTTTCCAATGGGTTCACATCATGAATGGATTACCCAGTGTGTAATTTGTTGCAATGAACTTCACCTAAATACCTTTATCTTCTAAAATTTCATGTTTTGTATTATATAGACAACCTATAATGGATCCATATATCATAATGTACCAAATGACTTTCAATGGTTACAGAACTGTCTTACCTCCATATAAAATCAAATTATATAATTTTTACGTCATGTGAAATTTTTCATCCTCCATCTTCTCCACCATGCTTGTCTTGATGTGATTTTTATATGTTGACATTAATATTCCAATTTTTCACTGCTTCTCTATGCATTGTGGCGTAAAGTGTTTTTCACTCCTGAAAATCATATCTTTTTTATCTCCTTCTTAAAATAACTGTTTTATCCTTCCAAATAACAAAAAATAATTAAAATAGTCCAATAATTGGTAAAATAATCATTAATTTATCTAAATCAATGTATTTAATCACCCAAAAATGTAATCATAAAATAAACATATCAATCAAATGATTAAAATACCTATAGAAACCAAAAACAATTTATTTCATTAATAATGATCCTTAACCTAATCAAAAACAAAACCATGAAGATTTAATACATTATAATGGGATGATAAAAAAATTATGGAATATATAATGGGAACATGTGGATCCTTTCATTCAGCTAGAATCATCATCTCCACAGAAAATATAGAATAGAAACAAAATATTAGTAATCTAATTTACATTATTGAAAATGGATATATAAAACCATTATAGGAATTAATGTGAAAAACTAATAAAGAAATAATGATTTATTTATTTTAGGTAATATGAATATTGGAATAGTATTATGGCCATTTGAATGGTAGCACGACCATTGGGAATAGTTATCTGACTATTGGGAATATTATCCTTATAATTGGAATAGTAATTTGACACAAAAATAATGAAATGGAATTTTAATAAAATTAATAAATATTAATTTAATTAAATTAAAATATTATACATCCATAAAATAAATATCATGATTAAAAAGTTAATAAAAACAAAAGCATGTTTTTTATAAAATTTATTTTAATGTATTTAGTAAAAAAACATAATTTTTACATTAAAAATTAATGTAACCTGTGATAAAAAACAATTATTTTTAAAAATAATGGAAATTTTTAAAATCATCAAGTCTAAATTTTCCAAGAAAATATTTTTTGTAATTTTCTTAAATACTTCAATTTTAATGGGAATAGTAAAAAATTCAGTCTCACTCAAAACCAGAATATTTTAAATTACATAATTCATGATTTTATAAATACCAAATCCATTCAAGAGACTTTTAATCTACCAATAACATATTTAATTTAAAAACGATTCATTAAAATAAAATAAACATGTTTTCCAATACTAAAATAAATTTTCCATGGTCTAAAGTTTAAAGTATTCCATTAAAATACAATTTTATAATTTTTTCGACATCCAATTTAATTAATTAATTAATTTTAAAATATAAATGGTTTTAATTTACTGAAAATAATATTTTATTTATATATGATTAATTATATCAAATATATCAGTTTTATATGGTTTACGCTAGTTAAAGTATTTTATTCAATATTTTACTCTAAAAATACGCATATCCTCAAGTATAAATTACCACGCTCACTACACTTGAAAAAAACTTCACTTCCACATTAAAAATCAAAAAATATACAAACATTACTACTCTTAATAGACTATTCATCCATAGGGATGTTTTGAATCAGTCCAAATCATTTCATTCTAGAAGATAAGGGACATAAAATATGAACCACTTCAAGAAATAGGTAATGAATTTTCATCATTTTATTCAGTTTTCCTTTATTAATATCATATCCTCCTTATATTTTATAACTAAATCCTAAATAATATGATTATAAATTACTTTTACAGGTAATTAGTAAGTTAAATTAAAAAAAAGAAATTATTTGTTTTTATGTATATGTTTTATACATCTCACTTCTCATCTTCAGAAAATTTTCATTTAACGGTCAATTAACTACCAATGAGGATTTTTGCAATTAATATATTTTCACTAACCACATGTAATTTAATTTTAAATTATTTAATATATATATATATATATATATATTAATTAATATTTTGTATGTTAATTATGCCTATGTGTTTATTACTTTGAAAAATATAGTGAAATCGAAGTAAATCAAGGAATTTTTAAGGAAAACATCGTATCGAAACATCTCTTGATTGATGATGATACATAAGAATCATAACCCAATGATTATAAATGACTAATATTGGTAAATATGAAAACAATTAAATTCTAGGTCAATGTTATAATTTACTTTTGTTTGTTATCCTGGAGATGGAAACCTGATCAATTAAAGTTGGATTTATGGTAAGGTGATTCTCAAAACCAAAATATTTAATTTGGGTTATCTCCTTTTTCATATTTATTTCATTATTAATATTACTATGATATCGAAAATATATACTTAGAATATAATTTATATTTTATTTTAGGGATATACACATTTCTTTAATTCTAAAATGTTTTATAATTCTTTTTAAATGAATCATAAAAAAGAAATCAATTTTTGAAACATCTCATGATTCCTCTTGAGTTGTCTCTCATTTCATAGAAGAAAATTAAATCTTTTGATAAATTATTTTCTTTATTATTAATTAGGTAATCAATATTCAATGATGTATGATATGTGAAATATTTTTATAAAAACTCATTCTTTTCTATGGGTTCTTTCATGAATATGACTGTTATCCTTCCATGTGTCATGCATGATTTTGAGCATTTTATGATATTACGGTTGGGTCCATAATTATATATCCATAAAATGTTATGATTAATTTGATATATCTCAATAGATTATTTTTATTAATAGTGTACATGATTCATGGTTTTTCATAATGGTAATTTTATAAAAAAAATCACATATGTTTTGTTTGGACATAAAGTAATATTGTTTCACAATTATGTGTTGTATTTGACCTGTATGTTAGGCTATTTCATTATTATACATATGAAATACAATTTTATCAAAATTTTCCCTCATTATGTTGATGAAAATCCTATTTTAATGATATGATGATGTTGTTTATGATCTTATATGAATGGTTTATTCATGTATCTTATTCCTCCTCTTGATGGTATTTTAGCCCACTCCTTTGTTTGATTTATATACACATGTTACAACATGTACTAAGGAGATCATTAGAGATTTATAATGATATAGATGAATAATTTTATTAAATTTTATTCATTTTTATGCACATTTGAGGCATTAGACTTATTTTATGAAGAAACTAAACCTTTAGATCATGGATTGTGTCCCTATTATATTGGTTATCTGAAAAATAACCTAACAGTGATGTCTTAAAAATACAGGTCATTATAATTATGTTTTCTACTTGAATAATCTATTTATTTATTTTACAATAGATCATATATAGTTTGAGTAATTTCCAATATGTATCCACCGGTATGGTCAAACCATGTGTATAGTATGGAATTATTATCATGCATTAGATATAGTTAGGGTAAATATCCAATGATCCATTTCAAAGTCATTACCACATGGTAAATTTTCAGCAGAGTCACATCCACTTGTAGTATCATTATAGGGAAGTAATTTTGTGAAAACCACATTTTGTACACTTTACCATAATTGTAAGATATTTTCCTATACAAAGAAATATCCATAGGTTTTTAACTATTATATTATTTTCTAATTCCAATGAAAACTAGTCTCTTCCAAAATACCAATAATAGTGACCGTGCCTCTTACACATATTATAAAATTATTTTTAAGATAAATATCAAATAAACACAATTAATGGATAAATAAGAATAGTTTCTTTTTTAGATATCATACATAAAAGAATGAAACGAAACTAAAATAAAACATAATTATTTTATTATCCCTAATGTGTTAATAAATAACTTTTATATTCAAAAACTATGTACAATAACCATGGGAGTTTATAAAAAAAAAAGTGGTGAACTATAAATCCTAGGAGGGAAACAAACCTGATGAAGAATTGTAAAATATTAATCAAAAGGCATACCATGATATAATAAAAGAGAAGGCCCATTCATGAATGAAATAAGTAATATATAATCAAAATATCATGGAAACATATACATGTTGGAGAAAAAAACATAAAAAAACATATTTCAAGGCAATCCTCCCAGACAACATCACATGATGGATATATCCCAATCATCTATTATGATTACTTTTTAATACAATATATAAAGTCCCAAAAGATATGAACATTAACAAATTAATTTGAGTGATATAGAGGAAAACCCACTATAAAATGTAGAGGCATATATGTTTATCATAATAAAATGATAAATAAGGTATAAGGATTGTAAAAAACCACAAAAAGGAAATGGGTTATATAACCACATCTTATATCATTGCCAAATAAAATTTTCTATTTAATTCCATGAATAGAGGATTAATTAATTCATAGTCATTAATAAAAAAATAAATAATCCGGGGACATGAAAACTAAGGATAAATGAACTTAAAATATAAAAATTTGCTGAAAAATAATTTTGTAAATATTCTTTTTATGAGAGATTTTTGGAAAAATCATGACGAATCATTAAATAGGGTAAACTAAAAATAAGTTCTATAAAACTTGAATTGAACTAAAAAATATTTCAATAAAGAAATCATTATTTCTATAAAAAATGGAATGTTATTAAAATCATCTGGTGTTACTTGAAATAAAAAAATAATAGATAATTTCCATTTAATTCTCTCTACATAGTGTAAGAAATTGGGATGGGAACATTTAGAAAATAAATATCAATATATATAAAATTTTTAATATACTAGTTATTTATGTGTGGAACATCTATAAATAATATAGAGGATTTAAAGAATAAAAATATAGATATAAAATGAGGTAAATAGAGTGGAACCATAAGAAAATAAAAATATGGTGTTTTACAATAATCTCTTACCTTAATTCAATATTCATTCTACACATGAACTTAATATCTTGAATAATCAAATTAAAATCATTAACCATTTAATTTTGAACATTTATATATATATATATTTGATTTACCAAAATTATATAATGTTCATTTATTACCAATTTTATGAGATTTCTTGTTTGATTTTGATGTTATAACGTCCCCCATTTTATGGTTTCATGGTCTGATCAGAAGTCTAAAATCATTGATTTTCATGTAAACTAGTAAAAAAAATTGGATTTGAAATTTAATGATATAAAATTCCTTTTAAAAATATTCATTTTTGAAATAATCCAATATTTATTCCAATATATTGATGATTAATTTAGTATTAATGTTATTGTTATACAATTAGTTCATTTAGGGGGTTCTACTGCCCATTATTAACTAGATTAGTTATATTTAATTAAAATATTTTTAATATAGTCTTGACTTTGAAATAGTATTTAACATTATTAATAAACTTATATTTAACCATGTTATTATTTCTATGACCATCCTTGATGGTGGTGAAGAAAAACGATGTATGTTGTTGGTTATGGTGGTGAACCGTATATATTGTGAACAGTTCATTCAATTAAATAATGAGATGATAAGAGAAAAGTATTGATAATATGATCCAATTTAAAAACTAAAATCAAAATATATTTTGGATACATGATTAATTATTTCATGTTTGATGGAATTATATTTGATGGTAAGGTGGATGAAAAATAAAAAATGAATATTTAAGGGTATTACTGATTTCCTTTAGATGACTCCACATAAGATTCAACTTGAGGAACCATGGATTTGTCATATCATATACCCAAGGATTATAGGGATGTATTGGAGAATGTTTTATCTATTTTTTACCATTAGTAAGGCATAGAAGTTATACTATGTGGGGATAATCTGTTGTGAGGGGTGGTATTTCCAGAGGGAGGACATGGGTGCTTTCTAAATATTTTATTTCATTTTTTTATTTTTTCACAAGACTAATAATATTGATTAATCATGTCCCTTTTTAAATAAAATTTTTATTGTGATTATGAATAATTGGTTTCGCAAATCACCCCTTATGAAATTAATCTTTTACATGAAATGTAATATAAAATTTTGTATTCTTTCTTATTTCACTAGGTAAAAAATGAAACATTTTAGAAAAAAAATCTTTCAAATCATTATTAATGGATTATCGGGGATCCCCACCTTGATTCATTAGTCTCTCATGGTGAAGTGGTTCAAGGTAGTGGGGAAATGAAATATTCAATCTTGTATTATGCTTTGATGATTACTGGGAGGGGCATTTTGGGATATGACTTATAACATGGATTGATGAAACCTAATCACTTAGGTACCTTTATCCATATATAGTTCATTGAGACACTAGGCCTTTAGTCCATGTTTTTATAGTCCTAAGTCCCACTGGCCCTTTATGTCATGTATGGGTAACCACACAACACAGTTAAAAGAGTGTTTTTATTTCTAATAAAAGTGGCATTAACCCCAACTCGTATTAAAAAATATATTATGATAATTTTTATAGACCATTGAATGTTTTATTATGGAATCATAATATTACATAATTATTTTAATATAGATCAATTATTATTTTTTATCTCACTAATTAAAATAAATATTATTTCAAAGTAATATATATTTCATAAAAAAGTATCAAAAACATATATTAAAAAAATACAAAAAATATTTTATAATTTTTAAACAATTATATAATTTTATAATAATTTACATATGTCATGTTTTATTTTAACATGATACTAAAATATTATTTTTCACTTTCATATGTGAGGATAATATTCTAACAGTCAGTTTATTATTTCTAATAGCTATATTACTAATATAATGGAATTATTACAATTCCAACGGTCAGATTTGTAAGGGTCATATGGCTTCCCAAATTTTAGTAAATACATCATATTTTATTAAATAATTATTTACATATTTTTTCTCTCAAGATATATATTTTTAAAAAAAAAATAAATATTTCATTACAAATATTTTACATCACTTTTATGGTGTTGCTTGTGAGTGTGATCATTCTAGTGGATCGAGATGATTACAAATTTCATATTATAGATATCAATTTTTTCAATTTTATATCTTGTTATAATGTATTCAATTCATATGTATACATATTTTTCTAAATTTATTGTTTCATTATGAATTTAATGTACTTTACAATAATACTTTCCGAAATATTTAACATTAAAATAATTAGAAGGGAAAATTAAATTGATAAAATTCTTGGTCATTACACTTTGATAAGGATAAACTCATATTAATAGATCATTAGAAATTAACAAATCTATTAGTATCCTCCTTTAGTTAAAATATTATTTCTTTTTTACATTAATAAGACATCATGTGATCTAAAATAACATAAACAAAATCTATCTTAAATGAAATTGGGGTAAAAACTCAAAAAATATATATATTTATTCCATGTGTCTAAAAATAAATCATTAAATCCTAAAACCACTTGGTGGCACTCAAGTGCAATGTTTATGATAAAATATGGGAGCTATGAAAAATGATCCATGTATACTCAAAGGTACAGATAAAAACCACTAAAATATCACATGATGTTTCTCA
Source organism: Viscum album (assembly GCA_963277665.1). Taxonomy (NCBI): domain Eukaryota; kingdom Viridiplantae; phylum Streptophyta; class Magnoliopsida; order Santalales; family Viscaceae; genus Viscum; species Viscum album. The sequence goes on from OY728132.1 coordinate 543,820,544, forward strand.
TACAAAATCTGATTTTATAAATAATCATCATTTACTATTGTATCCTTTTAATCCACTACCCTATTGTCTCTCACAAAATAATCCAAAAAATATGTTTCTAGTTATATAATCACATCCATTTCATAAGAACACACTATATCGTTAATAATAATAAATCTAGTTTGAAAAGAAGTTAAGAGCTCATGATTTTTTAGCTTCATAGTCCTCTTGTGAGAAACATCACAATATTATATTTGACCCAAGAGATATGTAACTATATTTTCTATTCTAGGGGTATATGTTTTGAATAGATAATTAATAAAAAAAATTCATAATAGTTGTTTCAAATTATAATACTTTTATATAATTATGTATATAAATAAATTACATAGTTTAAAAACCATAAATCATTCAAAATGTAGTAAATTAAATATATTATTCAGTGAAAAACCAAACCAGAACCTCTTAATTATTAATATAAATTTTAATATATATCAGTACATAACTATATAAACACATTTTTTGACCACCCTCTACCAAATTAAGAAATATCCAAACCAAAAATGTTTTTCCCTCTAATTATATATTCAAATGAATTCCCACATCAAGTAATTTATGAGAAGTATTAGTGATAAATTTATCCTTTAAAAATTCCAAAACATTAAATCATCACACTATGATAGAATATGAATTATCATTTATAGTCAATGATTATAAAAAATTATATATATGATAAAATATAGGTATAAGACACATATAAAGATTTTGAAATATAATATGATATGGGTATGTGCCTCATATATTAACCATCCATACCAAAGAAACTACACACATCATAATAATTATTTAAGTGTCCTCATGAAAAACCCAATGAAATATATGAATGATGGATTCTTTTGTTTTCAATATCATGTGAGATGAAAAAAATTTGAATATATTTTTGAGATTATAAAAAATGATTTAAAATGGTTTGAGGTTTATAGAATTTCCAAAAATGTAGTTCTTAAATCTCATATATCTACGTACAAGTAAACTGAAATTCAGACATACTTTATATGATTAACTCATAACATCCAAAGGGTACACATGTATAATTTTTTAGATAATTTTTTATTTTTTATTGGTTAATAATGGGTTTTCACACCTCAATAAAAATTATCAATACCTTATATACAAATAAATCTGAATCTTTTATTGTCATGTATAAGTCAGATGATGTTCACAAAAGATTAATATGAGATTATAAAAAATCATTTATGTTCTCATAAGACCTTGGAAATATTAACTACATATTATATACGTATTATTTCCTTATAAATGGCATATATTTTAATGACTTTAAAGATAATTTTTATGAAAATTTATGAAATACATTCAGTTAAAATTTTAATAGATTTTTCCTGATATATATCTTTATATAAATAAGATGATTTTATTTTATTTTTGAAAATTTATCCTTGATGTCTTCCTGTAGTTAATATTTTAGAATCATTAATGAATAAAAATCATGATACTCGACTAAACTTAGTTTCCAAAATTGAAATATCGAACTGTTTATTTTATCTTTTTGAGTATTTAGAAAAAGGAGAGAATTGTTAAATTAAATAGTTAAAATATTAATAATATTGATAGAGATTGATATGTTGTTATCAATAAGTATTCTGTGAATCTATGTTCTTAATGTTAATATTTTTTGGATCTATGAAATTCATTCATGATTAATTAAAATATGTGTATGATTATTTTTTTTATATAATTTAGAGTGTCTTTTTATTATCCATATAAGGAGATTGATTTATAAATTAATTTATAAATGATTTCAACTATCATTCAACCCCCATATTTTTATTACTCAATATTTCACTAGTGTATCTCATTTGGTATCATATAAAATAAAATGGTTCATAATACATAGAAACAATAACATGTGATAAATAACCAATGAATGTATCTCTTTCACAGTGATTAATTTAGTTTACAGACCTTCAATGGGTTGAAGATGATACAAACCCAATAGGCCTCATAATGAAATGGATAAAACCATCCATTGTGTAAAATATCATGTACAACGTGATGTAATATATTTTACATTATGCATCTTAAAATATTATTCTTTCATATCATATAATTCAATATTACCTTTAATTGAACCATTTTTATTTAAACACCATATAGAGAATCATAGTTCATTTTGTATAAGTGGTTTAACAAAATTTTATGTCAATAATTTTGAATGATATAATAATTGAATGCTTTCTTATATTTAATCTCCCAACCTAGATGTTATTTACATTTCCACTATTCAGTTCAAAATATATAAGAAGGATTTTCTAATTACACATTCTATTAAAAGAAATGTTATGTATGTAGTAAAGGAATATATTTTACTCAAGATGTCCTCTTCTAGAAATATTTTATCATGTTGAGGGGATTGAACATGCATAAAGTGGTCTGAGATGAACAAAAGAATATTAATGATGAAAATATCCAACTAAATTAATCCAAGTTGAAAATCATGATTGTTCGATTTAATGTGATGAATATGGAGAATGATGAGATATTTTATGACTATTTTACATTATTCAATGATATTTTTAATAGTATCAAGAGCTAGAGAGAATCTTTTTTCGATACCATTATGATTTAAAATCTATTAATAAAATTTTTAGATATATTTGATTCTAATTTTCACTAACATGATGATATCTATTTATATTAACTCTCTCTTAATGAGATATATATTTTAATTATTACATATGAGATGGGGAAATATTTTATTTTCTAATAATTTAGATCAAATAGTAGTGGAATATTTCATTTCATATAATGAAGAGGCTTAATGTTAAGGAAAATATTTATTAGGATCCTGCATACTCTATGAATTAGGAATCAAAAGATGATGGAAATAAAAATATCCTTCCCTATATATCATAAAATTAATGAAAATGATAAGTAAGATAAAATTAAGTATTATTATTTTTAAATGATTTTACAATGATGGAATTAAAAATTTTATAATTGATTATCCAAAGGAAAAAAAGACATTTAAACTTGAGATGATGTGAAAGTAGAAGATATCACCAAGAATAAATGAAATAAATTTATTATATAAATAATAATGAAAATTGTAAGAGTAATTTTTAATGAATAATGAGAATAATTGTATTATCCAATTATATATTTGATTTATTTAAATAGTGTAGTGGTTAAAAAGAATACGTTTTTATTGAAAAACATAAAACATTCTTATGTCCTTTCAAATATTATACATAACATTCAATCAGTTATGGGGAGGATTAAGAAAAATGTTCTTGGAATATATATAAATATTAAAAAAATGGTATTCTTGGTAGAAATTCCATGATCAAGAAAGAAATAAAAATTATGAAGTTAGATTCTAATAAATAAAATAAAATTCAATCTTATTTAATTTAGAAAAAACATAAATTCTATTATGACCTCAAATTTATATATGTTTAAAATTATATTGTGAAATTATATTAAAATATTGTGATGAATATTATACAATAAAATAATGTTATATGATTGGATTTAAATCGTGGTGTCATAAGAAAATAATTATACATTAATCAAATAAAATGATATTATATTTGTTTTTCTAAAATGAAATCTCAATCGTAATAAACATTAATAGTATTTAACCTAATTATATCGGTGTAATATACTCGAGAGAATATTAAAATTGTTTTAGATGATTCATTTTAATATTAATCATTCTATGAATTTTTTTGCTAATGCATTGGTTTAGAAAAATAAATAGTACTCCATTTCATTATTAAAGAGAGAAATTGTTAAACTCAGAACATATATTCGCCTAAAAAAATACATATAAAGATTAATTTATAATGGTAGAAAAATTTAATTTAACTAGATGGAATTAATATTATTATAAAATATCTAGATATATAAGACTGTGATATTATTTTTGATTACATATCATTATTAGAAAAGTTTTCTAGTACAAAATTTAATTATTTTGGAGAAATAAATAAATTCATTAAGGGGTATTCATTCAAGGAAGATGATTGAAAAAATTTAATGCATGAAATCCATAAAATAATGAAATTAAAACATGAATTTTAAAATAAAATTTGAATGTTTAGAACAAGTGTATCGATGAAATAATCATTAAATCCATTATGATAATTAATTTTTCTTTTCACTTAAAAATATTTTTCAATAAATAAGAGGAGTTGTTAATTTATAAACCTAAATAAAATTTGAGAAGTCCTTTTTACTAAAGTTATATAAAAATAATATATGAAAGAGAAATAATGTATTCTATACATGAAATTTTCATTTCACATGAGTATTGGAATAAATGTCTCAGTGAATATAGAATGTAATGATTGAGATTTAGTGAATTTTGGTAATTAAAATTGATTCAAAATAATTTTTGAACTATTTAAAATAACACTCAAAAATTTATATCAAATATTATTTTAAATATTTGTGGGAATAAAAATAATATTTTTCATATTATCCAAATTTTTGAAGAAGTAAATGTTGTTATTTTCAAGAATACATTATTTTGAAAAACTGATAGATGAAGGATATATTAATATGGTGATAAGAAAAGGAGGTTTTTTTTGAATTTAAAAAACTAATATATCCTGTTATTTTATAGAAAATTATGAAAATATTACCCGCCCTAGAATAATTGGTTATAATATCCAATATATTTTTTAAAAAATCTATATATAAAATTTTGTGAGATATGAAAATAAAAAATTAAACGAAACATCATTTTTGAGCCATATTTAATGGTATAATGGTGTATAGATATTAAAAGAATGTGGGGATACCATCTGAAGGGAAACTAAAATTAATTTATTTTAGTTTATATATGATAATGTGATAGTCATGAACAAAAGGTGAACTAAATTTCATTAATTTATAAATTATTTCAGCAATGCGATAAATGATTTGTTTATTAAGCATATGTTTAAGGCTATAAAAAATTTAAAATCTTTTGAAGAGGTGTTGAAAAAGAACACAGGTTGTTAATTAAAGAAAATTGGCACATATAAAGAATTAGATTATAATATAAATTAATTATAACATATATCCTAAAACAAGTCATTAAATAAAGGTACATAATTTATTACACACATCGAAAAATTATGTAATAGGAATAAATAATTTAGAGTTGTTGGAATGAGAAGAAGTAAATGGGATTAATTCATTATCTCAATGTTCATTTGATGAAAATATATTTAATATACTATATATATTTATTTGAAATGTTTTTTGATACTTGGATCAAATAAGTCTACTTATGAGATGTGTTATAAGATGATACCCTTAGTGAATCTTTTTAGTTTTTTTGATAAATCCTTATTTGAGGAAAATCAAAAATCAAAATATAGTATTTTTGGAGAGATGGACATAGATTAATTTTTTATGGGTTTTTATCAAATTATAGTGGTTAGAAAATTATTGAATATAACATTGAAAAAAATATTAAACTGATATACTAGGATGATCATCATATATACATCAATTCCAAGAGAGTTTTGTTATGATACAAATGCAAATATTGATTATGTTACCATACATAATTTATAAATTATGAGTAAATTGGATGATTTTGATAAATTAAAGTATGCTAATATTGATTTAAACAATACCGATAATAAATATGGTGAGATTGGTAATGGAAATTTTATGTATAAAAGTTTTTAGAATAATATTTAATTAGACAATATCATAGAAATTATTGTTTCCCAATATAAATGAAAATATCATTTATATTCAATAATAAAACATATTTGATTTTATAAATTGATACAATTTTTATGGTGAAGCATTTGAACATAATAAGTTGATATATGATGTAAATTTGTTGTAGAAAAAGTTATGGAAAAACTTATTTAGGGAGACAATTTTGATATAAAAAGTAATTTTATTGGAACTATGTGGGTGTTTATAAATAAATTAAATGATAATAGATATGTTATAAAAAATTCAAAAATTATTATTCTGAGTTCACTCACACGTATAATGTGTTAGTTTTTAGGAAATGTCACAACTATTGAAAGACATGAGGCAATGGAAAATTCCCTGGCCATTTCACTACAAAATCATTATAACATATTTTAAATGGATGTGAAATATATATTATTATTTTTTGATATCTAGATGAAGAAGAACTAATGTGAATATTACCTTTATCATCACTAGAAATTTTAATTTACAACGCTAAATTTTTTTAATTGAGGCGTTGATAAACGGGTGTCCCTTTTAGCGGCGCTAAAAAGCATTGATAAATTGGTCCATTATCAGTGCTTTTTTTAGCATTGATAAAAATTAAAAAACATTTAAAATTTTTTTAAAAATAATTTTACAATTTTTGGATGGGCTTCACCAGCACTTAATTCACCCCTTCAACAGTGCCCCGCCCCCACCCCAGCTCGCACACCCTAGCCACCCCACCCCAGCCATTAACCACGCTTAGCCCCATTTCCACTTGCATGTGCACCCTGCCTCCCCTGGATTCGAACATGGAACCTCTTGCTTGTGCACCTAAACCTTTACCACTCCACCATAATTCTTTTCTCTCTATTTAATAGCATATCTATTCATATATATATATATTTATATTTATATTTATATTTACTCTTATATTAATATATATTTATATTAACATATATATATGTATATTAAAATATATATTTGGTTATATTAATATATATATATCCATATATTCATATATATATATACTTATGTTTATATATTAATATATTTATTCATATATTAATATGTATTTATAAGATCAGTTTAAAATACATTTTTAAAATATGATTTTTTATGTGTGTTTATATATAAATAAAAACATATATATAACACACACACACACATATATTATATGTGTATATATATGTATAATTATAAATATTTAAACATATATTTACAAATATTATATATTAAACTGTATATACCTATCTTTAAAATATATAGATAACATATATCGGTTTTTCAATATAGAAGCACACAAATATATATATACACAGTCGCTTTTAAAGGCCATATTTTTAGTGTTGAGTTATGGTCTTTTGATGTTTGAATTACATTATCAACTTATTTAATATGTTATATTTATTTTATGATTTTTTATGACTTCAATTTTTTTTAAATGATTATTAGTTGATGATAATTAGGAAATTATTAATTAATAATTTTTTGAGATATTTTATAATTTATTTTCACTACATATCTTATATATTAAGTTAAAATGTTTTTTATACTTATCTAAAACATATTTAAAATATATATTATATTTGTATCAATATAAATATACATATAAATTTATATATCAATATATTATTTTTTATGGAATATAATTTTTTTACATGTAAACTTTATTAGCGCTAGGAAAAAAAATCAATGATAAATCCTCCACCTTATCATCACTACTAAAAAGAGCGGATAATGGGGGCCCCATTAACAGCCCTAAAAAAACACTGATAAAGGAACCCCCTTTGTCAGTTATTTGTTTAGCGCTGTTAAAGGTTGACGCTATGGAAACCTAGTTTTGTGGTAGTGAAGTGTTATTTTGGAAACCTAAAATATTTATTATTAAAAATTATTCCATACTATTTTTTAGAATGAGGAAATGTTTTGAGAGATTGAAATATAAAACTAGGGTATGGAATTGGGTAATACCTACTTTCCTGAAAATGATTAATTTTTAAAAGGAATATTTGAATTATTATTTTATAAAATGTATGTGATCACATATAATAATAATTTGTTTATTTTTTTAAAAAAAATATCAAAGACAGGGGAATAACATTCAAGAGTTCTCAATTCACAAGTACAATATTTTAATAATATATGTTCTTGGGGATATAATATTTTTTATGGGATTATAGGTTGTGATGATAAAGGATTTTTTTGTTATCTATAAAAACTTTTGGTCAAATATTATTTTGGAAACATGACATGGAAGACTCAAATGAATATTAGAACCAATGATATTGGATGCGAAGTGGAGTAGTGCGCTCTATAGATATGTGTGGTTGAAAAAAATATATTAAGAAATGAATTGGATTTATACTATGAATTTCAACATATATACCATATATTATAAAAATAATTAATCTATTTAAATGAATTCAATTTGAACAAAAAGAATCTCCTGTAAATGAACCTAAAAAATACTCAAATATAACAATGGGATTGTGAATCAAGGGATGGTAAATAAATGGGGTATGTATGTGGATTTTTTTGGCTTTATTGAAAATGTTTTGGAGAAAAATATTAATGATATAAAATTGATATTATAAGGTAAATTCATTTTATGATAAATATGTTATAGTTTTCATCAAAAGAAACACACTTTTTCACCCTTAATACTTTAGAGGCTGACTATGTAGATTGTATACTGGATTATTAATATGTGATATTGATTTAGGTTTATATAGTTAATATAAATATAAAAGTTTAAAAATAATTGTGATTTTTAATGATAATTTATTTTTAATAAACCTATTCATAATTTTAGTGAAACACCCATTACATATTTATATTGAAATAAAAAAATTATTTCATCAAATGTAACATTTTAAATGTATTATTGGGGATAGAATATAAATCAAAACTAAATAAATTCATATACATACATAAATTGTTTTTAAAATTGAATGAAATAAAGATATATAACTAAAAAAATAAAAAATATTTCCATAAACTGAAGGTATGTGAACATTATGACACCATTGTTTAGATAGTTTAATCTTTTTTGAGAAAAAATCATTAGATATAAAAAAAATGTTTTATTATGAAAATGGGTGTATTTATTGAGTATATTATGTTACATATATTTAAATTCGTGTGATAAAAATATGGTTTCCCTACAGAAGAAATTCCTAAATGGCCATTACATAATACACTAGTGTGGTGTTATGACGAGTTCTTATCAGATCCAATATTTCTAGTAAATATTTTTCATTCATAAAAATGAATATTTTAATTTCAAATTAATTTCATTAATTTTGTGGTTATTATTATTAACCAAGTATTTATATGCATATTTATCACCTATGTAGTTTCCATTAAAAATTTTTCATCATAATATTAATACAACTAAAATGGAATTTTATTAATAATAATAATATATTAGAAGGACTATAAACAATATCATTTCCTAAATTTGTGATTATTTTTAAAAATATGGTTTTTTGATTACTATATTAATTTGTTTTAAACTATTTTCTTCTCATGAACATTTAAATTTTAATAAATCATTACAATCTAATTTTTTTTAAATTCTGATACATTCCTTAATAGAAATAAAATTATTACATATAACCATTTAATTTAATGTAATATAACATTATATGTGCATAATATGATAAAATTATTTTTTCAAATAACATATTAGAATAAAATAATATTTTCATATCAATTCATAATTTATTTAATAATTTATTGAATTTATAATTGATTATTATCATATTATATGTGAATATTTTATTACTCTAAAGGTATTTTATTAAAATATTATATGACATGTTTTATGATGAAAATAAAATTATAGAATATTATTTTTATTATTTTTTGAAATTTAAATTCTTCATATCTACAATGTCTCATTATCCAAAAACATTTATTATATTTTGAAAATGTATTTTTTTAAAGGTAAAAGTGTTGTTGAACTAATATTGTTATCAATGTGTGTAAATATCATTGCACCAAAACAAGTTTTTATAAGTGTGTATTTAAAAGAAAAGGTCCACATAATTAGATGTAAATTTTTTTAAAATATTTTATTTTACATTTATAAATAATTAATTTTTAAAAAAATGATAACTAAATAAAAATAAGAAGAATAAATATATTCACTCAGAGTAAAAGAAATCATTTTTATTCTAAAATTTTTTTCCCCATTAAAATATTATTTTATTTAAAATTAAAATTAATAATATTTAGAATTATAATAATATATAATATACACTATTTTTAGAAGGTATATTTTTAAATTTTTTATTTTTTTAATTTTTTATCTATTAAAAATATTTATTTTTTCTGACTCTTACAAAATTACATTTTTTTAAATAAAATATGCTTAGTTACATCACCGTGAAACAAATTTAAATATAAATTTATTATTTTTATACGATAAAAATTTATTTATGGAGTAGGATAAATATATTATAATTAAATTAATTTATATAATTATTTTTGAAGTTTTAAATTCCAACGTTTTATTTTATTTTAATAAAAAACTATTTTTTATTCTTTAACATTAATTATATTTTTTACCAATGATAATTGATTTTTGGTGGGTTTGAATGTAAATAAATATATTTTGGGGTTTCCAAAAAGGAATATAAGTCATATATGATGTAATAATACTAATTTTATCTGGCCCATATAATAAATATTTCATTACATTATTCTAAAATAACCCCCTTATATATTTAAACACCCATAATCTATTCTTTTCATACAACTTAAAAAACCAATTCCATTGAAAAAAACATCCCATATTATTTTTGTAACGAAATAACCTTGGTTGACATAGAAGAACAACCAAGAAAACCTTCTGTAAGGTGAAGATCAATGAATAAACCAAATAAATTATCATGAGAAAATTAAAAGTGATAGAATGATAGAGTATAACACAGAATGAAATTAAAAATTTATAAGACATGCAATGAAAATTATAAAAACAGTACCTTTAAATAAAACATATCAATATAAATGAAAAGTATCAATTTTAATATATGTCACCACCATCACAACCCACTATGAAGATGACGACATCCAATAGAAGCTGGAAAACTACTAGATACACATTCTATTTCTCATGCCCTATATAACATTATTTTCATTAGACCAATGCGATGTGTAGGTTGTGAGGAAGAAACCCATTATTATAAGACTACTTATTTATTCAATTAATATCTTCAAAAACTATTAGTTATAGATAAATAAATATATTTTTATAAAGATGTTTGAAACAGGAACCATCGTATAAATCATCCATTCGTTTCTTTTAAATAATTTAATAATTATATTAGCCTTGGAATATTACATGTAAATGAAAATAGTTCAATGGAAAAATGAAATATATCCATCAAAATACTATATAATAAATATGTGAGCACTCATATATGAAACAATATTAAAATTTGTAAAACTAAGAAAAAGTTAGGCTCTAACCTATGGGAATACATACTAGGACACCTAAAGGAACCCAAACCTAGTAATACCATAAATATTATCTATATATAGTCTTTCCACAATCTATATATATAAAAATAATTACTCTTCATGGTTCCACGCTTACTAAGGTTTCTATATGTCCATAGTTTTGTTGTGAAGAGATTCATATCTTGAAAAAACATTCTCAAGTCGTACAACATCCCCTAGATAACTCCCAGACACCAAAATATTTTTTCAAATGACATTCATGGTTTTTAAAATTATGGTCAAAATGAATGGAATTCCATTAGGTATCATAATGTTATATTTTATGGTTACCACATGGCTAGTGTGGATTTTGAACTTAAATCGTGCACCTAACCTATTTTTCCTTACAATATAAAATTTCAACCCCCAACTTTTAATAACCTCTACAACATCAAATGGGATAATTTAAGATAAAATTATAACATACTAATGAATTTTAGGTTTTCCCATTTTTATACATCCCCCTTATAATCCCCTAGTATAGAAAAAATCCCCTCTAAAAAAGTCTTTAGGAACCATATAATGGAGTCCTATAAAAGATAAATATAAGGTATCCAAATCTCATAGTCCTTCATTATTTGATAGTCTTTTTCAATAATATTTCATAAAATCTATTACTTTTTCTCATCTAGTGTTTCATGATAATTTTATTAATATATTTTGGATCCATTAATAATGAGGGTTCACATGTTCCCTCGAGTCAAACACCTATCAGTAAACTATTACTAAATAGAAATAATTGTTTAATATTTGTCAAATACAATATCATCATTGGGATATATTTACAATTAACTGCAGTAGAAATAATTTTAATATGATTACATGATATTAAATTCTTATTATGTACACCATTTTTATTTTTTCATTATAATACATTGCCTCTTTTCTATCATAAAAACCCCTTTTCATAAGTTGTTACTATGTAAAAATATATATTTCCAAATTCAAGTACATTAATTTCAATTCTCGTATTACTAATTTCAATAAAATGATAATTAATTTAAAGTATAATAATTAATTTTTTTATTTTTAATATAATGATTTTTTAAAACAATATTTAATGGGGGTTCCCTTAAATTATAATATTTAAAAACACTATTCAATTATTGTGGTTTTTTATTAAATATTTAATGGTGGTGTTTTATATTAAACTCATTACTTAATGGATACTCCTACAAACTAATTTACTAATTAAATATTAGAAAATAATAAAATATAATTTTTATTATATAATGATATTATAATCCTAATGAAAATGCAATTTGATGTAATCAATCGAAGACATTTTATCAATTAAAAAATACTTATGGAGAAATATGTGTTCATTCGAAATCCTTTTCTTGAATATATAGACCAATATTCTACATATAATGATATATAATCTATATGAGGATTTAAATGGATATTATGTTACCCTTGGGAAAATACTATTGATAAAAATAATTATGTCAAATAAAATTTTAAATTATAAATAATTTAATTTCAAAATGACTGATACATGAAAATAAAATTTGTGAAAGAAAAAAATATAATAATAAAATAATAAAAAAACCAAAGGATGAAATAATGATAAAAAAGGTTTTTTAATTTAGTTATTAAATAATTCATTTAGGTTGAATGTGATGTTAGAGGACATACAGAGTAAGCTGGGACTTGAGTTAAGGGTTATTTTCCCAAATCCTCATTGTATTAAAGTATTTTTCGAATTTATTATCTTATATGTTTTATAACAAAATTAATTAATGTATAATTTTTTATTTTTAAATGAATATTTGGTTTCATTTATTCGCTTATGGATGTTTAGTTCATGCCCTACCCTATTCATAAGTGGTCACTCCCATTCATTCACATTCAGTGGGTTATATTCTCTCTCACACTCTATTCTCTCACTTCCCATTTTTCTACTTTAGTATATTCTCCCTTTATATAAAATATTATTCATGTTTCACATAATCCCCAGTGATTCCTATGTCTTTATAGATCCCTTCCTAGTCTTCCATCAATATTAATCCATGTGATATTTATAAATGAGATATATATTTTATTCCTCCCTATATTTCTTCTCAAAATTCTTTTATTTTAAATCTACTTATTTTAAATAATCCATAATTTAGAGATCTCAGATTTCATGTCATTTTTTTACATTTTTTTGAAAATGTTCATTGATGTTTTCAATTTTTTCTACTATTAAAAAACATCTATAAAAGTCACGAAAAATATTTTAATGATTCTCTTTCCATTTTCCTCTAGACTTATAATAAGTAAATTCTTTAGGAATATAATACATGTTATATCTTGAACTCCTACATATTTTTTTAGAAATTTTTTTGAAAAATTATATTATATTTATATCAATCAATTAAAGTAGTACATTAATAATGTATTTAATAGTGCATATCTTTCCCTTTATTAAGGCTTATAGAGGTTCTATTATTCCTTTTAATGATTATTTTTATAGGTATATAATCTTTTATGTTCCACCAGTTTACCATTTATCATGTATTACATCTAATAATGTTATATTTCTCATAAACATATATTACACCAAAATAATCTGATCATTAATTATACATGTTCTAATATATATGTTGTGTATAATAATTGAAATATTGATGACATAAATAATAAATCACACCAATGTAATTATATTAAAAAAATGATGTATCACTACATTTTTAATATATGTGTGGCGTATTGGGTAGTTGATTCTGGTCTTATGATCCCATTTAAAAACCCATCAATCCTCATAACGGTTGGAAATTCTGCTAAAATATGTTTATGATTTATAGTTGATATCACTCCCTCTTCAACCACATATCCCCCTATATTTGTGTTTAAATTGATGTGTACAAGCCTCCGATTGAGTTTGTGTAGACTGATATTGAAAGAGATCGCCAGTTTAAACTGGAGGTGTAGTTTGACCATTAGATGGACTTATGCTCCCCATGATATCATCTGGAACGTCACCAATATGACTTTATGTGTGGTCTGTTCGCCTATATTTCTGATTATACCTCTCATATTTCAGATGATGAGTGTGTGGCTCTTGATCCAGTAAATTACCATGCGGTTGAAGCCTTTTTAAAAGAGAATAATTCTTTGTTATTTTGATGAAAGTACAGGTGGAAATATTATTGGGGCTCTATGACCAAGAGAACAGGGTTTCATTTATTATCACACAAGAATGGATCTTTCTTGGTGCATTCACATGAAGAAGTAGTTCAACCGAAGGAAATTGGAGTGGGCATCTTAGAGAATGATGAACCTTATGTTGTGGATTCCATGCTGAAGGTGAATACATTTGTTGTAATTCATAACAGGTTTCAATGTTTATTATATCAAAACAAGGGGAAGAATGATGATGACATATGTGTATTAGTTAAATCTAAAATGAAAAATAAGGCTTCTAATTTTAAGGGACAAAAAATGTTTATGTGGACTTCCTATAGGATTTAAAAATTTTTGTGAAAATGAATTAGACCATAAATCTGCATCAGAATGGGACCATGATCAACATTCCATAATATGCGGCTCCCAGAACAGGAAGCAAGGCTATTCCACTTATAGAGACTTCTCAGTCAATATGAAGAAAAATAGAAAGTAGTGTAATGATTACTTGAGATATATAATTCCTATGAACACTAGATGAGCTTGGATATTAATGATAAATAATCCAAAATCTTGGTCGGACCATACGACAGTTCATTAATGTGCACTTATAAAGGGCCACCAGCACCTCTTGGTTATGAGGAGGTTAGTATAGAGCATCTTCTAAACTATAATAAAGTTATGATAGATAAATACTATTATATAAATGTTTCAAATGATGTGTTTATATTATTTATGAGAGATTGGTTCAATTTGTTATCAATGATGAGAAAATAGAGTGGATCAACAAACAAGATAAAATATCAGCATGATGAATCAAAGATGAAAATATTCACATTGAGGAATATATTGATACATTCTCAAAGCAGACCAACCATTTTTAAGATCCTATTAAGGTAAATAGAGATACAAAGGTAGCTAAACTCCAATGGGGTTTAAATAGGGTGATGAATTACAACAATCATATATTTTTTATAATTATTTTTTGGGTTCCTTATATTTTTCACATACTAATGGTCTAACATGTTCAGTTTCCCACTTTTCCATTAATTGTTTTTTATAAGAAAAAAATAATATTCAATAAATAATGATATTATTGAAATCTCTATATACCTATTATTCTATATGGTGAGAATACCTTAGGCTTCATTGTCATTATTGAACAGTATTTTACATGATATCTACATTATTTCATTAGATTCATATTTTGCTTTCATGATAAAATAATTATATGATTATAATGAATGAATTATTTAATTTTTATTCATGTAAAAGAAATATTTATGGAAATATCATTATAAACCTGGTTGGTAATGAAGTTATATTTACCACTAATGAATTGACTAATCGTATATATCTCAAGAGATATTTATATATCAACATGTAGTTTTTTGTTGTATCTAGAGTGTTATTATATCCTAGTGGGGATCCACTATATATAATTATGATGAATCTATAGTGATCCTATAATGTTTTTATGAAGTATTCATTTTATTCCTTAACATATATTAATAATTCTTTAGGGAAGATCTCTGAAAATTATTTATGATGTCATAACAAAACACATTGGACAATGTTTATGATATCTTAAACGTGAGATTTGAGATTTTTATGTGATGTATTTGTGGTGATCCATAACATATGTTCATAATTGTCTATGCATATATGTTCTTCATATCTATCAACTTCCTTTAATGTCTTTTTTGATTTATTATTTATAAGATATAGTGTTTCATTCAAAAATTAATTATCTAGATGGATTGTGATGATGATGATTTAAGGATGATTCTATGAAACCCATTTTATTCCCATTGGTAAATTATGTTATGGTGAAACCATTATGAAAATTTTTTATCTTCTATGTTTTAGGATATGATAAAATGATGAAATTTCACTGATGTCCATTTCTTTTCCATGATTCATGATATAATGAATTTATTATGATATAATGGAATACATATAAATGGATTTTATTATTTAATTGGTGGGTCTATAATTCTATACAAGTCCAATGAATTGGGAGAAAATAGATATATCATTAGATAATAAGGACAAGAATAGAGAGTGATCATATTTCATAAAGGGAGATTATTTGATTAGATAGTGTTGAGAGTGAAACATTACTAGTGAAATGATTGAAAATGGACTGAAAATAATCCATTGTGATAGCCTATTATATTTAGTTGACTAAGGAAATTATTTTATCATGTTGTGTACATGATAAAAATTAATGTATATTACTTATGATATATTCTCTAGGATCGTGGTTTATTATTGGTGATTCCACACAGTTATGACTTTTTTTATTTTTCTAGGAATGTGACATATTCTATTATTTATGATTAATTAAATTAGAATTATTGGGTGTGATTAATTTATTTTATTATGATGATATTATTACAATATGATTATTTATGATCAATCATGATCATCGAGTGACATATTCAATGTTTTCTATTATAGATTATATGAGATCATCATTTTATGTTTCCATTATTGGGATTAAAATGAATGGGTTTAAGTAGGGTATGTTTAAGAAGTGTACTATGATATAAGAACATTATGGGAATTGATAAAGAACATTAAGTTAATAAGATGATAACATATCTAGTACTTAAAGATAATAATTTTATATATCTCATAGGCTAGTATTGTTATGATATATATTTTATATTCATCTAATTTCTTATACTATATATGTTTGAAATTTTTGGGTTTTATCAATTGGTATCATAGTAGTTTTTTTCTTTATCTATGGAGATCATTAATAGAAAAAATCGGTAAAAACTACATAGATTAGTTTAGGTTTATGATAAAATCCTAAATTTATGGTAATGTATAGATTATGTATTTAATGGTAAAATACATATCTTTCAGGAGACTAGAATGTGGATTATTAATTTGACTATATAAAACATGGATAAAAACTATTAAATTGGTAAATTAGTTATTAATTTTATCATTTATATTGGTCAATGGGTGGGGCTAAGGTTGAACACCTGGATAGACTTTTCCAGGGATGAATCATGTTAATGTTGAAAGATATTAGTAAATTAATGATTATCCTCATGAGAAAAAAATATGAGTTCAGATGTGAATTATTATAACTATTCTCACCTATCTCCTGTAATATATGAATTGTAACATGAATCATATTGAACATTCAAATGGTAAAATAAAAGAGAAAATAACTATTTAGCCTTTTATATGACATTTTCCAACTTCCTTCAGTGGTATATCTGGTCCACCAATTGCTACACAACAGATAAATTCTAAAGAAATGAAATTTTTCTTTTCTCTAATGCTCAGACACAGAGTAGATTATTTTTATCCTATATCACTTGGAAGTTGAAGCCAATCAATATCATACTCTTATCAATAATATTGGAAAATATCAGGAAATTACTCTATCACCAGGGAAGAGTTTAAGAATGTATTTTTAAAACAATATTTTCTCCAAAATCATTAACGAAATTCATAGTGGAATTAATATATTATTAAAATATTATAAATTACATTTAATGAAAATATGATTGTATTATTTTTATATTTAATGAAAATATGATTAATATATTAGTAATTATGTGGAAAATATCAACATGCTTTCAAGGTACATTTATAGTTTTATCATTGATCATAAATGAAAAAGTAAACCAATTCATTAGTTTCTGGAGTGCAATTATCCAAAATGTATTTAATATATGGGACAATAATATTTATAAAGATATTGTTTTATGTGATCTCAGGTTATAAATTAAAATTATAGTGTCTTAGTGTTCTCATAATTTTTTAAATAAAATGAAAAATATAGAATTTTTAAGTAATTCAAAAAAAACTCATCGAGGAAATAAAATTAATATTCCTTCATGTTAGTATCATGGAAAGAAGCATATAAAGAATTTCTGAATGGGTTTTGGTAAATTTTTAATTTGTATAAATAATTCCATCATGTAAATGAATATTGACGTAATTTGAATAGGCACATCAATGAATTGAATAGTGTAAATGTCTAACCATATGTGCCCCATGCACTGTAATGTTATAATTGAAACACATATGGATATTACCCCAATCATTCCATGAATTCAAGGAATAATTAGGACAATCAATGTGAGTATCCTATTTTTCTAAGAGAGAAAGGGAAAGATCATGAAATCAAAATTTTTGAAGTGTGTGATGAGAATATAGTAGTGAAACGTAAACATACCATTTATTCTAGTAGTGAAAACATTTTATTTTATTCTATATATAACCAATATTTTATAAATAATGAATTATTAAATGGTATCATGTCACCACCTCATCTATTAGATGTTTAGTTATAAGTAAAAAATAATAATAGTATTATTATTTCAAATCAGGTCTATTACTCATATCTGATAAAATATTGTAGGAATGTGCTTCCTAAAAAAGATGTGCCTATACTAATAGTTGAAATTGATTTAATATTAATAATATATTAGTTTATTCTCCATTGAACCCATATAAATTTCTAAATAATGGATGTATAGTTTGATATTTTAAGTCAAGAAACTATTATCTTTTAATTTTATGATGAATGTGAACATATAATAGATGTTACCTCTATTGTATGCATATTACTACATTTTAATGAGATACATTTACCTAAAATGGATAGGTATAAACTCATCGTTAATTATATTCCTATTATATATAATTATAATAATTTATTTATTTATGAAATTCCTATTAATTTCCTAAATCATGACGTTATTTTTTAATAGAACTCATATATTTTACTAATCCTTTTTCATGGACTCCACATACAATGGACCTGGATGTGTTTCTAGAATTGAAGAAGTAACTCTTGTAGAATCTCGACAAGGGATTCATTTACCCATGTGTTTCACCATAGGCTGAAACTATTTTTATTTAAAGAATAATTATGGGTGATTGTGTATTTTTATTGATTATCATGAACATAATAGTATCATTATTTAGAAACAATATCCTTTAACCCATGTAAAAGAAATTTTTTCTCATTTATGAGGAGCTTAATATATTTCCATGGTTGATATTAGATATATATATCATAATATAAGGTTAAATAAGGATTATATACACATGGAAACCTTTCATATGTGGCATGGTCATTAAGATATTTTAGTAATTATATTTGGACATACCAATTCCCCTATTATCATTATGGATATAATAAATAGATTATTTATTGATTAATATAATAAGTTACTGGTAGCCTTTATAGACAATATTCTTATAAATTCCATGATGGAATAGGATAAGGAAGGTCAATTAAGGATTATATTTAACCCCGTGATAAAGTTTAATTTATATGTGAAATAAAACAAGTGTGAATTCTAGATATAGAAAAGTTTCATTAATGAGTTATATAATATTAAATGAGGGTATACCCAGGGATCCTTTTAACATTAAAATGTAATTATTAAATACACATACCCACTATGGTAACTCAAATCCATATAAATCTTAGTATAACTAGATATTTCTGAAATATTGTGAGGTACTTTTTCATCTATATAATCCAATAATTATTTTTGTATCAGAATCATTCCTTGATCCACTGTATAGATGAATATGAGGAAAATTTAAATGATCTTTGATGATGTTATGTCATCACATTTTTTATTACACTAACCAATACGGGGGAAGCTTATACCTCACGTTAATGGAAAATTCATGAAGGAAATTACCTAAATCGTGATATGGAATTAGATGTAGTAATTTATTTATTAAAAATATAGGGGAATTGTCATTATGGAGAATGATATGATATATATATTAATAATAAAATCTTGAAGTATATATTTTCATAAAAATATAATAATATGTTCCATGGGATACCGTTTTGTTTAATTAAATATTATTAATTCTCAACACACTTCCACTTTATAAATTATAATAAGGTGGATAATGCTCTAAGTCGAAAGGATTGTCTTGGTTTACCTATGAGGAGGTTTGAAAGAGATAATATATTTATGGATTTATAAAATATGGAAAATGAAATAATTATCAAATGGGATACTTCATATCATTCCTATATAAATTTCCAATCATCCATTCCTGTGAGGATTAAAGAGGAGCAGAAGGAGGATGTGGATTTTTTGAAAATGGTGTGAAATTTTCCTGAGTTTAACCATTATTGTAATGGGAAAATAATTTCATATAAGAAATCATGTATCCCAAAAATACTATACATAATTAGGGATCTAATTGATAAATTTCATAGTTCATCATTATGTATTTATCGTATATGTTTAAAGATTTTCATAGATCATAAATATTACATATGGTGGAATTACATGAAAGGAAAAAATTGAAAATTAAGTTTATCGATGACCTTATAGTCACTATTTTAAGGATAAGAGATATTATTCATAGGGTATATTATAATAATTACCCATACTATAATGTAAATCGTAAATAATTACCATGAATTTCATAATTTGACTCCATAAAGCATCTAATGTGAACAATGCTAATTAGGGTGTAGATGATCTCTTGTGACATAGAAAAACTTCATTGTAATGTGATAAGATTATAATATTAATCATAATGAAATGATATCTATCAAATATATTATAATATTTAATTGAGTACCATATTCTATTTTATCTTATGTGGATCCAAGTCTTACCTATATATTTTGGATATTTCTCCTACTAATATTAAATATAAATTTAATCTCTTCAACTGCATGTCATACTCGTAATGTTTTTTAGTCTAAGAGTACTATTAAAACCCTTGAATATATGTTGAAATAATATTCATTAAATTTTAATGCTACTTAGGATCAATAAATTTTACTATATGAGTTTTTATATAATAATAACTATTACCTGACCATTTAGAAGGATCCTTATTAATCCCCCAATAAAAAATTATTGAACAGATATATGTTGGGGTGATATTGAATAATGAAATCAGTTGGGACATATGATAGAATAAGAAATGTATGTGATAGTTATAATCATTTAGAAATGTATCAAGGTTGATATGAGTTGATATAAACCTTTTTTATAAGTAGTCAGTGAGATCTAACACTCAATGTTGGTGATAAGGTATTATAGAAAATATCAATTTGGATGAAGGTTATGCAATTTGAATATAATGATATACTGATCCATATATATATTATCCACTACAAAACATATGATCATATAAGAAAGGTTTCTTATTTATTGCCTATTATACAAAATATCTCTTATGTTCATGATGTGTTCTGTGTATCTCTTTTAATGAAGTACATACCTCATCCTTCACATGTATAAAACTCGTCCATCATACAACAGGATCATAATATCTCTTATGAGGAACAACAAGGGGAGATTAAAATTGTAATAGAGATAGTGATATATAATATGACCACTCACAAGGCCAATTATTTTGGTGGATAACATAAATTTTAGGAAGTTACATGGTTACTCAATGATGTGATGGGGTAGAAGTATCAATAGTTATTTAAATAAAAATAATATGTTTTTGAGTGTTGAATTTTTATATGACTTTAAAATGTAACAAACTGATATTTTGTCTTCTTTTTTAATTTTAAAAAATTTGGTTTCATTGAGAGATTCCTTAATAGGTAATATAGAATTTAACTGAACCATGATATATTATTTAATTATAATTATTTAATGTGATATTTGTCACATATAATTTTAAATGATGAGTATGAAGAATAATAAAAACTAATTAAATTGTAT
Source organism: Viscum album (assembly GCA_963277665.1). Taxonomy (NCBI): domain Eukaryota; kingdom Viridiplantae; phylum Streptophyta; class Magnoliopsida; order Santalales; family Viscaceae; genus Viscum; species Viscum album. Next base: position 543,842,557 of record OY728132.1, read on the forward strand.
TATTTATATATGTATATAAATAATTCTTTGGTTTTCTATGGTTTAAAAATTAAAATAATAAATTTTTATGTAAAAGAAAAAGCTTTTTAAAAAATATTTTCAATGCACACAATATATTTTTTCCATAATCAATTTAATTAATCTAAATTGGTAAATTATTTTAAATAAATATTTAGATAATATACTCAATAAAAGATTTTAACATACAAATTATAGTTTTTATGTGGAATGGAATGAAGGGACACTAATCTTTATTCTAAAATTTTCATTTTCCTAAAAATTGATATGTTTTAATTTTTATCACATATTTTTAAATAAAACTCCACCTTTTAAATAAATTGAAGCTTTTAAAATAGATTGCATATTTTGAATAAAGATAAATTATATTTTTAAATAATGTCTACTTATTTTTTTCATTTTTAATTTTAAGTGTGGAATAAATTTATTATTACAATAAATGTTAAAAATGGTTTGTGAGAGGTTAAACTAATGTGATAAGGGTTAAAATGAAACATAACCTACCTAAATCCCGTTAGATAAAATTATTTCAATTCTATATCATATTATATTTTCACATGAGCCAATATGTAGCTACTTTCACATGAGAGAGAAAATTATGTGATAATATTCCAAAATGAAAAATGACAATGACAAGCATGCATATGTGTGGACTAACAACTCTACTAAGTGATGTGGTTCATTTATCATCATTTATTTTTATGAATGTTGAGGGGAATAAATATGTGTAAATGTATATTTAAATAAATTTAAGGATTATTTAATGGGATTCTATGGACAAACTGTATCAAAATTGATATAAGGGATTGGATTCCAGATGGTCTTGAATATCATGAAAGGAATGTTCTATCGATGGTCATAAAATTTCTATATAAGTGAAACATTCAAAATAATTATAACTAATACATAGTGAATTTCATTAAATAATCTGTCTAAATACTTCAAAGTAATTCATTACATGATGATGGTATGTTCTATGTAGCATATGTCATCTCTTTAAGCTCACCAACCACATTCAAGGTTCTTTGTATGTGAAGATGATAAATTTTTTGAAATTTATCATCCAACATCCGTAGTTCATATATATTTCCCCCTTTTTCAAAATTTTATTCGTACACTACCTTGGTAATTATTCTTGAATCTCTAAATTTTAAAAAATTCATCATTCACTAGACATAGAAGAGATATATATCTATAGGTAACAATATTTTATCAATAGCCTCCCATGGGTTCTTGAGACTCTTGAAACATTATGTAGTTTACTTTAAAAAGGTTTCACAAACTTATTTCCATAGAAAAATCCCCCACACCTCTTGGGGTTTAATAAGATATATATCCTTTATTAATCCTTCCCCATCCGAAACCAGACTTTACCTTGAGTTCGGGCCAACCGTTTTCATAAACCCTTCACATTAGTGATACCTCTGATGTTCATGAAATTCTCAACCTTCATGAAAACCACCTCAATGCATCTTACCTAATGCCTAATTTAATTATACCCACCATAAAAAAATTATATCTCAATGAAACTATATTCATTCAACTTGATCTATTCATTCCCTAAAATACCACACAACCAGTATCATCAACCCTCATTTCTAGCATCTTTTCTCTATTCACTACATGGATAGTTGTATCACATATTTATCATTAGAATAGTTACCCTATTATTGGGACCCCATGTTCTACATCACCATGGTAGTGTCTATTCCTCATGGAACTAAAATTCACATATAAAGTAGACTGATAAGCCCAAAAGGTAGAATCCGCAGGGGATCCTTCTCACCATTTATTATGTGGGGAGATATTGTCTTATCCTCCTCTCATACCTGGAAATTATCACCATGGGAGTATCCCCCAAAAAAATTATTATGTAAGACATTAAATAAAATTTCCCAAAATCTTATTCATATAACATTATATTTAATGATAACATCCCCAACACATGATGTTAATCTATAACCCTATTTTGTTAGAACTAAGGTTTTTATTTGCTGTAAATGGATATTGGAGTGTGTTTCTTGTCAATCCTCTCACGGATGATCAGGGAGATTGAACAAAAATGTATCATACAGTTTGATTCGAAACCACTATTGAAGGGCATATTAATATATGCAAAAGGCATGAGTTTCATGAAGAGGGATTTCATTAATTGGTTTTCGTGAAGGAGTAATGTTTTATAATGGTGTGATCTGTGAATACGATGGGATTCGCGAACGAATTGGTGTTCTTTGAGATTATTAGATTTTAGGATTTGTTATTACTTACCAAGTTCTCTATAGTAATTGATAGAATGCTTTGAGATTATGATTGGTGTTGTGAAGGGTTTTGATTGAAATCATCATGGTTATGATGGGTTTTGCGAACAAAGAATTTCTATAGTTCATTGCGAAGGGAGGACTGTCGTGAATAATTTTCTAAAAGATCTATAAAATATGTGAAGAGATAGTAGAGCTTCGTGAGAGGCTAAGCCTATAAATATGAGGCAACCCCCTGTTCATTCGAATAATTTTTTTTAAATAAAATCTGTAAATTCTTGGAGTTCATGAAGAGCTTCATGAACTGGTATTTCTCTGCTAGTTTGAGCTTTATGATAAGATTATAAGACTTAACTAATGTTAAATGTTTTTTTAAAGGTTACCTTGCAATGATGGAATATTCTACATTGACTTATTGATCATCCCAAAGTAAGTTTTTTCCACGATGGCAGTTTTCTTCTTGAAGGCAGTGTGTGCTGTGAAGGAAATGGATCTTCACAAAGGACGTTAGTTCCAAAATGGTAGGGGTGCTTCACAAAGGTGTGTGCATTTCAAAGGGGATTTGTGATTGGAAAATTTTTAACATTAGGTATAATTGGGAATGGATTTTAATATTCATAAACACAAGACTACAGTGCAAGTAGTGTCCTGTGCTATTTCAGGTAAAATGACTTCAATGCCAATCTATTGAAGAAAACATCAAGTCGATAATCTGAGATTGACTTATGTCAAATAAGTGAGCAATGAGGTTTTAGAGAAAGTGTTGTAAGGGAAGTAGTGAGCTGTCTCTGAAATCCTATAATGGAAGTGTTCCTAGAACATAGTTAATTTTACCAAATTTTTCTATTCCATAGCTAGTGATGATTAGTGGATTTTGGTATGACATACATAGTCTCAGCATATGCTACTTAGACATAGCCCTTAGTGGAGAACCAGGTAAAAGTGATGTTTCGTCTCTTGGAATGTGAATATTATATTTCTAATCATATCTATCATACACAATTAACGAGTTTCTACCAATGTGGGAACAAGATCTATCACATTAAAAAAAAGTTGATTACATGATTCACCCCTCCCCTCCCAGTGTGTCCCAGGGTCCTACAATTTTTATCAAATGGTAATGGTTTTTGGTGCTAAATATATCATTTACTGTTATGGAGAATTAAGTCAATGTTAGGGGATTCCACCTCTTCGATGGAAGTAGCATTCAAATTTGGAAGAATGTGATGAGATCACATCAATGATATTTCAGAATGGAAGTTATTTTTTCTAGTAAGGAAGGATACATGTCACTAATCCAACATGGCTTTTGATGACTAATATAGATATGAAATTGATTTATGTGGATGCTAAATCACATAATGCTCTCACTGTAGCACTTTCTAATTAGATCAATCTTTAAGTGATGAGTTGTACCTCAACATAGTCTATGTTTTGGGGAAACACAGGAATATTTATTAAGGAACTTTTAAAGTTAAGGAGGAGAAACTATTTGTTTTTCACAATATGATTGATTATATGAAGATTTACCATGATGAAAATGAATATTTCTTATTCAATAAAATTACTAATGTTGTAAGTTCTCTTCAATGTATTGTTGAAGAGATCAAATATTTTGACATTGTAAAAAAAATATTGAGAATGATTCCACCTCATTATAATTAAAAGGTGTCATATCTTGAGGAAATGGATCACTCAAAAAATTATTTGTATGATATATTGATAATCCTGGTGGCATATGAGGTGAGAGTCAAACAAAAAGATGTAAGGACTCAAGTATGTAAGGAAATGGCATTCAAATCCATGAAAAAAAGAAATTTCAGAATATAGTGAGGATGAAGAAAAGGATGAAAAATAATTTATCTCAACCATTTACAATAAATTCAATAAGGAAAAGTAAAAATTTAATGCTATGTTACCTCTAGATTGTTTTTGTTATGGGAGAGTTGGGAACACTACCTATGAGTGCTCAAGAATGTTTGATGATGAACGAGGTGAAGACGGAAACATGGACAAAAATAAAAAAAGGTTCTCAATATGGGAGACTTAAAATATGAAAATAAATTATAGAGGAAATGTTTTTTCTTGGAAGAGGAAGATAATGATAATGAATACCGTGAAGAAGAAGAACAAAATTTTAAATCCAGAACCCATGTTTACATGATGGATACCATTGAAAAATCAAAACCATCGGGAGATAATACTAGATATAATCAACTGACCATTGATTCTAATATCTAATTTCATCTTAAAATGATCTTGGTAAGCTTTATAATAAATTTAATAGATGTAAAAAGTCAAAATAATATGTGGATGAATCATCAAAATATGTTGATTAACATGAAGCTGAAATTCAACGATTAGAAGAACTTTCTAAACTAAAATCATTAAATTTTGAATGCATAGAAGATGTAGTGGAAATAAAGCCTAGAATTAAATAACATGAGAAGTTTATCAATGACATTACCTTCATATTATAGGATAATTCCAATACCATTGAGGGGCATGAAAAATAAGTTATTACTTTTAATAGTAAAGTTGAATGCGATTCAAATTTATTGGATGTAAAAAAGAAAATAATATTTCAAAAATTCAGAGATGCTGAGTAGCTGGAAAGATATATGCATGTTTAGTTGAAGATAAAAATATTTTGAATTATCAAAGGCCTACATTAATGGCTAAAAAATGTATCAGTTTTGATATCGATACATAAAATTCTAGAAATAAATAGATCCAAAATAAATCCAAGATGAAAGTTGGACATGTTGAAAGTAAGCGGAAGTATTAAAAAAGAACCCTCAACTAAAAATAAAAGGCGAAAATAAATATTATCAGGCCTCTAGGAATATTAAGAATCCAAACTATCTTCTTAATGAAGTAGACATGAGGATGAATAGAAATGAGTAGAAATATATACTAATGAAATTTCAATTCTGTGGCTATCTGGGTCATACCATGTCATACTCTGAAGAGGAAAGGATATATTTGAATTGGAACGATCTTAGAAGTCAAAAAAGGAGAATTAATTCATATCCTAATTATTATAGAAGGAATAATTTATATGGATACTTTTTTCGTTGTTCTAACATTACCTATAAAGCTATGTATTCCAGTAAGAGGAATGACATGAGAAATTCAAATAAAAATCAATGATAGGTAAATATTAACCAACTAAATGGTGTTTCTATTTCAAATAATTTTTCTCTTTTGGAATAAGATTATGAATATGAAGATCCCTTGTATGAGGAAAAAAGTTTTTAAAGGCTATCTCTATCCTCTATTAATCTAATATTTTGTGGAAGGAAAAGAGAAAAAATGAAAAATACTACCATGGAGAAGTACCTCTAAAAGATACAAAGAAAAAAACTCTAAGATTATTGACAGTGGGTTCTCATCCCACATGATTGTAAATGAAGACATGTAAAAAAAATTTAAAAAAAGGTTTAGGGAATAGTAATGTTTTGTAATTATGGTTCTTTAAAGATAAGAGGTTGTGGAAGTAATAAGCCTGTAAATGGAGTGATGAAGAAAATTGATGTTCAATATGTGTATGGTTTGGTCACAATCTCCTCAGTGTGAGTCAACTCTATGACATAGGGCTTATAGTGAATTTCAGTCAAAAAATTTTAACTATAACGGAAAATATAGGGAATTATCTCATGAAAGGTTACATAATAGATGGAAACATATACCCGGTTGATAGTAGAGAGAATATTTTCTATCTAACTATTGAAGAAGAAAATGACTTTTGGCATAGAAGGTTGGGTCACACTAATAAACATGACATGGAAAAGTTATCTAATCTTAATATATTCATGGATATCCCCAATATGAAATGTGAATGGTAAAAGACACGTGATTCATTCATATGAGGAATGCTGGTATGTAGTTTATATGAACTAAAGAAGAAATGTGCATCAAATCCTCTTGATCTCATCCATACACGTGTATATAGCCAAATAAATTTTGATGGAACACATGTAAAATTTTACTTGTACTTTTCGTTGATGATTATAGTAGCATGACTTGTGTGATGGTTATATATAGTAATCAAAAAGTGCTTTATTACAAGAAAACTTATCACTAAATTGCAGATAATGATATTGGATGGACAATAAATGTTCAATGGTCTGATAATAGTGGTGAATAGACATCCATTGAGTTCAAAAAATTCATAGAGAAGCATGGAATACAACATAATATGGCTAATGTGAGAACCGCATAGTAAAATGGAGTTTTTAAGCATAGGAATTGATTGGTGAAAAATATATATAGAACAATACTGATTGAGAGTATTATCGCTCAACATTACAAGAAAGAGTCTATTCTTACTATGGTGTCTATTCAAAATTGAAGAGGGATATATATGGGAGAAACCAAGATATCGTATGAGTTGTGTCATATAAGGAAGCCATCTTTGAAGTATTTCTGTGTTTTCAAAAGTAAATTTTTTATCAGCAAAAAATTAAGAAATCAAGGAAAATATGATGATTGAACTGATGAAGGAATATTCTTCTGGTATTAAATGAATATAAAATCCTAAAATTATTTCAATAAGAGTCTCATAAAATTTTTGGAAAGTAGTGATGTAAAGATAATTGAATATAAGACCAAAATATCAATGAGTAGATCTTATGTTTATCTTATTGAACATTAATAAGAAGAAGGAAATGGAATATATTCAAATGAAGAATTAGAGGAAGGTGTGAAAAACATTCAGAATTCCAAAAATGATGTGGATTTAGATGAAGAATTAGATGAATAAACATTAGATGTATAAAATCCTCCAAAACCTCATAAAAGAAATCAATGTGAAAAAATTCATCAGTAAAATATCTTTGGGGATTGGACTACACCGGCATAAACAATGAGAATATGGAATAATGAACAATATTTATTCCATTCAGTTGTGGTACCATCCACATTTGAAGAAGATGCAAATGATTAATCATGGGTAAAAGAAATTAATGAAGATCTGGACAAGATCAATGACAACCAAACATGGGATTTATTCATGAGAATTGAAGGTCATAATGTGATTGGTATGAGGTGGATTTTTAAGAAAAAATATGATGATCATGGTAATGTGATCAGTAATATGGTTCAATTGGTGTGTAATGTATATTAACAAATTTAAGGTGTTGATAATGAGGAGACATTTGTTATTATAGCTATATTGAAGTCAATAAAACTTTTATATCCATGTAAATTCAAATATGATTCAAATTGTATCGAATGGAATCAAAATCAATTTCATAAATGGTGTTATTGAAGAAGAATAAGATTATATAGAACTACAAGTGGGTTTTCTTCTTATAAATGATCAAATGAAGGTAAAAAACTAATGAAATATCTCTATAGATTGAAGTAGGAACCACTTTCATGGTACTCTTTGCAAGATTCTAATCTGAAAAAGATTGAGTAGAAAAGAGGAGGAGTTGATCAAAATCTCTATATGAATAACTCTAAAAAAATATTAGTTTATGGTAGAGTTGAATGTTTATGATATTAGTTTTGGTGGAAGTAAGTAGGGATCAGTGGATGAATTTTCTGATCACATCAAAGGAGAATTTGAAATGTCCATAATTGCAGAACTGACATATTTCATAGGGATGCAAGTGATTTATGAGAAATACTTAACTTATATCTCTTAGGAAAAGTATGAAATAGAGATGCAAAATAAATTCAAAACGCATGTCTCAAAAACAATGATTACTCTAATTGTGGTTAGAACTAAACTAGGAAATCATGCGGGTGGGACATCTATTGATCCCACACTATATAGGAGAATCATTGGAAGCTTGTTGAACATGACTGTGACACGGTCAGATATTTTAATTACAACATTCTTTGCAGAAAACATTCAAATCAACCTGATAGAAGAACATATTTTTATAGTGAAAAGAATCTAGAGGTACATTTAAGGTACTCACAAATATGTGTTATAATTATATTCAATAAAAATAATGAACTTTCGGTTTTTTTGGTGCTGACTGGGTTGGACATGTGGTTGATAGAAAGTCTACAAGTGGGGAGCATTCATTATTAGCATGAAATGCGTGTTATGGTTGAGTAAAAAATAATAGATTCACTCTCTTAGTACTTCTAAAGATGATTTTATCACTAAAAATAAGGCTTTCACTCAACTATTGTGGTTGAAACAAAAATTGGTATATATTGACAATGTTGTTAAATGAATGGTGGTGATTCACTATGATAACTTTTGAATAATTGATCTTACGGAGAATCCTATTCATCATTATGGTATGAAGAACATTTGAATCAGATTTCAATTATCAAGGAAAAGGTTGAACCATGCATGATTAAAATGTATCATGTTGGCACTGATGATCAAGTGGCTGACATACTGACTAAACCATTTTCGTCACAGGTTTTTGAGAAGCATGGGTTGAACCTTGGTGTTCAACCACCTCCCAATGGATGATGAGGTTACAAGTGTTCCCCTTCCCCTAGGTTTATAAAATGTTTTAATCTCTTTGATAATGTGATGTTGGTTTATAGGGGATATAAAATCTAGGGGGAGTATCTTCTATGCTCTATAATGTACAAATACCAGTCATTGGGTTTACTACCAATATGGAAGAAATGGCTAAATTCAATTTGGAAATGTTGAATGGTTTTCTGGTTACAATAAAGATGGAGATCAGAGAAATTAATCAATGTTAAATCATGTGAGAAAAGAGTAATTCAATGAGGTACAAAGGAGAGAATGTGAAGGGAGATCACAATCTGGTGTTATGAGGAAATAGACAATACATTCCTTTATACACACAAGAACACAGTTCATGTCTTCCCTCTTATTTTCTACACTGATAATTCCTCACGTAGACTTAGATTGTATGACGAGTTGATTCTTTTATTTTAGTTTTTTTTTATGGTGGATGGTTCCCTATTGAATTTATCTATATATTTCCAAAAAAACCCAAAGGGGGAGATTATTGGAACAAATGTTGTTCTATACAAGAAATGGATCTTGGATTGTGTTTATTGTCGATCCTCTCATGAATGATCAGAGAGATTTAAAGGAAAGGTATCATTCTGTACAATTTGAAAGAAACATTGAAGGGATTATTAAATTAAGTAAAAGTCATGGGTCTCACAAAGATGGACTTCATGAACTTGGTTTCCCAAAGGAGTAAAGTTTATTGATGGTGTACTCTGTGAATACGACATGCTCCATGAACAGAGATAGTTTTCTCTATGATTATGAGATTTCATGGATTGTGATCGATGACATAGTTCTCCATAGTCATTGATAGAACACTTTGTGATTATGATGGGCACTATGAAGGGTTTTTATGGAAATCACTATGGTTATGATGGGATTTGCGAACAGATAATTTCCATGGTTCTTTGAGAAGGGTGGAGAATCGTGAAGGATTTTATAAAAGATATATAAAATCCATGAAGAAAAAATGGAGCGTCACAAGCATCTAAGACTATAAATATGAGTCTACCCCCCCCCCCCCCCACTTAATTAGAACATTGTTTTTAAAGGAATATCTAGAAACAATTTGAGTTCATGAAGAGCTTTGTGAACTGGTCTTTCTCTATGAGCTTCAGCATCATGAATAGAATATAAGTCTTAATTGATATCCAATACTTATTTTTAATGGGTACTTCATGATGATGTGGTATTCCACATTTACTCAATAAGCTTTGCAAAGTAAGGTTGTTCCATTTAAGAAGTCTGCATCATGAAGGATATGAGTTATGCAAAGGAAAGGTAGCTTCATGAAGTATGTTTGTTCTGTGAGTGTAGGGTTGCTTCACAAAGGTATATTCTTAGCATAGGGGATTTGAGAATGGTAGTTTTGAACATTAGGTTTATGTTGATAGGGATTCCAATGTGAATAAACATATGTATATGGTGAAACCAATGTGTCATTCTCATTAAGGGACAAATAATTTAAGGCCAATCTTTTGAAGAAACCTTTAAGTCAACAAATAGAGTTTGACATATATCATAGTAGTGAGCTAGGGGGAGTTAGAAAAAGTGTTCCATGGAATGTAGCGATCTATCTCTAAAATCCTATAATGAATGTGTTCCTGGAACAAATTGATTACGACTAAACATTATATTACTTAGCTAGTGATGATTAGTGGATTTTGGTATGATCGACACACTATCAGTGTATGCTCCTTAGACATAGCCCGTAGTTGTGAACCAAGTAAAAGAGTATTGTCGTATCATTTCATGTGAATGTTACATTGCTGATTATATCTATCATATAGTTTTAAAAAGTTTATATCAATGCGGGAACAATATCTATCACATTTGAAGATAATTTTTACAACCTGTTTTTCTACTCCCCTTTTAGGGTTTTCGGGTCCCTATATACTTTATACATCAAACACATGATTATCAATGTATGAGTTGAATGGGATGATATCCCTCCAACACCACTAATTTTGAATGTGTTATCCCCACAACATCACTGGATATCTCTCCTACACTGGGAAACCCACATGTATTCACCACATCCCATCATGGGATGATACTTCAACATTGGGAATCAGTATATTTAATCCCCAAAACATCACGAGATGATTTTCACACATTGGGTAACCCAATTTAATTTTTCCCATACTATCCATGGATGATTCTCATACATCAAGTGTCCCAATATCTATAATCCACATACCATCCATTAATTTCACACATTCTATAACACATACATCCTTTCCACAAAATGTTAAACTGTATGGACTTATCCTATCACATGACCCTAAAGTATGAACTCAAATGACATGGGTTTTGATCCCTATATCCAAATAGCATATATATGACAACTATATGAGTTATAATGATGAAAAAATAGAGATATCATCTTGAGTTTCAATCCACATACCCTAACACCGCCATTAAATATTCTTGTCTTTCACTAAAGAAATTGAATATCTATAGTGTAATCATCACCCAATTAAACACACTCAACATGTGACAAACCAATCTCAACAATATATCTGAATTGTGAAAAAATTATCCTAAAAAAATAAATAAGTGACCACGTCTATTTTCACTACATTATTCCTATGAAAAACATATCTCCATAATACAATGAACTGGTGATCAATCAATCTCCATAAGAATATAAACCTTTTAATTTTTTTCCACGACTCTAAAATATTGACAATGTCTAGATGTTTATAATTTCACAAACATATATGACAATATATAGCTTATCCAATACAAAAAAAACAAGTTTCATTAACTAGAATTCACCCCGATATGGTTCTTAGAACACATTTAACAAACCTGACATAAATCAATAAGGTAGATTCAGACTAGGAAATGAACTCAAAAGGGGAATCTATAGAAGGAGGAACTGAAATCCCATCACCTTATTTTGATCAATTAGATGAAATTACAAACTAAGATTTTGGAGGCCACGTAGATTTGGAAAGATGGAATTTGGTGTAATAAACCATCCACCATAGAGAAATCACAAAAAATACATATAAGAAAACCACTTTTGGAGAGGTGAGGAAGAGAAATCATTTCATCATACCTGATGCATGATCCTGTCACAAGATCATAAGAAAACAATGGATAATTAGATAATTGAATATGATGAATATGATTAATTTTCATGATATTTATTTCATGATTATGATTTTATACCTGATGATACCATAACCATGTTGAAATTACCAGAACCAACGAACTGAAACATGAATGGAAAACCAACACGTATTCACCGAAATAGTCATTTTATTTATGAAGTTGTTAATTAATGGATAATTTGAGATAAAAATGAATAATAAAAATTATGTTACATAGGAATATGGTTATAGAATATATTTATAAGAAATATATATTTTTTATATAGGTTATTTCAATTTATATTAAGCATGATAGTATTTTAGGTAAGGGTTTATGTTAAAATCGCATTTCTTTTCAACAATATTTCTAATAAATTTATTTTGAAGAAAATTAGATGGATCATATCCTTTAAATCCATTGTATTCCTTTACAGATGGTTAGTTTTAGTTTTTCATGTATTATTACAAATTTCTCCCTTTCATAAATAGAATTATCGAGAAAATGGTTTTTTAAAAGAGAACCACACTTCTAGTTTAGCCATCAAAAGTTTTCTTCTATGTCTATTCTCTGAAAAATTATTTTATTGATGTTTTTACTTATGAATAAAATGTTTTAAAAAGGTAATTTCTATACCATATATATTTTTTACAAATGTTTAAAAATAATATTTTAATTAAATTTTTTCCAAACCTACTGATTTTTACTTTTTGAAAATATGTGAAAATAACATACTCTTTTAGCATATACATTATGAATGGAGTTTCCCACTGTCATGATTGTCCTTTTCCTTGATCATTCATTTATATGTTTCCCATGTTATTTTCAAATAAAACCATTATATATATATATATATTATGATTTATTAGTTTAAATTTTATCAAAATAAATGATATATTTATCATGTTTTAGAAGAATGGTTCGAATGTTATTTAAAATAAATTTTCATCTTTACAATCACCTATTAAGTATTGTTATTATTTTTTGGGGATGTGATATTATGATACTGTGCACTTAATTTTTCATTATTTCTTTTTATGATGAAGAATGAAAGTTTATTCAATGATATCCACTTCACTCCCATGAGATAATTAATTTATGCTGAAACCTTTATGAAACTAGTTTCCTTTCTTAGGGTTATACTATGATTAAATGAAGAAATATGAATAAAATCCATTTTTGGTCCACATGTTATGATATGATGATACGATGCATGCTTTAAGATATTTTGAAAAACATATATATGTATTTCAATATTTGACTGGTGGTCCTTGAATTATATATCTCTATAAATAATTCTGTAATGATTGATATCTAATGATATAATAAGTATTGGAATGGAGAGTGGACACAGTTTAATAAGGGACTCAATCAAGTAAGATATTATTGGAATTGGATCAAAATATATAAACTATGAAATATGGAGAGAGTCCAATCATATATGATATTCATTGTATATATCCTTTATATGAAATGATTTTATATGATAATGTGTATTCTATAAAATATGACTTAATATTATTATATAATATCATGGATCCTGATTGATTATTTATGATTCCATAAACTTTTGACCTATATAATTTTTTATAATAGAGAGATATTCCATGATTTATAACTAATTATATTTGTCTTATTGGTTTTTATTATTGTACTTTATGAGCTTGTTCTTATACCTTTATTATTTTCTTATTCCCAATTCTGATAATTGATTGTTATCTCTTCTGTTTTCTCTGACTGAGAACACAAGATTCATATTTATTATGTTTTCTATTTCAAGGAAATGAAACATGGTTTTAAAGAGGTTATGTATAAGAATTGTAGTATTTGAGAATAATATTGGGTTATATGTTTAATCTATTTTTTGAAATATGTTGATTATGTATCTACTCTCTTGTGAAACTAAACCATTAAATTTTGGGGTAAGTTTTACTACGTCATGTATTGATTTTGTATACAAAATTATATAACATATATTTATAAAATTCATAATTTCCCTTTCTTGAAGACATCCTTAATCACATGGGGTATAAAAAATAACTTCCCTTAAATGTTTAATTTTCCCTCAAAATAAATAATTTTAATGAGCATGCTATACTTTTTGAAACTCTTTCTTCTTCTTTATTTGAGACTCATTTTCCTTGAATCTCTATAAAACATAATACTAATTTTATTCCATGGTTTTATTCTCATTTTATTAATATAATTTAATCTAATTTTCATTATGAATTAATAATACAAACTCATTCGACTCAATTTATCAACACATAACTATGTCGAAATAGAAGTTTGAAAATTCTCTCACATCATTTCATAAAAAAGATTTATTTAATATTAAATGTTTTTTTTAAAAAATTAATTATTATAAGTTTATAATAATTATATTGTATTTATATTTATCTATAAATGGTAAGATATTAATATATTCTATCTCATTATATAATTATTTATAAGTTGCCTATGTTTTAAAATTTTATATTTCAAAAATAGAGTCTACATTTCTGGTCCCCATAAAATAATAATAATTATAAAATAATTATTATTTAAATGTTACCATTAAATATAATTTTGGTCATTATATAATTTTCTTATGAAAAATAATTATTTATTTATTTTTAAATTATTTTAAACTCTTAATAAAAACACCATTATGTCGAGGTGGTTATACCCAACATATGTTAATGATGATGTTTAATTTTTCACACAAACGTTTTCTGTGTATTCATTAAAAAAGATTTAATGATTTAATATAAAGAATAAATAATATAAAATATTTGATTCGACAATGGTAATATAGTCTGTAAAGTAATAGTTTCAAATTTACACAATCAAAATATTATAAACTCCTTAAAATAAGCCTATGGTCAAACACGTTATCATTTGAATGTCATTTGTAAAATATATTAAAATTTTTAATGCTTGTACTTTTATAATGAAATTAAAAATATTCTATGACACTAATGGATCTTATGGAATGACTATTCATTGACCAATTATCAAAAATATTATATCAATGAAAATATTTATTATTATTAAATGATTAACCTCAATAAATTAGATACAAGAAAAATTTTCTACTAAATGAAAGATATTTTATAATAAATAATGTAAAATGAATCACATTAATGACATATAAATAACTTTTTTGATTGTATTTATTTTTAAGAATATTTTATTGAATAATATATTAGGGGATATATGAATCATGTCAGGAATCGAGATTATAGTTCCTTTCCAAAAATCAAATCTATTCAAGATTTGTTCCTATTTATTAGTATCTATGTATCATATCCAATGTCATGAATTTTTACCATTCTAATTTATATTAATTTCTAATTAATTCATGGTCTTCTTTCCACATTTATTTATTTATTGTACTTACCCTTTATTATTTATAGGGGTTCTTTCCTATTTATTCTCATTCTAGATGATATATTATATATCACAATCTATCTCTCACTTCCTATTTCTTCTTTATCTAAAATACTTACCTTATATACATTATTATTCATTTATCTTCCTTTTATCTTGATAATGACATTCTAACAGTTCCAAAATTAATTTTCAGTTAAATTTAAACTATAAAACAATTATAAAGTAAAAAAATTATTATTTGTTTTATCATTTTCTCCTATTTTAATATTTTATTATAAATATATTTTATTGAATTGAAAAAACTATTGATAAATGTTACTAATAAAATAATTAATTTTATGATTTTATTGGTTTTTGAAAAATAATAAGTGAAATTTAATATTTTATATATTTTTACAAATACATCAATAAAAGTAATGAAAACTCTTTTAATGTTTCGCTTCCATTATCAAATATATTTTTGATAAGAATATATTACAAAAAATATTTTTTATATAACATGTTATCATAATTATTAATTTTTTAATTTATATTTTTAGATTATTCTTATATTCATATCCTTAATTGGAAATGACATTTTCTTTATATATTTAAACATTTCATTAGATCTATATAAATTTTCATTAAAAAATTTATAGTGTATTGTATACCTTTGAATGATTCATCACCAATGTCAATCCTATTTTATATTACACCATATGATAATTTATATTATTTTATTTCTTTGAATGGTATCATTCTAATAAACACATATTATGTCAAAATAATCTTTTGTCAATAAAAATTTTACAATATATGTTTGTTATGGGGGAAATGAAATATCTATGATAAAAATAATCCATCACTTCCTTTTAACCATATCATTAACTATTCATAAAAATATCATTTCAACCAATGACATTAAATTATGAATAACATATAACTCCCTCTCATAGTTGAATGGTGTTCACATAGATATTCGTAAAGTCAATTGAATAGAAAAATTATGTAATTCACCATATACATCTAATATTTTATAGTTAAAAAACTCTTAATATCATTACCTTTATTGAAAGGTTTGGGAATATAAAACTCATTTATTTCATTTTATTTATTTATTACACTCCTGGGACAATGATTATAAGATTTTTTGGAAGTTATTCTTAGTTTTTATTCAAATGGAACAAATATGTATGGGTATTTTAATATGTTGATTTGTGGTCCTAAATTTATATATCTCTCAAATTAAATAATAACCATTTTATATCCAATTAGATCCATATTCATGAACTTTTTATTATTGTCTCTATTAATATTGTTAGGATTTCTTGGTGGTGAACCTTTACATTTTTTTGTTATTTTTGGGTGGCGATTCTTGACTATGGATTATAATGTTTTAGTAGTAAGACTTGAAATATATTATTTATGAATTTTTGTGATCCCTAAAAAATATTACGATGTCTTGGAAGAGATTCATGAACTAGGTTTATGATAACATCATAGTGATCCTTGACCTATGATTATGATTCATTATGGTGATGCATGAACAATGACCAGAATCTTATATGATTATGTGTGTTATATATATACATACCATGAAGAATGTTCTACCTTTATTGATTGATGAAAGAGTCATTCCATTAAGGTATATCCATCCATGATTTCACAATGGCCCATAAATTGTATACATTGATATTACATCTAATTAGAATAATATTTATTATATAACAAAACTATATATTCTAGAACTTTATAGGTTTAGTGGCATTAGAAACATGGAAACAGAAATAACTCATTCATAAAACATATACATGGTCTCATAACAATTTATTCATAACTAGAACCCATTTTGACACATCTAACGTAATACCTTTTTCATATCCAAGGGAAAAGAAACATAAGAAAGGGTGATCCCATATGCTCTTTAAGGGTAATCAAGGGAGATGACATAAGTATAAGGGCATAAAAATGAAAATAAATTTTGAAAATTATATCCTATATTTCTAGTATCATGATACTGAGTAATTGAAAAAATCATAGAATTTCTTTATATATTAATTATAAAAATAATCAAGTAATATTATTCATGGGAGTATAACATATGAAATCAAATTGTGAAATACACATAAGAATAGAATATAAATTTTCATATTAATCAAAGTTAACTAATAATACCATCATACCAAAAAAATCCCTTACTAAACCGATTTCATGCCTCATTCTAGGCATGATTTACTAAACTATGTTTACTCTCATTCTAGTCTAGTATTACTGAACTGGGTTCAGTTCCCATGTCAATCATGTCTATCTCAAGTGATATACATGTTTTTCCAATGCATTAGAGGGACAAATATGTCCCACTAATCATATAATGACAACCATACATACATTTTCTTTTAGAACATAATTAATTTATCATATAGGATCCCTTAAAAATAAATAGGTTTCATAAACATTTCATCAAATCATAACCCATGGAAAAAAATGGGTTTCATAAATATCATAAAATCATATACACAAAAAAACCAACAAATAATAAAGATGTTATTATTGAAAAAATATCCCCAGTAAACCATAAGTATCGTCGAATAATTTTATCATTGATGGAAAATAATTTTGAGATATCACATGAAATAATTTTTGTTAAAAATACCCATTCTATTTTGAAAAAAACAATTATAGTTGTGAAATTACAAAGGTTAACATTTTCTTTGAAAAAAACATTGTAATATTGAAAAGAAATATGAATGAAATTAAAGAGTTGTAAAAGTACAAAAATAGTTTTATACCATATAAGTTAAAAAATAACTTCTTTACTTATTTTAGAAAAGTTACAAAGAACCTCATTTAGGAAAAGAAAAACATATTCTTTTTAAACAATTTATTAAAACTTAGCATATGTGCATAAATAAGTTAAAAAATATATAGAAGAATAGAGAATTTTTTTTTATTTTTTTAAGAATCATGTATATGGAATATCAAAATTCCTTAATATATTATTACATTTAAACAATCTGAAATTTAATGGTATTAAGAAATTAACCATTACTGTAGGTTTGATTTCCGCCATACATATCAAAATCTTGTGTATAATTATTTAAAAAAGGATACTAATTTATAAAAGAACCATATTAATATTTATGATATCATATATGATATTCTTATATCATCTTATCACCCATGAGTTAATAAAATTTAATTTTACACTTCTTTGTATTGTCTACTAAATCATTTTTAGGCTTTTTTTAATATAAATCTCATTTATTATCCATATGATATATTTATTTATTCTTCAAAATGATATTAATTTAAGATATATCATATGAATTCATTATATACTCTTTTAAGTTATTAATTAATGGTGAACATGGAAAATGATTCGTATAACTTTGTGGAGACGGTAGTCCATACATACGCATATGTGCTGGTATCATCCCCTTAATAGTGAACTTTTAAGGAAGTGGATGGTATATTTATTTTATTTTTCAAAATAAAAACAATTTTATATTTAAATATATATATATATATTATTTACATAATTATACCCATCCAAATAAAGTGCAGATGAAAAATAGATTACACCACGGTGTGGTGATGGTAAGATATATGCACACATGCAAGGTACATGATTTTATATGATGGGTAAAAGGTGGAATATGCTTGATTCATAAAAAATAATATCTTAGAATATAAGTGATATTGTATTTATTTCTTTATAATGGAAACATAATGAGATGAGGATTCATAAGAAGAAATAATCTAGAAAGAGTTGGAAAAGATGATTACCTATTCTTTGGGGAACATCTTTTAGATCTCCTCTTAGGGTCACTGGGGTTGGATTTTTGAGAAGGAAAGAACTTGTAGAATTTTTTAGGGAAGTTAATAATATAAATATTCAGTGTATGGTCATCCTTGAAGGCTCAAATAATTTTTAATAAGTGAGGGATGTTATTCCCTTTTATAATTAAGGTGAGAGGTACTTTTGAATTTTAAAAAGTATTTATTAATACAAAATTCGATCTCAATTAAGATAACACCAAAAGGAAAAGGATAAGAATATAATATGATAAAAAGTTGTAATCTCTTCATTAGGTTTATTTGAGGCCAGTTTTATTATTATCTTAAACATTTTCATTTTGATTATCCCATCATTTACTATTTTTTATTATAACAAATTTAGAAGAAATCTATTTTAAAAGGGTTTAATTTTTTACTTATGTGATGTATATTAGCTCATTAGTGAAAAAAATATAAAATTTTAGACCATATAAGAATTATTTTTTATTTTTAATGATGTTTTATTATTTTTAAATAATAAAATATAATATTACATTTATAAAATATCATTATTATAAATATTGATACTATTTGTTACATGGAATTTTAAAAATATCAAGACAACAAGTTCACTTCCATAAAAATATAATATTATATACCTAAGAGATAAAGATAAGTAATAAAATTCTTCATTAACATTAATTATCTCAAATTATATTTATTTTAATACTTTTAATAACATTTCTTTCATATTTTTATTAATAAAGAGATTAACACATCAGTATTTTGTAATTATTAAATATACTTATTTCTTCACAAAAAATTAAAATTAAAATTCTATGATGAATATAAATATTCAATAATTCATTATAATATTTATAGTTGAATATATATTTTGAGTGAATGTATATTAAAATTGACATATTATTTAAAATAGAAATGTGAAATCATTGAAATTTTTTTGAGTAAAATATTTTTTATATTATAATCTCTAATAAATAGTACAAAATGTATAAAATAAATTTATATCAGGAAAATGTGTATATTAAGTTAAAAATATACTTTTATGTTCATTAATAACATACCTTTTTCCCATGTGTACACAAAAGGGATATTTAAGAAAAATATAGTGGCATTTTAGGACTTTTATGGATTTAAATATTATATAATTCATTTTTGTAGAATATAGTTTATTAAAAAACATAATTAAAATAATTAAGTGTTATTGTTCGAATTATCTTCATCTCCTAAGATTTTTTCATTTGTTAGGGTCATTTTATATTATTTTTTATTTTATTTGTAACCTAAATCACCCAATTTACCATTTATCATGGTAACATAATTTACAAAGGTTACTATTAATAATGGATTAGAAAATAAAACAGTCCTATTATCTGAATTTATATGTTAGGAATAAAAATTTGGTATCCTTATCTAAAAATTCAATAAGAAAACGTATTTCAGAATCTAATTTAAAATAAAAACACCAGAAAAATAGTTTTTTCAAAAAAATCACTTTTAAAAGAATATATATTTTTATGAAATATTACTGTATAAAATAACTATCAAAACCCATAATTATATTATGTGCTAATTAAAATTTAAAAACAATAAAAAACATGATTTTTCCATGTAAATAATTTAAAATAACACACAATTTTCAATAAAAATTATAATTTTTACTATTCCTTAAAAAAATAAATGTTTTTAAAAATTATAATAAAATTTATTTTAAAACAATTTTGACATGTTGAATTAAAAAATTATTTTTTTTAAAATCATTCTATTCAATATCTAAAGATTTAAATTCATTTATAAAAAGAAGAAAAAACTAATTTCTAATGAAAACATTCTTTTCGTAATGAATAAAGTGACATAACTAAAAAATATGTGACGATTTTTTATGAACAGACAAATAAATTAACAATTAGTATGACCTTTATATTTATTTAACAAATTATTTTTAATATTTATTCCCTATATTTTGATTACTAGGTTATAATGACAATATTATATTTACATGGTTCTTTTCAACTCTGTGAAATTAAATCTATTAAAGAATTAAAATTATATAAAGATTAATATTTATTAAAATATTGGGGTGTTACAGTCCAACCCTAGGAAATGAATTTATCAATTCCAATTCATCACTTGGATACAAAAATTGAAGATACCACTACCTCATTATATCCTCAAGTTCCCATTTATCATCCTCAAATTATTGGTTCTTTCCATAAAACATTAACCCAATGAGTTTTCTTGTTTCGTAGAACATATTCTTTATGATCCAGAATCTATACGAGTTATTATTCATAAGAAATATCTTGATCTATTTTTACAACATATTAGTTTAGTAAATGAAAATGATCAGGTATGTACTTTCTCAGGAGAGATACGTGAAACTCATTATGAACTTGTGAGATATTTGGGGAAGCACCAATTGATATGCTACCGTAAAAATATAACCTATAATTTCAAAATGAACAATATACCTTGGGATTAGAATTTCTTTCTTTCCAAAAATAATCACTCTATTATAGGGAGATATTTTTAAAAATACCATATCACCCATTTCAAACTCTAGGTCTTTCCATCGATTGTTAGAATAATGTTTTTGTCAACTCTCATATGTTATTATTTGTTATTGAATAGATATAACCTTATATTAAATTTCCTCAACCAGATCAGGTACCAATATCTTTATTTCTATAACATCATTACAACATGTTGGAGTTATACAACACTTATCATATAGGGGTTCATAACGGGTCATCTTAACACTAGATTGAAATATATTATTTTAGGAAAATTATACCAGTGGTATGTGTTGATACCATACACCTTTGAAATCTGTAGATCAATATTCAATGTTACTTATATAGTTTGAATTTACCTTTCAGACAGACCATTTATCTATGGATGATAAGTAGTCTTGAAACATAACTCTATATCTAGATAATGTTGAAGGCTTCTCCAGAAATTTTAGGAAAACCTCAGGTCTTAATAAGATACTATAGAAACTAGAACTCAATGAAATATCACCACTTCCAGAGTATATATTCTTGAAAACTAATCATGGGAGAAATATTCTATAATAGTAATGATGTTTGATGACTTTGTAATGAGATAAATTATACCCAATTTAGCATTGTGATTTATAGATGTTTTGGGAAGTCCTTTGATAAAATCCATGGTGAATATTTTTCAATTTTCATCCTATAATGGGAAATGGTTGTCACATACCCATAGAATTATATCTCTCGGCCATATCATTTTGACAAACCAAGAACCAAGAAACAAAATCTTCAATATATTTATTCATGTCATCCCACCATAAATCCACTTTTAGGTCCCTATAATCTTTTTTGATTATCGGATGAATAGATAATGGTGAACTACGAGCCTCTTCCAACACCACCATTTTTAATCATTGTATATTAGATATAAAAACATGGTTCCATAAATATAATATTCCATCATAGTAAAAGTTTAACTCAATAACTTTTCTCACCTTCATTATAGCTATACATCTTTGCCTTGTGCCTCTTTGATATTCACTTGTGTAGGTTGTTGAACATTAATTTGACCTAGATAAGATTTATCCCCTTCCTTTATTAGTTCCTTACCCATCCTTTACAAATCCATAAATTTTGGATCTTTTGTGATCCTCATGATAGATGGGATAACATTTTCCATTCGACATAAATAATATCCAACTTTTTTTTCTTTCCCATGGTGGTAATTTATTGAGTAGTCAAAATCCTTAATCCACCCTGATAATCTTTTTTGTCACATATTCATCTATTTTCATGTGAAAATATACTTTGAAATTTATGATCAGTATATATGTCACAATATTATCCATAAAGAAAATTATTACACATAATTATGGTATAAATTATTGTAGCTAATTTCAAATCATGATTTAGGTAAATTTAATCATGTAGTTTTAGTTTTTATGAGGCATAATCTATCACCATATCATTTTTCATAAGAACATATATTATCTTCTTCATTTATGGATCACTATAGATAATTAACCATTCTAAAATATAGGGTAGTGTGAGAAAGATTCCACTAAAAAATATTTTTTAGCTCCTTGAAATTATATTATCATTAGTTTATCCATATGAACTTAACTTCTTTCTGAATCATTATGGTGAGTGTATTAGATAATCGTGATAAATCACTCACAAAAAACAGTAATATCTATCTGAAAAAGTATACATTGGATATCAGTTACCTTTTTTGTACAAGGAAAATGTTGAATTACATTCATCTTTGTTGGATCCATATAAATACTTTCTTATGAGATTCTGTTATGAAAAAATGAAACATTCAAAATAAAAAAATCACAAATGGTAAATTTTCTTAAATCCTCTCCCCTCTCAGGGTCTTTAATACAATCCTAAAGTGACATTCATGTTATACTATTCAATTTTAACATATAATAATACCATATATAAATAAAACCAAAAAATAATGAAGATATTCTCTAAATAGTTTATTAATTAAATCGATGAAGATAGAAGGAGTACATAGTAAATCAAAAAGGAATATCTATAAAATCATAGTGTATATACCTTGTTTGGAATATCATCTTTGGTATATCATTCTTCCTGAACCTCAATTGATGATATCAAGAATTAAGATCAATATTATAAAAGTATTAATCTTCATATAGTTGATTAAATAATTAATCAATATGGGGGAGAGGATATTTTTTATTGATAATAGTCTTGTTAAGTTCTTGATAATCAATTCAGAGTCTCATTGATTAGTCTTTCTTCTTATCAAACTGAATAGGTTCTCTCAAGGGGGATTTAATTGTGTATATGAATCCCTTTTCAATATTATCTTGGATTTTGTTCTTCAATTAATATAACTAAATTGGGGGAATTCTATAAGAAGTCTTTGAAATAGGTATGTCAAACAGTATGAGTTATTTTGAAAAACCAACTTCCAAATTCGGTGGATGTCTTGGAAATTCTTATAGAAAGATATAAAAAACATTTGTTAAATAGTTTTATATTTAATAGTGATTTTATTTTTAACTATATGAGTTAGATAACATTCATTTATAGAAATTAAGACCCATAATATAGAATTACATTTCATTGGAAGCTCATATTCATCATTCCATCGATAGATAATCAGAGATTCATTCGGAATATGAAATTTGAATTTTTTTTCTCTGAGACTGATATGATATCCATATAGTGAAAGATAATAAATTCCATCAATCACATCAAATAAAACTAAAGGAAGGATCACAGGATTTTAAGGAATCAATTTCCCACACACATCAGCTAGAGAATAATTATAAACTTGTTATGAGACCATTTTTTCATTATTAGTTTTCACTACTAACGCAACATATAATTGTTTAGAAAATCTTGTGATAACCCCAAAAATTTATTTATAAAAATAAGAGTTGATGAATATAGAATCAAATAATACATTAGATTATTTTAAATGGATGGTAATTATACCTTTCACCATTTCATTTTTGTACTGCACAACACTAATAGTGATCACATCTGGTTTTCTATTTTTTCTTAAGATATTTCTAATGTTGATCATCATTGATACCCTCATATTTTGGAATTGATTACCATAATGAATATTTTACTTTCCCATGAAAAATTTAAGTGTGGGTGGTGCATTTTATGTTGCCTTTTATCTATCTGCATCATTAGTTGTGGGTTCTCCATCACTTCTTCATCCAATTTCCCAATGGCCTTATTTCCCAAAATTTATATATTTATTAATTCCCTTATGATAGTTTACTCTATGATTCATTCCACAAATTCAGCATAAAGGAAGGATCATATTCTTTTCACTATTGTTTATATATTGTCCATTTAATTCCATTTTTCTCTTCTAATCAAGCCCATAATATTGACAGGTATCTCAAATCATCATCTCAACCTTGAGAGAACATCAAATGATATCATTATAACTACAAATGTACCTTAAATCTAATTTGTACTGGCCCAATCTTAACAGACATGGAAATTACACTTCTTTTGTGGAATAATTAATACATAACACAAAAATATTCCCAAATACCATATTAGTTTAGTGGCTTTGGAAACATGGAACATAATCTTGTAACTTGGGGAATGATCCTCAACATCTCCCATAATAAAATTACCCTTTAGTTTTCATACCTAAACCCTTTATTTATATCCTGGGGAAAGAAAACATAAAAAAGATGATCTCAAATGTTCATTAAGGGTAAACATGATGAACAAAAAACAAAACATAATCATAACAATGTGAAAACATGAACATAAATTTTGAATATCAAAATTTTGAGTAATGAAATAAATCATGGAAGTACATAAGGCATATATCATAAAGAAACATTAACTGAGACAAAATGGAATTTTCATAAAACATGGGACGGTGGAAAATAAATAAGCACATAATATGATTCCATAGAAGATAGAAAATTGATTCTAATACCATAATTGTGGACAATTTCCTTTACTGAACTAGGTTTACATTTCATTCCAACCATGTATTACTGAACTAGATTTACATGCCATTCTATCCATGTATTACAGAATCAGATTTACAAATTTTTCAATTCATGTTTATCTCATGAGATTTAAATATTTACCCAATACATTGGATGGAGTTATAGGTGCCACCCATACCATAATGAAATTATTCTTACATGATCTACAAAAACATAAATTATTCATCATAACATAAACCATGAAATAAAATGGGATTCTTAAACATCATTTTGTCATATTATAATCCATATAAAATATCATTCTATCATTAACATAATAAAATCATAGTAATAATGGGGATAGAAACGTAACACTATTTGAAGAGAATCATCTTATATGGAAAATAATTTTGATAAAATAATTGAAATTATTTCTTATGGAAAATATCATATATTCTTCAAAATGGGTTTTATTTATCAAAATGCCATGCAATTTTAGAAGAAAATAATTTAATTGAAAATACACATGAAATATTGTAAAGTACGCTTCATGGAATTAAGGCATTATGAAGATGTATAAATCAATTCATGCCATATAATTTTAAAAAATATTCTTCTCTTACTCTTTCCAGAAAAGTCAAAAAGAATATTGTATCATAAATGAATGAAATATTCCTTCCATACCATGTAATAAAATTATAAAAATGGGTAAAAATGACTTTAAACATATATATTATAATATTAAAGAATTTATAAAACCATTTTTATAAAACATGGACATGGTTGGTAAATATATCCCAATAAAATACTTACGTATAAACAATCTCAGATAAAAATGAAAATGCAAAATTATCCCTTTCCTTAGGTCTGATTTTGTCTTTATATGTTTGAAACTCCTCTTTTTCCAGTATCTCCATTTGGTAGGCACAAAAGGACTCCATAAGATATATTTATTCCTAAATTCTGTCCTCTAGGATTAAGTGAGGGAAGTTGGGAGGAGAATAGCGTAGGGTTTTGTTGATCCAATGGGCTTTGGAGGTGTGATTAAAAGAAAAGGAGATGTGACCTTTTATAAGAGAGGGGAGGGGCACCTTTGGAATGTCTAGAAATATTAATTTTTTTTAAATTCATTTTGGGTTTATAATGCCCCCAAACTCATTTATTTGGAATATAATATATGTTTGGGTTGAAATCATCTCAACCAATAAAATTTTGACATGATTTTATTTTATTTTAAACCTTATCATTTTGATTGGTCCATATTTAATCTATTTAATTTTATTTGTGTTAATATTATTCTAAATATTAAATGGTTATAAATATTTACTTATGTATTTCCAATTTTCCATTATTGGATACATTATGACATTTTCAACCATATAATTTTCCCTTTGTATTTTTTAAATATGTTTTTTATTTTTATATAATTTAATAGTATGTTTTTTATAAAATATCAACAGTATACACTCCTAATAGGTCATATTAACATAGAAAATTCATGGATCACATTAATAAGTTAAAATTATATTTATTTAGATATTTTTAAAACCATTTATTTGATATTTCCATCAAAAACTAATTTCTACATCATTATCGTGTCATCATTAATGGTAATTATTTAATATCAATAAATTATACATAAATTCACATGATGTAGATAATTTAATTTTATTTTTGGAGATAATTTTTTTATGTTATACTATGTTTATCACCATATTAAATTATTAGACTTATAAGATATATGAGAGTAACATGTTGTCACCTTCTTTTGTTTTAATTTTAATTTCATCAATTTCATGGAAAAAGTCTATTAAATGAATAAATTACAACCCATATGTGCTATTGGTAGACTTTAATTCATAAAATATAATTTTTTCAGGTGTTATCATAATTTAATTATCTTTATCATATTTTTAGTTAACATAATTTACCGATTTATCTTTAACTGTGGTAAATAAAAGATATCGTAGTTACTATTCATAATATCCCAAAAATTAAAAGTAACCTATTAACATAATTTTTATCCAAAGATTCCAAAATGTGGAATATATTTTTAATAATTCAAAACACATAATTTTTATAAATTAATTTAAAATTAATTCCTGTTGTCAAAAGAAAAATGCGGGTTTTTAAGAAGTAAAAACTTATCAAAAGATTATCATATGTTTATGTCCAATTTAAAAGTAATATTACTTCCAATTAAAAACATTGGATTAAATTATAAAAAAATCTATTTGAAAATTAAAACCAATTTAAAATATAATCAAACTATATAAATAAATTAGGCGAAAAGGCAGTTTTGAATTAAAATCTAGCATTTTTCATTATTCATCAAAATATGAATTCCTTCAAAAAATACCAAAATTTCAAACGAGATAAATTTTGATGTCCCAATTACATTGAAGAATTTTATTTTTTCAAATAGAATATATAATATTTTTATAAAATTGAATTAAAATTGGTACGCCATCAAAAGGCAAAAAACTGCATTTAAAATAAAATACTACTTCTATCCGAAAAATTAAATTTGTTCTTATATCATGTTCCATAAAATATTATGATGAACGTTAATGTTATATAAAATTCAAAATGAGGTTTTTACTATTCATAACATCTAGTTTATATAAAATTTTAATATAATATCATTGTTTAGTGGAACTCTGTATTGCGTACAACACAACCTATCAGGGAAGGTTTCTCTTACATGTAACACAAGCCAAATTAGTGTTTTGTTTAGTGAAATCATACTTTGGTGTTGCGTATAACATAATCCAAACCCAGTTCTTTTATAAATCGAAAAAAATCTATACTATGTTCTTTGTTAAATGGATTCTATCAAACAAACATGAAATTGTCTATAACACAAGCCAAGTATAACGTTTCGTATAGTAAAGCTAATACGGTGTTGCGTATAGTGAAAGATAATTTTAGTGTACCGTAAAACACAATGCATCAATTAAATTAAAAACAATCTTTCTCAAAAAATATTTGGGTGTTAAATTATACACTTTTTAAAATGAATTTCACCCTCAAAATTTGTTAGGGATATAAAGGGTTTACTACTAGAAAATTTCTTTCATGGAAACCCACATCATAAAATGGAATACTAAAAATTAATTTGAAAAATTAATGTTAGAAACATAACGGTAACCCAAGTAAATCATAAATGGGTTTCCACATAGGAGAACATAGGTGGGAAGTGAAAACAAGGTTATGGAAGATGGAAAAAATATAACCATAATGTTCTGATGGATAGTGATAGAGAACAAGGTTTGGAAAAATTGAGAAACTAGAAAGATATAACTGTAAATTGATTTAAGGGACCATCTGATTCATTGGATAAGAAGGTACTAAGATAACATTTTTGGTTTTCAATATCGTTTCCCTAACGTTGAATAATTTTTATTGAGAATAAATAATTAATTGATTTTGGTATAATATCACCATTGTTCGTGCCTTGACTATTTCCACTTCATCTCTTCTTTAAAGAAATGAAGTTGAATATTTCATTCATGAAGTATTAGTAGATCATGTGATCCATAAATTGAATGACAGATCATTACATATGTCTCCGAAAAAAGTTTAACACGTGTTATCAAATATGTATAAGTTTACCTATAGTGAGATAATAAATTGATCTAAAAAAAATCAACCGGGGTATAACTCATACCATCCATAAATGGATAACAATGTAATCCTTCCAAAAAACTATAAATATACATCTTTATAATGCAGTGATCTAAATTGACATAACATTTATCATTCATATCTCATATGGTTGTTCTTTGTTGTCAGATTCCAAACATGTGAATAGCTTAATCATGTATTCTCTTGAAACATTGTAATAATATGAATTATCATAGAAATTTAGTAAAAACATACATTCTATAAAAATTAAATCTTTCCATACAAAAAAAATACAAACAATTCTATCGACTCAAACTATGTTATCACTTTTTCCTTATATCAGTCCTGAGGTCATTAATACTATCAAACAACTCATTTTCTCTTTATTCCATCCTTATTCATGTATCATGTGTTTTCCAAAAATATCTGAATAAAATTTAATGGTTACTGGTACCATTCAACGTATACATTCAAATACTTATAGAAAAATTATATTGTAACAATCAATATATGATTCTTTATTCCATAGTACCATAAAATTACTTATACTACTTTATTCATGATAAACATGAAATCATTCCACTATCTTCTTACACCATTGACCGAGTTTCATCATTTTATTCCTTAACATAGCTTTCATATCATATATCATTTGTAGTCTCTTCATCCTCAACAACATAAAAAATACCCATAAACCATGTAGATTCTACTCATAAGATTTTCCCTTAGTTCGTGGATTTTCATAATGACCATACATTCCACATTTAACACATTTAACCATCGTTGATGTCTTAGAAATATCATTATATTTGTCTATTATGTAAATTCTACTTTTTTTAAAGACTTGAAATTTTTGTTGTATTTTTTTAATTATATGGAAATTTTACAAGCCTGTGAAAATTGACGGCATGTGATTCTGAGGCCCAGAGTTGCCGGAATGAATTTCCGAACATTCATTAAGTATGTTCAGTTAACATACAAGTGAGAATTAGTAACTTTTGAACCAGTCCTCGTGATAGCGGAGGAGGGCAGTAGATGACACACTTGCCAGTCACGAGGAAGTAGGGTGGCATGCATATATGTCACTGATAGAGGAGGAGGCTACAGTGCTGCACCAGGGCGATCAACACCTAGCCGGCCACAGGAGGCAGTAGTGGCGCACGCCGGCGCCACTAGAAGGGGAGCCGCCCGGAACCCCGGTCGGCCGAGTCGTTCCGAGCAGGACCCACTCTAGCAGGTCTGTCATGCCAGTAGGGCGGCACTACATGGTTCTGTCAAGGTTTCCAAAAACTAAACGGTCCAACAAAACCATTCGGGAATCATGGGGGTGCCTCCCCCTGGTGGCGGCTAAGGCGGGCCCCGCCTCGGCGAACTACACCCAACCACAATCTGAGATGAGTGGGTTGTGCCGCCCCCTTTTCGGGCCAGATCGGACTACGGCCTAGTGGCCCTGGCCCTCCATGGTCCATCCCATCCAGGATGGACCCGGAACGGGTCGGTCGGGTCGGCCCGCCCGGGTCGAATTGAACCCAGATATGCCTTTTTGGCCATATCTTGAGAACCGTGCATCCGTTTGATGAACCTTCTATAGTGAAAAAATCCTTAAATCGAGATGATTATTTTAGTTTACTTTACTTTAGTTTTGGATAATGTTGGAGTATGACTGGGTTGGATCAAACCCGAATCTAACTAGGCCCCCGGAACGGAAATGCTAATTACTGGCAGACCGGGCGTTCGATTGATGCACCGTCTATTGCATTGGGACCCTTATGACATGGAAGTTGAAGTATTGAAATATGGATTGAGGAGTGGATCCACCCTAAATCAAGTGTTCTTAGTGCGGGAACCCTACGGATGGCTGTACTTGAACAATCTTCAGATCCTATGTGGGTCATCTTTAGATCTTGTGTGGGTCAGCATCTACCAATCCTATTTGGGTCATCTACAGATCCTATGTGCATCATCTTAATATAATATGGGGGTTATCTTCAGATCCTGTGTGGGTCATCTTCAGATCTTGTGTGGGCCATCTTCGATTCTGTGTGGTTCTGCAGCAGAGCTTCTCGATGAAGTAATATTATCTAGCAATACAGCTAATCATCTATAAATCCGTAATTAAGTTATACCTCGTGTGAGATGAGTATTTACCTTTGTTGTACACTTATATGTGGTGATACCTTCGTGGTATTCTTTTGTGTGTCGTTACCTTTGTGGAACTTACCTTCGTGGCGTTACCTTCGTGGTATTCTCTCCTTTGTGGAATAGTTGTGCTTTTGGCTAATGAGTTGGGCCTTTTGTTTACTCATTAACGAGATGGGTATACTTGATAACTTATATATACGTATGTTCATATACCTTAGTATAGTTATCTATTGTTTTGGTGATCTGTTATTATATTATTGCTTTGTGGTTTATCCTTTGTGGATTCTGAGAGACATTTGGTGGTCTCGGGGT
This sequence comes from Viscum album, assembly GCA_963277665.1. Classification (NCBI taxonomy): domain Eukaryota; kingdom Viridiplantae; phylum Streptophyta; class Magnoliopsida; order Santalales; family Viscaceae; genus Viscum; species Viscum album. The sequence goes on from OY728132.1 coordinate 543,874,076, forward strand.
CCCTACTGAGTATTGTTATGCTCAACCCCACACGGGCTACGCCCACGCCTTACTGTTTCTTTTTCAGACGACAAGAAACATTGATCGAGGCTGAGAGTTCTAGGATGGGAGGCTTATTGAAGGCGGACCATTAGATGAGACATACCACAATGAATACCGTTCTGAAGGTGTACCTACCCTTCAAGTAGGATCCTTGGGAGGTGTTCACAGGAGCTATTTTTAGATTTACTTAAACTTTCTAGTTGATCTTGTATTATGGACCCTTTACTAACTATACTCACCATATTTACTATATATATATTACTTTGTGCATGCATCTTATTGTGTGCTTGGATTGTTTGAGTTTTCAGGTTAAAAGGAAATGTCTTCCTGGTTTTAGTGATATGCCTCTCTGGTGCTAGTCGCCAGCCCCTGGCCTAGGGATGGTGGGCTTGGGGTAGTCAAGACACGGGCCCTGGGGGATGGGTCATGACAATTTTACATTGCAATTACCATCTTTATATCCTTTTATACACCTAAATCATCTTCCAGTTCCTTTGAAACATCCTCTTTGATACCTCTTCCCACATGATTTACATTAGGAAAACTGAACATTATTTCCTCAATGATCACCATGAAACTCCATCTTTCTCTTATTAGCTGGGTTCGGAAACTTACCAGTGTTGATATTATTGATCATGTTATGAGATTTATGTTATGAATATTAAAAATGTTTTTCCTTCCCAATACCATTTTATTTGGTTTCTCATGATGAATATCATGATATTGTCCATCATATTCTTCATTAACATGAATTTTATGATTTCCATACATTCTCTAAAACCCAAAAAGAATAGTGTGAGAGGTGAAAATAATACTAGAAAAAAAAATAAATGGGGAGTACTTTCAATATCTAACATATTAGTTTTCATCCTAGGTTATTAAAGATCATTACAATAATTCTTGGACTATAACCTATAGTTAGACTAATCCTTAGCGACATCCCTAGACATACCATTGATATATCTCTTCGGATCTCGCCAATTTTTTCACATCCTTGTTTCCAAAGGCTGACAAAACCATCACTCTAATACCAAATTTAATGACCCAATCTTAACTTACATGGATATTAAACTTCTTTGGTGGAATAATTATTACATTACACTAAAATATTCCCAAATATTGTATTAGTTTAGTTTCTTTGGAAACATGAAACATAATCTTTTAACATGGTAAAATATCTTCAACATCTCCCATAAATATCTTCCTTTTTATTTTTTCTACCTAAAAACATTCTTTATATCCATGGGAAAAGAAAACATAAAAATGGTGAGTTCAAATGCTCTGTAACGGTAAACATGAATAACATCAAAAAAAACATAAACATAAGAATGTGAAAACTTGAATATAAATTTTGAATATTAAAATCATGAGTCATTAAATAAATCTTGGCAGTATGTATGGAATTGATAATAAAGAAATAATTACCATGAAAAAATAGAATTGGTATAAAACATGGGATTGTAGAAAATAAATAATCACATAACATGATTTCCATATTAGACAAGGAATTAGTGCCAATACCATCATAGTGGACAAAGTCCTTTATTGAACTAGGTTTACATGTCATTACAGCCATGTATTAATGAACTGGGTTTACATGTTATTCTATCCATGTATTTCTGATCCAGATTTACTTCCCATTACAGTCATGTTTATCTCAAGAGATATAAATCTTTAACATATGCATTGGAGGGTGATATAAGTCCCACCATCTCATAATGATTACATTCTTACATGTGCCAAAAAAAATCATTCATCATATCATAACCGTTGAAATAAAATGGTTTTCTTAAACATCATTATATCATAACATAATCCATATAAAATATCATTCCTTCATTAACCAAATAAAATCATAGTAAAAATAGGGATAAAAACATTACAATATTTAAATAGAATCATCTTATGTAGAAAATAATTTTGATAAAAAACTAGAAATTAATTCTTGATGAAAATTTCCTTTCATCTTTAAAAACATTTTCTTTTCCCAAAATTTCATACAATTTTAAATGAAAGTAATTTAATTGAAAATTCACATGAAATATTTTAAAGGAATCTACATAGAATAGAAGTGTTATGAAGATATAAAAATCCATTCATTCCATATAATTTAAAAAAACATTCTTCTCATACACTTTTTGGAAAAGTCAAAAAGTACCTCATATGGAAAATGAAAGAAATATTTCTTCCATACCATGTCGTAAAAGTCAAAAAATGTTTAAAAATGACATTAAACATACATAAATGAATAATAAACATTTTAAGAAAACATTTTTATAAATCAAGGACTTGGTTGATAAATTTAACCCAAGTAAATACTTATATATAAACAATCTTGGATAGAAATTGAGATTTCATAATTATCCCTTCCCTTAGTTCCGGTTTATTCTGTATGTCTGTGAAACTCCTCTTTTTGGGTATCTCCTTTTGGTATGAACAAAATAACTCTTTAATATATCTTTATTCTCAAAGGGTGGACTCTAAGATGATGCGAGAGAAGTTGGTAATAGATTTGGTCAGGGTCTGGCCAAGCCAAAGGGCTATGGAGGTGTGATTAAAATAGAAGGAGAGGTAGCCTTTTAAAAGAGAGGGGAGTAGCACCATTGGAAATTCCTGAAATAATAAATTATTATAAATTCATTTTCTGTTTATAATTATCCTAATCGAATTTATTTAGAATATAATATGAGGTTGGGTTGAAATCATCTCAACCAATAAAATTTATGTATGTTTTGATTTTTTTAAACCTTATCATATTGAATTGTTATTATTTAATATATTTAATATTATTTTTTATAATGATATCCTAAATATTAAATGGTTATAAATATTTACTTATGTGTTGCGAATTTTCCATAATTGGATAAATTATGACATTTTCAACCATATAATTTTCACTTTGTATTTCTTAAAAATGTTTTTGATTTTTAAATAATTTAATAATATTTTTTTTATAAAATATCAATAGTTTCAATTTTGAAACTATTCATTTATTTGACGTTAAATAAAATCCACACAGAAGATAAAATCAGAACAAAAATTTTAATACACTCTTAACATGTCATAGTCACCTAGAAACCTTGTGGAGTACATTTATTAGTTCATATTATATATTTTTTAATATTTTTAGAACCATTTATTTGATATTTCTATTAATGAAATAATTTCTGCATCACAATTGTTTCATCATTAATGGTAATTATTTAATCACTAAAAATTCAAAATAAATTCACATAATGTATATAATTTCATTATATTTATAGAGACAGTTTATTTTTTATGTATTATCATGTTTTTAATTATATTAAAATTATTATACTTATAAGATATTTGAGAGTGAAATGTTGTCACCCTATTTAGTTTTAATATTATAAAAACACAGATCACTCATGCATGTAATGAAATCCACGTCAGTGTTGTGTATAACATTATATAAACATAGATATTTTATAAATTGAATAAAATCTATACTCTGTGGTGCATGAAATGAATTGTATCAAAGAAAAATGAAATTTTGTGTATTATAATCCAAGTATAGAGTTGTGTATACTTCAAGATAATACGGTGTTGCGTATATAGAAAGATAATATTGGTGTAGCATACAACACAAGACATCAAAGAAATTAAAAATAATTTATCTCATTAAATCACTTTGTATTATATATTCCATTTAGAGACATTGTTTTAAGCCACTAAATAATTGTTCAACTTTACATTAAGGTTGGATGATAATTCTAGAAGCATACATTAAATTTGGTGTTAAAGTTTCATCATAGGTAACAATAGATTCATAATCCCATTTATTAGTCTCAATGAACTCCTTTTCTATATTTGTAAAAAGAATATAATTAATGTACCTATTTAAAAAAATCCCGAACTCATCACATTCCATGGGTAAATTTCATCATTTACCCCTGTATTATTGATGGGATTCCACGATTGATCTGCTTCACCTTCCAAATCATAGACTGCAAAAATTATCTTTTCATGTTCTGAAAATTGGAGAATCAAAAATATCATTTTTGTAGTACTGATCGATTTTTCAATGAAAACTTGATCAAAAGGCTCACTGAATGAAGGTGTATGTTGCCTTATAAAGGACTCATTAGAATATTGTTCCATATTTTTCTTTTTTGAATGTCTATAGTGATTCATAGCATAAGAAAGTTGTGTTATCATAGTAATAAGAATTTTTATTCCTTTTCCAATAACATAGAGTTTTTTAGGATGATAATAGTTTCATTTCCTATCACATTGATCATTTACATGGTTCCTTCAGGTTATATCCATTGACTAAAACCAAAAATCAATGTATGAGAAACACTAATCATATTGGTATAAACACATATTCAAGAGATATTACATATAAAATTTCAATTCATGTGACATTAGGTTTTATCCATGTTAATTTATGATCATCACCAAAACTCTAGAATTTTATCCTATACTTAGACATTTCCTTAGGTTAATGATTAATGTTTTATCATCCTAGTTTCCAAAGGATAAATAATCCTTTCTCTGATACCAATTATAATAGATAATACTTTTCATAGAATAATATTATATCTAAATAGAAGAATATTGATTACCTAACATAATAATACCATGACAGAACTATATAAGTTTAGAATCATTGGAATATTGGAAACTTAAATTATAGATTCATAAAACATCTACATCATCTCCTTCTTATTGCATTATTAGTAATACCCTTTTTTAAAAATATTACATAATACATTTATTCACATCCTTTGGAAAATAAACATAAGAAAATGTGTTCTTAGATGCTTAGTAAGGGTAATCATGGCAGCACACATAATCAAAGGGTATATGAACATGAAAATAACTTTTGATTATTATATCATATGTATAATGGATTAATATATTGATTCATGGAATATATAAAATATATTCATAAGAAATGAATTATAAAAAATAAACAAACCTAATTCATAGAAGTATAACATAATACATGAAATTTTTTGCATACTAATAAGAATAAAAAACATTTTCATATTAGTCACGGGTCACTTCCAAGACAATCATAGAGGAAAATTCCCTTACAGAATCATGTCCACTCCTTGTTCTATACCTATATTATTGAACCAAGTTTACTCCCATTCCAGTATTTTATTACTAACATGGGTTCACCATCCATTCCCTTCCATTATATCAAATTAGATATAAATATTTACCCAATGCATTACCAGGAGATATAGGTACCATAGATCACTTTATGAAAACAATACATCGGTGTTCCATAAGAACATAATTAATTTATCATATTATAACCCATGAAATTAAATGTGTTTCATTAAATGTTCATCATAACATAACCCATGGAAAAGAAATGGGTTTTTTAAATATCATTTCATCATATACATAAACTAACCACAAAATAAGAATACAGATATTATTCTTGAAAAAATATCCATAGTAAACCATATGTAACATCAAATAATGGTATGATAGATGGAAATTAATTATGAGATATCACGTGAAATATTTCTTGAGGAAAATATACTATCCATTTTTAATGTTTTTATAACCACACAATTACAAAGGAATAAAATTTCATAGAAATGGACCTTGTAATCTTGTAAGGGAATATTCATGACATTAGTGTGTCATGAATGAAGAAATAATTTTTCATTCCTTATATGTTAAAAAATCATTTTTTACTTTTTCTAAAAAATACACAAAGAAACATTTTTGGAAAATAAAAAAAAGATTCATTACAAACGGTTTAGTATAAATGTACACATGTGTAAAAATGAATTTGAAAAAATTTAGAATAATAGTAATTTTTTTTTGGAAAACATATTTTAGAAACATTTAATTTGAAGATAAATATTTTCCAGCCAATAAATATGTATAAACAATCCTGAATAACAATTAGAGTGTAAAATTAACCCTTACCTTATGTCTGATTAGCTTTTTATATATATGAAACTCTAGTATAATGGTTTAAATAATTTTAATAATTTATAATATAACTATATTAATATTTATGATAACATATATAATCATATTATATCACATTATCACCCTTTTTAAATTGTATTTTCTTATTACCCTTCTTTTGGGTGTTAAAAACTTCATTTTTCGAACCATGCTCTTTCATATAAGTCTCTGTTTTTGTCCATATGATATAATAATTTCTTCTCTAAATTGATATTAAATTAATATATATTATATTTATCCAATAAAAAAAATTATATAATCATAATTTAATTGTGAACATGTAAAATGAATCGTATCATGATATATAGATGGTAGGTCGTATGTACTCACGGGCGATAATATCATTCCCTTATTGGTGAAATAGTAAGAAGTAGATGGTATATTAATTTTTTCCTAGAATTAATATAATTTATTAATTATAATATATATATATATTATTTCTATCATTGTACACATAAAAATAAATCGGTGATGAAAAATATATTACACCACGACATAGATACAGTAAGGTGTATGTACGCACACATGATGCTTTTATTTTTCATAAGATAGATAAAAGGGGAAATATGGTTGTTCTATAATCATAATAACATATCATAATATATTTTGTAATGTATTTTTTACTTTTTAGTGGTAAAAAAACCAGAAGAAGAAGTAGAATAAGAAATAATCTTGGAAGAGTTGGTAAAGATGATTACCGATTCTTTGGAGAACTTCCTTCAGATATCCACTTAGGGGCACTCGAGTTGGAATTTGGAGAATACCATAACATCTAGAATGTGGCCAGGTATTCTATGATGATTAATTTTATTGTTATAAGAGAGTTTTAGGTCTCGATGTGTGGTTAGGGAGGGGATCCCTTTTATAGTTTAAGTGAGGGGCACTTTTAGAATTTCAAAAATATTAATTTATAATATATTAAATATCAATCTAGATACCTCCAAAAGGAAATGGATTCAAATATAAGATGTGATAAATCAATAATATCATCATACCAATGATTTTAGAGAATTTTGGTTATTTTTTTAAACCATTTCATTGATTAACCCATAGTTAACCAGTTTAAATTTTAACTAATGTAATAACTTTTACAATATTAACAGGTTCTAATTTTTACTTATGTGATGCGAATAAGACCATAAATTAAAACAACACAACAATTTATAAAATATTGTTATTATTTTTTATATTTAATATTGTTTTATATTTTTAAAATAATTTAATAAAAAATTATTTTGATAAAAGGTCATTACTATCAATTCTTACACTATTCTTTACTTAGAATTTAAAAAAATTAAGGAAAAAAATTATTTTCAACAAAATATTTTATTATATATATATAAGGTCAAGTTTTCATATAAAATTAATTAATCACATTAATTAAATAAAATTATATTTATTTTAATTTTTTTAAATTTCATTTATTTGATATTTCTATTAATAAAATAATTACTGCATCAGTTTTGTGTAATTATTTAATATATATATTTATGAGAAAAAAATTAAAATAAACTACCATGATGAAGAAAAACTTATATATTTAAGAAGATTTTTTATAGTCAAATATATCTCATAGTAAAACTTAAATTAAAAATGCTATAGTTTTTAAACCATGAATGTTAAATCACTGAATTTTTATTAAATAAAATATTATAAAATTCATAATATTATCTAAAGGGACCAAAATGTAAAAAATAAAATTATATCATGAATTTTTTTTATTAGTTTAATAATTCAAATGTATATTCATTCGTAACATAACTTTTTCCCATCTGGACACATAAGGGATATTTACCACAAAGAAAGTGACATTTCTTGAATTTCTTTGATTTAAGCATTATATAAGTCATTTTTAGAATAAAGTATCCATTAAACAGCTTAATTTCAATACACAGGTTCTAAGGATCTAATTTTGTTCATACAATAAAATTTGGGCATGTGTTATGGGACATTTTATAACATTTATCATTTTATTTTTTAAAAGAAATTACCCAATTCATCGATTACCTTGGAAACAAAATTCTTAAAGGTTATAATTAATATTTGACAAAAAATAAAAGCTACCTATTTACTAATCTTGAAAATTAATAATCAAAATTTGGAAACCATTTTTCAAAATTCAAAACATATATTTTTTAGAATTTATTTTAAAATAAAAACGACATGAAAAAGAGTTTTTTAGAAAAAATCCCATTGAAAACATAAAATGATTTTATAATAAATTCATGTATAAAATCATTTTCAAAACCGATATTTAGATTATAAACTAGATAAAAATTAATTGTAAAAAAACCTTTTAAAATATTAAAAAATATATACTTTAATAAAAACCATTATTTTCACAATTCCTAAAAAATAAATGTTTTTAGAAAATTATAAAGACACAATTTTAATATAATTTTGACACCATGAAGACCAAAATAAAATTAATTTGTTAAAAATAAATTTATCATAAATTTTAAAAATTATCTTTCATTTATAAAACTAAAAAAACTCATTTTTAAAGAAATAATATTTTTTCAAGAATAAAGTGACATTAGTAAAAATTGTTTGATAATTTTCTGAGAACATACCAACACATTCATATTGAGTTGGAACATTATATTTATTTGGTAATTTAGTTGTTCATATTTATTCTACCAAATTTAATAGCGAGGCTGTGATGGGCACAAAATATTTACATAGTTCACATTACATCACGGTTGCAGACAACATATACAATTGATAAATTAAAATTATATAAAAAGAAATATTTTTTAAAATATATTGGTGTTACATAAGTTATATGATAGGTATATGTTATTAATTAAAGATAATTATTTTTATAAACACCTTTTCATGAAATGTTATTATTTTCATCATTTTTAATTATCACATCCTATTATTTTACCATCTTATTCTGTTAATCATTCCACTCCTACAACAATAATGTACCTAACATTTTTATGATTTATTGGTAGAATATATATGTTTAATTTATTATGTTTACCCCCTTAAAAAATTCACAGTTATTTCAAATGATTACACATTTCCCATGGTGGTCACTAGTGTTAATGATATTTGGTTAGTTTATAAGGGGTTTACATATAATAATTTTGTTAACTTCTATTAGTTAATGTTCTAAGAAATAATTCGTTCACTTTTATAGGTATTATTTATAACTCATATAATTTATGGGATGTATATAAGTTTTCAATCCGGTTAATAAATGTGGGTTTAGGGTTATTCTTTGGGCATTAGATTATCATTTGGTTCATTTTTGGAATTCTGATTAAGGAATGTTTCATATAAATATTTTTATAGATAAGTAATAACTATAAAGAACTAGGACATACAAAAAAATATTTCAAAATATGGTTAACACTTACAATTTTTTATATCAATCATTATTATAATATTATCATGTAAACCATTTTATATTATCGGTGATAGCTTACGATGCACGCGAGGTCGATTTTAAATGAAAGCACATTATTAAAATATTATGAAAATGTGACCACTATATCCTATATATTAAATTTTAAGTTATGAATAATACTGATGAAATTATGAAAAATATTTATTTAAAAAAATTTAATATTTTATCTATTGATTAGATAAAAATAACCATTTTAAAGACATCAAATTCTGAAGAAAGTATATTTTTTTCAAAAAGACCATTTTGTCTTCTTTGTACATATAATTAAATTTTAATTTTTAAAAAATTTGGTAAACATATTTGATAAAATAATTTTTTTTTAAATATCATAATAAATTGTGTTAGGTTTAATTTTTTATAATTTTCTGAAACGTTTCAGTTTTTGATGAGTTGTAAAAAAATAATGAATTTTAAAGGAAACTAGATTTTCATTCAAACTATATATATTGTTAAATTACATTTTAAATTCGTTTTAAAGTAAAAATAATAAAATTATATATCATTTAATCTAATTTAGGTAATCAAAATCATTTTCATTTGTAATTTTGATAAAATAACTTTGTAAACTTTTGAACATTTTCTCTTTAAACCCTCGCTTTCTTATCATGTCAGTGAGGTTAATTTTAAATTAAATTTATACACTTCTATGTATGAAATTTGGTAATAATTATTCCATATTTTTTATAAAAATAATTTAAATATTATAGTTATATTAACTAAATATTTTACCAAATTCAATATTGAAAATATAAAATATTATTTACCATGGTTATGGTATAAATGGATTTATCAGGGGTTAAACTAGACAGATAAAGTTTAAATTGAACAAAAAATTGTCTCCAATATTATCTAGGGAAATATTTGGATCCCAAAATGTTTTACTATCTTTATTAATCCATTTTAGACCCACTTTACATAGTATAAACTAGGTGACACCTACTTCTTCTCAAATATTACAAGTTTTCCAGTCACCTCACTTATAAAATTTCACCCACTCTCAACGATTATTTACATTTTCAACCCATTTTTCTTCATAACCAACCCAAACCAAATACCAAATTCCATACCCTAATCTTTTAATACAATGTTTTGGAATAAATCCAATATAAGAATGATTTTGGATGAAAACTAAGAAGGTTACCCAAAGAAGAGGTAATGTTCTTGAACGAAAGTTTTGTTTTAATTTCTCATTCCATATCATTCAATTCCTATTAAAACCTAATGATATAATAACTTAAGTGTATTTAATATATGATTTTTTTTATATTTATTTAATGTCCTATAATAATCTCAACAACTATTTATGAAATTCTCATTCGTGTGTACGGAAGACAACAGTCTCACGAACCGATATCATTCATGTTTCAATTAAAACATCTCATGATTGGGTATTGTGGTGTATATAATGTATATATATGATATTTATGACATTATTATACTGGTTTAATTTTTATATTATATATTCAATTTTCCTTCCTATTCTATAGGGGATACGATAACGTCTCTCGTGTGTACGACGACTACCACATCTCAAATTGATGTTATTATTCTTTCACTAACTCTTTACATATAAGGTAATAAGAATAATCTTAATTATTATATTTGATATAAATAAAAAAATTATTATATTAATGATATATTTATTTTTATTAAATTACAATACATAATTTTATTTTTCTTACCTTTTTACTCAGTTAAAGATGATACCATCATTCGACTACGTGTGGACTACCAGCTTCACATAGAAATGTTTTCACTTTTCATCACCACACCACTTGAATTTTATAAATACATATAGAGAAATAATATTTTATTAATTATATACTGAACATTATGGAATTTGGAAATATTACATACCACCTTTCCATAATGATCGTTGAAATTGATAATGTTAGTAATATGTATATACACCCTACTATCTTAATTAATGTAAGTTACTTAATTTATCAACCCAATGTTTCATGATTGTTATTAAAAGTATAATTTAGGTATAAATATAATAATTATATGTTAATTATTGTTATCTATATAATGAAACTATATTATATTCTCATTAACTAGATCTTTCATGACAAAAGATGTAAGAGAAAACAGGGAAATTAACACCAGAAACAAATAATATAAAAAATGATTATTAATTAATGAGTAATAATATAATATAAAATTATTATATATGATATTAGAAATACTAATATGGTGATGATATAAGTGAATAAAATATTTAAAACAACTATAAAGGATTTTGAATCACGTTCAACAAAAAAGAAGTGTGAGGTTAGGGACTTAGTCTCAATTTCCTTTCATTGAGAAATATTATAATGTTATCTAGATAATTTTTATATATGATGCATATACTACCTTTTAAAATTAATATCTTTATTTAGTAATAAATTAAGTTATTTTATTTATAAATTTTAATTATTCAACCAAGGGTATTTGACATAAAAAATACCATATGACAAAAAATTTATTTTCCAATATCACTTCCTTTTGTGATAGTTAACTTTTTCAAAAAAATCTCTTTCCCTTGATCATTTTTCCTTAGAAATTATATTTCTGTAAAATATACATATTAATGAACGAGGAAAGTTATTATTTTTTAAAATTTATTCCATTGTTACATATGATGTATACTTTGTATTTTTAATGTTTAACTAAGGAAATATTGAAAAATATTTATTTATTACTCAATATAAATATTTGATGATAATGAAAATTGATTCATGAAATAAATAATTTTTTTGATATATAATGAATGTTTTAGTCCTACACTAAAATATGGGGCTTGATATTTTATATCCCTATGATTTATCAGTAGGTCTTATGAGATAAATAAGATGGCCAAATTAATTAAGATTCTACCTGATATATTTAAACTATCCTAGAATGGTCTTTAATGTAGAGGAATCTTAGTTTTTGAGATCATGTAATCCAATATTAAATAATATACTTTATTAATTATTTAGTTATTATTTTCCTTTATATTTTCACAATTATATTATCACTATATGAATTTCATTCTTAGTTATTTAATTAATGGAAGATTTTTTCAATTGTATAACTTGCTATATTAATTATTCATTTTCTTTTAATGTAGTCATGTTATTTAAAAGGAATGTTTCTTTAGATATTTATCTTTAAATACTTATTATTATTTATGAGTTCATGATATATTCTATTTCACTTAATCATTTCTATGGATTTGTGCTCACCCTAATTTTGTTTTATTTCCCCTAATATAAAGAATATATCATTTAATTAGTTTTCAAGGATGTAGTTTATTTTTTATATTTATGTATTATGTATTGTTTTATTTTCCAATGGTAAAATAGATATTTTTTATGTATCTAGTTCTTCAAAACTACTAAAATAACTGGTATTTTAGAATTTATCCCATTGTATTTAGGACAATGTAAAAGTGTAGACACCAAATTTGGTTTATTGAAGTTGGGGTTATTAAATTTGGTTTTAGAGGAATTATATTAGAAAACATGTAAACTAGATTTTGGAAAACAAAGATTTGGTAACATAACCCTTTGAAAAAATTTGAAGATAAGTATATAAAAACTCTTAATGTTTTGGTAAGGAATATATTATGTTGTTTTTTCTTGAAATACATACCAATAAAAATAATAAAATGGGACATGGTTATAGAATTTAGTACCTAGGGGTAATAACTACAAATAGGGAAGATTGATCTTGACATGATATGTACCTGGTGAACAAAATTGACCCTTATTATGCACCTCAATTAAAATTCTCGTGGGAAATTCTTAGGGAAATTTACCTTTTCTTTACAAACCATTTTGACTGATTGGAATATAAAGACATCCATAAAGAAAATAATTTTTATAATTCTAAGATTAATAATGCATAAATTTTAATTTATTTTATGTGTGACATCTTGTTTGGAATTATAAATTATGGCTATAATTCATAATTTTAGGAGATAATCCAGTATATCCTTTTTTTAGAAATGAAACCTATAAGGTTGAAGGGTATCTATACTCATAGCCAATATAAAGATTTATATACCAAGGAATATGATATAGCTGGTATTAGAACTAAGAAAACTATGGATATATTAAAGAATCTTAATCATGTTATAAAAAGTAACCTTGACCTGATGGAGAAACATGTAACACTATGAGATTCTTTTATATTGAATAAATTTATGTGAAAAATGCCCTAAAATATTTTGGGATTACTAATCCAATGGCTGTTGAGCAATAGATTAAGTCTCTATAAAATATACTTATTTTATTAAGAAATTGTGAAATGGAAACGGTTACACTTGAAATGTATTATTTTCAAGGTGAGGATGATCAATGGAGGTCATTGATGAAGAATTCTGAAGATTAAGAGAAAATTGAAGTCATGGAATATAAAAATTTGAAAGAGACAATCATTGATAAATAATTCCCTCATGAGATAAAAAAATGAAATTAAGAGAAAGTTACTTAATATAAGGAAAAAGGGAGATGAATGTATTGTTTAGTATGAGGATAGCATTATAAGAATATATTGTTATGCTATCGATAACATATGAAACAAAGAGTTAAATTTGACCATATCAGTGAATGAATTAATCCATGTCTCTAAAGGGGGTGGTTATCTAAAAATTTCATCATATGATGAAATAGTATTATGTTCCATCAAAATAGAGAATAAATTATCTGAATCTTATATTTTCAAGGAAAATAAAGAAAATAAGAGGTCATATAAACACTAAATGGATGGGAATGAGTCAAATAAGAATACGAGGACAGATCAATTTCCATTAAATAATAACTGTTAAAAGAAACATCATTGGAAGTGAATAAAGGGACTGTGAGACTATTATATGTGGAGAGATAAGGGGAATCTGCATCATGAATTAAAGGGGATGAAACAAATAAATGATATTTCGTTTTTTAACTATAATTAAATGGGTCACTATTCACACTAATGTCTCATGCATCAAGGGAATCCACTAGAGAGGATTATAATGTGATAATGATAATCATATGTAATCACTATAGTTAAGGTGGAAGTGCCCAATGATGAGTTGAAATTGCATTAATTATATCATAAAATTTAGATATGGATTTATTTCATTTTTGATCATCAAAAAGTTCTATATATACCCAATTTTATAAGAAAATTATACAAATAACTTCTAATTTAAAAATGGGCATGCCAGTAAAAACTCTTGGGGGAAGTCTCAAAGAAACAAAGATATGTAAGGAAGTCTACATCATGAAAAATAAATGTGACATATTTTCAATTATTATTCTCATAAATATTCTTAACTTTGATATAATCCTTATTTTTCAGTTGGATTTCAAAATATGAGGCAAAAATTTATTTCCAGATAAATAAAATTATTCTTAGTGAGGATGATGTATGATTACCAATATTTGGAAAGAGACATAGTCAGATGATTAATTTCGAGATCCATTCCCATTAGATCTTCATAATGATATTCTTGGGGAAGGAGAGTAAAACAATATTAGGATAATGAAGGTAATATTCAAATTAGGGATTTACCACTTTTATAGGAATAGATTTATGTAATTATTGAACGATTACCTAGACATCTACTAGAGTGTGATGTACAATTTTCTATTTATTTAAACACTAATTCAAGACTAATATCAAAGAATCCCTATAGAATGACCACTATGAAATTATTAGAGTGTAATAGATAACTAGATTTTTTAGGTGATAATCGATTGATTCACCATAGAGATTCAAAATGGTGATCCCATGTTCTCTTAGTTAATAAGAAAGATGAATCAATTGGGATATTACTTGATTATAGGGAAATCAATTCTATTAAAATAATGAATCAATATCACTTTCCTCACATTGATTAATTATTCTATCAAATTCATGGATCCCAATATTTTTCAAATACTAACCTATATTAAGGGTATCATACATTGTGACTAAAGAAGGAATAAATTAGGAAGATAAAATTTCAAACGAGGTATGTACATTATAGTTTAATGTGATTCTATTTGGATTGACTAATGAACCCTATATTGTTATGGATCTAATGAAATGATTATTTATGGAGTATCTTAAGGATTTATTTTTTACATTATTTAAAGGCATTTTTGTGTATTATAAATTTTATGAGGTATGTGATATACAATTATAGATTAATATTTGTTTTTATAAAAGGAATGAGTTATATGGTAAATTTTGTAAGTGTGTTTTCCGATTTCAATAAGTTTCTTTTCTTCTCCATTTTACCTCCAAGGATGGAATATTAGTTTAACCTATAAAGAAAAATCAAATCATAAAATGTCCTATTCAAATGAACATAATTTCAGTATGTAGTATCATTGGTTTGGAAAGATACTACTAATGATTCATTCGGACCATTTCCATATTGGATAACCTATTAAATAATATTACACATAACACATTTAATTTTGTTTCAACAAATGAATGTGAATAATGCTTTCATGAACAAATGAGGATATTGGTCAATGATCTAATTTTGACTCTACCATCTATACATGATGAGTTTTTGATATATAGTGATTCATTAAATAAGGGACTTTGTTGTGTCCTAATGAAAAATGTAAAATTTATTGCATGTGAATTATGGAAATTGAATACTCATGAATATAATTAACCAACCCATGATCTTGAATTTATATCTGTTATATTTTCATTGATGATATGGATATATTATATTTAAGGTGAAATATGTCATATATTCTGGGATAATAAAATCTTAAAAATTCATCTTTTCATAGAAAGAGCTCAACATGAGGAAAAATATATGGATTGAGCTACTCAAAGATTATGATTACTCAAGATCCTAACTCATAAGGAATAAAAATAATGTTTCATTCGTATTGAGTAAAAAAGATCCTGGATTTATGACTCAAATAAGGTGGGATATAGATCCTATGTTGATGGATCCAGTAATGATGGATATGGAAATTATTACTGATGGGGGAACATCACTAGTTTTTTAAATTATAATGAAACCATAATTCTTATAAATTATAAAAAATTCTCTATATGAGGATGAGAGAATTTGGAATGAAATCAATGTTGTGAATGAAGGGAAATTAGCAGACTTCGTTTGTGAAGATGATGTTCTAAAATTTTGAATGAAATTATGTGTTTTTCATATTCTTGATATAGATATGGAATTATAAGATGAAACTCATATATCAAATTTATCTATACACCAAGATAGGATAAATATGTATAGATATTTCAGGGAACATTTTTGGTGGGATATATTTATGTGGGAAATTAATGATTATGTGTCTAGTTTTTTGGTTTGTTAACAAGTGAATGTGATGTGATAAAATCCTAAAGGATTTGTGAAACAACTTAGTAAACCTGTATAGAAAAGTGAGGAAATTTCTATGTAAATTATTCAAGACTACAAATGACTCTTAGAAATAGTAATGCAATATGGGTTTATATTTATCACTTAAGGAAATCAGACCACTTTCGAGTGATAATAGAAGAATTAACATTTGCGTTCCTCACAAGGCTCTATAGTAATGAAGTTTTGAGACATCATGGCTCACCACTTTAAATTTTTTTTCATTGATATCCCTATTTTATTATTAAAAATAAAGAATAAAATAGTGGGATATAATTTGAGGTCATGATCACTTGACATTCATGGTTCTTATGATCAGTAGTTACATTTGGTATATTTTTTCTATAACAAAAGTTTTCAATAAAGTATTAAAATAGAATTTTATGAAAAATTAATCGGAAATACATATAGTAATAAATCTAATTGGGATTAAATTTGTGAAAGGAAACTCATAGTACTGGAACTAGTCAAAGAAACATCAAAAAAGGTAATGGAAATTCAGGATCGAATTAAATAAGGTCAATGTAGGAAGAAGAGTAATTCAGATAATTGGAGGAAATCTATGGAATTCCAAGTGAAAGATCATGTTTTCTTAAAGGTGTCTCCATGGAAGGGTGTTATATAGTTTGATAATAAAGGGAAATTGAGAACTAGGTTTATCAGACCCTTTGAAATAATTTTAACAATTGTATTTGTTTCATATCAATTGAAAATTCCAAAAAGTCTCTCAAATGTACATGATGTGTTTAATAAATAATTATTAAGGAACAACATTCAAGACCACAAACATGTCCTCACATATAATGAAATTTAATTGGATCAAGATATATATTAATGTAATGAACATATCAAGATACATGATATTATAGATCATGCATTGTGAAAAAAGATGACTCATATGGTAAATGTGTGTGAGATAAATAAAAAAATAGAGGACACAACATGGAAAGGATGTTAAGTAGAAGAACTTCCCCCTTCAGTTTAAAAGGTAGTATCCATGAATTTTGAATAATTATTTTTTTATGATGGAAGAATGTTACACCCTAAGACATACAATATATTTCCTTTATAATAAATATACTTTCATTGATATCTTATTATGCATGAAACACTGGGTTTAAATGAAAATAGTGTATTAAAATGTTATTTAATCGTTACCATTCTATCACGGATATTATATTTTTTAGTAGAAATAAGACTAACTAAATTATGAGAAATATATGTTTCATAATTGAATATTTTTTCTATATTTATAATAAATGAAAATAAGAATCATCTGGAAGAAAAAGACATGTTTTCTAAGAAAATAAATTATCCAAAAAGATTATTTAGTTATGATTGAAAAAATAATTTAAAATAGAAATTTTAACACATTTATAAATAAAATTAGAAAAAATAAACATAAATTTTTAAATAGTCTTATAAAAAGTATATTATGGTGATGTTTTGGGATTTTTCTTAAAAGTTTTATTTTTTTGATTAATAGTAAAAGGTTTTGAATTTAATAGACAAATTCATTTTCATATAAATTATTTATAATGTAAAATTATATTTTTAATTTTTTTAAAAGTAAAATTAGTTAAATAATATATAAATTATTTTAATTTATTTTAATATAATAATTTTCATATTTAATTTTGATACTAAAACATGTAAATTTTTGAACAATTTCTCATCAAACCCCTATTTTTTTATCACGTCTAAAGGATTAATTTTAAATTAAAATTTCCAAAATATATTAATAGAATTTGGTAAAATGGATTATATATATTGAATTAAATTAATTTATGATATATAATAAGGATAACTTATATTTACAAAAATTAATATTCAAATCACTAAAAATTATTTAGAGTGGTAAAAGTAAATATAGATTTACCAAGGAATTATACTAGTAAAATAATGGTAAAATTTACCTAAAAATACTATAATGACTATTTTCAGGACATATTTTAAAATTATTATGCCTATATATTTAGTAAACTCTATTATTGACCCTTTTGTATTGTAACAAGCATGTTTACAACTCTTTCTTCAAAAAAAATACAAGAGTGACACTTGCCTCACTTATACAAGTCCACCCACTCTTCACTCTTTTTCAAACAATCAATCCATTTTTGTGGGGACAATACCTACCCAAATCACTCCCCAAAATATAACCACTTATACTATAATCCTTATTTATCGTATAAATTGAACTTAATAAATATTTTGGTGTAATATTAAGGAGGTTACACGAATAAAAGGTATCGCTATTTAATGAGATTTTCTATTTTATTTCATCCTATATATCCTTAAATTATTTTTAAACAATGATTATATAGTAACCACAATATATTAAATATTTTTAGATTTTTTTATTAAGGTAATTTCATAGAAACATATCCACTTTCATTAAATGGGTTACAAAATCATCTTTCGTGTGTACGGAGAACTACCGCATCATGAACCGATGCCATTCTTTTGTTTTCATTACAACCTATGAAGGTTGGGTATGATGATCGATATATAAAATATATATGATAATAATAATGTAATTATATATTTGGATTCATTAAATCTTATAAATTTTTTAATCTTCATTTCGTTGAGGA
Organism: Viscum album; assembly: GCA_963277665.1. Taxonomy (NCBI): domain Eukaryota; kingdom Viridiplantae; phylum Streptophyta; class Magnoliopsida; order Santalales; family Viscaceae; genus Viscum; species Viscum album. Next base: position 543,893,436 of record OY728132.1, read on the forward strand.
TATGATAATGTTGCTCGTGTGTTCAGAAGACTACCACCTCATTATGAGATATGATTGTTCTTTTAATACTTCCATATGTGGAAGAAAATAAGGATAAAAATAATGAAGATATGAGATATAAACGAAATAATTAATATATTAATGATATATTTATCATTATGAACATATAATTTATAATTTTTTTCTTACCTTTTAACTCATTTCAAGATGATAACATCGTTCCAATATGTGTGGAATACTACTTTCCTAAAGTGGTGTGACTCTCTTTTCATCACCAGACTACTTGGAATATATATATATATATATATATATGAATATTTAAAGAAATAATATGATTTTTATCATATCATGATAATTATATAAATATTATATATTTCATACCACCTTTCCATTATGATTTTTGATAAATTTAAATAATACTCATGTGTACGTATGACTTACCGTCTCCATGATCAAAACATACATAATTTCTCAACATAATATTTCATTATTTTTATTAAAAGTATAATTTATGTATAAAGATCGTAATTATTGCATGATTATTACTCTAGATATAATGAAACTATAGGATATACAAAATAACCACATCATTTTTTATGAAACACGTAGGAGAAATGAAAGAAAATCCACTTCTAAAAAACTAAAAATAATGAACGATTATTAGAAAACACATGATAGAAAGTTATAAAAGGTTGATATATGTTTTTATAAATACTAATATATTAATTTCATAAGTTAATAACATGTTTAAATCCACTATATAGTGTTTTAAATAACATAAAAAAGGGAATGTGAGGTAAGGAACTTCGTCTCAGTTTCACTTCATTGACGATTATTGTAATGTTATTCACCTAATTTCATTTATGTGGTGTATATAATTATTTTGACATGAAGTATCATGATTCCATAATAATTAAAGGTATTTTTAGTCTCAATATAAACGATTTCAAACAAGGGGATTTGGCATGAATATTCCCAAGTGGTGAGAAATAATTGTACAATCTCACATCCTTTTGTGGTTGTTTACATTATCTAGAAATAATCACTTTCTTGTGATCATTTTTATATATAAATTATATTTATCTTAAATATACATATTATTTAGTTTTGGATATGATCGTTTCCTAAACCATATACCATTGTCACTTATGATGTTTATAGTGAAATTTATTTGACTAACTATGGGAATAATAATAATTTTTTTCTTCACCCAATAAGGATATTAGTTGATAAGGAATATTGATTCATGAACTAAATTGATTGTTGGATATATGAGGAATGATTTAGATATATATTAATTGTTTGGTACTAATAATATATATCTTATTGAGGAATCAGTATGTCTCATGAGGAAAATATGTTTTCCAAATTAAACTTGTTTCTACATGTAGTATTTAAATAGTCTTGTGAAATGTTTTGATAATAGTTTTTATGATGATTCTTGAGATCATGGAATCCAATAATTATTCATTTCCTTCATCGTGAATTTATTTATTATTATCCATGGTATTTTTGAAATTATATTATGCCTCGATGAATTACATTTTCATTTACTAAGAAAATGACATGTTTTTCAGTTATTTACATTTCCATATTATTGATGCATTTTATATTCATACAGTCAGGTTATTTAAATGGATTTTTTCTTAGTTATTTATATTTCTATATTAGTAAATCTTTATTTATTCTAGATATATTCTATAGTATTTAACCCTTACTGATCATTTGATCTCACCCTTATTTTTCGTCCTTTCCCTAGGATATGAAGAAGATATATTTGAATGAGTTTTCAAGGATGTGGTTTATTCACTATTGTAATGTTTTATGTTTTATTTTCTTTTTACAATGTAAAATTGGTATCATGTATATATCTCGTTCTCCAAAATAACTAAACTGATCAGTCCTTCAGTTTTTGACACCTTAAATCGTTTCCAATGTAATGAAATAGACACAGAATCTGGGTTGATGGAGTTAGTGTCATTACACAAAAGTATTTCCTCAAATTTTTTGAGAATCTGTTTAAAATACCAATCAATTTTAAGATTCAAATCCATACTCATAGGCAACTATTTTCTAATAATTTTTTTAGGAATTTCAAAAAATAAGGCTTAATCATGGGGTCTTTTCTGATACAATCATGATTGGAATTCCATACATCATTAAAATTTCTAAAATGTATATTTTACAAAATTATTCCACCAAATTATTTTCATTAATAGTGATAAAATGATAATATATCATGAGAATATCCACTATCATCAATATAGAGTTTTTTTCCAAACCGTCCTTGGTATAATAGTTATATAATATATATACATTTACTCTCATTTCTTCTGGGGAATTAGTAATGACTACAACATTTCTACTTGTTGTTGGTGATTCACCTTTACCTGTTAATGACTGAGAAATCTCAAGACATAATATGCTACACCTATATTCATTACATACCACAAAAATCACTTTTTCAAATCCTTATACATTTTCTAAATCCTAGTGTGAAAATCTCATCTCAAATGGTTGTAGGAACTAAGAAGTTGTTCTTGAAAATCTAATTGACTGACAATCTGATCTCAAAACTATAAAAGTGATTTCCCATCTAGCATCCCACCCATAATGGTCTCCCCACCATTGATCTATGACCATCATAGTAACAATATCATAGTCAGATGTCTATGAATGTTTTACAAACTCTACTAAATCAAAGAAACAAAAATGGAAGCAAAACGACAACACTACCTTGGTCATAGAATTATAATCTCATATCTTCAATAAATTAAAAAAGTGTCCATTAGCCTTAATCCTATTTATCTAACTGGGAATATGAGTTCCTTCTTATTACATTAACCATAGAGTTCCCAATACCTAGTGTGTGCATCAAGTTGATGTCAATCATCTTTATATTCTCCATCAATCTATGCTGTATTAAACTTAAATATCATTAAGTTAAAATCTATATAAAAATATTATGATATATAAAAAAAATAAATTTCACACCAATGAGGTAATGATGCCAATTATTCAAGGCATGGACCACATCAACTAATCCTAAATCATATGTTGGGTAGTTTATCTCATGAAACTACATCTAATATGATCCATAAGAAACAAAATCATCTCCTTGTATGAGAACACATCCCAAAACAAATCCTGATGAATTATAATAGACTAAATACCCCAATCCAGACTCTAAAAATGTGATGATTGGTTCAGATGTACGTCTAACAATCTGTTATTGAATGAATTATTAACATTCTCTATTCCATTAAAATGGAATTCCTTTTCACCTAAAGGATTATTTTTTTGATGTCATGCATGAAAAATCACATATAAAACTTTTTTTATCCCTTTAAGAAAAATGAACTACGAATATCAAAGACATCCTTTGGTGTCTTCAAAGAGATAATAGGTTTTATATTTTTAATTTGAAAAAAATTAATCATAAATTACAAGTCCAAGCAAAAATATCTCTTTAAAACAAAGAAAAACTTTTATAACATGGGATAAAAATGACATTCATACATTATACCCAACACTATCATCAAGTGTTTCTCATGATAAAATTTAATCTAAGAATACACCAGTATGTCATCAAAAAACACTATGAAAAATATATCCAGATTTTTCTGAAATATTTGATTTATCAATTTCATAAATATAGCTGGTGCATTCATAAGCAATAAAATAAATAAAAACAAATTCATAATCGTCTTATCTTCTTTTCAAATTTATTTTCACAATATCCTCATTCTGAACCAAAAATTTGTGATATATCAACCATATGTCATTTTTTTAAAACCATTGGGCTCCACTAAATTGATGAAATAGATCATAAATTCATGTAACATGATTCCAATTCTTTATCAAATGATGGATAATATTACGATAATCCACACAAGTCTAAGAGTTATATCTTCTTTAATGAAAAATAAAACTGGTTCTACCCCGGGAGACATACTAAGTTGAATAAACCCTTTAATTACCAACTATTCAAATTGAACATTAAATTCTCTCAATTATATTGGTTCCATCTAATATGATAGATGTTATAAGGTATTGTTCTCTGGTAAGAGATCAATCATTAATTCCATTTATCTTTGGGTGTCGAACCTGAGACATGTTTTGGGAAATTTCTAGTAAACTAATAAACAATAGTTGTAAAGAATCCATTCACAATATCATCCACATAATCTAAGGTATGTGATTCTGACATATAAGAAATTTTGGTAAACAATAGTTCCCAATGTCCAACATTATTATCATTTACACCCAATATCTTCTAATGATATTATTGATGTTATCCAGATATATGAAACATACCTTTCGTGAAAAAAAAGTTGAAGTGATCATTGAAAAATGTCAGCCAATCTATACCCAAAATGAATTTATAAATATCTATGTGAAGAAAAAAAATAAATCCCAATGAAACATATCCCACTTTATAGTTATGAAACAAGTTTTACATATAAAGTCTCAGCACACTCTTTGGGAAAGAGGAGTTTGTTGATTCAAAAAATAATACATTTTATCAACATCAAAAGCCATAGGATCATCAAAAAGAGAAGAAATAAATGATTGGGATATAAAAATGTAAAATAAATCTTCTATATGGATATAATTAAAATTAATCATACATCTCACCATAAAATGAATATATTTATCATACATAATGATTTTAACATCATTATATAATTTCTTACTACACTTTGTTATTTGTTACTTTGTTCATATTTCACTGGTTGAGGAGTCATTGTATTTATAGAATCACACTGCATCATTTTATTCTGATGATGATAATCATTATACTACACTCATCCCAATAATACATTCAATTCTTGAGAATCATGACATGTTTCTTTTGCACTATACCATGGAGAACTGAGACAATAGCACTGATGATGTCCCATAAATATATAGTTATTAAATTATCAATGATGTTTTGTAAAATCATACATTATGTGATCCACTGAACCACACTAAAAACATCATAATATACATTATTGGTTGAGTAGGAATACTTACTAACTCGATGGACTAATTCTATGGTTTCTCATCACTCTGGAAGTAAGTGTATCTTTTATTATTATTCCCAAAATTAGAGGTCCCACTTGTTTCTATTGGAATAAACATGATCCCTCCAACCATATTTCTTTGAGATATCTCTTTCTTCTATATTCACTCTATTGACCATCTCTATATAATCTATTATAATAAGCCTGAAAACATTTAAGTGAGTATCTTTTCATAATCCTAACTAAAAAGAAATATTCCTTCATGGAAAAACATACAATATCTTTCAAAGAAATGGGAAAAATTATTATATTTGGCCACATAATATATAACTAAGAGATTATATTTATTCAATATAAATAAGCCTATTATTCTTGAAATATGAATGGTATGAGGCTAGAGTTTTTTATTAAACAATTCTTCAAAATCTTCCCATGTGAGGCCATGGCCAAATTTCACATGAAATATTAATTCCAACCCTTGGTGTGAAAATTCTTCTAGAATATACATTTACATCTTCACTTTCATCACAAATAGTGTGCCAAGTAAATAAATGATTTGATTCATACAATTATACTCGACATTTTCTTTTTTATAGTCTAGAATTCCTCCAAAATATGAGAGGATTATTATATTTTAACAAAACCCAATGGTCTAATTTCCATGTTACAACGTTATTATTATTCGTATCCTTGATTTGAAAAGATTGTAAAATTATTTAAACTATTTGTTTTTTCATTTATGGCTCACAGAAAACAATATATTGTGCAACCTCTTTTAGTAGGTTTCAACAATGCCTAGCTGATGCCATTCACTATAACCAGAACAATAATTCATTGAGCCCCACTTATTAGAAAATAAATCTTTATGAATTTATTTTACCACATTAACACCTATTACATAATAGGATTCCTTAATTAATCCATCATCAAAATTTTAAACATATTTGAAATATTTCAACTATGTTTTTCAAAAAAAATCATTCATTTTAAAAAATCTAGATTTTTTTCAATTTCATAATCTATTTAGATTAAAATGAACAACTCAATAATTTTGTGAAGTCATAAAATAAATATATTTTACAAAACTCTAATTGTATAAACCCATCATAATGAGATTAAAACTCACCAATAAGCGTTTAAAAACACTCATAATAGAAAATTATTTTTAACGTGATGTTCAATATAAAATGGTCAGATATTCCCTCTTTATGCTCTATATTTCATGTTTATCACATCATACTCATTACTAAAATCCCTTGAGATAGACAATTACTATTTCTAAATACATGATAAAATAAAAACTAACACCTTTTCCAAAATAAATGATTGAACATTTATATTACTATTTTTATGTCCAAAAACGAATAAAATGATACCAGATGTATCAAATAGACATTTGGATTGACCAACACTGAAATATTTTGTCATAAAAATAATTTTCAATAGAGAAGGAATGATTCTATTTGTAACTTTCTAACCCTCCTCATTTTATTGAGGAGTTACATGGAAGCTACTAGGACTTTGGTGATATCCTGAGGACTTGAAAGTCTAACAATAAATGCTTAGGGCCTTGTGAAATATTGGTGGAAGATTCCCCTGAAATATAAAATATATAAAAAACCATATAAATATATATATGATGTATGAAAAAAGAGAAATTAAAAACCTAAAAAAATCAACAAACCATATCAAATTAAAAGAAAATACCAAAATTCATAATATAGGGGACTAAATGCCCACAAAACTAAAAACTACAAGGTAAAAAAAACTAGAAACACCAAACACAGTCAATGATAAAACCCAACTATACATGCCATTATATCAATAATTATTACTAAATAACTCAAATACTTTTCCTTTAAATATTTCCTGATAGATAACATTTTCCAACACACAATGGTTCCCAATAAGGGGGTGAGTCCAAACATAGTATCATTTCCCCCAATGAATTTCCAACACACACTACTAAAAAACAAACTCATTAAAACCATTATAAACCAAATAATGCAGAAAAAAATTATATCAAATCCATAAAATATTTTTCAAAGTAAGTAATCAAAAATATATTAAACAATTTCCCATTTTATTTGTCCTACTATTTTTCATGTCTGCACATGCAACCACACACACACACACTCAAGCTTTGTGTAACCATAACAGTGGAACATTGCATCCATATTGCACCCCATTGATGGGGGTAATTGATAACCATTATCCATCTTATTCATCTCACTCCCAACCATTTATATCAACATCATGCTGATAAATTTTCCAAAATCAAATTTCCATTCTAATTATTTCACTTAAAATCATTTCCTTCTTTTATAATATTTCAAACACCACTATACATGTGTCTAAAAATCCATAATTTTACAAAATATTTTAAAAATTATAGAATATAGTTTTTCTAAAAACCAATCAACATTCAATATTTTATATGCCAATATAGAAATGAAATTTCTATCAGGATTCACAGAATAATTTTATAACCATTTAATAAAATTATTGAATTAAAAATAAGTGTTTAAATTCTAAATCAAGTTGAGTTGAGAGAAAATCAACCAACCTCACACATTGTGGAATAAAAATAATTTCACAATTAAACATCAATATCCAAAAACGACCAACATTCCATTCAATTCATCCAATATGATTTCATTGTAAAACAATTCAAAACACATAGAACTATATATAACATACCAGAAATATAGATCCATGAGAGTTAAGTAACATGTATCTAATAACAATGAGTAAGAAACATCACTTACTGATTAATAGCATCCTATAATGTAATTTTATTCACATATGTATCTTTCTAGTATTGAAGCGGATCATCCCTCAGAACTTACGTAAAATAATAATTCGATTTATGGGAGGATTAAAGAAGAAATGAGGTATTAAGGGGTTAATTATGATTAGATCCAATTTTTTTAGTTACAATTGTACATAATATGGTTAGGCTGCACGATTTAGAAAAATGTGTGCCTCCCATATATTTTTACAATCTTATATCTATACCCAACATAGCTTGATCACATAGTTAGAAAAAAAATGTGTGATAATCATGTACATCCTTATATTTCACGATGAATGGTTTCTCCAAGGAATTCATTAGGATTTCAAAAAATGATTAGGAAACATATGCCTCCCTAATTTATATTATCTTCCCTCGCTTGGTTTCATGGAGGTTCTATACATTTATACAAAATGTTCACAAACCATGGACCTCCAAAAATGCATCTAATTTTTTTTAAATCCACTCCAAGCATCCTCAAACAAGATCTAATCAATACATAAATCAATATATAGTAATAAATGGTCATGTAACTAAAATTTGTTATGCTACATTGTATTTTTATGGATATTATAAGTAAAGGTATTCTATATAATTTTTCATTCATTATGAGGAAAAAATATATTTTTTATAAATGATACCCAGTATATATGTCCCATATTGATGTTTTCAAAAAAATTAATGGATTAAAATTTTGATTATATATTTATTTAATAGGTGATCATAATAAATTTTTTAAAATTCTACAGAGCATAATAGGTTCCTTTTGATTAGTCCATTTTAAGATAAATAATTGATTGATAATCACAATTCTATTAATAAAAATTACATATCTACTTCAATAGTGGGGATATCAAGGATGAAAGAATATAATTTCTTGAAATCCTATATCACTATAGTGATATTTGGTTGGTACTTCCATTAGTGGGTTGACACCAATTGGAAAATAGGATCCCATGACAGATGATGATAATTTTTTTGATTATGTTGTTCAAGATATGATTTCAATATTAATATTTATATCTCATAATTTTATTATACAAATAATAGTATTTCAAACTACTAATAATGTTTTGGATGAACTATAAAAAATAAAAATAAAGAAAATATAAGAGTAGGGAAACATTTTCAAAATTTTGAGGGACATTTTTGATGATGTGAATACAATTGATGTTTAAATAATTGATTCTTTTTTATAATATTAAATTAAATTTAGAGATTAATCGAAGGATTTTGAGAAATTTAGGGGTATACCACTACTGATAAAATTATATAAAAAAATCCTATTGATTAGTATAATGTAAATTTTCCCTCGCATTATTCTAAAATATTTATTTTACACTCACTTTAAGAGATACATAATATATATGTTGTGTATGAGATGTTTAATGATCTCATTTATAAACAAAAACATACATTAAGAAGATGATATTATTTTAAAGAAATGGAGAAACAAAAATTAATGTATAAAAGGTAGAAGTTTCCTATTGTCTTTGAATATAATGATAAAATATAAGGAATGTTAAAAATACTCCTCTATTATATCAAAAAATATCAAAAAATGTAGTGGGTGAAAAAAGGAAGTCATATATTGAAATACCATAACTATGGTGGTTTTTTACAATTTTGGGTTTATGGATAAAATTATTTTTTATTTTTAATCTAAGGGTGATGAAAAAAACTATATTAAATAAATAAAATTAACGGGAAAATTTATAATGAGAAGAAATATATTTACTTAAAGAGGAATTTTTCTTGTATCCAGAGAATATCTTGATTTGGAAAAAAAAATTAACCAAGATCTATGTTGAGTAGTGATTAAAATGAATATTATATTATTAAATAACATAGATCAATCATAGATCATTTTAAATACATAAATATTCTTCAAGAGGTGTTGATAAGGATGATAAAAACTATACTACGCATATGATGAATCGTTATATTATGGAACATATAAATTAAAATAAAATTATCAAAAAAAAATAACATTTTCTCGAAGAAATTTTTTTATAATTTAATAGAATGTGAGGCTAGGTTACTATATAAATAAGATAACATTATTGAATAAATCTTCTAATATTTAATGAGAGATGCAAAAAAGTAATTTTAATGGGTTATTTTTTATATAAAAATTATAGAAACTATAGAATAAGATTTTTCATAAAATATTATACTAATATGATGAAAATATCAATGAAAATAAATCTATGATATATGAGGTTTGTGATAATAATTTTCAAAAATATATTAAATGTGATCTAATAAGATTCTAAAATATTATTGAAGTGGTGTTGGAGAAAAATTTAAAAAATTTCTCATGTTGACTTAGACTATAACAACAATGAAGAACACATTATTGAATAATATATTTATAAAAAATAGTTAATGATTATGATTTAATATTAAGAAATTTTTGTGTTTCATAAATTGATAAAAAAAATATTGTTATTTTTTTTTGAACACAATGAGTTGATAAATCTTATGAATGAGGATCTATATCTAATTGAATATAATTATCCATGTGATATTATTATAAAACAAAAATGAGGGAATTTTATTAGAATTATTTAATGGTATATAAACAAACTCCTCGATATGGTGATATTTTTAGATATCATTTTAGATTACTATTGTAAGGGGTCTCTCGAGAAACAAGAGTTTGTTTTGAAGAAAAATTTAAAACTGTTGGAAGATTTAAGGAAAAAGAATATTCAAGGACATTCCAAGACATAATTATATTATAATATATGAAATAAATTTATTATCATCAGTATTTAATAGTTACCTTACGGAAGAAATGATTATAGATTCGTATGAACAATTTATTCTAAATAATGATGAAACAATGGTTTTTTGATTGATTAAATAAATGTTTTGTTATAAAAATTCCCATAGAGCTTGATTTATTCAATTATATATCGATTCTAAAATGATGAACTTCATGAATGGATAATTTTTCAATATACTATATATAAAGGAAAATACCATAGGTAAACCTATTTTTAAAATTATTTAAAAATATATATTTTATATTTGATTAGAAAGAGAGTTTTGATGATATTAAAAATATCAAGAGGATGTATTTTAAAAAGTCAATACTTAATGAGATGATTTTATTTTTTGATTAAAAGTATAAACAAATATAATTTATAAATATGAAAAATTTATTAAAGATATATTTCTAATAAACTCTAAATAAATATTAACATGAATTAATGATAATGTAAAGTTGTGAAATGATGATATAAAGAAATGTGAGAATTAATAAAAATTTTAAAAAAATATATGGAAACCTATTGTACATAAAAATATATAGGCCTAAAATACATTATATAGTGAATATTTATATGATTTCAATGTGATTATATAGAATTATGTATGATTCCTTTTAAAATAATACATTGAAAAAACAAAGGATTGTGATTCAGGTTGTTTTCATGAAATAGGTGAGAAGAAATTTTTATTTAGACACAATAATTCTCATTGTGTTAAAAATATATATGATTGAAAATTGAATTCATGAGGTGCATTATTTTTGTAATAATTTTGTATGTCTTAGAACTATAAGAAAAAAATATCCTATAAATATTACAACTATTATGGTGGATTATGTAACAAGTATAAAATCATATACATAAATTATATGGATGATGGAGTTTCTAGAATACTAAATGTTGGAAGATGAAAAACATTGAAAATTTTTCTGTGATATTAAAAATTAAAGAAACATGTAAAAATATATAGTACAACACTCAAGATTAATATACATTGATTTTCAATATGATGCAATTGTATTTTTGAGGATTGAGTATATGGTTCCCGAAGATAATCATACATAAATTAAAAATTGAAAATGTGGTATAATTAAATCATTTGAGAAATAATCAAACAACCCATGAAAATAAAGGTATAGTATCATAGATACTAGCTGTATAAAAAGTATATTTTACAACACATGTGAAATTTTCTCCAAATCCACAATACTCTGGACATCTTTAGACAAATCATAGGATTTACTCAACTCTATAACATAGGGAATGGATTCATAATAATGTGGTGATATAAAATGGTAGGTAAAGGAATATTATCAACTATGAATAACCATTAGATCATAAAAATTAGTGAAAACAAAATAAATGGGGAAATATAAAAAAATTCATAAGATCATAAGTGAAAACTATAAAAAGTGATTTGAAATGAAGTATTGTGGAATAAAAATAGTATACCTATTAAATTCTATCAAAACAAGGCTTAAAAGAATATAATAAAAACAAAAAAAACATAAAAAAATTAACATGAGAATGAATAACATGTTTTTTAACATAGAGTAGCTTAAATTTTTTGAATATAATGGAAATAAGACAAATTTTATTGAAGTAGAAAAATAATAAGAAATGGGTATCATTATGAAAAAATTGATGCCAATTAACCATTAATTTCATGAAAACATTTAACTATGTCACCTGTTATTTTTTGAAGAAATCCAATAATTTTTACCTTTTCTTATGTGGAAAATCAATCTATATCCATACTTAAATATCTCATGGGATATAAAACTATAACTAATAAATTGGAGGTAGATATAAGAACCTAGCCTTTATAATAAATGTATATGAGTTCTACTTTAATTAAAATCATTCATCTTATCATAAATTACTCATAATAATAAAATGTGTTTCACAACAATTTTATATTGCATCATGTAAAAAATGATCATTTTATACCAAAACAATAATTTCCCAAAAGGAGTATTTATGAAGAGAATATATAAGGTGACTTATGAACCATTACTCCATTAGATATCAATCTATTGAAAATAGAAGAGAAATTGTATATATAAATATATATACATTTCTTTAAAAGTAATTTTGAATATATTTTTTTTAAAGTGATTTTCATGTAACTTTCCAAAAAAACATAGAATTAATAAATTTTTTAACCAATAAATCAATAAAATTACAATAAATATATCGTGAAATGAAATAAAATATACATCAAAGTGTGATGTAAAAGGAATGAATACAAGACCAAGAAAAATATAAACCTTCTAAATATTTTAAAATTCCCTAACTGAAATCCCGCATCCTTAAAAGGATAATGAAACATTTGAATTAAAATAAATAAAGGGGAATAAATGGATTATTTTATAATAATTTTTTTACACTAGTTAATGGGTAAAATAATTGATATTTGAGAACATGGATATGGAAGAAAATTTTATTACATGAAATGGAAAGTTTTCTTGGAAAAAAAGTCATTTTCATGAATGATATATTCATCAAGGAATGACGATTTTCTATGAATCATGAATTCCCCATATAAAAACATAACACACTGAGATATTGTTAAATATATATTTTTTCATATGAATTTAGTCTTGTTGATATTTTAATATACACATAATAAGGAGTTTATATTTTGTTACACAAAACACCAAAATTAAACAAAATGTGTAAAAATATTAATATATTTTTATCTTAATTGATAGTTGTCTTCAAACCATTGAAATGGATTGTATGAATAGTATTAAATATATTATGAATATATATATGTTTTATATATAGTGAATTAATATGTGGAAATTAATTAAAAATGAATGTAAAAACTATTTGAAAATAAAGTAAATCTTTTTATGAAATATTATTTTTATTTTGAAAACAAACACGTTTAACATGAAAAATTTAAACAAACCACTTTTGGTGAATTATTTTAGTAAAATGTATATTTTAAAAATTTGATAAACCAATTAACATTCATATTATTTTTTTATGGAGAAGACATATGGATAAATCCAGTTTTATGTTAGAAAATTATATTTGTCAAAAAAGAAAATTTGTTAACTTTTTGCATACTTATTTTTTTAAAAATTACACAACGAGAAAATTTATTTTTTAAAATGAATATAATTTTTTAAATAATAATATAAAATTTATATTAGGGTAAATTGTTTATTATTTTATGAAAATATTTCTTTTTTGATAAATAGTGAAAAATAATGAAATATTAATTAAAAAACTTTGTTTTTGTTAAAATTATTTATAAAGTTAAATTAGATTTTAAATTTTATATAAATTAAAATTCAATCAAATATATATCTATTTATACTATGTAGTTCATTTGATTAATATTATTATTGATTTTTTTGAATTAAACCCATTGAAACTTTTAATCATTTTCTATTTAAAACCCTTCTTTCTCGTTGTATTTATAAGATTAATTTTAAATTTATTTTTTCAAATTATAAAAATAGAATTTTTAAAAATGGATTCATTAATTTAAATCAGAATAATATTATTTATCAAACAATTTCAACTTTATGTTTTAACAAAATTAATAGATAAGATAGTAAAAAATAATTACAATGATTAAGTTAAAAAAGGGACTTCTAGGGCATTAAAGTAAAACAGATAAGGTTAGAATGACTAACAAACAAGTATAAAATATATTGGATTGAACTATTGGCACCATATATTGTTTTACTATCTTGAATAATATATTTTGAACATTTTCTCTGAAAAATACATGGGTATACCTTTTTCTTTTTCTGGTATTATTATTGTGCCACTCACCTAACTCATAAAAGGTCCCCCCCTCCTTCTTCTCTATTCATCACACGTTCAAAACCTTTTTATTTGAACAAAACATACCTAAATAACTTTCTAAATTCCATCGTAAAATTTTATATGGATTATTTTGAGAATAAATCAACCATGGAATTATTTTGGTAAAACCTAAGTCATTTACCCGAACAAGAGGCAACATTCTTCAAAATTCATTTTTATATTATTTCTTCCTTCACATCAATATATTCATATTAAACTATGATGATATAATCACCTCTATATGATAAATATACTAAGAGTGTGTTAGGTTTTGGTAATTACTTACAAACATCCCCACTTCCATTAAATGGGTTACGAAATCATCATTTATTTGTATGACGGATTATCCCCTCACAAATCGATATCATTCTTTTTTCCATTACCACCTCTAATTTTTGGGTACGACAATAGATATTAACTACATATATGATATATGTATATAAAATTATTATACATGTAGAGTAATTATATAATATATTAGTTTTTACTATTCATTATGTTGGGGACATTATAATGTCATTTGTGTATATGGTGGACTATTAGCCCAGGAAGCGATGTGATTAATTTTCACTAACATAATAAATTGAAGATAATAGGGGTATAATTAAGGAATATATGTGATATAAATAAAAAAATATTATATTAAATGCATATTTGTCATTATTAAATGATTATATATCGTTTTATTTCTTCCCCATTTCACCCATTAAAATATGGTAATGTCATTTTTGTATATGTGAACTACCGCCATCAGGAAGTCATGTGAATCTCTCTTGTCATAACCACACCTCAAACATTATATGTATAACAATATTATAAAAATATTTTATTGATGATATTATGATCACTATTTATATATAAAATATTACTTAATTATTTTCCATACTGATCATTGAAAAATGTAAACGTTACTCATGCACACATATAACTTACCGTCTTCCTGGTCGAAACCCACTTAATTTATAAAATAAATATTTCATGAAAGGTATTAGAAACACAATTCTTGTTTAAATATGATAATTATTTATTTCTTATTATTGATATTACATAATCACGATTAATATAACAAGACCAAAAATAAAAAATCACAACATTTATGAAAAACAAAGTGGTTATAACCCAAAATACGATTTTCACATGGAATTGGTAATAAACGAGTAATAGATTTTCACTATTAATCATATATGATATGATATAAATAATTATGGTAATCTAATAGATGTTTAATATAATTATATTTATTATAACAGAGGTATTAATGAGTAATAATCTGTTATATACTTCTGGTAATGGATTTCTAGTCATTAAAATATTTTTGAGATGAAAAAGAAAATTCACCACTCATTTATTTTTTGTGGTGTATATACTGATCTGTTGACATATTAAATGATGAATATTATAATTTTGAGGATATTTAATTTTTCATTTAATGTTATTATTTATGTTTTATTATAATTAAAAATATTACTAAAGATGTAATGGATTGTCATCTCACTTTTGTTTTCTTTGAGACACAAGCTATATTCACCATATGATTCATTAATTTAGTGTGTATACTGCCCATGAATTTATTTTATGATTATTATCCAAAAAATCTGGAGGTTTAAATATCTATTAATGTATATCATTTTCTTATGTTTTTTGATTAAAAAGATACCATAGTGGTAGGGAATTAGTTCTCAAATTCCCTTATTTAAGTCATATTTCATATAATGAAACTATTTTATTTTGTGAGGGGTATATGCAACCCCATTTAGATGTAATATTATGAATTTACTTTTTATCATGATATTTTTATTATTATTTTAATTTTATTATTTCATTGGGCTTCCAATTCTATGTTACCAAAATTTTAATTGGTTTTTTGTAAAATGAAATCAATTATCGAGATTTGTTATGTTCGTACATCTAGTGCAGAAATCTTATTATCCATGTAAAAAATTAACTATATGATTTAAAAACTCAAGGGTTATTAACTACAATAATAAATTTTATAATTTTGAGGATCATTTCAGTTTAGTGTTATATATAATTAAGAAGAAATATTACATATTAATCACAGTCAGTACAATTGGATACATTAATTCATTATCAATTTTTCCACCAAAATATCAGTATAAATAATAAATGGTTTAATTTCATGATATATCTTCCAAAATTAAAACTTGATCTCATCCTAGAACTTTATCATCATTACATTCAAGGAAGAATATTTTCAAAATATGGGATGAGTACAAAAAGGTCAATATGGGACATAAAATAGTAAATTCCATAATCTAGTTAAAAACATACAAACCCATAAAAAATTCCTATAGACATGCATTTTCATCTAAAAGGAGATTCAATTTTCCTAAAAAATCACTATCATGCATTTTAAAATAAAAAAATTTTAATTAATAATCATTATAATGAATATAAAATCCATGTAGGTTCCTTGTGACATCATAATAATATAACCATTACATAACCATTACAAGAACCCTTATAATAAACCTTATAAATTGGAATAATAATATGACTAAATTAAAATATAAATATATAGAGAACAAAATCAATAACCTATGCATTGGAGAACAATATGGGAACACCCATTAGCTAACCCATGGGATATATTTTTATTTAAAACAAATTATAAAAAATTACATGGAACGTATCATGAATAGAACCCTTGAAAAATCTTTTAAACCCATATGTTAAACAATTTCAAATATCAAAATAAATTTTTTTAAAAAATTACATTTACAATAAAAAACTGTAAACATAATAAGGAAACCATTTTCTTGGAAAATTAGATGAAAAATTTTTATAAGAAACATTTAATTATTAAGGTATCATGGTGGAAGGAAAATCATTTAATTACATTAAAGTTTAAAAAATCCTTATTTCATATTTTTGTAAAAATAGTCATAGAGTAATTTGTTTAGAAAATTAAAAAACAGTATTCATTAAAAACATTTTTAAAAAATAATAAATTGATAAAATTATCTATAAAATTCATATAAATATAGTAAAAAACATATTTAAATATTATTTAGAAAACATTCATATTTACATGGTAGAAAATGGAGTATTCAGAGAAGGTTTTTTGAAAAATAAATTTTAAAATAAAGTCTCATACCTCATGTCTAATTCATTACATATGTAATTAATATTCCTGAAAAATAAATGTAGGTTAATTTTATACATAATTAATAACCTTTTTCAATTACATTATTCCTTTTACATCAATTACTACCATTTTATGTACAATTTCTCAATGATTTAAATCCATGCCAATACGTTTGTTACTGATTATTACTTAATTCTAAAATGCCATTTTTAATTTCACTATAGTAATAAAAGTAATTATTATTCCATATATTGAATAATATAATATCATTAATAACATTTTTTTTATATCAAACATACTTTTAAATCCACCCATTAAATATGGTAATAAAAAATTAACTACCTTACTGTTATAAACCAATCCTAGATTCTATCCAATCTGACACCCAACCCGGCTCATAAAAAGGCCCAAAGGGCATTCCCAAACCCCAAGGGTGGAGAACTGGTTCCTAGGCATCAACAATTACATTTTTTAATGATTTCTCTAATGATAAAAACCATAAATATGATAAATATTCCTATATCATCTCAAATCAATAACTATATCCCAAATAATTTTGACTATCACAAATTAAATTGTTTACATATGTAACCAAAAACCCAAATTCCCAAATAAAAAAATGGTGAGGGGAACTAACTATACAACTAAACATCTGTTCAAGAAGATGGCCAACACCATCATGCCACCTCTACCAACTGTTGAAAAAAATTAACACTATCAACTAGATCCACCATCACTAGTACATAGATCATTTCATTACCTTAGTCAAACATAGTAAGGTCTTCACACAAAGGATAGAGCATGTAGGGTGTGAGATAATTCCTTTTAGGGTATCACTACAAGATATTCCATGATATAACATTATGAGAAAAAAATATAATTATGGTTTTTATGAAAAATAATTGAATTTTTATTAAAGTGATGTGGTTGAAATTAAAAAAGGATGGTAAATAGGAAAACAAGCCAAAGGATAAGAAAAAAATCACATGAGATGAAAACCATGGGTAATCCCTTTTTCACTAGAGTTAGTGGGGTCCTAGGATCGTCATACCTTGGTGATAAGAAAAAAACAAAATTAACTATGCTCTCATTCCCAATCCACTAGAGGGGAATGCTTCCCATGTTTTAGTGGTCTCCAATCATAAATATATTTTAGTTAGTTTTTTAGAATAAATCTTTCTAAGAGAAGTGGTCCTTAGCCCTGTCAGACCACCTAGTGTATAAGACCAAGTGTTCCCAACTAGTCACCAAGGATCCCATTTGTGCACAATTCCATTCCCTCTATTATAATATCTATATATTCTACACCTACATAAAAAAATTGAAACACAAAAGAAATGAAACTTATGATAAAAAAGAAAACAATTTTCAAAACCCATTACAGACACACGTCCAACATTAGATATACCTATGGAAATCAACAACATTCATTTAGACAAAAATCA
The DNA here is from genome assembly GCA_963277665.1 of Viscum album. Classification (NCBI taxonomy): domain Eukaryota; kingdom Viridiplantae; phylum Streptophyta; class Magnoliopsida; order Santalales; family Viscaceae; genus Viscum; species Viscum album. The sequence goes on from OY728132.1 coordinate 543,912,398, forward strand.
TTAATCTGTAATTCACATGAGAAACATTTGAAAAATTTATTAGCACCTCCCACATAAACTGTATAATTTATTTAAGGAAAAAATAAATCATACAAAAATAATCTGACAATTTTAACACATTGAACCACCTACCTTTAGCTTGGAAACATAAGAAAACTGGTGGAAAACTACAACTTGACCATAATGAGACACTATAAAGGGATGATCACATCACAAACATTAATATTTAACCAATGAAACCAATTTTTAACCCACTTTAGGATAAAAAACAACTAGATAATGAAGAACCCAAGGGAGAAGGAAGTTAAGACCAAGAAGAAGAAATAAACAAGCAGAGGAGTGTCTTAATTGATAAATTATTGAATATCCAAGGATGAATCCACTGTGGGAATAAGGACCAAGGGGCTAAGAGGGATTTAGAGGCATGATTAGGGCTGAAGATATTGAATGGGGTGAGCCAAGGGTGTATTTAGGGTTAATTTAGAAGAGGTTAAATGGTAAATTTATAATTTTAATAATATGGACAGGCCACACTGTGTGGATGCATAGTTTTAAAAAGTGTGCATTGACTATGTGGAACCTTTTTCCAAGAGGAAAATAGGTCACATTATTTTTTGTGGGATGTTTAATGCACGTGTAGTTGATTTTATGCCTCAATGTTAACCACATTTCTTATCACATGGTCTCCGCTTGGCTATCACATGGTCTCTACTAATTGTGTGCCAAATGTGTGTCATATTATATCAGTCAGAAAAACACCAAAATTCACCAAAATACCATGGAAATACAAGTTATAAATATAAAAATAATTAATTAATAAATAATGACTCAAAATGGAATCATGAATGTGAAAATTCTCTCCATATTGAAAACTTTCATCCCTCATAAAGTCATTCCAATTCCTGATTAGAGATTAAAAATGGGTACTGATCTACCATCTGAAACCTTCACTCCCATGTATTATGTTCATCATTATCATAATTAAAAAGGACATGAAACAATGGTATTAACTTCCATTAAATCACATTCTCTTTGGAATCCATAATCTGTACTACACGCTCGAACAAAGAAAAATTGGGTTCCATCTCCAACTCTTCCCAGTTCGTCACATGAGACAGGCTCAAATTATACTTTGTCAACTCTAATACATGAAAGAAATAATGAATTAATGTCAAATAAGAAAAAAAAAACTATCCACAATTCCACCTTACCAAATATTTTTATGATATAGAATTGGCAGACATACCTCAGCTTCAGCTTCACCTACAATCCAATGTGATGGTGACCCAAGTGAGGATCCACCATCCAAAATACCAGATCACCAACTGATAATTCCATGACTAGGAAATAATTATTAGGATAAGACATATAGAGGTTCTATCCTATCCAAAACAACTTATGATCAAATAAACTTTATCATAAAATTCATACATAAGGTTATGTCTCAACAGAGAAGTCTCACCCAATTTCATCCAGCAAAAAGGTGACCGACATGGCTGACCATACAGAACATCAATGGGATAATTCTTACCAAGGATTGGTAACTATTTTTATACACTAAATCCAAATATCAAAAATGTTTTTCCTATAATATTCCAATATCTGACACACATACTCAGAGCATTTATTACAAAATATTACTCACTAGTTCTGTATAACAATCCATTTGAGGATGGTATTTTGTACTAAGTTTGACCTACGACGCCATTTTATTTTTAATACCTTCCTAAAACTAAGAGTTAACATGGGAATCCTTATCTAGAATGATCATTTAAGATACAATATGAATCCAAAATATCTCATGAATATACATCCAACCCAACTCATTTACCTTGTTTGAGTCCTTAATTAGGATAAAATGGGTTGATTTGGTTAGAAGGTGTCACGGACTGGATCTCGTCGCCATCAAACCGGCACCAAACCCAGCCCGTGTCAAGGCCCGAAGGGCGTTCCCGATCGCCACTAGCTGGCACAAGTTCCAGGGTATCATATCATGATAATTGGGAATGATTTACCCGATTTTATAAACATTAAATAACAAACAAACTCAATAAAACAAATCTGGATTTTTCAACTAAAACTGTCTTTTACAAAATTTCAGAAGTGAAATACATAAGTTAAAACAATGTGTAAATACCATTACAATGGTACAAAACCAAATAAGGACAGCCCAAGAACCTCCACATGGAAAGAGGAACAGCCCTCAAGCCATCTCCACGACACTGCATCCCAATGGACAGCTAAAAACCTGAACCAATGGCATAAAACCTGTACCCAAACCTGTGACATAAAATAAGAAAGTCTACTTACACCCAAAGGTGTAAGTAGGGTGTGAGCGAAAGCCTAGTAGGATACCACCTTTAAAAGATTCCATGTGATAAAAATTTCATGACAAAAAGCATTGCATGTTTTTTAAATAAGAAATGCTAGTTACAATTTTCTAAAGGATGCAATAAAAATGAAAAAAGTTTTCATGTGGGATAATTTTAAAAGATCAAAAATTTTAAAATAAATAACAAAGCTACTGAATTTTCCAGCCAACAATACTGTATGCCGACGGTAAGTACAAAGGATCTAATGAGCACAAGTAATAGGATATAACCCCTAGGCACTAACTAGCTATGGGTCCCAGGTACCTCGTATCTCGGTGAGAGTAACCACAAAAAATATCTGTTCTCGTGCACGAGCCACTAGTAGGGATCATACCCATAACCTAGTGGTCCCCAATCATCATCATAATTGTTTAGTTAGAGTTGTAAGCGTCAATCTTTCTAAGTGAAACTAAGGCCAAACCCCACGGATTCACTAGCATACTAGTACACGTCCACCCACCTAGATACCCGGGTTTTCCCTTTGTGCTCAAACAAGTTCAACAATACAAGAAGTACAGTTTTCACATGAAAATATCACTTCCACATCACACATTAACCAAACAGCCCCATGTACATCACACGAGTCAATAATTCAACTTTTCATTCAAATGCATTTTGAAATCAAACTCACACCAAAATTGCCTACAACACTTTTCACATTTCTTTAACACTTCCACAAATCCTTTAAATGATTTTATAAAACCATTACAAGATATTCAACTCACATAACAACCCACACACATGTCACATAATACCCTTCTCAACTCCACAATTCATTTTATCAATAAACTCACATGAAACATCCCACGCCCGTGTTTCGCACATAAAACACAATTTAGTAAAACATTTCAGAAATTTATAAAACATTTTAAAAATGTTTTACATCTCAAATCAGCACATTACCTTTCAAAAACCCACATTGGGTGAACACACTCACCCAAACAGTACATATACACCCTTCCCCAACATTGTTTAACCAAATAAAACATTTTCAATTATTATAAAACAAACCCAAGAGGTATAACCATTGTTTGCACACTAAACCCATTACAAACCCCTCATTCAAAACCAAAATCATACCAATAACAATCCAAAACAGAATTTTCATCCCTAAAACAATTATTAAAACACCGCCAAGTGTTATAAAAATACATCAAATAATACCACAAAGATACTCATGAAAAACACACATTTTTATAAATCACCTTCCAGATGTACAACACAGTTTTACACCTTAAACTCAATCAACAATCTCTTTTCAAGGCCCACATGATAATAAGGAATTACCAAAACAGAATTTATAGCCCCTTTCAAGACTAATAAATCACTTTCATATGTTATAAACTAAACCCAAACATTACCCCAAGAGTCACACATTAAAAGTTCCCAATTTCAAGCTAAAATACAACTAAAAATTATATGTTTAACCAAATTCATCAAAAACAGTTTTCACACCACACATAATAGATTATAAACATAATAAATCAATAAACCAAGCAAGATAACTCATCATAAAATGGTTACACATGGAATCACCTACCTTTTGAGTCGAAACCCTCAAAACTTGGTGCGAAACCTTAAGCGCACCACTGCCACACCACAAGGAATATAAATCCAGACCTAGACCACCAAAAATTGACCCAAAAGATACCAAATCAGACCTTAGGATCGAACCCTAACTTCTGGACATTTTATAACATAAGGAAAGAGGGAGGAAACCCTAAGGAGAATGAAAAATTGAAGAGAGAAACACTTACTCAAAACAATCTTGAATAAAACGACCCAAAATCCACCAGAATCTGAATTTGAAAACATCCGACCGTTCAATGGATGTTCGAATAATGATTATGATATCATATAGGAACTGGAATGTGGGGAAAATAGAATGAATTGAGAGAGTTATGATGGAAATAACTTACCTCCTCAAATCTTCCTGATTTTAGAAACCCTAAGGATTTCAGCACTCAATCGCGATGCAAAAGAGCTCCAAGGAGGGGGAAAATGAATGGGAGCGCGCCTGGGCTTCTTAGGGTCTAGGGGGAGGTAGAATCACCGAAAAATTCATTATAATGAATATGATATTAAAAAATTAAAGAAACAATTTAAAAATGGAAAATGGGATTTCGGGTTGCCCCAATTCTCAAATAAAAACACAAATCCCCCATGATTATGGATTTAAAATGGCTCCAAATTTAAATTTTGTGTTAATATATCAGGGTAGGAAATTTAGGAGTTGGAATGACTGAATAATATTAAAAAATGAAAAAGTTATAAAAGAAACAAAAATTATTTTTAAATCTGGAATTAGGCTCACGGTTTGGCCCAATTCATGAAAACTCACATATTCTCCATAAAACCTTTGGAAACCCCAAAAACAAAGCATGAATGGAAAATAAATTAAAAATAACTTTAAAATAAGTTATGTATGTGACAATTCTTCCCACCTTGAAAACTTTCCTCCCAGGAAAGTCACAGCAAGGTTAAAGCAACAACCAAACCCCACTCAGAAACCAATAGGTACTCCCTTGTGAGGTTTCACCCCCAAATGCCAAAACACCTCCAGTGATCAATTAAGGAAGGATTACTCTCACAACCAAAACATACAACACTTTCCTAAAAGGATCAATAACATTCATAATTTATCCCAAAATAAAACTCTTCAAACTCTATCTGAACAAGACTCAAGAAATTCACCCAAACGAACAACAACTTTGAACAAGGTTACACTTACCTTGCTTTAACTAAACCATTAGGCGCTCTCTAGTCCCAACGTTTACTCAAGAAAGATTTTAGTAGCTAGATATATCCGAACGAGACTATCTACACCAAGCCAAAACCATAGATAAATCTAAGTTACTGGTACGGTGGGACACTAATATGCTCCCCACCATAAGAGACAACCAATATTTTTTTCGAGACAGAATCAGGACACTAATAGGGGGAGGCCTGAACGGACTCCCTGGTACCTAGGTTAGACTTCCATTCAAAATTTCCTAAGGAACATACTTGAGAATCATAGTGGTTCTCCCCACCATAAGAACTAACCATCTTAATCGACCAGTATAGGCCGACACAGAAAGACCCAAAAATCTCAAGATTTGGGAAGGTCGCATGGTTAGCCCGCACAGTTTGTGAAACCATGAACTAATTGTGATAATCAATCTTCCTACATGGATTTCAGGCACACAGTCTCTCTTAATCGTTCATAAACCATGTGCTCATCATGTCTAGCCAAATTTCCAACCATTCTCCAAAGACTCAATGGAAACCAAAGGGGGGGAATGACATTGGGCAATGTCATGGGTACAAGGCCCTCCATCTATTTCCAACAAACATGAACAATAGAAGAAAGATAATGATTCCAGAGGTTTAAACTCGTCCTATATTTCATATTTAGGATAGGAATTTGAAAAAGGTTTTAAATGACCCTGTGATTTTCCTTGACTACGAGCCAGCTTCTCTCTGAGACCTATGATTGGAGCTCAAATTATTGAAGCATCTCCATCCTCGCAGTTAGTCTTTGGAAACCCAATGAATGATAATTCTTCTTTTGGTGCCTCCAACAACTATACCGCAACCCAAGATAAGTTTTCCAGACATTAAAATTCCATACTCACTTTACCCTATCCCGATATTTCACTGAAACAAGGGCTAAGAAGATGCACACACATCACACCTTGTTTCTTCAGGTGATAAACAATAGAATTAAAGAACACCTACACTCATCTTCCTCTAAAATGGAATATTTTGAAGTTTTTACAAGGGAGACATTCACCCAACACAATAGGGACTCTTCTACGATTTCACGACTTTCACCTATATGGTCAATCGATCACATGACATCATAAGTCATCACCGAACATGTCCATTTCGACTGATATAAACAATGCATGGAGAGGGACCTTATACAACATCCCCAAACAAAACACAATTCTATAATGTGGCCACAATATCCTATCGTGACCATATTTCCCACACTGGTGGTTTAACATGAACTCATGCTTCAAAGAAACTATTAATAACCCCAAAGTCCCTCTTAGACACCATCGAGACACTCATCCACACTAACAACCGTAGACCACGTCCACCATCGACGAATCAGGAAACATAAGAAACTATGGTCTCTTTCACCCTTCCACGAGCACTCTCCCATTACAAGAGGATATAAAAATCAAATAAAGGAATGGGTGTAGACTCAATCTAAAAATCTCAAGAAAAATATTCCTTATATTGATCAATTGTAGGGTCTTCAAACGGTGAAACAATCCTGGATGCACTTCAGTTGTGCACTAACCATTAATGGGGTTGTTCCTTATCCAACGGTTGAACCCATGGACCTAACCAAGATGGTCCATTAGTCAATATATACCACAAACCAAATCCAAACACATGAAGGGAACCATCATAAAGTTGTCCCAAAACATTTTTCAAAAGAGACCACTAACTGTCCCTTTAACACAACTTACTGACCAAACCCAAACCCAAAACACAGTTCAAACAGGAGGGGTTCTTGGACTCAAAACATCCCACAACATCAACATTTTCCAAAAACTCATAATATAAACCATTCCAAACAATTCATCAAGTCTTCATGTTTCTCTTTAAAAACATTTCTTTGAAAAAAAATGGTTCAACGGTTAGCGCATCCACCAATGGAACCCCATGGGCCTTACACATGCATGTTTCTATGCCACACCGGGCACCCTCCTCATATCCATCTCGACACTCATCCAATCATGTCATAAACCATCCATCTTCCCATACAACCCCATGCATGTGGTTTCTCATGAAAATACCAAAGGTTAAAACAAGAATTCTTTCCACTTTTCAAAACCAAAATGGTCAACCAACACATCCTTTTTTCTCAAAACCGCTAACCACGAGATCAAAATCCTAACTCACATCTTACAAACATTTTCAGAAAGTCACAACCATTTTGAAAATAACTCACTTTCAAGATATTCACTTCAATTTCAAAACATTTCATCCCATTAAAAAACACTCTGATTGTTTAGAAAACTCTATTGGAAACACTTTTCAAAACCAACTTCAATATAGTTCCTGCTTTCAAAGAGGTGTAAGCACACCATTTTACATTTCAAAACAATTTTTCAAATTCAGTTCCACCATTTCATAAACCAAAACATTACATCTTTATTTGAAAATCATTTCATAAAAACTTTACGCTTCTTAAAACCAAGTCACCTTAAAACCAAAGTGCCAAGATTTCAAAACTAAAGCACAAAACAATGCGAGAGGAAACTAGTTTCAGTGGGTGACTTGGAAATATGGTTGCCGGACATATTCCAATCACTTCACTGTCACAGAGAGTGTTCTAGGGAATATCTCTGACTTCACGTGGCTTTCCAGGCCCTATGAGCTCACTGAGACCATTAACCCAACTCTCTTTTCATTTCCCCTAATCATCATCAAAGCAAGAAAACCAAAGGAATTAGATAAATCCCGACTTCCCGTGGCGACTCGAATCCTGTCATGAGGTGTGGTGTTTAGGCACACTACCCATAACTAAACTACCAAGTCCCAACAATCCTAACATTATTCTATCCCGACTGTTCCCTAAATAACGTGACCCAAAGAGTTAACCAGAACCTCCTCTGATACCATTTTGTCACGAACCGAATCTGGTCGCCATCAAACCGACACCAAACCCAGCCCATGCCAAGGCCCGAAGGGCATTCCCGATCCCCATGGGCAGTCACAAGTGACCGGGTATCATATCATGATAATTGGGAACAATTTACCCGATTTTACAAACATTAAACAACAAACAAACTCAATAAATCAAATCTGGATTTTTCAACTAAAACCGCCTTTTACAAAATTTCCGAACTGAAATACATAAGTTAAAACTATGTTTAAAGACCATTAGAATGGTACAAAACCAAATAAGGACAGCCCAAGAACCTCCACATGGAAAAAGGAACCGCCCTCAAGCCATCTCCACGACACTGCATCCCAATGGACAGCTAAAAACCTGAACCAATGGCATAAAACCTGTACCCAAACCTGTGACATAAAATAAGCAAGTCTACTTACACCCAAAGTTGTAAGTAGGGTGTGAGAGAAAGACTAGTAGGATACCACCTCTAATAGATTCCATGTTATAAACATTTCATGACAAAAAGCATTGCAAGTTTTGTAAATAATAAATGCTAGTTACGATTTTCTAAAGGATGCAATAATAAATGAAAACAATTTTCATGTGAGATAATTTTAAAGGACCAAAAATTTTAAAATAAATAACAAAGCTACTGAATTTTCCAGACAATAATATCATATGCCTACGGTAAGTACAAAGGATCTAATGAGCACAAGTAATAAGAAATAACCCATAGTCACTATCTAGCTGTGGGTCCCAGGTACCTCGTATCTCGGTGAGAGTAACCACAAAAAATATACGTTCTCCTGCACGATCCACTAGTAGGGATCATACCCATAACCTAGTGTTCCCCAATCATCATAATAATTGTTTAGTTAGAGTTCTAAGCTTCAATATTGCTAAGTGAAACTGAGGCCAAACCCCACGGATTCACTAGCATACTAGTACACGTCCACCCACCTAGATACCCGGGTTTTCCCTTTGTGCTCAAACAAGTTCAACAAAACAAGAAGTATAGTTTTCACATGAAAATATCACTTCTACATCACACATTAACCAAACAGCCCCATTTACATCACACAAGTCAAAAATTCTACTTTTCATTCAAATGCATTTTGAAATCAAACTCACACCAAAATTGCCTACAACACTTTTCACATTTCTTTAACACTTCCACAAATACTTTAAATGATTTTATAAAACCAATACAAGATATTAAACTCACATAACAACCCACACACATGTCACATAATACCCTTCTCAACTCCACAATTCATTTTATCAATTAACTCACACGAAACATCCCACGCCCGTGTTTCGCACACAAAACACAATTTAGTAAAACATTTCAGCAATTTATAAAACATTCTAAAAATGTTTGACATCTCAAATCAGCACTTTACCTTTCAAAAACCCACATTGGGTGAACACACTCACCCAAACAGTACATATACACCCTTTCCCAACTTTTTTTAACCAAATAATACATTTTCAATTTTTATAAAACAAACCCAAGAGGTATAACCATTGTTTGCACACTAAGCCCATTTCAAACCCCTGATTCAAAACCAAAATCATACCAATAACAATCCAAAATATAATTTTTATCCCTAAAACAATTATTAAAATACCCCCAAGTGTTATAAAAATACATCAAATAATACCACAAAGATACACATGAAAAACACATGTTTTCATAAATCACCTTCAAGAAGTACAACACAGTTTTACACCTTAAACTCAATCAACAATCTCTTTTCAAGTCCCACATGATAATAAGGAATTACGAAACCAGAATTTTCATCCCCTTTCAAGACTAATAAATCACTTTCATATGTTATAAACTAAACCCAAACATTACCCCAAGAGTCACACATGAAAAGTACCCAATTTCAAGCTAAAATTCAACTAAAAATTATATGGTTAACAAAATTCATCAAAAATAGTTTTTACACCACAAAAAACAGATTATAAACATACTAAATTAATAAACCAAGAAATCTAACTCATCAAAAAATGGTTACACAAGGAATCACCTACCTTTTGAGTCGAAACCCTCAAAACGTGGTGCGAAACCTTAAGTGCACCACCTCCGCACCACAAGGAATATAAATCCAGACCTAGACCACAAAAAATTGACCCAAAAGATACCAAATCATACCTTAGGATCGAACCCTAACTTCTGGACATTTTATAACATAATGAAAGAGGGAGGAAACCCTAAGGAGAATGAAAAATTGAAGAGAGAAACACTTACTCAAAACAATCTTGAATAAAACGACCCAAAATCCACTAGAATCTGAATTTGAAAACATCCAACCATTCAATGGATGTTCTAATAAGGATTATGATATCTTATAGGAACTGGAATGGGGGAAAAATAGTAATAATTGAGAGAGTTATGATAGAAATAACTTACCTCCTCAAATCTGCCCGATTTTAGAAACCCTAAGGATTTCAGCACTCAATCGCGATGCAAACGAGCTCCAAGGAGGGGGAAAATGAATGGGAGCGCGCCTGGACTTCTTAGGGTCGTGGGGGAGGTGTAATCACAGAATAATTCATTATAATGAATAAGATATTAAAAAATTAAATAAACAATTTAAAACTGGAAAATGGGCTTTCGGGTTGCCCCAATTCTCAAATAAAAACCCAAATCCCCCATGATTATGGATTTAAAATGGCTCCAAATTTAAATGTTGTGTTAATATATCAGGTTAGGACCTTTAGGAGTTGGAATAACTAAATAATATTAAAAATTGAAAATGTTATAAAAGAAACAAAAATTATTTTTAAATCTGGAATTGGGCTCACGGTTTGGCCCAATTCATGAAAACTCACCTATTCTCCATAAAACCTTTGGAAACCCCCAAAACAAAGCATGAATGGAAAATAAATTAAAAATAACTTTAAAATAAGTTATTTATGTGACATAAGGTCAATAACTACCCATATGGAATAACATATCTATGTTGTATGAGGTAATATAATGATAAAATAAATGAATATTTTGTTCTACATAAAATTAGGAATCATTGGGGGATGAAGGAAACCCGAGGGCCTATATTTCTCAACATTAATGTACATACAAGTACAACACCTATATACAATGATAAATATATCTCATATCATACCCGGCCACTAGAACATCTGATTCATAGAATATAACATCTTAGTATTCCCAGGATGAATGTACTGTTGAGACTGGTGGATATGCTTCATAACCATTGTTCCTAATAATGATTCTACCACAAAATGACCATTGAAACAAGAAACAACATTAAAATATAGGGTCCACTTTTTTGGATTTTCCTCACCTTTTAATGATAGTATAGAATGATTACACAACCCATCATTTGATTACTCTTGCCAAATCAGATTTATAAGGGAAGTTTCCGGCTGAATGTTGTTTCATAACTCACCTCAACTAATACTTTTGTTTCCAGATGCATCTAAAAAACTATACACATAAAAGACCACTCATCAAAGGACTAATTAAAATCTTTCACTAGAATCATCTTACTTTAATAATTTGTTACCATGTTATCTTTTCGTATGGTTTAGATGATATCAAAATAATACCCATGATGGAAATTGACTAATTAGAACTGTTTAAGATTTAGATCATTCTAAAAAAAATATAGGACAAACTCTTATAATCTATATAGACCACAATATTCTCCCTAAAGAGGTAGTGACTCCATGGATTCAAGGAATACATCACTTAAACTAATTTCACATCATCGGCTAGGTAATTATTTTCTTGTGGTTAGATTTGGAAATAAATATACTCACCCACATAGTTATCTTTCATCAAGAGACACCCAAAACCCATAAATGAGGAATCACAATATATCACATATCCTTTTCTAGATTCTAGAATGATCAAAATGTGGGACGTTGTAAAACTCTTCATGATCTTATCAAAGGCTACATAATATTTTGGGATCCATTACAACATCACCCATTTCTAGGTAAGCATGGTTATAGGATAAGAAATTAGAGATTAATATCTAATGAACCACCTATAATACTATGATAGACCCAAAATTATCATAATGTCAATGAAATTTCCTTGTTTCTCTCATGACATCACAACTTTTATCTTCCTGGGGTCCACCAAAACACATGTTCTATAATAAAATATCCTAGAAACAATACCTCCCTAGTGTAGATGGTTAACATAGAGAGATTAGTATAAATGTGATGATCTTGAAGAGTAATCAACACACTCCTAAAATGAAAATCATTATACTCCTTAGTGAGGGAGTAGTTGAGGATGTTTTCCCTGAACCAAATGATGAAGGAGTTAAGGAACTGATGCAACACTCTATTCATAAGATCCATGAAGACTGTTGGGTCATTTTTTATCCCGAATGGCATTACCAAATACTCAAATTGGTTGTACTTTCTCAATAAGGCTATCTTGGGAACATCCCCCACTCTAACTATTACCTGGTGATACCCACAACACAATTCAATCATTGAGAACCAACCTACCCCCTAAATATTTTCTAATGGACAACAATGTGGGGAAAGGTATATTTGTTCTTGACTATTAACATATTCAAATAACAATAATCAATACATATATGTAGATTCATTAGCCCTCTTTTAAATAAAAACAGGGAGGACCCAATGACATATGCTCTAGTGAGTGAATCTTTTAGATTCCAAATCATCCAGCTATATCATTAATTCCATCAACATAGTGGTTCCATATGAAATGATGGATAATATATCGAATGTTTTCTTGAATCCAATCGATGGTGAACTCGATATCCTACTCTGAAGGTGACCATATGAAATCATCCAGAAATAACTTTGGAAAATTTTCCACCATAAAAGGTAACCCTTTCTCGTAATCTCTTTCAACATCCTCTAGTATGAGCGATGAGACATGGAAAACAAGATTTCTCAACTTTGAAAGTGGAGATCCAAAACACCCTGACCATGGATCCCATTCACCTAGAAAACCAATGGTACTCTTATCAGGTGCCACAAATCTCATTCTCCAGTGGTAATAATCAATGTGTTCCTAGAAACACACCATCCAATCTATACTGAGGATCATTTAAAAGTGGTCTATTTCTAGAACCAAGAAATCCCATTATATCTCAACCCATGATCGAGTGAGATAACATGATGGAATTATAAACCATAATATCTCTTTTTACCATGTAGTGTCACCAAATCAATTGAATATAACATAAGATCAGTCATAAACTTCAAAAATACACATGATCCAAAAAAATGAAGGAGTTAGAAGCACCTGTATCAAATAAGGAAACATCTATGGATGATGCAATAAAAATAGTACCTCAAAATATTGTGGGTCCTTCATCATATTCAATTGTTGCTTGATATAGAGCATAGAGGTTACTCATCTTTACTTGGGTTAGATGATGATTATTAACCAATGTCTATACCTTAATCTGAATCAATCTAGTAAAATATCCATCCATACCACCAAAACCAAATAACTAAGAACTCATTATCCTAGTTGACTCTGACTTGGATAACATTCAGCTGGAAGTTATGGAACATGAACCTCTAAAAAATTGTTAAGTCACTTTGAGAAATATCTACAAATTTCCCATGATTCTACACATATGAAAAGTTATAGATGGGGATGAACACACTGGCCACATATTCATGGGCCATCCAAACTTATGACACATGACTAATCTAACATCTGAATAAACATATGATGTAGGTTAGTAAGGATGACAATATATATTACCCCGCCCCCCTCTTCTCCTTCACATCGTGTTTCCTATTATTTTCAAATGAACTACCACTACCCTAGAGAAATTTTGAATGTTCTCCAGATAAAAAATATTTTCTGCTATGATTGATCTCTACCATCAAGGCTCAATCATCCACCTTAGCAAAATTATTAAGCATAACTAAGAAAACTCTGGATTATATTTTTTCTTCAACCCCATATCTTACCATTGAGCCTTCAGTTTCACATTGGATACTACCTAGGGTGAGAACCGATCCTACTCCGTAAAATATTTAGAATACTCAAACATGGTATCATTCCCCTTGTAGTGATCCAAATAATCCTATGTCTTGGAAAATTACATTTTCCAAAGGATATAATGCTCATTGAAGTTAACATTGAATTCCTTCCATCCCATATTATCATGCTTACCAACCTTGAAAACTGTGTAGGAGAAACTCTGACTATGACCTACCAATAAGAATGATTCACATTTCACATTAACTGCCTTAGGAGTGTCCAGAAACCTAATAATCCGATCAATCTTTTTAATGAAATCATCTACATCATAGGGAAACATGTTAACCAAGAGGGAGGGAGGATTATTCTTGAGAAAATACTCATCATTTTCATTTCTCGGACATGTTTTGGATTCCCAAACATGATCTAGATCAAATACTCCTCTCTAATGCATTTATATCATATCAAAAAATAGCTGCTTATACTAGCCTCTAATAAACATGTGTGGGGGAAATATTTTTTCTCTACGGGTGTGGTTTCAAAGGATTTTTTTAGAGTAATGATACTACAAAAATTAATAAATAAAAGAAAAAAATGAATTAAAAGTTCTTAAATTTTTTAGAAACAACAAAAAACTCCATAAACTTCCATCAATAAAAACAATTACACACTAAGATCAATATTAATCCAAAGCACCCCAACAACACTCGGTGTCCAAGAACAGTCTACATCTTGCATATCACACCTAGAGAAGAAGTCATAAAAAATGAAAAAAAATCCCACGGTGACCTGATGAAAGTCAGAAGGTGTGTTGGGAAAACACCCCACTCACAACCAGAACCACACACCCCGAAAATCCTAGCTCCAGTCCATCCAGAATATCTCAAATATCAAGAACTAAATAAAGGTATAAGTTCTACTCTTATGCCATTTTTCATGAACCATGATAGGATTTCATCTTATATGACACCCAACATGTAATTTGGCAAGTCCTTAAGCATGATCCTAGTCCCTATGAGCTAGAAACCAATTCATATGAATCAAAAATTACATTTGGAAATGATTTATCCCATGATAAACAACCATAAAAACTGAAAACAATAAAAAATTATCTCATATCAACAATAATAACCGAAATAATTTGAACTATCACAAGTTAAACAGTTTACACCATTAACAAAATATTGAAATACAAAAATACAAAAATGAGGAGGGGGAAAACACTATAACTAAAACTATATGAAAAAATAGGGCCAACACCCTCATGCCCCATCCATGAAAACCTGAAATAATTGGAACATGGGAAACTAGATCCACCATCTCCACCACTGGAGAACCTGATGTTACCATTATCAAACATAATAGGGTCTAAATACACCTGGTGGTTTATATAGGTTGTGAGCCAATGCTAGTAGGTATCACTAAAATATATTCCATGTTATAACATTAGAAGAAAAATCAACATTCAAGTTTCTATGAAAAATAGAGGGAAAGTTTGTTTAAGGGCATTATTGAAATTAAAGGGAATGCATACATGACAACAAGCCAAGCGATAACCACAACATCACATGAGATGAGCACCACAAGAATTTCCTAATGAACTAGGCTTAGTGGATTCTCAGGATCCTCATACCTCAAAAATAATCACAAATCAAATCCCATAGTGTCCAAATGTATGATCCATGAGTGGGGAATTTATCCCAAGGACTAGTGTTCTCTGATCATCATAATAGTTTAGGTTATATTATTGCTTCAATCCTGATATGCGAACTATACCTCAGCCCCTCTGGACTATGTAGAATACTATACCTAGTCCAGCCACCTATTTACTGAGGATTCCATTTTTTTTTCTCAATTACATTACCTATGATATGTGAAAAAAATCTTCTAAACATACATATACAAAAACTTAAATACATAAGAAAATAAATCAGTTTTCTATATGAAAACCATTTTCAAAACACTTACACTCACAAACACAGGTCCAACATTAGAATGATCCCTGAAAATAAAACATTTTCATTTGGAAATATGTAATTTAAACCTTAAACACCACAAAAAAATTTGGAATAATGATTCATATAACACACATAAACCATTGAATAAATTTAAAAATCATATCAAGTACACTAAAATTATCCAACAATGTTAAAGCATGGAACCGCCACCATTAAACATAGAAACTCTTGGAAAGTAGTGGAAAACCAAAAATGCAACAAAAGGAAAACCTATAAAGGAAAGATCACATAAAAACCCTCATAATTTAACCAAATTAATGTCAGTTAATTAAAAATTATGGTAACGAGTCCATTCAAGAAAAAATAACCCAACGGAGAAGGAAGATAAGATAGAGAGAAAGTGGATTCCATGATGACTTTATGAATATCCAAGTCTAAATCCATCATGTGAATGATGTATATGGGAGTAAATAGGGAGGGGAGGTGCACCTAGGGTTGTATAGATCAAACTGGGAGATCTATGGGTGGATTTGGGGTTATATTGTATGATTTAAAAATGGTAAAATCAATAATTTTAATGATCTCAGCAGACTTTATGGCTTGCATCTATGATTTTCCAAACCTTTTGTCAATTGTGCAAGAACATTTTTCCAACAGAAAAAGATTTTGTACATTTTTTTGGGAGGTATCATACCCGTGGGGTTTACTATGTGACTCAAATAGACCAATTGTTCGAGGATCACAGTTATCAACAAACTCTTGTTCTAGGTCATACGGTTAGGACCATGTTGTTGTCCAGGTCACCTGGTCTCCTCTATGATAGAGAATAGTTTCTGATAAAAATGCGCCAACCATATGCCACCTACTAGAAATACAAAAATCTCAATATTTCACCAAAAAAACTAGGAAATCCAAGAGACTAATATAAGACCAAAAATATAAGAAATGATATCTCAAAATGAATACATAGAAGTGACATATACGATCAATAATATGACAGGCCATACATTCACATGAGCAACGTTTCGATTTGGAACAATCTATATAAAAATGAGTTAAGTATTACTGTATATTTCAATAAATATCAAAAAATAAACTTAATTTTTAATATATACTTTTATATATCTTCCGTGTGATGTGGTGATGAAAAATGAATCACGTCACTTCGTGGATGTGGTAATCTACATATACACACCAACTACATTATCATTTTTATATGCATGGAAACATAATGAAGTAAATGATATATTATATTTTCATAATGATAAATATTTCATAAATTAAATTTTTAATTTTTAATTCCATAAATATAATAACTCTAGAAATATTGTGATGGAAAATGAAATACATCTATTCATGAGGCGAAAGACCGCCATACACCCAAATGTTGAAGGATTTTACCATTTTATGGTGGTGGATATAGTTAAAGGTCATAACCCTAACATAATACTATATCAGTATATGTATAATATTTTATTTATTTTTTATCATTTATGAATAAGGTTATATGGATTTTTATGTATAAACAAAATAGAATCACCTGATTAAAACCAATACATCTTCTTTAGACAATCATGTTTTCTTAACAACTTTTCGCCGCAAAGGACGGTTTTATGCCTATGAAAAGTCCAACATAATGAGTGTAAGGATTACAGAATGATATTTTTGTGGGGATTATTTGAACAAAAAATAGTTTTTAATAATAATAAAATATAATAAGAGGTTCCCTTTTATAAGAGAGGGGAGAGGCACTCTTGTAATATCTCAAAATAAAAAAAAATAAAAATTAATTTTCAATTTTAAATTGATGAAAAGTGAGTTATTTAAATTATAAGATAATTTTCTGTTAAAATAACATCATTTCATAAAAATTATAATTATTTTATAATATTTACACCCTTATAATTTTGTTTTAACTACTATTGAACCCCTTTAACAGTTACCATGAAAACAAGGATTTTTTCACTTTGTGGGTCAATATAGTGATAATAAACTAAAAAAAGACACATAAATTGAACTTATATGATATTTTTAACCTTAAACATAACATTATTACTAATTTTAAGATATTTATAAATTTTATATCATTTAATAAAATTTTATTTACTATAGAATATCTATAATGTAAATTTTATTAACTATTTACTACATTAAATTTAACGTATTTAGGATAACACTTATAATTAGAAAAAATATTAATAAATCCCTATCATATAGAGATAGGTAATAAAATTCATGTATTATAATAATTATCGAAAATTATATTTATTTTCATATTTTAATTATCATTATTTTCATTTTTTAGATAATTTAAAAACTAATGCATCAGTGTTATGCAGTAATTTACGCATAATATTTCATCATTACAATTTAAAAATAAATTACCATTATTAATATAAATATTTTATATTTTGAAATACTATTTATATATGATAATATGCTCTATATGCCACGATATTTAAAAAATTGCACTTATTAAAACCAAGAGTGTCTTATGTTTAACTTTTCTATGAATAAAATACTATAAATGTCATAATATTAACCATGTATCCTTAAAAGCTCAAAAATTTGAGCCTTTTATGATTATGGTTTAAATATACTAATTAAATAATATTTAGGTGTTTATATTTGTAATTTTATAATTCTTATTATTTTATTTTTAACCTAAATTACACAATTTTCCCTTTAATATGGTAAAAAACTTCAATGTTTAGTATTCATATTTTCCAAAAATAAAAGGGAACTACTTAATAAAATTTTATTTCATAAATAAAAATTTGGAATTAAATTTTAAAAATTAAGATAATATATTTATCATAATTTAATTTAATATTAAACAAGGAAAATGCAATGAAAATTCAGTTTTTTAGAAAAATGTGATTTGTAGTTATAAAATTATTTAATACTAAATTCAAGTATAAAATTCTTTTAAAACGAATAATTGGATTATTTAAAAATATAATGGAATAATTAAAATTAAAAACTAATCATGAAAAATTAATTTAGTTTAATATAATTTAAAATAATATAATCTTTTAAATTAAAATCAATATCTTCACTATTACATGCAAATTCCATTTTTTGGAAAATTCTAAAATATTTATCTTTAGATAATTCTATTATAATGAATATAAAATTGAAATTCATTTTACCAATTAATTTTTTTTTAAATTTAAAGAGATTAGTTGTAATAACCACCCATAAAAATCAATAAAAATCATTTTTGAAGAGAAAATATTTCATGAAGAAGAAAATTTATTTTCTAAAAAATACTAAATATTAAAAAATAGGTAATTAATTCATTATAAAAATGTAGAACCATTATATATTCCATAATGTAGTTTATACTATTAATTACCACCAATTTTAGGTCTATGTTTTGATATTCACATTTTAATAATAATATTTCTTTTCTCATTTAATCTCGGTGTTGTTTATCTTGTACATAATCAAATATACTAGTATGTTCAATTCTCCTCATATTTAAGAAATTATTTCCAAACCAATTTATATTATGATTGAAAACTATGGGTTTTAGTTTTTATAATACCATTTTTAAAATCCCAATTCGTAAAAAGGAATAATAAAACATCCACTTGATAAGAGTGAAAAAGTAAGTACAAATGTATTTTAGAGTAATAAATACCTATTTTCCAATTATTAAAATAGAAGTGGGAAGTGAAAACCTGGATATTGATGATAAAAAATCCCAATGACATATTGAGAGTGGTATAGAATATGGTCATGAGAATGTTAACCATCACAAAACCTTAAATCAATGATGGGTTAAAAGACCATTGGATTATCATAAATAAAAGAAAATAAAAAATGTTTTTTTATTGAAACTCTTTTCCCTAGAGTTGAGGAATTATTATTATATATACACTAATAACATAAGGAAATGTACCTACTTGTAATTTATAATTTCATCCATTAATCAATGTCCACTGCAACCTCAAAAATATATCCAAATGATTGGTATTCGTGATGAATTTTTCATACATTAAGTAGTAAAATCAACTTCTACAGATCACCAAATCTACAAATTAATTGCTACATACACCTCCCACTATTATAAATTAAACAAAAGGAAAATTATAATTATAAGAAAAGATAATTCTAAATATTGAATAAACCTTTATATGATGAAAACCCATCATTATTCTATAAAATTAAATATTAATACCCAAAGTCTAATATAGATAATTAAATAAATAAATAAACTTAAAATTATTCAAAAATATTCAAGATTCAGATGAATCATTAAAAATTAAAATCATTTGATCACATAGTCTTTCAAGATAATTTTAATATTTATCTTCAAATCACATCAATCGCTTTTAATGTATCATACCAAAAATGAAATTTCCTTAATCCCATAATCTTCAAGATATGTTAATTATTCCCATAAAAAATTTCAATCATAAAAAATCCAAAATATAATCATATATGCTTAAAATATAAAATCCAACCATTATTCTCAAATATATTCCTATACTATTAAATTTACCTTAATAATATAGGGTTCACAAAATAGTGAAAATATTTTTAAATAACATTAATCTCCAAATCATTTTTCATTACCTCGGTTATCTATTCAATAAAATATATTTTCTAAAAATGAACTTAAATTTTATCCATAAGATAATATAAATAAATGGAAAAAAAGTGGAATACAAACTAGGACATTACATATGCTACTGGTCGGAGATGCAACCTTATCACACTTCGGTTATGGGATCAATCCATTTAGACGTCATTGATAAGATGGTTTGTCACCTAGACTTTAAACATTCCTTTTAATAAAACTATATTAATGTTATACTTATGAATTCGTAGAAATGTGATAATAATTCTAAAAAATAAAATCAATATATTCAATAATAACAAAATGTTTTAACCTCAAAGGTGATTTCATAACTTTTATTTTTCATTCCAAAATTTAATAAAACATAATTAAATAAAAATCAACGATCTTAAAAAATTAAAGTATTCCCATACCTTTAAATATAATTCTATATAAATTAATGGAATTATTCCTCAAATAATAGTTCTTATAAAACTTATACTATACCAAAGGTTTATATTTTCAAAAATTCATATCAAAATAGTCTTATTCACCCTAGTCATCCACCACTTAAAAATAAAAAATTGTGTTTAAGGATTTTAAATTAAGATACATTAAAATTTTAATCCCATGATTTTACCTATAACTCTTAATAAAACATCTCATGAAAATAATACTAAAACCCAATTTATTCTAAACCCCCTCAGATACCAATTATAATGACCTAGCCTTCAGCTTTATATATTGTAGTGTTTTTGAACGTGAATTTTATTTATTATAATTTTAAATAAATTTTTAATTAGAAGATTATAATAAATGGGAACAAATATTTCATTATAAAACCATACATTATAAGTCTACACTTACACTAAGATTCCATTTTTCCAACTAAAAATAAATTTTTAATGAAAACATGGTTTCTTTTCATGAAATGTCATAAAAAATTGATCTTGACCTAATTTTTATCCTTACACATCATTAAATATATGTGGAAACCATTTAAAATCACTCTATGATCATAAAAAGATTCATAAGGGAATAAAATAGTAAATATATTAGCCTAGGGAAAACATAAAAACCCATGAAAATTTATTTCTTAAGAAAAAAATTTTCATTTGAACAAAGAATCAATTTTAAAAAAAAATCAATAAAAAAAAATTTGAAATCAATTTATTTTCATGAAAACATATTTTCAATCATGTAAAATTCATATTTATTTCTTTGAACATAATCATCATTTAACCCTTACCTAACCCTTATAATAACCCTTAAAAATTGGAATAACAATACATCTGACATCCAATATAATTATAAAAAAAATCAATACTGTTGGGAAAAAATCCCTCAAGATATCATTGAAGCATTTTTGAGGTGAGTGTGTTTGTTGACAAAGTGTACATCGGAGTTATGATTGTTGACAAAGCAAAACAATGACATACAAATTTGTTGACAAAGAGGATTTCATGGTGGAATGTCGAGTTCAAGAGCTGAGGTCAACGATCCATGTTTGATTAAAGAACGTCGATAAAAGGAGTGGATTATCTGGAGGCAGTACAAAAGAACAGATACAAGGTGGTGCCGTTTTCCAGTGTTTGCAAAATTTTAGGGCCTGAAAATCAGCAAATGAAGAAAACTGTTTTTGGCAAAGGGACTTGCGCGCCGTGGACTTGGTGTATAGGGAACTTGCGCGCCATATTTTTTTCAAGTTCAAAAGATCAAAATATGGCTAAGGGAAAGGATCGCGCAAGTTTGGGAGTTGGTCGCGCAAGTGTCTAAAATGACAGGGGACTTGCGCGCCGAAACTGGTCTCGCAGGTGACTTGCGCACCGTCACGCAGGGTGGTCAGATTGCCTAAAAATACCGGACCACCCCTCCTCATTCACCACCGAAGATCAACTCTTTGAGAAATCAGAGCTCCCGTCGCGCAGGTGTTGTGGTCGCGCAGGTGTTGTGTGTGGTCGTGCGGGTAGGACTTGCACGCCAGAGGTTGAAGTTGTGCGCCGGTGTTAGAAGTTGCGTGCCGGTTGGCAGTTGCACGCCAATATTGGTTTGGGCGTAAAAGGAAGAGAGTCGTGCAAGTTTGGAGTTGAGGAAGCTTGAGTCGCGCAAGTGTATGAGGAGGACTTGCGTGCCCGTTGTGACTTACGCGCCGATACTTGCGCACCGAGTTTGACTTGCGCGCCAAGTAAGGTTTTGTTCCATTGGTGCTTCTCGGACTGCGTGGAAGCTGGTACGTTGCCCGATACCTTCGGTGCAAAGAGATATTCATCTACGGGTGAAATTTTTACTTCAACAGAGCATCTACACACAGAGGAATATGCATTCATTCATGCAAATGAAGAGACCTACAGGTCTATAAACTGTGAGTGGATTCCTTCCAAGAGTAGTGAGCTTAGGAAGAGGAAGAAGGTGATCCTCTCCTCCGGCAGTGAGCCAGAGAGAGAGAAACTGGGAGTGACCCTTAGGAAAGCAGTGAGCTGACCCTAAACTTTGTATAGGCAGTGAGCCTGGGCATAGAAGTGATCTAGCCCGAACATTGTAATCCACAGCTAGTGAAGTTTAGTGGAATTGGTACGATCGGAAACTTGTTGGTGTATGCTCCTTGGACGTAGCCCTTTGCGGTGAACCAAGTAAAATTGTTGTGTCCTGTGCATGCTTTACTTTCTGTTTACTTTGTTCAACAGGAAAGAGAGAGAAGAGTGTTTTGCTTAACAGCGAAACAAGATCAGAACGGGCGTTAATTTTTAATTAGTCATACCCTGATTCACCCCCCCTCTCAGGGTATTCAGCCTTGTGGACATAACAAATACTCAATACATTAAAGAGAAATCAAGTAACTAACATCGTATAAGCTATATTAGGCTCACTCGTGAGCTATAATGGGGTACAACACTTCATATACACAATTTACAAGTAAAGTATCATGAATAAAACCCTTAAAAACTCTTTCAAACCCATATAAAAAATGTTTCTATTATCAAAATACCCCTTATTAAATATCAATTATAAAATATAAATACTACAAAAATAATAAATAAACCATTTTCTTTGAGAATAAAAGTGAAAAAATATAAATAAAAAATTCAAATAATTAAAGAATAATGATGGTGGGAAAATCAACTCTCCAACTTAAATTTTTATAAAAATCCTTGTATATTTTTGTTGGAAAAATAAAAAAGTACCATGTTTCGAAAATGGGAATAAATATTCCTTTTAAAAAATTTTGTTATAATCAATCATGGTTACAAGTAACTTTATAAAATCAGATAAAAATAATAAAATCCCTCATTAAATATTTTTTTGAAAACTATAACATGGATATGGAAGAAAAAGTAGTTATTTAAAAGAAACTATTTAAAAAAATTAAACAAAACACCCTTACATTGAGTCTAATTTGTCATTTATTATCTCAATGATCCTGGATAATAAAAATTATTGACTATATTTTTATTAGAAAAAATAAATATTTATATTACTTTTATACGAGTTGTCACCATTTTATATACAATTACTCAATCATTTCAATTCACATAGGGTGTTTTGACAATATTCAGCACTGATGTCCAAAATGTATTCTATAATTTTAATATTATCTTAAGTTATACTGTTCCAACATCTCCAAAATAATAATAATGACATAATTAACATTTTATAAATAAACGATACTATTAAATACAGCCATTAAATATACTTATGAAAAATTAACTATTGTATAATCATTGAGATGTAGGGTCATACATATGCATGTGCAACGATTGCCTTTTTTAATAATTATTTTAAAAAATAGCTATGTATTATTATATACTTACAAAATGATCATAATGTCATATTAATTTATCATATATTCTTATATATATTATCCATGTGATGTGGTGATGAAAAAATCAAATCGCTTTATAGAGGTAGCAATACACATGTATGCATGAATGACGTTATCATTTTTATGTGCTTGTAATGGTAAGAACATTAATGATATATTATATTTTAAGAATTATACATGTGTTAAAAATATAATACATAAAAATTAATTCCATCATTATCACTAATATTGAGATATGGTGATGGAAAATGAGTTACATTAGTTCATGAAGTGGTAGTCCACCATACATAAAAATGATGAATTAATTTCCCATTTAATGTAATTAAATATGGATATATGTCTTGAATGTAACATCCCATCATGAACCATTAGGTCTGAGTTGGAGTGCGACATTACCTCTTGTGTGTCTCCTAATACGGATGATTCAATTGACTATAAGTGAGGGTGTTTTTCTGATAGTTGTGAGACTATACCCCCAGTATCGGGTTGTAGGGTCAATAATGAACAACAACTAACATACAAATAATCAGTGTAAACATATCGAAAACTAAAATAATGTAATACATTTAATATAATAAAATTATCCCCCAAAAGTTTCAATCCTATCCCGAGTAAATATAGTATATACCTAAAAAAATTGAACTATAGGGCCTGATGATGTCTATCCAAGATCGCCGCCATCTCCATGATCCTCAATATAACTCTCCATCATAGGAAACTTTCTCATCAGCAGATCCTTCATCATCTCATATTTTGTAGAAGAAGGGACTATTACACTCTAATAAAATATGATTTCATTATTATCATATATCAACTATCTGGGTATTTGGTCACCACCAACCATTTATTCCCTCAATAAGGTATACAATGAGTTCGTATTATGTTCATACTTTACCTGGTTTAGCTTCAGATAATTAACACATATATGAGGAATAATCTCCTCATTATTAGGGAACAAAATAGTAAAATCTCACTAATTACCTGGCCTTATGAATCCATTCTTCTCCAAGTATTTTAGATAAACCTTATGCTCCTCCATCTCCGTTAGTGTCATATGATACAAAGGCATCGAAATGGGTTACTCACACGGAATGATATCAACCTAATATTAACATTTCTATCATTCATTGTTTTTACTAGGTCAATGATTCTTAAAAAAATTTCAACCCATTCTTCACGATCATGTGATCCTTTAGTGTCTAGTAAGGATAAAGAATTGTGTATATTAAAACCATTTCACACATGAACGTAGTTCTAAACTCTCATTCTTATGGTATACACTATGATATAGAATTTCAGTTGAAGAAGTCCTATTTCCTAAACCTCATAGAAGGTGTGTGATCATGCTCGACTACATTATACTATAGGTCTTATTGTAAAGCAGGAACATAAACTATTGTGGAATTATTCCAAACTCCTTGTCAAGTATTCTCACAAGACTATGTTGAGGAAAAATATTCTACATAATTAAGGAACACACCTCATTAATGAATTAGAGTCATTTGGATAAATCATAATTAATCTATTTGATCATAAAAGGTTTCTCTTAACCATTCTATGGGATCACACAAGGTTCTCCTAGGAGTTTACCATTAACTTAAGGTATACTCTTCCTGGAACTGACCTTGGTCTTTGTCCCTATTTTTTTCTCACATTCATCATATATATACTCTAGCATGACAAAAATCCTCATTTCAACTAATAAAATAAAGTAAATATATATCACACAGCATGGAAACAGAGATATATCACACAGAGGAAACTATCCTAAACTGATAGCATAAAAACCAAGAATTAAATTAATGAACTAATATGTCGCTTAATAATAAGTATAAATTTTTTAATTTAACCTAAATTTATAGTAATGATTCAAAAACTCATAGTAAATATCATAAATCATATATCAACATCAAGTTTATCACCCAATGTGAGTTTAATAAAAATTAATAGAAAAACATAAATTTCACACATTATAGAACCTCAGATGTCCACTATACATTTCTTGATAGGAACTGGCATAGTTCTCATGCCTGATTTCCAACCATCCTATCTTCAATCTATCATGTCAAATCCCAATATAATGATAAGAATATGTTAGTGAATCCTAATAATTTTATGCAATTTTGTAATACCGTGACCCAAATCACCATATATGAGTCGGAAGGCCACATGACCGCATGTAATATATAAGAACATTGAAATTATTACATAGGGTGTTTGTACAAGAAAAATAAGGACACTAAAATTTCATACATAACATGATGTGATCACATATAAAATTTTATTCCATTTTAATAATCAATGTGTAACAAACATAGAAACACACAATCTATTACTGAGGGGTCATGTGCTAAAAATCATTCATAAGCGCCTAGCCATACCTACTTCATCTCTATATTGGATGGATATTCAAGGTCTAAAAAGAATCAAGGTCTATCCCTGAGGATTATAAATCCGGCTACTAAGAATAGTGTGATCGTGAAACTCTAAAAACTCTAGGAATCAAGGAATTCATGTGCTAAAAATTATCTAGTAATCGAGAGATACACATAATTCACTCTAAATTAAGAAAATAGAAATTGGAATATACTATACATCATCTACATCACGATATATATCCAAGGCATCCTCAACTCCCAAACCAATGTATTGGACCCTCTATTCCAACAATGAAAATCGCGTGTACTACCCCTCTATGTGGTAAAAATTTGATGATGGTACACAAACCATAAGCTCTATGAATAATTCCAGATAACACACATATCATGCCACGACCTGTCCCTAGGGCCTGTGTCGTGACTACCCCAAGCCCGCCTTCCATAGGCCAGGGGCTGGCGACTAGCACCAAGGCGTAAATCCCGGTAAAAAGGGAAGGCATTGCCTTTGTAAAGTAAACAAGCACCACAGAGTAAGAAAGCGGAAAAAATAAACACTAAGTAAAAACTGGTACAACAGTAAGTGCGGAAAAGTAAGTGGTCCAGTATACAAACCCAAACTGAAAGTAAAGTACAACTCGAAAGGGAAAACAGCAACTGAAAAGTAAAAGCCGCTATGCCAAGCTGTCCACTGGAAATCCCACCTGAAGGGTGGGTACAGATAGCTCCACTGCTCCTCGGGTCCCATCGTCCGCTCTCAGTACGTCCCGCCCAGTGGTCCACCTCCAGGTACCGTCCTACTCTGCAAGCCTCAACCACGATTAACGTTGTCCGTCTTCTGCAACCAACACAACGTAGTGCGGGCATAGCCCGTGCAGGGGTGAGTATAAGATACTCAGTAGGGACCCCGAGACCCCCGAAGGTCTCCCAAAATCCATAAAGGATAAACCACAAACGAAAGATACAAACACGAAGTAACAACCGACACTGCTTAGGTATATGCCCATACATATACCTAAGTCATCGATTCCAATACGCTCCAACCTCCGAGTCCAAATACAACGCAGTCCACACAGGAAAGTATATGTATTCCACACAGGAAAGAAAAACGTAATCCACACAGGATAGCACAACACAATCCACATAGGAAAGAAAACATGATTCATCTCACACAGATATACTTCTTCGTAAGACGATAAAGATGATCTCTGATCCATCTAAGTCGTCGGACCCACAAAGGATCGATAGGTACTAACCCCCGCAATGACCCACACAGGATCGGTAGGAAACTAACCCCCGCAAAGACCCAGATAGGATCGGACCCACACAGGATCTGTAGGCGCTGGCTCACACAGAACCGCTGAGCGCTGACCCACACAGGATTGGACCCACACAGGATCGGTAGCACTGATCCACATAGGATCACTGAGTGCTGTAGTCGTCATCATCGAATCCACTGAGGATCTCTGCACAGTCGTCGTCGCAGTCACAGTAGCAGTCGCAGCCAGCACTAGGGTTCTCGCACACAGCAAGCTCGTTCGGGAGGGTCCGCTCCACGAGCCGAGAGGCTGATACATAAACTGTCACATAGTCCAGATTTTATGTATCCAAAAGTTCTGTATCGTCAACAGGAACTCAACGTCGTAGACGGCGCGTCGATCGGACGCCCGGTCTGAGAGTTATTGGCTTTTTCGTCCCACGGGCCCGGTTGGTTTTTTAAGGAAAAACCAACCCGACCATACTCCACCTGCATCCAAATCTCGGGCGGAGTATTCCAAAAGATCCGTCTCACGAAGAGGAACACAACAATGTTGACGGCACGTCAATCGGACGTCCGTAGCTCAAGATATGAGCGTTTCCGCTCCGAGGGCCCGGTTGGTTTCGTGTATAAGCCAACCCAGCCAAACTCAAAGTATTCCTAAACCTTGAGTGCGATATACCGAAACGACCGTCTCGATCCAAGGATCGCATCTCCGCTGACGGCGCGTCGTTTGGAAGTCCGTAGCTCGAGTTATGGGCATTTGAACCCCAATAGTCCGATAACGGGGGTTTCGGGCCCGGACCGACCCGGCCCAAGACCCCCCGGTCGGCCCGAACCGGGTCGACCCGCCCCAGACCGGGTCGGCCTGGCGCCGGTCCGGCTGGGGACAGCGTGCCCAGCGCGCTGTCTAGCTCGGCCTTTGGCCGAGCCGTTCGGCGAAGGGGGGGGGGGGGGCGCCTACCTCCTTGTGTAACCGCAGCCCCCCCCCCCCAAATTAATGGGGGGCCATTTGAACGGCCGGGGGAATTTAATTCCCCCGGCCCCTTCCCTTCCGGCCGGCCCGACCTGGCCGGCTGGCTCCTTCTCAACGGGACCGGCGGTGGCCGGTCCCCTTCCGGCTCCGACGCCGGCGGCCCGGTCCGGCCGCCGGTCTCCTTGCTCCGCCGCGGCCCCGCTTCGGCCGCGGCGCCTTCGATTTCCTTCGACACGGCACAACGGCGTCGCGTTCTTGGATTTCTTTCCACGGTGCAGCGCGACGGCGTCGCGTAATACTTGCCGTGTGATTCCCGCGTGGTGCGATGACACCACGCCGTTCTGTTCCATCCACAAAGAATCAATCTTGAACATAGGAGGGGGTTTCGGCCGTGTTTGTGCGGTCTGGACCCCCTCTTGTTAAACGATATCATCTAGTTGAAAATCCAGGATAATAGATAAAATAGAATCATGAACGGAATTAATTAATTAAAAATAATCCCCGACCTCGTTTCAGGAACGGTGTTCGTCAACGACCCGCGGAAGACGAGCGTCGCGGAGGTCAGGCATCGCGGGGAAAGAACGTCGACGTCACAAAGCGAGGATTCGAAGTCGTTGACGGTGATTTTGTCGCGGAAAACCGTCGCGGAAGAGACGACGCAGAAGAAGAACATCACGTCGCGGATACGGCATCGCGGAAGAAACGTGTTCTTCGGCGGAGAAGTTCTTCGTTGGAGAACGGTCGGGTTCTTCGTCGAGGTTGAAGAAGATGAAGAACGCTTCCCAATCCTCTCAAGGTGACAAAACTCTAACCAAAAATAAAATAAGACTCTTTCTTATTTTATTAACACAACAACTCTTTTGAATTTCAAGAGTTTGAAAAAAAAGTAACTCATCTTAATTAATAACACAAGTTGTCAAATTAATTAGAGTGGAGTTAATGGGGAGTTTAAGGGGAGTTGAAGAGTTAGGTCTCATGTGGGCCCCACCACACATAATCCTCTCAAGGGAGGTTATGTGGATGTGGGTCCCACCTCTAACTCCCTTTGGGAGGAAATAACCAACAAAGTTTAAAATAAATTGTGTTCCACAATTTATTTAACTTCTTTTAATTCCTCCCAAAACTAACTCTCATCCCGCATAAAACGCAACTTCGGAAAAGGTCTCCTTATGTGAATATCGGTGCTGCGAGTTCATCGGTGCCCTCGGAATTCGATTCCGGGTACCTGTTCAAAAGTTAGAAAAACCTGCTCGTTCGTTCACTGAACGTACCCGAGCCAATCTTCGGAAATTGATTCCGGGCACACCGGGCCTCAGAATTAGGTGCCGTCAGAAACCGCGTTCTTGTAAAATTCCAAAGAAAATTAAGAAAAAATTTCCCTTGAATTTTACGGGTCTTTACATTACTCCCACCTCAGGGCTTTACGTCCCCGTAAAGATACATCAAAACTAGGGAAACAAATGAAGGTACTGAGCACGCATCTGAGCCTCCTCCTCCCAAGTGCTCTCCTGGAGGTTCCCGTGCTGCCATCTGATGCGCACCAGAGGAATTGACCGTCCACGTAGGACCCGCTCCTATTGATCCTCAATCTCCACCGGGACCTCCGTAAAAGTATCCCCATCATCAACATCAAGCTCCCCATGGTCAATGATGTGCGTCAGGTTGTGCACGTATCTCCTCTGCTGAGATACGTGGAAGACGTCGTGCACCCGGTGCAACTGAGGTGGTAGAGCCAGATGGTAAGCCACCTCTCCAATCCTGTTGAGGACCTGGAATGGTCCGATGAAGCGCGGAGATAACTTGCCGCCTCATCCAAATATCCGTAAACCATGTCGAGGTGAGATAGGAAAGAAGATGTGGTCGTCGTCCTCGAACTCTAGTGGCCTCCGCCTCCTGTCAGCGTATGACTTCTGCCAGCTCTGAGTTGTCCTCATCCGCTCTTGGATGACCTGGACCTTCTCTGTCGTGGCCTAGACCATCTCTGGTCCCACAAGTGCTGACTCCCTAGGGTCTGTCCAACACAAAGGAGATCTGCAAGGTCAGTCGTACAACGCCTCGTACGGTGCCATCCCGATGGTGGAGTGGTAGCTGTTGTTGTACGCAAACTCCACCAAGGGTAGGTGGTCCTCTCAGCTATGACCAAAGTCGAGGACACATGCGCAGAGCATGTCCTCAAGAATCTGAATGGTCCTCTCCGTCTGACCATCCGTCTAAGGGTGAAAGGATGTGCTCAAACGTAGCTGCATCCTGAACGCCTCCTGCAACCCCTTCCAAAGCCGGGAAGAAAAGCGAGCATCTCGATCGGAGACGATAGATGATGGCACACTGTGAAGCCGAACAATCTCTTGAACATAAAGTCGTCCCAAGTTCTCCACTGATCCCTGATCTCTGATGGGTAAGAAGTGAGCCAACTTGGTGAGTCGGTCGACAATCACCCAGATGGAGTCATGACCTCTGGAAGTGCGTGGAAGTCCAGTCACGAAGTCCATAGATATGTCGTCCCACATCCACTCCGGAACCTCCAAGGGCTGTACCAAGCCTGCTGGTACATGGTGCTCAGCCTTCACCTGCTAACAGGTGAGGCATCGAGAAACGAACTCTACCACATCCTTCTTCATTCCTGGCCACCAGTGTTGTCGTCTGAGATCCTGGTACATCTTCGCCACTCCAGGATGTACCACCAAAGGAGAAGTGTGAAACTCTCTCAACACCTCCTCCCGTAAAGAGACCGGTACCATTGTACGTCCTCTGAAAAGGATATCGTGCTCTGCTCCAAAGGAGAAACCATCAGGTGCCTGTCCTGAGGATATCTGTGCACGCCGCGTCTCACAGTCGGTATCCCCATGATGTGTCTCTCTGACTCGCTGCAGTAGTGGAGGAGTGACTGTGAGAGACTGAAGGAAGGCTGCTCCATCTCAGTCGTCGAGTAGATCAAAATGTCATCGATGAAGACCACGACAAATCGATCGAGGTATGGCTGAAAGATCATGTTCATGAGGGCCATGAACACTGATGGAGAATTGGTTATGCCGAATGGCATAACCAAGAACTCATAGTGGCCATACCGACACCTGAAGGCCGTCTTCTGCACGTCCTCGTCTCGAACTCTGAGCTGATGATATCCTAACCTGAGGTCTATCTTTGAGAACCACCGTGCTCCCTTGAGCTGATCAAAGAGGTCATCAATCCTCGGTAGCGGATACTTGTTCCTCACTGTCACCTGGTTCAGGCGACGATAGTCGACACAAAGTCGCAAGCTCCCGTCCGCCTTCTTGGCGAACAATATCGGGGAAGCCCAGGGTGAAACACTGGGTCAGATGAACCCCTTGCCCTGCAAGTCCTCCAACTGTACCCGTAGCTCTCGAAGCTCCGCGAGGGCCATCCGATACGCTGGAGTGGATATCGGGGTTGTCCCGGGGTACAGGTCAATATAAAAGTCTACCTCTCTGCGAGGAGGTAGCCCTGGAACGTCGTCGAGAAAAACGTCTGCAAACTGATCCACCACTGTAGGAAAACCAGGACTCCGCACGTCAACTGCTCCTAGGATGAGGCTAGCCAACTGATGAGTGATGGGTTGTCCTCTCCTCCGCGGAAGTCCATCCTGTGCTGCCAAGGCTCCCTTCTCACCGGTGAAGGTGAACCTTCTCCCGTCGGTGCGTACACATCGCACCTTGCGCCTAAAACAATCAATATGTGCATGGACCCTAGACAACCAATCCATGCCCAAGATGACGTCGTAAGGCCTCGACACCGCTACAAGAAGATCCCAGCCGAAGCTCTTGCCTCCTAGAGTAAGCCCACACTGCCGTCACCAGTGCGTAATCATCGAGTCTACTCCCGTAGGAGTCTCTAGCCATAAGGATCGAGCCAACGGCTCTGTCGAAATCTCTGAGCTCCGAACAACGGCAGCGGATATGAAAGAGTGACTCTCTCCTGTGTCTATAAGTACTGCAGCAAGGGTGGAATAGATACAGATAGTACCTCGAATCATCTCGGGCGCGCCGTGGTCGTAGGCCTCCGCTGCCTGGACCTATTCCTGTCTCCGCCCGCCAACTCCCTGTGGTTGGGGTGGACCTCCTGGTGGTGGTGGTGGTAGAGCCTCAAAGCATCGTCCACCACCTGCTTCTCGGCCATCTCCTCTGCCTCGTCCTCCTCCTCCCTGCGGACCGCCACGGTCGACCCTCTGCCTCTGCCTCGGTGGTCCCTCAACCGTCTGATGCTCCTCAGCACGGCTGGTCGGGCAGTCACGAGCCATGTGGCCCTGCCCGCCGCACGAGTAACACTATCTGCCTCTCGAAAGACTGGCTCCGCGCTGTGTGCCCCGCACTGCTGAGCCAGTGTCCTGAGGTCGTCTGCCTGAGGGTCTGGTCTGCCTGGACCCATCTGTCATCTGTCGACTGCCTGCTGCAGAAGACTCTGCTATGTGCCGCCCTGCGGTGGGTCTCAGTGCTGGTGTAGACTCAACAAGAAAATTCTCGATCAAAAGGGCCTGCTCCAGTACACCTGTCTGTGTCGGAATTCTGAGGGAGATCAGCGATGCCCTGATCTCGTGTCTCAATCCCTGCTCAAAGGTCCGGGCCCGGAAGAATGGGTCCCGTACCATGTCGGTAGAGTAGCGCGAGAGATCGGTAAATCTCGCCGAGTACTGGGCGACCGTCATGTTGCCCTACCGTAGCTGAAGAAGCTCCTGAATGCGCACCGCACGGAGGGTGGCTGGGACAAACTCTAAGCAGAAAAGGATCTCAAAGTCTGACCAAAGTAGAGATGCCTCATCGTGCACCTGGAGCATCAAGCTCCACCATCGGCCTGCTGCTGCATGTAGTAGGCTCACAGCGAGGATCACCATGAGGTCTGTTGGTGTCCTCACTAGCCTGAAAACTCGAACGACTGCCTCCAGCCAGTCCTCGGCTGCCTGGGGGTCCGTCTCCCCACGGAACCTAGGTGGTCGTTGGCACTGGAACTCATGCAGTGCACTGAGGCGACGTGCATCGTCAGCGGCTGGTGCTGGAAGTATCGGGGGCTCGGCGGGTAGAGCTACCGCCGGTGCCACTGCTGAAAAAGGGCCCTGCACCGAGGCCTCGTCGCTCGGTGGGCTGTCGTCACGCTCGACTCTCGGAACCCTAGCTGGATGCCATCGTGGGGCCATCCTGAAAGGAAACAGGTGCGCCACGGTCAGAACAGTATACCTGGTGAGCTGATACAAAGTAATCACAAAGAAAACTAGAAACACACATGCAATCAATGTTTTTGTGCACCAAGTCGGAAATCAGAAGTCAGGGTCCTGGTGTACAGATACGTCTGCCACCGCACCAACACTGGACTCTCTGGACTGATAACCACACCCAATATGCTAAACACTATTGATTCACATAGAAGAAAGATCAGATTATGCGGTAGAACCAAACTCCTCTGATACCAATTTGTCACGACCCGTCCCCGGGGCCCGTGCCGTGACTACCCCAAGCCCTCCTTCTATAGGCCAGGGACTGGCAACTAGCACCAAGGCGTAAATCCTGGTAAAAAGGGAAGGCATTGCCTTTGTAAAGTAAACAAGCACCACAGAGTAAGCAAGCGGAAAATGTAAGCACTAAGTAAAAACTGGTACAACAGTAAGTGCGGAAAAGTAAGTGGGCCAGTATACAAACCCAAACTGAAAGTAAAGTACAACTCGAAAGGGAAAACAACAACTGAAAAGTAAAAGCCGCTACGCCGAGCTGTCCACTGGAAATCCCACCTGAAGGGTGGGTACAGATAGCTCCACTGCTCTTCGGGTCCTGTCGTCCGCTCCGAGTACGTCCCGCCCAGTGGTCCACCTCCAGGTACCGTCTTGCTCTGCAAGCCTTAACCACGATCAACGTTGTCCGTCGTCTGCAACCAACACAACGTAGTGCGGGCATAGCCCGTGCAGGGGTGAGTATAAGATACTCAGTAGGGACCCCGAGACCCCCGAAGGTCTCCCAAAATCCACAAAGGATAAACCACATAGGAAAGATACAAACATGAAGTAACAACCGACACTGCTTAGGTATATACCCATACATATACCTAAGTCATCAATTCCAATACGCTCCAACCTCCGAGCCCTTGTACAACTCAGTCCACACATGAAAGTATATGTATTCCACACAGGAAAGCAAAACATAATCCACACAGGATAGCACAACACAATCCACACAGGAAAGCAAACAAGATTCAGCTCACACAGGTATACTTCTTCGTAAGACGATAAAGATGATCTCTGATCCATCTAAGTTGTCGGACCCACAAAGGATCGATAGGTACTAACCCCCGCAATGACCCACACAGGATCGGTAGAAACTAACCCCCGCAAAGACCCACACAGGATCGGACCCACACAGGATTTGTAGGCGTTGGCTCACACAGAACCGCTGAGCACTGACCCACACAGGATCGGACCCACACAGGATCGGTAGCACTGATCCACATAGGATCGCTGAGTGCTGTAGTTATCGTCGTCGAATCCACTGAGGATCTCTGCACAGTCGTCGTCGTAGTCACAGTAGCAGTCGCAGCCAGCACTAGGGTTCCCGCACACAGCAAGCTCATTCGGGAGGGTCCAATCCACGAGCCGAGAGGCTGATACATCAACTGTCACATAGTCCAGATTTTATGTATCCAAAAGTTCTGTATCGTCAACAGGAACTCAATGTCGCAGACGGCGCGTCGATCGGACGCCCGGTCTGAGAGTTATTGGCCTTTTCGTCCCAGGGGCCCGATTGGTTTTTTAAGGAAAAACCAACCCGACCGTACTCCACCTGCGTTCAAATCTCGGGCGGAGTATGCCAAAAGATCCGTCTCACTAAGAGGAACACAACAAAGTTGACGGCACGTCAATCGGACGTTCGTAGCTCATGATATGAGCGTTTCCGCTCCGAGGGCCCGGTTGGTTTCGTGTACGAACCAACCCGGCCGAACTCAAAGTATTTTGAAACCTTGAGTATGATATACCGAAACGACCGTATCGATCCAAGGATCGCATCGCCGCTTATGTCACGTCATTTGGAATTCTGTAGCCTGAGTTATGGGCATTTGAACCCCAACAGTCCGATAACGGGGGTTTCGGGGCCGGACCGATTAAAAATGACACATCTTCTTCAGAAAATATCTTTTTCTCAAAACCATAAGACCACTATGGTTAGTGTTATTCTAAATAAATCACTCCATAATAAAATATGGTTTTCTAGGAATTTATTTAGGTAGGACTTGGCTGATATGATATAGTTTTTAAGTGTGAATAAAAGTGAATAATATGTGTCATTTTATAAGAGTGGGGACGGG
Organism: Viscum album; assembly: GCA_963277665.1. Lineage (NCBI taxonomy): Eukaryota > Viridiplantae > Streptophyta > Magnoliopsida > Santalales > Viscaceae > Viscum > Viscum album. Next base: position 543,948,611 of record OY728132.1, read on the forward strand.
AACTCTTGGAACTTATCAAAATATTTAATTAATTTATATTAATATTTATTTAAAAATGGCACCAAAGTTATTTTTTTCACAGATAAGATGACTATTGGTGGAAATATGTTCATATAATTATTATAAAAAATTTTACTATATTCCCACCCATATCATTTAGTTTTAACCCCTATTTATCCTTTTTAGCTATTACCATGACAACATTGATTTTTACGCTTTAAGGGTCAATATAGTTACAATAAATTTAAAAAAGACACATAAATATATCATGGATAAAACTTAAAACTTTATCCTAATCCGATGGAATATTTTTTTATTCTTAGGTATTTAATATCATTTAAAAAAATATTAATTTCTATAAAATATGTATAATTTCAATTTTAAGATATATCCATTACATTAACTTTAACAGTATAAATCTAACACTTATAATATGAAAATATATATTTTATTCTATCCATAAATTTTCAAGGTAATCTAATTTTGTTTTTATTAATTTTCTAAATGTTTAATTATTTTAATATTGTTATTATCATTTAATTGAATTTTCAATTAATTAATTAATTACAGTATTAGTGTCATGGATGATTTTATGGTTATTAATTTTCACTAAAAAATAAAAATAAATTTCCCTAATGAATATAAGCCTTTTTTATTTCAAAAAAATATTTATTATAGAATACAATCACGAGATAACACCATATTAAAAATATTACACGTATTAAAAACAAGTGTGTGATATGTTTGACTTTTCATTAAAAACATAATATAATGCTCATAATATCTTCTTTGTGGACCCAAATGGTCATAATTTCCACCCTAGGATGATTATGGTACTAATATAATCATAAAATAAGATTTAATTAAGTTTTTAAGTCATTTTATGGTTCATAGAATTTTATTTTTTTCCTAAATTACACAATATACCCTTTACCGTTGTAGTAAAATTATTATGTCTACTATTTGAATTATCCAAAATTAAAAATTAAAATATTTAATTAAGTTGAAAATCCAGGTTCCATATTTTGATTTAATTTTTGAAAAATAATAACATATAGTTTTCAAAAATTAATTTAAATTTTAATAGATAAAAATCAATGAAAACCATTTTTTTCTGAAAAATTTACTTTTTAAATATAATTTTTTTTACATAATTCAAGTATAAAAAAATTTAAATCCCAAAATTGGATTATTATAAAACCAAATTAACAATATAAAATTGAAAACTAATGAAAAACTGTAATGCCCCGACCCACGTTACCCAGATTTGGTGCATTATTACATAACATTGGCATGATCACAAGAGATCAAATTTCGAAAGACCGATTAGTTTAGTTGCCTTGGGAGTACTAGACACATAAATAAGTTTAAATTACACCTTGAAATAAAAAAGACAACATTGTGTACCCTTTGAACACACTCATATCCTTTGGCCTATCCTTGTAGGTAAATCATAATATACTTCTTCACATCCTCATAAAAATAAAACATAAGAAAGGGGTGAGATCAGATTCTCAGTAAGGCTAACAATATTGAAAAAACTATCATAAATAAAAATAAACATTTAATGAAATGTATATGAATAAAACACATGCCTTTTAAACCAATAATTCAGTTTTATATGGAAAAGATAAATCAAATAATACCATTTACTTATTCACATGGACATTATACTAGTCAAATAACCACATTAAATATCAATAGCCAATTTTATAATGATGGAATGCATAATGAAGGAAATCATAACCACATAGTCAAGACCTCGTGCCAAGACTACAAATAAGATTTTTCAAGGCCATATTCCAAGACACTTGTTTGTCTCATGAGACCTACTGATGCATTGAGGAGCTATAGCGGGCACCACCCGTCACTTACTAAGTCCAGTGTATTCCTCGTATGAAAAGGTTGAAACATAACATAAACATTCATATTAAATCTAGCATACAAAATGCCAATACCTTAAACATAAACCATGAATGGTATAAAAAAAATATACACAGTCAAAAATATCACAAAACCTTCATTTCAATATGGAATATGGTATCATAATAAATCAACTTCAAACATGTGTAAAATTCATCAATGGATGTTGACATATATGAAATGAAAACAATTTGAGAGAAATATATATTTCTATTTTGAATTTATTTAAAATTAATTTAATTATAAAATAAAACATTTATTTTGAAAATATTTTATAATATTTTAAGGGATGTTTAGATGGTTTTATAATGTTGGAAAATACCCACACCCATCATATAAGTTAAAAAACATTCTTAGATTAAATTGTCGAAAAGGTCAAAAAGTTCATTGTTTGTAAAATGAGGGAAAGATTGCTTTAAATTTTTTTATAAAAAGTAAAAAAAAAGGTTAGAAATGACTTTAACCCATATTCTATGAAATAGGAAAAATATTTTGAAATACATTATTAATAAACACATATGTGGATGATAAAGAAGACCCAGTAGATACTTAAGTATAAACAACCTCGGATAAATAAAGAGATTGTAAAATTAAACCTTAACATTTATTTTTCCTTGTTCGAGGGTATGTTAAACCTTTTTATAATAGTAAAATAATTTTTATTAAATTATACAATAACCACATACATAAATATTATATAATATATGATCTTTTCATATTTCATTGTTTAAAATATTTCAGTAGTATCATTGTTTCTGGTGTTAAGTGATTCATTTTCCTTTATATGTTTTGTTATATAAGTCATGTTTGTTATGGAATGGATGTATTTTATTCATATCCATAATGATATTATGTTCTTAAACATTATTTTTAATCATAAAATTAAAATTATTCTTGAATGGTTATGATGGGTAAATGAATCATATAACGTTCGTGGAGACAGTAATCCATACGTATGCACGAGCGACAATATCATACTATGGATGGTAAAATCGTATGTAATAGGATGTTATATCACATATAATGGATCATTAAAATGTTATATTTGTTATTAACATCAATTATAGTCATTATTATACACATCTAAATAATGAAGTTTTGAATAACAAACTACACCAGGACGTGGAGACAGTTAGTCGTACGTACATGCGTATGGTGACTTTGTCATTCATAGGATGGATAGAATAATTGATATGGTTGTACCATATTTATAATAACATCAAAGTATGTAGAATGTACTTTATTTATTATTCTGGTATGGAAACAATAAAAAAAGAGGATGTGGAATATGAACCGAACTTTGAAAGAGGTGATGAAATTATTACCTGTTCTTCGGGTGCTTCCTTTTGATTCGATCAAAAGGGAACCTTATGTTGAATTATGATCAATGTAAGGCCTCTAGGTTAAAGTGAGGGTTTTTGGGAGGATATTTTAATAGGGTTTGGCTGATCCAAATGACTCTGTAGGTGTGATTTTGAGAGAAGGACAAGTCCCCTTTTATAAGAGACGTGAGGGTCACTTTAGGAAAAGTTTGAAATATTATTTTATTATAAAATCATTTTCGGTTTATAATATCTCCAAATGAATTTATTTCTAAGATAACATGGTTATGGGTCAAAATCCTCTCAACCAATAGTTTTTAGACTAGTTTAGGTTACCATATTAACATTATCTTTTAGATTAAACTCTTAGTTAAATAGTTTAACTTTAACAACGTCATCTTGTATTATTATAATAAATGGTTAATAGGCATACAATAAAAATTAAAGAGAACCCAAAGTGGTTCATTAATGACATATCTATCATTATATATGTCTTTTTTCCAATCCTTATATTTTTAATACTATTATATAAGTTAATAAAATAGTATTTGTTTTTAGAACTCATTTATGTCAATTTTGACACTATTTGGTATTTTGTTTTTTTGGAAGTCATAAAGACTTTATCACATAGAATAGAATTTATTTAATCAACCATAAAATTTCATATTAACCGAAAAATTTATTTAAATTCATAAAAATTTTCAATTTACATTTATTTTTGATATTTATAATATCAAAGATTTTAATCTTTCTTTGATAAGGTAATTACTGTATCATCATTGTGTCATAAATAAATTTAATTATTTAATGTCTAAAAACTATAAATAAATTACCATTATTTATAAAATAATTTTATCTTTTTAATAAATATTTATAGTCGAATTTATATTATGTATAACCCTATATTAAAAATGTTTCAGTTATTAAAATTTGAATTAAACACTTTTTTCTCTACTTTAAATAAAATAATAATAAATTTATTAATCTATTCCAAGATGATCAAATAAGATCATATTTTATAAATAAGGTCTATTTTTGATGAAATACACTGATACAATAGAATTAAGACATATTTTCTGGTAATTATAATATCATTTTTACATTTAGTTACCATATTTACTTTTAACCGTGGTAAAAAAAATTCAAAGTTTATGTTCATCAAAAATTATTTTCATCATATTTAACCACATTTTACTTACTGATGTAAACCATGTATCTCTTATTTTTTAAATTTAATTCACATAATTGAAAAAATTATGTTTTATGAAAATTTACAAATGTTCCTAGAAGGTGGGTGAAAGACATTAGAAACTTCAATAAAATTTTATCTATCTAATCATATTATAAAATGCCTAAAATGAATTACATTGAACTATTATAGATATTATGTATCTAATTTTACTTTAAAATAAATTTAAATAAAAATAAAAATTATATAAATAAAAAGTTGGTTTTTATGTAATATGCAGTGTTTTTCATTATTCTTCGAAAATTGAATGTTTTTAGAAAAATACCAAAAATTCACTCTAAGAAAATTTAAATATTAGAAATATAAAAATGAATTATAGTTTACCAAATTTATTTTTTGGAGTGTCTAATATTAATTTTAATATTTTTCACAAAAGTTAATAAAAAGTTATTTTTTAAAGAAAACAGTTTTTCAAAATATATAATTATTTTAACCAAACATATACATTTAATTATAAATATAATGTATTTATGTGAAACAATTATAATGAAAAATACATATTTATTTGTTACTATTCAAATAACAATGTTTAATTGATAAATAATTATATTTTCTAATAATTTTAATACCAATGCATTGTTTCGTAAACACTCAATCTTGGGTATAAAGCAAGCTAAGTTGGTGTTGCGTGCAGTATAAGCTATTGACTTACTTTAAAGATATGACTTACTATGAAATCTTGGGGTGTTACATTCTCCACTCTTTCAATCAATTTTCTCCTTGCAATTTGAAATAGTTTTTCAAAAATAAAAGGTTAAAAATAGAAAATACCCTTGTGGAAAACCCACATCATAAATAGGGTTAATAAAATTTAGTCTTAATAAGAGGGAAAGGGAAATGAACAATAAACCACCAAATTTGAATTTCTAATAGGAGATAACTGTAGGAAACATGAGACACATAACTGGAGGAAACCCATAAATATTTATATGGAGTGATTTAGGTCATAAACCTCAAACAAGTGAACAATAAATATAAAATTAAGGGCCTCAAAGCCATAAATCTATGATGACTTAAAATATCATTGGATCCAAAAAACATAAGGTATTAGTATAACACATTTTAGGATTTAAGATCATTTCACTTCAATATAACAATTAATTTCTTCATTGAATAAGAAAATAAATACATTACAAGTAGAGTTCCATCATTTAACTAATTTCTACCACAAACTCATCTTTCACTCCAAAAGATAATAGAACAAAAAAATTATTCTATTTATCTTAATCGTATAGGGTTTCAAAAAACTGAATTTATATTTCATATATCTGATAATTTAAAAATCTACATTATACCAACTAGGACATCACATAAGCTAGTGGTAGGTGATGCACCCTTTTCACCCTTCGGTTGCGGGTTCAAGTCTCGCGGCCTTGCGAGACGAGATGGGTTATCGCCCGACCTTCGGGTTGTCCTTTTTATAAATAAAATCCAAAAATAATATTAATAAATGTTTTAACCTTAAACCATATTATCCAGTGTCTAACTTAATCTATTCCAATATTTAGACTTATCCAAAATACTATTTTCTAAACTCATAGTCCAAAAAATTATAGGGAAGGTCAACATAACATAATGAATATCTTTTTTTCAATATAATAACATGTGAGTACCTTCATCATGTATTCTCTTAAAACATGGTAACACCCTGAATTACCATAAAACCTTATTGATTATATTCATGATCCCTTATTCCATATATAATACGAGATATATTCCATATATCCCAAAATTTTGAATACTCCAACAATGATGGAATAAAGAAACCATTAATTAGTTCCACAGTAGTCAAGAATATCTAATATAATCAATACAAATCAACCATATTCTTTTCCAAAATGACTATATCAGTATCAGGACTATATTAAGGTTTATATTTTCTTCAACCATATATTTTTTAAAAAGTTTAAATTGCTGTTGAGGCACTTTTCTTAGTACCTTATAATATCAAATCCATAATCAAATAGTACTACAGTATAATCCTTATTTATTTCCATAATTAATATAACTAGAACATCATTGATACAACACTCAAATGACATAATTCGTTAATAAAAATATAATAACAATAATTATTCCTCTTCATTTGTGGTAGTATCATATCATGATTATTATCCAATAGCCTAATTTGGGATATACTCTGATGATTTGGATATTGATTCATGTAGTGTCCCAACACCTTTCAGATGAAACATTGTACATTTTCAACCTTATTCATACCATTTCAGTTACGTACGTGGTGTCCTTTTTATCCACACTTATAACAAACTCTCGTTCCCTACATTAATTTACCAAGATAATTATTTCCATAGTAATAACATATAGAAAAATCATTCTTTCCCTTCATCCTATTATCCATTATTCTATCTACCATCGCTTTATTCTCTAGATTCCCTTAAAATACATAGGACTCAAGGAATTATTTACTTATATAATGAACACATGATATTGTTTATTCATATGATGAGAATACATGGGACACTATTTCCCTTCTAAATGTTGGATTAAGACTATGAAATATATGATCCTTCTTAATCTTTGGATCATGCTTATTGTTGGTATTCTCATTCCTTCTACTGGGCACCATTTTTAAACAATTGCATACACTAGGTTAGTTTATGAATCACAATGCATAACTCTAATCATGTAAAATACCTAACGTAAATTGAGAAGTTCATTCATATAATCCTTAATCTTAAAAATATGTTTTCTTTGAGGAAGTATTTACTCATAAATCCTTTATAATAGTTTGAAATGAAAATGTGAATTATCCTAAGCATATCCCTTGGGAGTGTCGTAACCAAGAGTGTAGTAAGTCCTGTTGTCATGTACCAGTTCCCATTAATGTCTATCTTAAATAATTGTTTTCATGATTTACCCCTAGACACATCTGTGCCAGAGTCGCATCTACCTACATGTATCTATATAGGTATGTATTTCTTGGAAAATTCAAAAAATCTCTACATTACAAAAATTCTAGGAAGTTCATCTATACTAATCCTCTAATTCTATCTTAAGCTAATGTTCTCTAATCCAATTTTATCAAAATCAAGTTTACAAGGATCGTATTAAATATCCTCTCATACCAGCTATAACGCCCAGAACCTAGTTACCTAGAGTGGGTACATTATTACATAACATTGGCATGATCACAAGAGAACAAGTCTCGAAAGACTGATTAGTTTAGTAGCCTTTAATGTACTCGATACATAAATAAGTTTTACATTACATCATGAAATAAAAAAACAACATCGTGTCCCCTTTGAACACACTCATATCCTTTGTCATATCCCTACATGTTAATCATACTATACATTCTCACATCTTGGGAAAAAGAATATGGAAGAAAGGTGTGAGCTCAGATGCTTAGTAAGGATAACAATATAGAAGAAACTATCAAAAATAAGCATAAACATTTAAGGAAATGTATAAGATTAAAAAAACCTTTTAAACATAAAATTCAAAATAATGTGGAAAATATAAATAAAATAATTCCATTTACTTATTCACAATGATATTTTACTAGTCAAATAATCACATGAAATATCAATATCCAATTTCATAATGATGGAATACATAATGTTTGACACCATAACCCTATAGTCAAGGCCTCATTCCAAGTCTACAAATAAGATTTTTTCAAGGCCTTGTTCCAAGAAACTAGTATCTCTAATGAGACCTACCGATGCATTAAGGAGCTATAGTGGGCTCCACCTATCACTTACTAAGTCTAATACATTCCTCATATGAGAAGGTTGAAACATAACATAAACATTCGTTTTAAAGCTAGCATATAAAATTTTAAGAATTTTACCATAATGCATGAATGGTATAAAAATAACACATCCACAGTCAAAAATATCACGAAACCTTAAATACAATATGGAATATTGTATCATAATAAATAAACTTCAAAAAAATGTAAAATCCATCAAAGGATGTTGACATAGATGAAATCAAAACTATTTGAGATAAATATCTCTTTCTATTTTGAAATCATTTAGAAGTCACATAATTATAAAAGAAAACATTTATTTTGAAAATATTCATATAAGCTTGTAAGGGAAGCTTCAATGGTTTTATAATGGTGGAAAATAGCTGCACCCACCGTATATGATAAAAAAACATTCTTACCATAATTTGTCGAAAAGGTCACAAAGTACCTTGTTTGGAAAACAACGGAAAGATTCCTTTAAAAACATTTTATAAAAATTCAATCAAGGGTATAAATAAATTTAACCCATATTATAGGAAATAGTAAATTTTTTGAAATAAATTATTAATAAATACATATGTGGTATAAACAACATTAGATAAATAATGTGATTGTAAAATTAACCCTTACCTTGTACATTTCCTTGACTGAGGGTAAATTAGCCTTCTATATAACAGTTCAATCCTTTTTATTAAATTATACGAGAACCACATACATAAATATGATATCATATACGATTTCTAATATTTCTTTGTTAATAATATTTATATAGTATCATTGTTTTGGGTGTTAACTGATTCGTTTTCCTTTATATGTTTTTTATATAAGTCATGTTTTTTATGGATAAGATGTATTTGATTCATGTCCATAATGATATTATGTTCTTAAAAATTATTTTAAATCATAAAATGAAAATTATTCTTGAATGGTTATGATAGGGAAATGAATCTTATTGTGCTCGTGGAGAGGGTAATTTGTACGTACAGACGAGTGAAAATATCATTCTATTGATGATAAAATATTATGTAATTGGATGTAATAACCTATATAAAAAATAATTAACATTTTCTATTTATTATCAATATCAATTATACTCATTATTATACCCATCCAAATAATGATGTGTTGAATAAAAAACTACACCACGACGTGGAGATGGTAAGTCGTACATACGCACGTATGGGGACTTTGTCATTCATAGGATGGATAGAATAATGAATACAGTTGTAACATATTTAAAATAAAATCAAATCATATATAATTTACTAGATTTATTATTCTATTATGTAAACAACAAATAAAGAGGAGGTGTAAGAAGAAAAGAACATTGATAGAGATGAAGAAATTATTACCTCTTCTTCAGGTGCTTCCTTTTGATTTGATCAAAATGGATCCTGAGATTAGATTATGATCATAGTAAGGAAACTAGTTTGAAGTGAGGGTAGTTGGGAGGATATTTGAGTAGGTTTTTTCCTAGTTAAATGGCATTGGGTGTGTGATTTTTTGATAAGGGGAAGTAACCTTTTATAAGAGAGGTGATGGTCGCTTTATGAAAATTGTGAAATATTATTTTATTATAAAATAATTTTCGGTTTATAATGTCTCCAAATAGATTTATTTGTAGGCTAATGTGGGTATGGGTCTAAATTATCTCAACCAATAGGTTTTAGACAAGTTTAGGTCACCATATTAACCTTATATTTTAGATTTTACTCTTAGTTAAAAAGTTTATCTTTTACAATGCCTTTTTGTATTATTATAATAAATTCTTAATAAATATACTATAAAAAACCAATAGTACCCAAAGTGGTTCATTAATGACATATATATTATTATATAAGTCTTTTGGCCAATCCTTATATTTGTAGGAAAATTATATAATTTAATATATTAGTATTTTTTTTAAAAACGCATTTTTGTCAATTTTGAGACTATTTGGTATTTTGTTTTGGTGAAAGTGAAAACAACTTTATCACTTCAAAAACAATTTATTTAATCAACCCTAAAATCTCATATTATCCTATAAAATTATTGGAATGTATAAAAATTATCAATTTAAATTTATATTGATATTTATTATATCAATTATTTTAATCATTAATTACTAAGATAATTGCTGCATCATCATTGTGTCATAAATACATTTAATTATATAATTTATAAAAATTATAAATAAAGTACCATTATATTGGAAATATTTTTATCTTTCTAATCAATATTTATAGTCTAATTTATCTTATGTATAACCCTATATTAAATATGTTTTATTTATTAAAATTTGAATTTAACACTTTTAACTCTTTTTTAAATAAAATAATAATAAATGTTCTAATCTAATCCAACTGGATCAGAGAAGATCATATTTTATTCCTAAGGTTGATTTTGGTTGAAATACACATATCCTATAGTATTATGACATGTGTTAGGGTAATTATAATAACATTTTTACCTTTAATTACCCTATTTACTTTTAACCTTGGTAAATAAAATTCAAAAGTTACTATTCAAAAAAAATTATTTTCATCCTATTGAACCAAATTTTACTTACTGATGTCAACCATGTCTTTATTCTTTTTGAAATTAAATTCACAGAAGTAGTAAAATTACATTTTATACAAATTTTCAAATGTGTCTAGAAGGTGGATAAAAGACGTTAATATTTTCAATAATATTTTATATATCTAATCTTATTATAAAATGACTCCAATGAATTAAATTGGAATAATATATTTATTATGTATCTATTTTGACTTTAAAATAAATTTAATTAAATATAATAATTTTTTAAATAAAATTGGTTTTTTATGTACTATACAGTTGTAGGGTCCTGAAAAATCCGCAAAGGAATTATTAACCAAATCCCCCAAAGGAATTGGGGCAAATAATCAAAGAAGGGACACAACAAAAAGGGGATCATCTTCAAACTGGCCCATGGAGGTGCAACGTGGCCAGGAACAGTGAGGAACCCCCTCCGCGAACCATTGCCATTCGTGAAATGGAGGTGGAGAACCTCTGCAGTCGCGAGGCAGGATGGGTGCCAGTCCAGTTCACAGTCACGAACTACCCTAACCGCGGACCGCGTCGACCGGTCCAAGCTGCACCTACTATCGTTTGCGGAATAGAGGTGGAACCCTATATAGCCGTGCAGTACTCCCTGAGTTCGCCTAGCGGGGGGGGAGCATTCAATACCCACCGCGAATCATGGATTGACCAAGTCAGCTGTGAATTGGGTTATGGGCCTCTGCAAAGGGTGTTGCGTGGCTACATATAAATTATTTTCCCCACTCTATAAAAGGAGACCGAGGGGGAAAGAATAGGGGATCAGAGAACTGGAATCGGATTCGAATGGATAGAAGATATGTTGAAGGAAGGATTCAGATTTTTCAAATAGAAAAATTCCCATCCACGAACCACAGCAGGTATATGAATTAATAAGTAATTGGAAAACACATAATAAATTGGTGAACCACGAACCTAAAATAACAAAAAAAAGGAGAACCACAAACCATACCTCATCAGTGGATGACTTCCCCACGGACAAGGGTGTTTATGCCTCTTTTCCCATCCTTCGCACCACGTAGGACCCTCCTACGCGGGCAAAGCCCTGACCGACGAACCTCCAACCGGCACCGCCCTTGGCCGCGGATGCCCACCTAGAACCCTCTGCGAACCAACCTGGTTCACAGATTGAACCCGAAGCCGCAAACCACCCTAGTTCCTAGATTAAACCTGAAGCCGCGAACCGTCCTGGTTCGCGGGGACACCAATCAGTCCGTGGACCACCCTGGTTCGCAAACGTCTTCTCCAGCCGCGTGTCACTTTCCCACACGAAGGTCGCCACCACCTATACCTCTCAGTGGTTCTCCAAATACTTCGGTGTTCTAATTTCCACAGCCAGGTAAAATCCTTCTGATCCAGCTAGGTCCTCTGCAACTCCCTCATTGGCCTATTCGTCATCCCCGAGTCAAGGCCTCCGCTAGAGCCGCCGGATCCGCGTGGTATGACTTTCAGGTGCATTAGCGCGCCATTTTGTGTTCACATACCCACGGTAAATATGGGCAAAGGGGTTGGCCCAACCCTTGAGCAGATTCCCGAAGTATTCCTGAGTTCACATTCCCACGGTAATGTGGAGTCTGAGGTCGGGAATCCCTTTTCTGCCCCTCCACTTGCTGAGGGTTCCTCGAAGATGGTAAAATACCCATCGGAAGGAAACCCGCGTGCATTGCTAGAGAGGAGATGGGCACAAGGGCACCCCCCTTTCCCTCTCCCTTTGGGCTTTGTCACCCAGGGCGTCTATCTCGGAGTAAGCTTCGACCTTCTATGCCTCCTCAGAGTGTAAGCCCTAATTCATCACCTTGGGCTGCCCTCATGTGTAAGACCCACTCCGCTTCTCACGGATGCACCTTTCGCGACGTGATCGTCCAGTCCCTGCTGGCTCTTGTTTCTCACACCGAGCATGACTCATGTGGGCTTAGAGTAAGCATCGACCATGACGTCCTACAATGGGAATCCTCAGAGTTTAAGCCCCAATCCATCATTCTGGGCTTCCTCAGTGTGTAAGCCTCAAGCCTATGCGAACTACGTGGACTTTGATCCCTGCCTCCTAGATAGGGTACGTAGGAAGCCTCCATGAGGTTCAAGCCCACCACCCATCAGACCACCTGGTCTTTCTTCGCATCGGCTCTCTGACACCTAAGAGAACTACATGGACATTGATCCCTGTCCCATAGACAAGGTACGTAGGAAGCCTCCAAGGGGGTTCAAGCCTAACAACCGGTTAATCCGATCATCTCTACATCGGTTCACCACGACACTCCTGGTGCCACCTCAATCGAGTTCTAACCCTTTAGGGTCATTAATCCAACGAATGGTAAACCTCGGGCATAAATAATTCAGAACCCCTATGTCCAGTTAACCATTTCCCATCAAGGCTAAATCCGTTGATACTATGTTTGGGTATAAACCAAAGATTCGGGAACATATGAATACGTCATAAATCTATAAGAGAGTCTTGGAATAGGAAATAATTTCCCCTAAAAAAGGGTGTGATGAGCCCTACTTCCCATACTCTGGAACAATGTGAGTTCTTAAGAGTCACTGGTCAGACCATCCAACGAACGCCTACCTTTGGAAATCAGGTCCATCAATCATTGGATATGGAGTCGTTGGGTGTTTCGTGGCTGAAAAACAGAACGAAACAAAAAATGGTGAACCCGACATGAATCTTTAACCAAACATGATGAATTCAACCTAATCTCACCCAGTTCCCCCATATGTCCAAATGGAGGGCCAATAAAGGTCATTAATTATGCATGGGATTATGAGATGCTGCTTTGACGGGTTTGCTGCTTTTATTTTCTAAAATGTTTTGCAGGCACTACTTTCAGAACTCCCTTCGATCCAATGGAATCACAAAGGAACTCACAAGTGCGCATTTCCAACAACTCAATGATGGGACTTACTCAACAACAGAGGACCCCGTCACCCACCCAGCATCTTCAACAATGGGTCTCGGACACGCTGATCTGAGAGTACCATGTGAATGGTACTCTCCCAACGGTGGAGGCGGCCATGCACGCACTTCAATCTGTCAGGGTTCGCCGGTCACCTGGCCAGCAATGATTGCAAAGGCAGATCCAGACTGCCCCTGTCGTTGTCTCCAACCATTTCGAGAGTCTATCCCTGAAACGGGACAATGCATACCTCCCTTATCTTAGGGAGCCAGATGAGGTTGACGTTGAGGACTTCATCCCTGTCGAATGAGGGTTCTGCTCTCAGCCCCTCACCGGTAGACGTCATCGCGGTCACGCCGCGACCCGACATCCTCGCACCGACGAGGATGTCTCCACGAGGATTCAGGCCCACACTCCCCTTGCTCCGACCCCTCGGACTGCCCAACAAGGGCGGCAGACATACAGTCGGGGACTAGTCATCACTTCAGTCTCTAAGGAGGAGCTCCGCTGCCCAGTCATGAAGACTTACCATGACCAGGCACCTACACCTGTTCGCTCCTCCCAATCTCGCCATCCAGACATGGCGGCATCATACGAGACGGCATGCATCCCCACTGAGCTCCATCAAGCCTATCGCTCATGCTGGATGGCGCTTACCTGGCAGGCACCTCTCCCTGCCCAGGGTTGTGAAGCCCGCCAGCTTGACGTGGTGGCGACCCGGCACTTGTAGGACCAGCTCCGGGCAGTTTCTACAGACGCCTGCCATCCTGATATGGTGGCGATCAACAAAGCCTGCCACCTAGATGAGGCGGAAAATCATAGGCAGGCACGTCTCCCTACCCACAAAGTCCAGCGACTCGATATAGTGGGAAACCAATATATGTAGGGCCATCTCCCTACGGATGCAAGTAAAGTCCGCCACCTCAATGTGGCGGCAAACGGAGAGAGAAACTGGTGTATCCCGGTACAGGGGCAGATTCGTTCACCTGCCCCGACATAAGAGAATTTTCAGTACCCACTGACCACTAGAGGACCGGAGTAGGATATTCCTACTCTAATACCAGAATGGGCCTTCATACAAATTCCATCCAAAGATGTCTCTCTAAATATCCTGGGAATGATGGAGGAGTAGGTATCGATCCCAGATCATATCTTACAGACTTTCCAGCATGTAATTGCATCGGCGGAAACAGCAAGGACTCGAACCCGTGAGCTTGTCTCCCCAATTGAGGCGACTCATCTAAGATACAAGATAGCCGCCTCGAGGCAGATCTGCATCCCTGGTTCAGCCTAGGAGGGTCGCAAGCTATATTCCACGACACAAGGGAAACTGGATCGAGTAGCTTCACTCGTTCCAACTGGGGGACACTCGTCCATCCCGGTGGATGCTCCATAGCAGGCATATATCCCTGCTAAAAGTCAATATGTTCTTCGGCACATCCCGGCAACATCACGTGACCCAATTAGATAGGGGACCAAAGGAGGTGAAGGTTGTTGTCGATAGCAGACGGTCCCCGCTGCCCGCAAAAGAGCACCCCGAACGCACTGATGGCAGCCGGAAAATAAAGAGCGGGTTCATGACTCCGCTCTGCTGGAAGATGGGGTTCCCGACACCACTAAGCACGCATCAAAGGCTCGAAACCCTTCCCACCCATTACCATATTATGGGAGTGCAAGTATCAGTTGAGAAGGTCCTCCTCGCAATGGTGCTACCAGCAGCTCTGAAGGTCCTCCCCAGAGCACCTGTGGGGGCCTCCCCCGTGGGCATATAATGATCGGTCATGATAGCTTCCCTCTTGATGCGATTCATGGAAACCCTCCACATGACCAGAAGATCGAGAAGCAAGAAGTCCCTCCACTTTCTGCGGTCCACCCTAAAGGTCCTCCCTACGGTATACACAGAAGTCACTCTCCATGCAGTGGGACCACAGATTATGACGCTAGTCCTCACTATCATAGTCGCAACTATGGTGGTCCTCCCCATAGTGATGTCTCATCACGACAAGAAGTCCCTCCCATTTTCGTGGCCTGCCCTGAAGGCCCTCCCCAGGGGTTACGCTGCAATAGAACTCCACGTAGCCAGGCATCAGGTCACGGTGGTATTCCTCACCACCCTGATAACGGAGGTCCTCCTCCTAGAGACGTCGAGCAACGAGAAGGCCCTCCCCTAGTTGCAGTACATTCTGGAGGCCCTCCCCAGGATGTATCCCATAGATATTCTCCATGCGGAAGCAGTAATGGTAGTCCTCGCCATTTCCATAGCTGTGATGGTAATCCTCGCCACCATGGTCGCCATCGCGAAGGTCCTCCCCGCAATGGCCCCAAGCAACCAGATGGTCCTCCACTTGTCACGGTGTGTCCTGAAGGTCCTCCCTAGGATGATCTTCAAACACCAAGCCATGATGGACATCCTCACCATAATTGCAGTTGTTGCGAATGTCCTCCCCGTAACAACGCTACCCAGCCAGAAGGTCCTCCCCTTGCTGTAACATGCCTTGGAGGTCCTCCCCAGGGTGTGCACTGCAAAATTCCTTTATGCAGTGAAGCATCAATCAGTAATGGTAGTCCTCGCCATTACGGTCATCATTGCAAAGGTCCTCCCTTCGATGAAATATTATATTAATAGGAAGGTCCTCCTCCTGCAGAATCAAGCACCAAAAAGCCCTCGTATGCAGAGGCACTCAGAACGACGGGATCAAGCATGTCAGATTCCTAGCCTGTTGCTAATGATGCCCATCTTCGATTAGGAGATGGTCTGGGACCATGTTCATCTTCTAAACCACCTCAAAATCTCTTACATAATGATTCAGCACCTACCGGTCCCACTGCCTCCGATCACACTAGTAGTGAGTGCCTCAGTTGGGATGACCAAGTAGAGGAACCACTAGCGGAGGAGTATGACGATATGTTGCACCTGAGGAAATGACTGGCCAGGAATGATATACCAGTTATGTTTTGGCCCATGGACACCTCTCATAATGACATATTGTAACACCCTAAGCTTCTACGGTACGCTTCTCTTTGAATAATGTGATAGTGTGTGTCGTACGCAACACCGAGTTCTAACACACCATAACCAATCAAACTAGCCGTTATGAACAGTAATACCTACTTTTTGAAATTAAATATATTTTATATTTCAAAATGGACTTCATTTTTGGATTCATAATATCGAATTTAGCCTAAGGTAAAATTTTGGTACTCTTCGGATAACTTTAATATTTTGATGAATAGTGAAAATTACTAAATTTTAATTAAAAACAACTTTTTTAATCGAAATAATTTATATTGATAAATTATTAATTTGAGTGGTTTAAAAGTATATTTAGAATATATTTTTACCATTTAATACAATGTTGGTCATTGGACATAATTTCACAATTAAACCGAACATAAACAACTATCAATCTTTTGATAGTTATTATCTCTTAAAAACACGCTTTTTGCTTTAACAACGGGAATTAATTTTAAATTAATTTATGCCACTTCTGTGTTCTGAATTTGGAAAAATGGATTCCATATTTGGAATCAGGATGTTAAAATTGGGTAAATAGGTATCTTTTATTTTTAGACATTTTGAATAATTACTGCGGTAAATATTTTATTTATCATGGTAAAGGGTAAATCTAGTAAATAAGGGTTAAACAATTAATATTATAATAATACTAAATTACCCTAAAACATGTCCTAACATTATTGGTGGATACATGTCCGACCATGGGAATCATTGGGTCGATTTTGAGACCCCATGGAGCCACTTGTAGGTGATAGGGACACTTTATTTTAATTAAGTTAAAATAAGTACAAAAATGTCATAAGCATATATCTTTTAGAAAAAGAATTTTTACATAGTGTTATATATGTTTGATTTTCGACGATAAATATTCATTAGAAATATAAAATAATTTCCTACATAATGATATTTTATTTATAATTTTTATACATTAAATAATTTAATTTATTTATGACACAATGATTATGAAGTAATTACCATAATAGTGAAAAATTAAAATAATTGATATTATAAATACCCAAATAAATATAATTTGCGACTTTTATTGAATTAAACTAATTTTATAGGTTCATATAACATATTAGAATTGAGTTAATTAACGTTTTTCAAAGTAATCATTCTTTTATTAGTTTCATAAAAATAAACTATTGAATAGTGACAAAATTGACATAAAAGTGTTTTAAAAAAAAATTATATTATTAATTGATATTAAATTCTTAAAAATATAAGTTTCGGCCAAGATACTTATATCATGATAGGTGTATCAGTAATGGAAAACTTGGGGGTCTCTTGGATGTATATGGTATGTTTATTAACCATATAATATAAAAATACAAAGAGACATTGTAAAAGTGAAACTAATTAACTAAGAGTTAATACTTAAAGATAAGGTTAATATAATGACCCAAACCTGTCTAAATTCTATTGGTTGAATGTTTTTCGACCTATCCCAACCTAAAACTTTAAACAATCAACTTTGGAGCCATTAGAAACTGAATATGAATTTATTATAAATTAATATTTCTAGCTTTTCCAAAGGTGCATCTCACCCCTCTTATAAAAGGGCACTCCTCCTTCTCATTTATTCACACCTTAAAAGCCTTTTGGTTCGGCCAAAATCATCCCAAATACTCTCCCAACTTCCCTAAATACAACCTAGAGGGATTAGTTTGTTCATAAATCCATCCTAAGGATCCCTTTTGATCAAATCAAAAGGAAGAACCCGAAGAAGAGGTAATGATTTCACCACCCTTTTCCAAGTTCCTTTCTTCTTCCACTTCTTCTTCCTTTGTTTTTACCATTATAAAATAATAACTCCAGTATCATATATATACTGTGATTTTATTATAAATATGGTACAACCATATTCAGTATTCTATCCATCCTTTGAATAACATGTCACCATACGTGCGTACGTACGGCTTACCGTCTCCACGTCGTGGTGTAATTGTTATTCAAAAAATTATTATTTGTATGGGTATAATAATGATGTGTAATTCATGTAAATAATAAATATAACATGATAATGATTCTTTATATATGATATACCATCCAATTATATATTATTTTAATATCAAAATAATGATATTGTCTCTCGTGCGTACGTACGGACTACCGTCTCCACGAATGCGATGAGATTCATTCTCCATCGTATCCATTAAAGTATAATTCTCATTTGATGATTAATAATAGAATCTAAGGACTTGATATCATTCTGGATATGATTAAGATAAAACCTATCCATTACAAATATGGCTTACGTAACAAAACATATAAAAGAAAATGAGTAAGTTAACACCCGAAACAACGATAATACTAAGATATTATTAACAAATCAATGTTAAAAGATCATATATGACATCATATTAATGTATATGATTATTGTATAATTTAATAACAATTATTTCTCCATTATACAGGAGATAAACCTACCCCAACTAAGAAAAAGTACATGTTAAGGGTTATTTCACAATCTCTTCATTATCTGAGGTTGTTTATACGTAATAATCTACTGGGATCTCTTTATCATCCACGTCCATGTTTCTTTAAAATGTATTTCAAAACATTTTTACTATTTAAAAGAATATGGGTTAATGTCATTTATACCCTTGTTTTACTTTTAATAAGAGTTTTATAAATGAATCTTCCCGTCGTTTTCCAAACAAGGTGCTTTTTAACCTTTTCGACAAAATTAAGGTAAGAATGTTTTTTTAACTTATACGGTGGGTACAACTATCTTCTGCCATTATAAAATCGTTGAAGCTTCCCTTACAATATTATAAAAATATTTTCAAAGAAAATGTTTTATTTTATAAATATATGACTCTTAAATGATTTTAAAATAGAAAGAGATATTTCTCTAAAAAGAGTTTTGATTTCATCTATGTCAACATCCTTTGATGGATTTTACGCTTATTTGAAGTTGATTTATTATGACACAAAACTTCTATATTTTATTGATGGTTTTGTGATATGTTTGACTGTGGATGTGCTATTTTTATACCATTCATAGTTTATGGTGAAATTATTGACATTTCGTATGCTAGTTTTAATACTAATGTTTATGTTATGTTTAATCCTTTTCATATGGGAATTCATTAGACTTAAAATGTGATGGGTGGAGCCCGCTATAGCTCCTCGATGCATCGGTAGGTCTCATGAGACAAACTAGTGTCTTGGCACAAGGCCTTGGCAAAATTTTATTTGTAGTCTTCGCACGAGGCCTTGGATATGTGGTTATGATAGTCTGGCATTATGCATTCCATCATTATGAAAGTGGTTATTGATATTGCATGTGATTATTTGATTAGTAGAATATCCATGTGAATAAGTAAATGGAATTATTTCATTTTATTTTTTCTATACTATGTTGAAGTTAATGTTTAGAAGGCTTTTATTTTAGTTATACACTGCCTTAAATGTTTATTCTTATTTATGAAAGTTTCCGCTATATTGTTATCCTTACTGGGCATTTGAGCTCACCCCTTTTCTATGTTTTATTTTCCCAGGATGTGAAGAAGTAAATTATGAATGACCTGCAGGGATTTTATGAGGGGTTAATAGTGTGGACTATGGAGACAATATGTTGTTGTAGTAGTTTTTCACTTTATGATGTAATGTAAAACTTTATGAATATATCTAGTGTTTCCAAAGCTACTAAACCAATCAGTATTTTGAGATTTTATCTTTCTTGTGATCATTCTAATATTATTTAATAATGCACCGACTCTGGGTAACTAGGGTCGGGGCATTACACATACCCAAAGAGTTATCAGAAGAATGCATGCACGACATCCGCCATAATATATGGACAACCCTCCGCCGGCTGAAATCGAGCTTCCTGCCCTATGATGGGTATGTAGACCACGTCAAGACGATAGGGGGCCTCCTGCGTCACATCGACCTGGAGGCCCTTTCCTCGACGCGACAACAATGCCCCGAGAGGTGCAAAGGGAATATGGAGGCAGCTTGCCTCCGTACACTACACCAGTTGTGCCGCCTCATCGGTGACGCTACAGCGGGAGTCCATATCAGAGGCTGTGGGGAACACGGAGCTCTGAATTTCACTCTGCTCCCCACCCAGAAGAACCAGTTCGGTATGGTGTCTTGCAACGTCATCACATCATGATGGCAATTGGGTGGACCCCCTGTTCAGGAAAGTAAACAAACCCAACAGAGTCAGGCCTGGAGTAAGTCCCAGAAGCGTCAGGCCCAGCGGGAATGATCCATTCAAAAACTCCTGAATCAAGCCACCGAGAGCATACAGCATGCCACTTGCCTAAGGGAGGCCAATCAATGATCTCTGCCTGCCTCCCCAGAAGGGACTGATCCACAGGTGAATTCGGCACCAGATCCAGTTCACCCCCGGGTGGGGGCACGCAAGATCAGGCAGGTCGCGATAGCTGTAGCCACTGCCGCAATCCAGGGTCAACCCCAACCTACAGGGCTGGGGAATATTCAACAACAAATGCCCCCGTAAGACCAATAAAACCGGGAAGAGACTCAACGTCCAGGGAATAGATCCAACCCCATCCCTCAAGGCTGGGGGCATTATTACCCCCTCAACAACAACCTCTCCCATGAGAGTCGGTATTCTCTCGTCTAGGGAGGACAGTCAGAAGAGGAGGTTCCCATCCTATCCTGTCATATGATTCATTATCCCCTCTAAGAGGAAGTCGCACCATAAGGTCGCATCAAAGAACCCTCCGCGTCACCCTTCTCCAAGAAGTCAGAGGGAAATCCTAGGTCATGAGATGGAAGTCCAGCAGAAGACGCGAGAGATCCTCTTCCTATTTAGAAGATGAACTCCCCTCCACTCCACAATATGCGTTCATCAATGCCATAGAGGCTAACCCCACGGGTGACACCAGGGAAAATGAAAATCTAGAAGGATCAGGAGATAACGGTTCCGGTTAGGCTGTGACTCACAACGAACCCCCAAGTGTGCACTCCCGGAACCAGAGGGCTGCTTTAAATATGGCCACACCTTCTGCTAACATCCCTCCGCCTACCCTACAAGCTTCCAACAAGGACAAGAACAAAGGAATGATTACCCGTAACTCATCCCCCTATCTTGATAAAAACGAGCCACTCACGCTCGAAGAGAGGTTCACTTGACAGGAAGAAGAGATGAAAGAATTGAGTTGGCTTAATAATGAGCTTCTCTAGAGGAACCGCATTATCGAAAGTGCGTCCCAAGAAGAGCCACGTCATGCACTCCCGGAAAGTGCACCTCAAAGGCTAAGGCTTTCCCCAGCAAACGAATCATAGCCAAGGCTCCCGTCTAATGAGGCGCCTGGCCCATCCAACTACCTGGATATGGATCTAGACGAATGCCCGGATTTCCCTCCACTTGGGAGGCAACAAGACCAAGTACGCCCAAACCCTCCGAGGGTACCCCGAACAGAATATGCACCCTTGGTGCCGCCCAACCTGGACCCTCAGGCAATGCCTCGAGCTACACCTTCCTAGGACCGGGCCCAACATGATGTAAACCAGGGACTCACCAACACCATCGAGGCACTAATAGCTCGATTCGAAATGATGGAAGTTCGACATGCTCTGATACATCCAGAGCAGAAACCCTACCCAGATTGGGTGACCAACACACCACCTCCACCCAATTTTGGGAGCCCTGTATTCCCCATCTTCAATGGATCAGGTGATCTAGAGCAGCATTTGATGCACTACGCATCCTATTGCGACCCTATGATGGGGACTCCGGAATAACAAGAAGCAGTGAAACTCAGATGCTTCGTACGGACCTTGCAAGGATCCGTCTTCATCTGGTATACGAGTCTGCCAGCCCAATCGATAAAGAGATGGGAGGACCTCCGGTAGCAGTTCATGTTCCACATCAACTCAACGCTACCTAAAACAACGGTCAGCGATCTCATGAACTTGAAGCAGAGGAAGAACGAGAGGGTCTCATATTTCACCGCCAGATAGGAAGGTCTGACCTATTCTCTGAACAGGATAATGCCTCAAGATGAGATGCTATCCATATGCATCGATAATCTTATATATGAGCTATGAACACCTCTCATACCGGTGGAGTGCACCACTGGTTTCTTCTATCTCTTGGCCATTGCCCAGAGAATTGAGGACTCCTTGCAGCGGACTAATTCAAATTCTCGAATAGCCTCACAGGCTCCTATGAAGAAAGCTCCTAGAGCTGAAGCATCCGATATCACACTCAAGTCGGACCCTATGCCAGCTCCTCTGCTCAGGCCTCCACCAAATCTTCTAGGGCCCCCGGCATATCAACAGTCTCCCCCGCCTAAACGGGATGATCAAAGAGGACCAAAGCAGAACCAGTTAGAGGAGTGAAGACAAAAAATATACTTGTTCTAAGAGGATCATGTTCGTGGCTACTTCTTTGCCGCCATGAACTGTAATATGCTCCGCCTCCCGGAGCCAAGGAAACCTAAAGAAGTCGGCCTCGATTACAGGACAAATAACTACCCCTACCATCGGATGTTGGGGAATAGTATCTGAGAATGCTTCATCTTCAAAGACTTTCTGTAGAGGATGGTAGATTTCAGACAAGTCGAGCTGGGACCACCCCCAACACATGTGGCATGTATCTCTACCACCGAGTCCGGCAAAGAGGGGTGGCAGAAAGTCACCAGAAAATAGGGGAAGAAATTTGATAACTGGATGACTCAGAAGACTATCAACCAAGCCCATGGCATACTCCGAGCTCAACTACAGCAGTCGGTGTTGCCACCAACTACCTCTAAAGCCGCAGATCCGACAGCATCGGCCTCACAATCCTCTACGAGCCGATCATCCAGGAAGAGTCGAAGGAGGAAACAATCACAAGTGGAGCAGTCCGCAGTGGGGCTAAGGTTAGTCCCGAGCCTGGCAGATTTCATGCCCACAAATTTGGTACCACGAGCACCGACCCACCAAATGACACCATCAGAGACAACCGACCAGGTTGACCTATTAGAGGATGAGTAGCTAATCTTTGGTCCTATAAATTTCATCCATCTCATGGAATCATTCCCTGACGAAGGGTATGACTACGAACCCGAGTTCCCTGCATGAGGTGTCGGGAGGAGGAATCGTAGAGGCAGATGAAACTAGGGGAGGCGCAGACGCAGCCGAAACCAACCCTACAGTTGTACCCGGGCCCAGACCATAAATATTGCGGAAACCCATGGGAGAGCCCTTCAGTGGACTCAATAGAAGAGAGAATGCTCCTCCACCTCCACAAGCAGCCACTCTGGCCCTATTATTCTGCGATACCCACCAGAGGAGGAACAGGTGTCTGGCCGCCTAGTGCATATAAACAGACCGGCCAGACCGAGCCCTCAAAATGCAGGAACACCATCGACATCTGTCCCCATGGTCGGTCCCTCCTCATCGAATGCTCCAGAACCCAAAGCACCTGCTAAGAATCTCCCACCAACGGAGAAGCATCGACCGCTGGATCAAAAATTCGACATCATTCAGCAGCTGGCATCTGTACCAGCCAAGTTGTCAATCCTAGATGCCCTGAGTTTTTCATCCGACCTTAGGGAGGCGCTTATCGAATCCTTGATCAGACCCGAGGAATTCCAAGCCGAAGTAGCTGCCGCCGTGATTTACCAGGCGGAGACTGTCCCGACTGAATGTAATGCAGTGATTTTCTTCACTGATCGGGACAAAGATGCCATCAGGAAAGGACACATCAGACCACTATATGTGTCTGGCACACTGAATGGTATTGAGATCTGAAATGTATTTATAGAAAATGGCTCTGGAGTTAACCTCCTTCCCCTACGGACACTCTATAAGTTGGGCTACAGTGAGGACAATCTAATTCCCTCAGCCACAACTTTGTTAGGTTACGACAAGAGTGAGAAGATACCAATGGGACAAATTAATCTAAAGACCCATTTTGGTGACCTGGTAGCCTACACAGAATTCCTGGTGGTCCGGCAGAGCACAAAATTCAATGCCCTACTGGGAAGGCCATGTCTCCATAAGCACATGGTCGTTCCTTCATCATACCACCAGTGTATCAAGTACTGCATCGATAAACAAATCGGGACGTTGCAAGCCGACAAGGCCCCTTTCGAGCTCTCAGAGTAACATTAAATCGACACCGGGTTCTATGAGAAAAAGAAGAAGAAGCCTCTGATAGACGGTGTTGATTGTATCCCCACTACAAATGGCCTGGAAATGGTCCCCGATGACCCCCTCAGGCATCTTGGCAAAGATTATGTCTCGCCCATCAACCATGTTGAGAGTAGGAGTTCGAGTCCGAACACGCATTCAGATGTCCTCATGACTTCATCCACGATGGCCAAGCATGACAATGTAGGAACGCCTACCAACCCTCGATTTGGGGACTAATACTCAAGCAGGGATGCCCACGATGCCTCTCCCTCAAACCCTCGAAGGCTCAGACCGGAAACTCTCTCCTCGTCAGATCAAGAGGATGAGGACTTGGGAGAAGAAGAGGGGGAAGATCTCAGAGATTCACCTCCCGCATTTGAGGAGGGTATCTCCACCACTGTGGACGAGCTCAGGGAAATAAACCTGGGTATTGATGAAGACCTGAGGCCCACTCTCATTAGTGCGGCCATGTCTCCCGAGGAACACGAGGTATATACCTCCTTCCAAAGGCAACATCGGGATGTCTTTGCATGGAATTACACAGAAATGACAGGACTCGATCCCGAGGTATCGACTCATCACCTGGGTCTTCCAGAAGACCATCAAGGCTACAAACAGGCTGCTAGAAGGACACACACCTCACATGCTGCCAAGATAGAGGCTGATGGTGATAAGCTAATTAAAGCAAGATTCATCAGGGAAGTCTAGTACCCCATTTGGTTGGCCAACATCATCCCTATCAAGAAAAAGAAAGGGAAAATCTGCTTCTGCATTGACTTTAGAGACATTAATCAGCATTGTCTAAAATATGACTTCTCGGTTCCAATCACCGAGTTGTTAATTGATGCGACGGCTGGGTATGAGGCTCTATCCTTCATGAACGGCTATTCCGGATATAATCAAATCTGGATGGCCCAAGAAGACGAAGAAGCCACTGCCTTCAGGTCCCCTCAAGGGGTATTCTGTTACAGGGTCATGCCCTTTGGTCTCAAGAATGCTGGCGCCACATATCAGCGTGCCATGCATCGGATCTTTAAGCCGTTCCTGGGTAAATTCGTTGAATGTTATGTGGTTGACCTAGTGGTCAAGTCCAGACAGTGCTCAGATCACCTATCGGACCATGAGACCATATTCAACAAGCTCCGATAGCATAGCTTGATGATGAACCCCTTGAAATGCGCCTTTGGGGTTACCTTAGGGAAATTTCATGGCTTCGTCGTGCGCCATCGCAGCATCGAAGTCGACCCTGAGTAGACGAAGGCTATCCTAAGCCCACTACCCCCTCTAAATCTCACTGAGCTGAGGGGATTCCAAGGACACCAAGCCTATATTAGGCGGTTCATAGCCAACCTCACAGACAAATGTTTTCCCTTCTCCAGGTTGATGAAGAAGGGGGTCACGTACCAATGGACGGATGACTGCCAAGAGGAGCTAGACAACTTGAAGAAGTTCCTCTTAAGCCCACCAGTGCTCATGCCCCCGGTTGAAGGAAGACCTCTCATTCTATATGTGACGGCCCTTAAATGGTCATTGGGAGCCTTCCTCACATATATGAATGATGCTGGCAGCGAAAATAGTCTCTATTACCTCAGTCGAACCGTGATTGATGTTGAGACTCAATACTCAAATATCAAGAAGAGCTGTCTGGCCTTGGTCTTCACGGTTCAAAAGCTGCGACATTATCTGCAGCATTATGAGGTCCATTTGATCTCATGGAGTAACCCGCTCAAGTACATCCTTAGTCACCCGATTATAACTGGATGCCTATCACGATGGGCGGTCATCCTGCAAAAATTCGACATCCGGTTCGTGCCTCAAAAAGTCATCAAGGGCCAGGCGTTAGCAGACATTCTAGCAGAGCACCCTTCAACAGGGACCACTACACCAGACGCTGAACTACCTGATGAAGATATCTTCTCGGTTCAAGGGGAGTTCCCAACATGGGAAATGTACTTTGATGGTGCATCCCAAAGCCCCACCGGGAAGAGGATAGAGGATCCCAGATTCAACAAAGTGGGTCTGGGGATAATACTCGTGTCCCCAGAAAAGGCAGTCTTGCCGTATTCCTTCCTCCTATCAGAGGGATGTACGAACAATGAAGCAGAATATCAAACCCTCATTGCAGGCATGGAGCTCGCACTCCAGGCACAAGTACAACACCTTAAAGTAAAAGGTGACTCGGAGCTTGTCATCAAGAAAGTCAATGGTGACTATGCTATCAAAAAGGAGGAGTTGATCCCCTTGTTTTACCATGTCTGAGGGTTAATGGCCGAGTTCTCCATAGAACCAACATTGACTTATATTCCCCGGTCCCAGAATGCTCAGGCTGATGCATTAGCCAACGCGGCCACAGCCCTAGCCGACCCAGACTGGGATGAAACGGTCATCAGTATTTCTCACCGTCAAATGGTATTGACATTTGTTCAAGATAAGATGGAAGAGATCCACGAATTCAGCCCTGTCCCAGAGCCATATGCTCCTGCTACCAGCTGGATAACCCCCATCATGAACTTCCTTCAATAGGGAGAGCATCCATCAAACAGGGCTGAACGAGAGAAAATACAGAGAAGGGCAATCAATCTTGTCCTATATGGCGGTGTGGGTCAGCAAGAGGTCCTCTACAAAGGAGGCCTCGATGGAGTGCTCCTCAGATGCATTGACGGAGAAGAAATCACTGCCGTCATGACTGAAGTACATGTAGGAGCATATAGAGCACATCAACTGGGGACCAAGCTTTCCCATCAGGTTCTAAGGCTTGGGTACTACTAGCTTACAGTGGCATGAGACTGCGAGCATTTTACCGCAAAATGCCACTCATACCAGATTCATTCCAACTTCATACACTGGCCACCAAAGTTTCTTCATCAAGCTAAGTACTCCCGGCCATTTTCCATCTGGGGGATGGACGTCATGGGACCATATCCTCCCGCCACGGACAAACAGCTGAAGTATATCCTCATGGTGACCGACTTCTTTTCCAAATGGGCAGAAGTCGTACCCCTCAAGGAATTCGGGGAAAGAAATATTGTCAGCTTCATGAAGGCAAATATCATCACCAGATTTGGTGTCCCTCATACTATACTGACGGACAACGTCACCAATTTCTGCTCTGGTTAGTTGGAAAAGCTATACCACGAGTATGGTATCAAGGCTAGCCACTCATTCCACTACCATGCAGCGGCCAACGGATAGATAGAAGCTTTCAACAAGACCTTTTCCAACATCCTCCAGAAAATAGTGGGCAAAGACAAGAAGTCATAGCCCGATAAACTCTTCCATGTATTGTGGGCTTATCGAACCACAATCCGCACCGCTACTCAGTCTACCCCATACTCATTGGTGTACGACACGGAGGCGGTCCTGCCTATTGAACTCCAACTTCCCACACTATGTGTTTCCATCTGTGATAGATTATCTGATTATGAGCAGTCATAAAAGAAACTATGTGAATTGGAACAACTAGACGATAATCGACTGCACACTTTGCACCACCTGGAAGTGTACCAGAACCAGATTGCACGAGCCTTCAACAAAAAGGTCTGTCTCCGGTCTTTCTTGGAAGGAGAATTAGTGCTGGTCCTCCAGGCCCCAATGATACCGAGCAAGAAG
This sequence comes from Viscum album, assembly GCA_963277665.1. NCBI lineage: Eukaryota > Viridiplantae > Streptophyta > Magnoliopsida > Santalales > Viscaceae > Viscum > Viscum album. Next base: position 543,977,004 of record OY728132.1, read on the forward strand.
CCTCCAAAGTTGGAGCCCAAGTGGGAAGGACCATATGTTATACACAAGGTCTACTCCAACAGAGCATATACCCTGATCTCCATGGACGAACAATTTACAACTGCTCCTACGAATGCGAGATTCTTAAAGAGTTATTTCGTATAGAAACTGTATGGCCCTTCATCCTGATCACATGACGTTAAACTATATAGCCCACGTCCTCACTGCATGACATTAAACTTCATGGAGATCGTCTTTACCGCATGACGTTAAACTACATGGAGATCATCCTTACCGCACGACGTTAAACTACACGAACAAGGTGATTTAAAAACACCCCCTTCCCCTATGTACAGACTAGACCTATACAGGGTGTATCGTTTTTCAGAGAACTACATGAGGCTTGATTCCTACCCTCACAGGATATGTAGTGACACCAGAATTCCATACCCTATCCATTCCACCTCAAAAAAAACAAAAACAAAACAAAAAATGCCCATCCCCCTGTGTATGGACCAGACCTGCACGGGGTGTGCCCATCGTCCTAACCACATGACATTAATCTTTATGGACTTCTTCCTCACCGCATGATGCTAAACTACATGGATTTCAGAGAAATACGTACGGCTTTATTCTTACCCTTGTAGGATATGTGGCGATGCTAGGATCCCCAGTCCTGGCCCAGCCCCCTGAATAAAAAAATGCCTTCTTTCCCCACGTGTATGAACCAGACCTAAACGGGGTGTACTCATTCTAGAGAACTACGTACGGCTTGATTCATGCCCTCGCAGGATATGTTGCGATGCTAGGATCCTCAGTCCTGGCCCAGCCCTTTAAAAAAAGGATGCCCTTTCCCCCCATGTGCGATCCATATCGACACTGGGTGTACTTCTCGTCCTAACCGCATGACGTTAAACTACGCGGACAATGATGTTAAAAATTCTCCTTTCCCCGTGTACGAACCAGACCTGCATGGGGTGTATATCTTCGTCTTTACAGCATGACGTGAAACTACACGGAAGTTTTCCCCACCACATGACGTTAAACTGTGCGGACCCTTTTTTTTCTTTCACATCGGGACACCCTCGTTCTTACCGCATGACATTAAACTGCATGGAGTTTGTCCACACCACATGATGTTAAACTTCATGGACTTCATCGTGACCCACTCAGGATACATGGTGATACGAGGTGGAGATACTCCTTGAACATTTGGATACATCCATTCCATACATCATACTCCATGGTTCGAATAATTATGGATCTTCATAACCATTCATGGCCATCATAGGTGGAAAGTCATCGACCCGTGGACACCTTTGTATGACTATGCATACCATGCCCTCAGTGGATCTACATATTGATAGCCCCTGGCCCGTCTACCAAAGTCAATATTTCCACAGGCGGAACTCTTCCTAGCTCTGTACGCTTACCAGCCTCAGAGCCCCCATACCATACCTCTTGATCCAGAAGTTTACAGCGAAGTGGTTTAGAAGTTCATTCACCTTTTCACATTCAGGTGTTTCCAGGGTTTCCCTATCTGGCTAGCCAGTGTGTCTGCCAGTGGTTCACATAGCGACCTGCATCAACAAACAAGACTAGGCTAAATTGACTCAATGGAAAATTGTGGTGAATATGTTTCTTGTATACCCGGAAAACATTATCCCCACATGCCGAACTCTGCACTATGAGCAATTGCGGATTTTCATAATCATTCATGGCCATCGGAAGTGGACAGTTGTTGACCCGGGGACACCTTTGTACGACTATGCATACCATGCCCTCAGCGGCTCTGCGTAATGATATCCCCTGGCTCATCCATCAAAGAAAATATTTCCTCGGGCGGTACTTCTCCTAGATCCGTACGCCTATTGGCCTCAGAGCCCCCACAACATACCCCCTGATCCGGGAAAGCTCAAAGTTGCAGTTTACAACCTTCATTCCCCGCCTTATCCTAAGTATATCAGAACATATTGACTTAGTTATCCTTCGAGTGATTGCAGTAATAGTCACCCAATGGTCCAAGCTCTATGACTGATAAACTAGGAGTACCTCGTCCTTACCGCATGACATGAAACTGCATGGAATGAAGGCACAACCCCACACAAAAAAAAAAGAGAAAGGATCCGCGCTGGGGGCTCTTTGAAACTCAACATGCAACTAGGGACAGATATCCCTGCCATGTCCAGACATTCCCCTTCCAAATGACAGACTTCGTAGCCCGGATAATTGCGGATCCTCATAACCATTCATGGCCATCGTAAGTGGAAAGTTGTCAACCTGTGGACACATTTTTACGACTATGCATACCATGCCCTCAGCGGATTTGCATATTGATAGCCCCTAGCTCATACATCAAAGGAAAAATTTCCATACGCGATGCTCTTCCTAGCTCCGTACGCTTACGGGCCTTAGAGCCCCCATATCACCTCTCCTGATCCAAGAGGCCCCGGAACCATGATTTACACCATCAACCCCCCCCCCTTCCACGTCTAGGTCTTGTTGAGGTATTCAAGCCCAGTTAAATTCTGATGAAGAGAAGATTTTTCAAAAATGCCCCCCATCCTCACCGCATGACTTTAAACTGCACGGAAACCTTTAATGATATCCCTGTCTTTACCGCATCATGATAAACTGCACAGAATCCATCCACGCTACATGAAGTTAAACTATATAGTAACCTTTAAAAATGCCTCTCGTCCTTGCCGCATAACTCCAAACTATATGGATTATGTCCCAACCACATGATGATAAACTGCATGGTCATACTCGTCAGGGGTTCAATAGGAAACAAAGGCTTTTCTTCATCTTTCAGTTCACAGGTGAGACCTACACGAATGACCGCCTCACACCAGCGTGAGAAAGAATTACTTCATCCATTCTCAGGATGTTTAGGCTAGATATTTCCCCCATATTCAGGAACCCTCTCATCATAAACCATACTCTGTACTTAGAAAAAAAAGCTAAACTCTCATAAGCCACCCCTGGTGGTTCCAAATCTCAACTTCCCCAAAGTTGCTCGGCTATCGAAAGTGGATAGTCTTTCACTTAGGGACACCTTTGTATGACTATGCATACCATGCCCTCAGCGGCTCTGCATATTGATCGCCCTGGACCATCTACCAAAGGCAAGATTTCCTTAGGCGATGCTTCTCTACGTACGCCTCTGGGCCTCTTAGCCCCCATTTTTATCCCGGGATTCAGAAACCCTATGAGCTACAGTTTACCAACCTCTTCCACAATCCCACCTGAATGTGGAGGAACGTCTTTGAAAAAATTACTGAGAACCAGGAGAAGTCATTTCATTTCAGATGATATCCCAGCTGCATGACTTTAAACTACACCAAGCCCCAACCGTCCTTTACACTAGATAAATGCATAGGACAGGAATGTTGCTTCCACACTCCTGATTGATACAGATGTTCTCAAAACCCTTTCAGATGTCACATTCCCCTTTTGAGCCACCCCTTGTGGTTTTCGTAACATTCCAAGCCACCCATTGTGGTTTCCATAAGCCGGACTTCCATGAGGTCCCCTGGCCATCAAAAATGGATAAGCTTTTGGCTTAAGGAAACCTTTGTATGACTATTCATACCATGCCCTCAGCAGCTCTGTATATTGATCACCCCTAGCCCATCTACCAAATGCAAGTTTTCCTTAGGCAACGCTCTTCCTAACTCTGTGCACTGACACAGCTCCCATGCCGTGATACATGCCCTGCATGGTGTTCAAATTTATACATGTTTCCACCCACATGCGTCTGAAGGGTATTAAAACATCTTTTAATTAGTTGAACCTCATTAGGGCCCTCACCCCACCATATTTGGTCAAAGATGTTCGACCTAAAACATTAGTAGTGATAGTCTTGTCAGTGGGACTTTAAACTGTTCACAAAAGAAAGAGGTAGAAATCCTGTTAGGCTGAAAACCCGAAAGGGAGACCTAAGACAAAGATGAGTTATACCAGTTGGGTCCATACTGAATGGGCCCAGGAAAAATCAGGGAATTAAAAGAAAAAAAGGAAAGAGGCAAAAACCTTGTAGGTTTGTCTATAAAACAATAGAAATATTCAGACTACGCTCACTGGATCCCATGGTCCATAAAAAAATTAGAGCTTTTTTTCCTAAGTAACAATTAGTTCTGATTCAGTGAATTGTTATTCTCACAACAATTGTTCTAAGTAACAATCAAATTCCATAGCAACGAATGATTAACAGAGACTATGTTTCATTCAAACAAAAAAAGGGAGGACATCCACAAGCCAAGGTCTCTCCTTCACACAAAAAAAAGAGGGGGGGACATAGGGGTAAGTAAAACAGGGGATACAAAAGTTTCTCTGATAGTTATAAAGGAGATCAACTTTCTCTCCCCACCAGATTGGCGACTGCATGGCGAAGTTCGTTGCAAGATTGTTCAAACACTGCCTTCTCCCTGGTTTCAGCCTCAGCCACCAGACGGATACGCTCCACTTCGGTATGGATATCGTTGATCCCTTTTCTGGTAACTTCATGATGACCAGTCATCGCCGATAACTGATCCCTCAACATCACGGCCCTTTCTTTGCATGCATGAAGCTTAGAGGATAGGATGGTCGAATTATATCGAGAGATCGCCTCCCGTGCTATCTGTTTATGGAGATTTGTTGTGGTTTCCTCCACGTTTCAGGCCCCAAAATGAGTGGTATCAAAGTGAGAAATCTTGTGTTCATTAGTGACAGCTTCCTCGCGGACCATGATAACTTGGCAAGAAAGAGAATGGAACTACCAATAGTCAAAGCCACCTGACCCCAAACCCAGGAAGAGCTAACGAAGAGCTTCGGTTTTCGTTGCAATTTCAGCTAAGGGGGTTTCGATGATGATTTCACATATTTGGGGCCAGGCCCACCTACGCACTGCCCGGTGGTCCGCTATTGTACAAGGATCTTTGGTATCCTCGATGGACGACATGAGAACAAAGTATGGCATGGCAGCCCATGCGGACGTCTGCTCACTAGAAGTTGACCCTGAAGTTGGAAATTCTGGAGCCCCTAACCCCGGTTCAGGCTTGGGGACCAATTTTCTAAGCCCGGTATCGACTGATGGAACCTCCGAGATGGTCTCGCTAGGACCCGACACCACAGGGTCGTCCTCATCCACGCACAAGAAGGATGAATTTTTTTGAACTACGACCATCGTAGGGTTGGGAGAGGGAAGTTCTCTGAGTCGCTTTGATCGACGAGCCATTAGTCGGTACTCCCTTAAAACTGATGAGGAAGGTGTAGTGGATACAGCAGCCATCATACCTCCTGATTTAGGAACCTACTGGATAGCCTTCCCTAGGATCCCATCAGGATAGCATTTTACCCATGTTTTTGCATACTCCATGGAAAGGCCGGCAGCTACGCCCGTATCAAGAAGGGGAACGCTTGTGTCAGATCCCCCCTGTGTCAGCATTAGCCACCACTGACGAAGTATGGCTGGATGTAGTCCTTGAGCCTGAGAAGGGGGAAGGTAAACTTGGACTTGCTTGCACCCGAACTGGCGAGAGAAGTGATACGGGACGTACAACTCACCCAAAGAAACACCGTCGATCCGTGCGGACAAAAACCCGTCCCGCAGGGAGACCATGTAAGAGCGCTCCTTTAGGCTCCCCCAGCAGTTGTCAACAAAGACGCCAGAAGGGGTTGGGTAGGGAGTGAAGATGAACTGGGAGAAGTCGCTTAGGAGCTCGAGGACTTCAGTAGAGCTGAGCGACTTCAAGTGAACTCTGGCAATATCCAATAGGGTAGGCCGGAAGGTAGGAAGTAGGATGGCCGTATTGTGACGATATTCATAACAGCGAGAGTGTTCTTCCACCCAGCCATACAAAAATTGAAATGGCCCGCTTAGACGGTAGGTTGACCCACCCACCTACATGTGGCTCAGTAGCTCGTAGATACTGGCCAAAGTGGGCATGTCCAAATTCACCAAGTGTCCCTTTGCTAACTCAGCTGCCATCATCAAAGTGCAGGCCCAGACGCCTGGGTTAACATCCCAAGAAGGAAATAGCCATCCGCTCAAAAACATAGCAAACAGACCAGCCAACCGGAGCATAGGCGACACACAAGGGCGCACCTTGTAACCCCATGAAAGGTAGTCTCCTGCTTCCAGAACCACCCAGTAATAGCCCTAAATGGTTCATGACTGTTGGGAAGGATGAGTCCTGGGACACTTAATCTTTGGAATAGGACCAACGGTGTTCAGAAACAACCCTATCCAAGTTCTATAAGGAATAAGCGAACGAGCACACAAGGCCTGACCCAGTGACTGCTCCGCCATGGTCAGCAGCTATTTCGCCAATAAAGGCACATATTCAAAATTATCCCATGCATCGAGAGTGGGAAAAAATTCTTCATACATCTCGCCAGCAATCGGCAGTCCTCCTATCTGGTAGATGTCCCACAGACTAATGACGACTTCCCCGTGCACGAGGTGGAAAGTATTAGTACTAGAACACCAGCGACTGAACAGGTCGGGTAGGATCGATGATGGTGGGTAAACAACAAATTGGGAAGCCCACACTATGGAGTATAGGTTGACCGCTTCCAGTGAATCGGGAGACTCCCGGAAATGATGATGGACCCAGAAAGCCAAAGCCCAATTGTTTGAGAAGAGCCCGCCGGACCAAAGATCCCATCTGGGGACCCACCCCGCATCAGGATCCCTTCGAGAAAGGTTTATAATAGAAGGGTAGTCCTTAAGGGCAGATTTCTGAGAAAATTATTGAGTACACTGATCGCTTTGGGTCCAAATAGAGCCCCTCAGAATAAATGTGTTGTTCAAACCAAAATTAGAGATTATCTCCCCGGATTGGGTAAGGTGTACCTGAATGCATTTTGAATGCGCTTCTAGGAAGGGAGAAGGGAGACCTGTGAAAGTAGGGGGGATATGGACGTCATCCTAAAGACCAAAGTTGTAGAGAGGGAGCCGATTGGATAAAGGATAACTAAGAAGCTCCGGAGAGAGCAGGTTCTTCAATGCACGGTCATCAGGAATGATAGATCGACTAGGGTCCTCTTTTACGTCCTCTGCTATGCGAATCATAGTTGAACGTCTCTCTGAGCCGATTTAGAGGGGCTCTGTAGTAGGCCTAGGAACAGAACGAGGGGGAACCATATTTTCTCCCTGCACAATGAGAGAAATCAGTCCGAAATAAAAATCTGGACAAAATGAATGGTTAAGGAGCCTTCATAATCAAATCCAAAATGAGGCCTTGAAGGATGGTTCGCAATCCCGCGAACCAGCCATTTGAAAAATCAGTCCGCGAAGCTCTGGCCCACGGAGCATTGGCTAGAAAAAAACATGAACCAAGTTGCTCCGCAGAATTTTAATCCCGACATTATTCAGAAGAATCAGATACTTTTTAAAGTTCAAGAGATATTTAATCCACATAGCATCAAAACCATGAAGCAAGTTCCTCGGCAGCCCGCTATCACTTACTTTTTAATTAATTAAGAGGAACGGTTCACGGTTGGGAAGTTGGTACACGAATGAAGGCGACCGCAAAGAAACAGTGGTTCACGGAGGTTGCTGCCAGTTCACGGACGAGGCACTTCGTGAAGAAGCAAACATGGGGAGGTGAAGGAGCTCTGGTTTCGCAATTAATTCAGGGAAGGACACGTGTGAGGGCTCCAATAATTTATAAGCATGGTCCACTACCCGGTCCACCTTTCTACAGTAATCCATCTCAGTTTTAGGACCAATTTTCATCGGAATGGCCTTTTATTCATTCTGATCAGACCCAATTCCGATGGAGAGAATTTTTAGGGTCCTGAAAAATCCTCAAAGGAATTTTTACCCAAATCCCCCAAAGTAATTGGGGAAAATAATCAAAGAAGAGACACAACAAAAAGGGGATCGGTCCGCGAATCGGTCCATAGAGGCACAACGTAGCCAGGCACCGCGAGGCACCCCCTCATTGAACCATTGTCGTTCGTGAAATGGAGGTGTAGAGACTCTACCGTCGCGAGGAAGGATGGGCGCCAGTCCGATTCACCGTCACGAACCGTCCTAACCGTGGACCGTGTCGATTGGTCCAAGATGCACCCACTGTCATTCGCGGAATAGAGGCAGAACCCTCCGCAGCCGTGGAGTACTCCCTGAGTTCACCTCGCGGGGGGGGGGGGGGTGCATTCAATACCCACCGCGAATCACAAATTGACCAAGTCAACTGTGAATCGGATTATGGGCCTCCGAAAAGGGTGATGTGTGGTCAGAGATACATTCCTTTCCCCACTCTATAAAAGGAGACTGAGGGGGAAAGAAAAGGGGATCGGAGAACTGGAATCAGATTCGAAGGGATATGAGATCGGTTGAAGGAAGGATTCGGATTTCATAAACAGAAAAATTCCCATCTGCAAACCACGGCAGGTATATGAATTAAGAAGGAATCGGAAAATGCATAATAAATTGGTGAACCGCGAATCTGAAATAACAAAAAAAAAGGAGAACCGCGAACCATACCCCCTCCGTGGATGACTTCCCCCCAAACCAGTGAGTTTATGCCTCTTTTCCCATCCTTCGCACCGCGTAACACCCTCCTATGCAAGCAAATCCCTAACCGAAGAACCTCCGACCGACGCCGCCCTTGGCCACCACTGCCTGCCTGGAACTCTCCGCGAACCACCCTGGTTTGCGGATTGAACCCAAAGTCGTGAACCACCCTGGTTCGTGGATTGAACCTGAAGCTGCAAACCGTCCTAGTTCACGATATGCCAATCATTCCGCTGACCACCCTGGTTCGCGGACAGCTTCTCTTACCGCGTGGCACTTTCCCACACGAAGGGCTACACCAGCTATACCTCTCGGTGGTTCACCAAATTCTTCGGTGTTCTCATTTCCAGAGCTAGGTAAAATCCTTCTGATCCAGCCAGGTCCTCTGCAACTCCCTCATTGTCCTATTCATCGGCCCCGAGTCGAGGCCTCTGCTAGAGCCACCGGATCCACGCGGTATGACTTTCCGGCGCATCAGCATGCCATTTTCAGTTCACATACCCATGGTAAATAGGTTCAAAGGCGTTTCCCCAACCCTTGAGCATATTCCCGAAGCATTCCTGGGTTCACATTCCCATGGTAATGTGGAGTCTGAGCTCGGGAATCCCTTTTCTACCCCTCCACTTGCTGAGGGTTCCCCAAAGATGGTAAAATACCCATCGGAAGGAAGCCCTCATGCACTGCAAGAGAGGATATGGGCACAGGAGCACCCCCCCTTTCACTCTCCCTCCGGGCTTTGTCACCCCGGGCGTCCATCTCGGAGTAAGCCCCGACCTTCTGGGCCTCCTCAGAGTGTAAGCCCCAATTCATCACCTTGGGTTTCCCTCATGCGTAAGCCCCACTCCGCTTCTCACGGATGCACCTTTCATGATGTGATCGTCTGGTCCTTGTTGCCTCTTGTTTCTCACACCGAGCATGACTCATATGGGCTTAGAGTAAGCATCGACCATGACATCCTACAATGGGCCTCCTTAGAGTGTATGCCCCAATCCATCATTCTGGGCTGCCTTAGAGCATAAGCCCCAAGCCTGTGCGAACTACGTGGACTTTGATCCCTACCTCCTAGACAAGGTACGTAGGAAGCCTCCATGAGGTTAAAGCCCACCACCCATCGGACCACCTGGTCTCTCTTCGCGTTGGCTCTTTGACACCTAAGAGAACTATGTGGACTTTGATCCAAGCCTCCTTGACAGGGTATGTAGGAATCCTCCAAGGGGGTTAAAGCCCAACAACTGGTCGATCTGATCATCTCCGCATCGGTTCACCGCGCAACTCCTGGTGCCGCAACAAGCGAGTTCCAATGTGTTTGTTACCTATGTTTTTTTGGATTATTGAGAAAGATAATTGTTTAAGAGGTGTATGCTATAATTTTTTGAACCTTTCTAGTCCATTCCTTTCTTGAAATATGGTGTTTGAGGTTTTTTGGGAGGTCAAGGAGACTCATTTAAAGAGTTTTACAATTTTTCAGTTTTCTAATGATAGCATGATTCATCGGTGAGTTAGGAGCGGTAAGTCAGGAGTGGTGAGTCAGAATGGTTATTCAAACATGGTGTCTTGAAATGGTGAATTTGGATAGTAGATCACCGAATGGTGACTCACTAACAGTGGCACACTGAATGACATCTCATTGAATGGTGAATCACCGAACGGTGACTCACTGAACGGTATCTCATTGAACAATCAATCATCTAATGGCGAGTCATCCAATGGTGAGCCATCCAACATTGACTCTTCCAATGGTGAGTCATCCAAAAGTGACTCATCTAATGGTTAGTCATCCAATTGTGACTCGTCCAATAGTGACTCATCCAACGGTGAGCCATGAACAGTGTTTCAAATTTCCTATAGTTTCTCCCCTTTGACATTATCTTTAATGTAAAATGAATTAAAATCCTTATTTTAAGGGATTTAAGGATGATTTTATGATCATAAATCCTATATAAATTTTCCTAAGGGTACAGGTTCCTTTACTTGGCCAAAACATGTAATATTTACTAAATCCACCTTTAATAGAAAATCTAAATCAGTTCTCTATTTATATTTTAAAAAGGCCAAGATACATTCCACCCCCGTTCTTCCTACTTGTTTTTCCTTGTTCTAGGATGCCTAGAGTTCTTCCTCTTGTAGGAGTCATGCGTTGTGTTATATCCTTAGATAGTGTTCCCCATTGTATTTTTTTCTGCTGCATGCACTCCACCAGTTTTAGAACATCCAGGATATTTCGATCCATTTTTGATATAAGGTATGTTCTACCTCCATTATTTTATGTTCCTTGTTCTTTTTTACTCTTGTTTCTCATTTCCATTTGATGGTTTTTGATCTAAATGTTTCTAATGGATCTTTCCTAATTATTGGTTGGTGGAGTGGTGTCGCGGTATCCTCGGTTGGTTGCAGTCATTGTGGGAGACTTGATAGTGATCCGCTGTGTGGTTCTTTCTCAAACGAAGAACATTCAAGACCTTTTTAGTAAGGTATTAATTTCTCATCTTTTTTTATTAATGTGAAACTTTATAGATATCATGATTTATTCCTTTGGATCATAATAAAATTAATAATATAATTATTTGAACTGGACTAAAGATTTGGTATTGATCGCATAACAATGTTGTTGCTTTATACTGTGAAAACGGATTGCCTCTTATTTTACTAGATTGTGTGATATCTATTTTTTTCCTTCTTTAGAACATTTTTCATGATATAAATTGGTAAAGAATGTAAAGAAGAAATTATTTTATAATTAATTGGGTAAATGTTTAAATAGGCATGTAAATGAATCTGGTTGCTTTTGTAGTTTGATAATAATCTAATTGATGTTGACATGCTTGTTTAACAGAATTGGTTGATGAACTTGAGGCATGATAATTATTTTAGGTCAATGTATTAAATTAATGTTAAATTAATTATTAATTAATTTTTGATAGCTTGAGATTCTTGTTTCATATATTGATTGTAGTTGGAACCTGTGATAATGAATCGGTTAATTCAAGATGGAAGAAGAACTTATTGATTGAATAAAATATAATTCCTTTATAGGTCCTGAGTTGGCTGGTTGTTGTGAAGGCTAAGTTCCTTATTCTATAGATCTTTGATAGATTATTGTTTGTGATATTTGAATACCTTATTTAGGGAAAAGATCCTAGTTGCTATATTTGTTTCCTGATTCTTATAATGTGATGTGGGTCTGGTATAGCTGAGCCTGGAGGGATATTATAGTATGTGGGGTGGGATGACCCATTCTTTGTGGAATATTTTGATGCCTATAGTGGTGATATCCATTGGGTTATGCATGTGGGTGTCGAGGAGGACACTAGAGTGGATAGAATGGGTGAAGTTGAGCTTACCCATTGATATGAAATTTGGATTCTTGTTGAATCTTTTGTTTTTCGATATCCTTTACGTTCCCCACTACTTGGGGAAGGTTTTTTTTATTAATCCCCTTTCAAAAGAGTTGAATATGCCTGGGGTATTCCATATTATTTCCTTTTTTTATTCTCAAGGATGGATGGGGTAATACTCATGATTTTGGTGGAAAAGACTTGACAGGTAGCCCATATACTCACTGTGTTGATCCCTTTGTGTTTGGTAGCCTATGATGTTTTCCTAGAATACCAAGAAATTTTGCAATATGGAGAGTGGTAATGTTATTAATAAATGAATAATTGTTTGACCCATGGGGTTAGAGCTTTCTGGGATTTAATGATGAGGTTGTGATTCTAAGAATCCATGGAATCAGTTTGGTTATTCTTAAAGGGAATGGATCTTTCTTATGGTGCAAATAAAATGTAATGTTGTAATGACCCTCCAATTCTCATTGGCTTGAGAGTACAATGAGTCATTATTGGGCCTTAAGAGACATCCCCAAGATTCCCAAGGAAGGTAATAAATGTCGAAGGGTCTCAAATACAAGTGGGGGATGATTTACCCTTTAATAAATAAACCAATAAACCTACCATCCATAACCAAAAATTCACTATATGATGCATGAATAAAAGAAATACAACTCAACAACAACATGTATCTCACAACCACATCAAAGTAAGTGACAACATAAGAATAACCAAAAATCAAAGTACATAGCAGATAAACCACACAGGAATCTCCAAAGACCTCAAGAATCCATGCTACAAAATCTCCAAATAGCCAATACATCACGAGGTAGTTCTAAACACGTATGAAACATTTCTTTTTCCCTTGTCCCGGAAGATAACATCTACAAAATCACCAATGTGCCAAAGCAGGGGTGTGTATAAAACTTAGTATGTTTTCCCCAATGACTTCCATAGTCACACCACTAGGATATAAGAGTTAGAAACAATTATATAAAACAATTTATATAAAAAAACTTCTCAAAACCATTTTATAACTAAATATAAACATGTTTCCAAAACCATTCATTACCAAAACGAAAAAAGTGAAATTGAAAACAATTTTCCCCGCTAGTTAATTTTATAGAAAAATAACTAAACAATATTTATAACCATTTCACAATATCCCTTTATCATTATACCCAACCATTCCTCAAACCCATGAAACCAACCATGCATGCTATGTTATGACAGTTCTGTACTCATGAGTGGTTTCTTGTCGATATATCGAGTCATCAAAAGGTAATTGTTTCCCATGTTCCATTAACCCCTTGGCACTGAGCAGAAGGTCATATTTCATCCAAGCCCCGTGTATGAAATTACCATGTTCCATTAAAACTTTGGCACTAAGAACAAGGTCATATTTCAACCAAGCCCCATATATGCAACATGAAAACACACCACATATTCCCAACCATCATGCCAAAACAACCATTTCAATAATAACACCTTTTTATTGAAAACCATTTTTGTCAAAACCATTTAAATGCCAAACCATTTCAATTGCAAACCATTTCTATAAAACTCTATTTTTATTTAAAACCATTTTTATTGAAAATATCTTTTTCATAAACCATTTAGAAATTCTAGAAAATCTATAATTTAAAATCATCATTTTAAACTCATGAAACTAAACCCCCTTTTCACAACTATTTACCAAGATCATGATATTTCACAAAAACCATAAATCATCCCAAATGAAGATTTTTAAATGAATTTCACAATCAATAAACCAATTTGAATCTAAGCCAATCATTTATAGAAAGAAGAGATTAATTTGAAGCCACCTACCTTGAGGGTTTTGACGAGACTTTGACAACAGATGACGAACGCACAAGAAAGCGGTTTGATTCTTGAAGAATGTTATTAATTATCTTATCCTTGAAAGATAACAACTCAAAATTGAATTATATAGCATCCAAAAACGTAGATCAACCCACTATAGGTTCAGATCTGGGTAATAATGGATATCAAAGAAGTAGATCTATGCAGATCTATGAAAACATGAAAAATCTGAAAAGAATGGTGACATACCTCAAGAATCAGACTCGAAAACACAAATGGAATGCCTTGGGATGGCTCCATGTTTGTGGGGAGGGTTCTCCAGACATCTAGGTAGAGTAATCTAGAAATGGGGGCATTTTGAAACCAAAACGAAATATATAGAGAAAAAAAGTTTAAGATCCCAAAAAATAGGATATGGATTTGACCTCTGTGTAAGGTTTGACTACACGGTTTGGGCCAACTGTGTATGGATCGTGCAACCTTACTTTTTTTCCCAACACTCCTTATAAAACCCCCAAACTCTCCCACCCTTCACCTTTACTCTTTTTAGGGAAACCCATTTTTTATAGAAACATCCCACTTTATGGAAACACCCCACATTATGGAAACAAAACACTTTATGGAAACACACCACTTTATAGAAACAACCAACTTTATAGAAAACCCCCAAATTATGAAAGAAAACAACTTTATGGAAACACCCAACTTAATGGAAACTCTCTATATTATGGAAACTCTATATTTTATGGAAACTCTTTATTTTATACACACTAAATTAAAAAAAGTGGAGAAAAGGGGTTATGTACCCAAAACCGGGGGTACTACATTCTCCTCACCATTAGTCTTTTAGTCCTTATAAATTATAAAACCATCAATAGCAAAAAAGAGTTCTAGCCAATATTATTTCATTACCTTCTCATGTTCCCATGTCTCTTCCTGATTCTGACTGTGTTTCCATAAAACCCACACTTGGACGATGATTTTCCCACACAAGTTTATCTCTTGTCTATCCATGATCCTCACTAGGATATGTATTAGTGATGCATGGAGTTATAGCTCAACGTGATCACATCGGATCACATAGTCAGGATTAGGGTGATAGTTTTTCAACTGGGGTACATGTAACACATTATGAAGCAAACTAAGCAGTGGTGGTAATGCCAACTGATATTCCACCTCTCAACCCATTATAGTATCCCAAAAAGGATAATGTATCTGGGATATAACTTTCCCTGCTTCTCAAAGTGAGGATGTCCAAGCCCTGTAGAGATTCTTAAGAAGACATGATCACCCACAGCGAACGACAATAGTCTTCGACAGTGATCTGCATAAGACTTCCGACATCCTTGAGTCGTTTTCATCCTCTTTTAAATCAACTAGATCTTCTCCATTGTTTCTTGGACAAGTCTTGGACCGACTAGTGATGTTTTTCCTGTTTCCACCCAAAATAGTGGATAAAGACAAGGATTCTCATACAATACTTTAAACAGAGCCGTGTGTATTGAGGCTTGATATCTATTTTTGTATGAGAACTCCACTAAGGGTATATGATCCTCACATGAGCCACAAAAATCCACTACCCAAGCTCGCAACATGTCTTCCAACATTTTTATCATCCGCTCGGATTTCCCATCCGTCTGAGGATGATACGCCATGGTGAAAGTCAATTGAGTCCCCATGAATTGCTATAAGGATTTCCAGAAACAATATCCGAACCTCGGATATCTATCTGAAACTATTCAAACTGGTACACCATGCCTCTTTACCATTTATCTAATATAGATTTTTGAAATATCCTCCACTGTATGAGTTTCACAGATAGGGATGAAATGGGCTGACTTGGTTAGATGATCCACTATCACCCAAATGGCATCGTGTTTCTAGACCATTCTTGGAAGACCTATAAAAAAAATACATTTCCATCTGATCTCATTTCTACACTGGGATGGGGAGAGATTGTAACATACCAGCTGGTCTCTGATGCACTGCTTTAATATGCTAACAAATTAAGCATCGCGAGATGAACTCGAGCACCTTTCTTTTCATGCCGCTCCACCAAAACTGCACCTTCAATGCCTTATACATCTTCTCTATACCTAGATGTACAGAACATCTCGAATAGATGTATGAATGAAGGATTTGTTTTGACAAACCATAGGTACAAACATCTAATCTCTGAAACATAAAACTGAACCCCCATCAAGTTCCACCCGTCAATGGTCTCCCCACCATTGGGTTTTGAACATACAACAAGACATTCTACATCATATGTTTGTGCCTCTTTGATCATTTTTACTAAATCAAGAACAAGCATTGTTTGAAAAAAAATCATAACATCACCTCAGTTTTCACATTCCACATGCATGTCGCCTAAGATCGACATCAACTGCCATTTATATGAAGCTTCCTTCACCAACTGAGAATGTGACTTTCTAATAAATGCATCCCCCACCAAATTTTCATTCCCCGGTCTGTACATCAAGTCAAATTCCAACATTTGGAGATACTCCATCCATATCCTTTTCCTTTGATTCATGTATCGCTGTTCAAAAATGTGTTTCAAGATTTTGTGATCCATAAACACATTAAATTTCTCACCAAAGAGATAATGTATCCATGTTTTCAAATCATGTATGACTATATATAACTCCAAATCATGTGTTGGGTAATTCTTATCATGCACCCTTAACTGCCTTGAACTATAAGCAACCAAATTATCTCTATGCATGATAACATAGCGCAACCCTGATCCTAAAGCATCACAATACACCACATACCCCTGTTCTGATTCTGGCAAGTCCAAGATATGTGCTAATGTAAGCCGAACTTTCAGTTTCTAGAAAGTCTTCTGACATTCCTCCATCTTCTTTTTTCGGGCTGTCATTGGTGAATCTAATCATGAGAAATCATGCACAAAGCATCGGTAGTAACCAGCTAGACCAAGAAAACTTAGTAACTCGAAAACATTTCTCGGTGGTTGCCAAGAGATAACAGCTTATATTTTTTCAAGATCAACAGAAATGCCTTTCTCAAAAATGACATGGCCAAGAAAACATACTTCTTGTATCCAAAAATCACACTTTAATAATATATAATACAAACGATGATCTCTTAAAATTTAAAACACTATTTCAAGGTGCACCTCATGATCAACCCTTGTCTTTGAATAGACCAAAATGTCATCCACAAACACCAAAACAAAAGAATCCAGATATTGTTGAAATATCTAATTCATCAATTCCATGAAGACCTCTTGTGCATTCATTAGACCGAAAGGAATTAATATATATTCATAGTGACCATATCTACTTATGAAAGTTATCTTTGGAATATCCTCTTTCCGAACTCTCAATTAGTGATATCCTAATCACAAGTCAATCTTGGAGAACCCCTAAGATCCCCTTAATTTATCAAATAGATCATCAATGCGTGGAAGTGGATATCTGTTATTTATTGTAATTTGGTTAAGCTTACGATAATCAACACATATCCAAAGAGTTTCATCTGCCTTCTTCATGAACAAAACTGGGGATGCCCATGGAGACGTACTTGGTCGATAGAAAACCTTGCTTTCCATCTCCTCTAACCACACATTCAATTCCCGTAATTCTTTTCGTGCCACCCTATAATACATAAGGGAAATAGGGATGGTCCCTGGAATGATATCAATCATAAACTCTACTTCCTTTAGAGGTGATAACCCTGAGAAGTTCTTGGGAAAGACATCTATAAATTGATTCACAACAGCTGGAAAACTATTTTCCTTGATCTCTTCCACTGATGCCAAAGTCAATGCTTCCAATTGGTAAGAGATCATTCCCACCATTGGTGCCAACAATCTTTTTTCACCCTTATCTATAATCATCTCTCCTCTAAAGAGATGATTGATTCCATCCCCAGTTATGAAGCTAACTATTTTCCTATAACAGTCGATTTAAGCCTTGAACATTTCCAGCCAATACATACTCAGGATTACATCGTAGACATCTATATCCAACATCGAGAAGTCCCATTTTAGTTCAGCTCCATCAACATTTATAGAACATTCTCTACACACAAAGGCTTGACATTCTATTTCACCGATAGGAGTATTTAGTTTCAAAATAGAAGGCACCATTTCCAATTTTAAACATAGTAAGTCAACAACACGAGAATAAATGAAGGAATGTGATGACACAATATCGAAAAACACATACAAAAATGTAGAATTCAAAATAAATGTACTTTTCACTGCAGATGGTATAGCATGATCATCAGTAATCATCTACTCAGCTCCATACATTTGTTTCTTCACTAAATTGTTCTCATTATTTCCTTTATGAGGTTTCCCTAGTTGAGGTGTCATGGAATTTCTAGAATCACCATAGCTAGCTCTGATCTACTTTATAGACTGATTCAACTGCCCTCGTCCAGTCGAATAATACGATGCTTGTGACACCTGAGAAGTGTCTCAAGCACCTGACCATAGAGCAC
Organism: Viscum album; assembly: GCA_963277665.1. Lineage (NCBI taxonomy): Eukaryota > Viridiplantae > Streptophyta > Magnoliopsida > Santalales > Viscaceae > Viscum > Viscum album. The sequence goes on from OY728132.1 coordinate 543,995,115, forward strand.
TGTGACAATAGGGCTGAAGATGTCCCATCCTGTTTCAATTATGACATGATCTAGGTTTTTTCATACAATCTTCCTTTATGTGGTCAAGTGAACAACAATGAAAACAACCTTCTTTGATCTGGGGTCATGGAAGAAGGTTTATTGATCGAGCCACATAGTAATGATTTCCACTTGCAACTTAGAAATAGGTGTCTCTTTTCCTCTTTTTGCGAGCAGTTGAGTTCCCACCATTTTATGTAGGTATCTTCATGCCTCCTCCCATTAATCCCGAGATATCACATTCAGCCACAGTCACACTCTTCACCATCTCTATATAATATGTAATACAAATATCAAAATATTTTATTGAATATCCTATCATAGCCCTGATTCAATGATGTGTGCCTTCAAAGTGGAACTTTCCACAACTTTTGTTGCAAAGCATACAAAGTTCATGAACTTAGCTGCATAATCTAGGATAGAGAGACTCTATTGTCCCAGGCTGAAGAAGTCCATTGTTTTTTGGATCTTGAACGTCTGAGGATAGAATTTTTTGTTGAAGAATTCCTCAAAATTTTACCATGTAAGTTCTTCATCCAAATTATCATGCACCGCTAAATCCCACCACTGACGTGTAAGATCCTCGAGCATATACATCACCAGTTTGAACTTTATCTCTACTAGTTTTCCTATAAAGTCGAAGATATGATTCATTATACATAGTCACACCTCAACCTTTTTGGGTTTGGAATCACCCTGGAAATTAGGTTTATTCTACTTCATGAAATAGAAGGTATGATCCACATGTCGTAGATCATTCCTTCGGTTACTAGTGTCCACAACATGAAAATATTAGAAAACACTATGAATCAGCTATTGGTTCACACATTGTTCATGTGCAACCACATTCTCCTCAGCTTCTTCAGGTTGATTTCGACGAAGCCTACCAGGTTCCATTTTCTAAACTAACAACAAACTATATTAATCTCACTCTTTAGAAACTATTGGATTAGAATTTCAAATTATATCACATCAACTATCACAACATTGTTTTCCAAAAAATCCTTTTTCTCATGTTCAACCATTTTTTAAAACACTTCACACACATTAAAAAAAATAAACCATTTTCAAAATACAATAAGCATTCTCTTTTTCTAAATTTTTCATTTGAAACCCAATTCCATTATATTTCAAAATTTAACACTTTCTTTTCACACAACTTGAATCATTCCACAAAATGATGTATGCACTCCCAGTGGTAAGTCATTCCTTTATAATGCATGTGCTGCTCATCTCATTGGCTAAACCCATGACAATGAGATTTCAAAATTATAGAAGTTTCTCTAAACACTTACTTACCCAACACCCTGGTAACATGAGGTTCAACATAAAAGGGTTTTCTACATCCTTTTATGCTATACATTTCCAGTTCTGACAATCCTACTCCTTTCTAAGATTCCCACCCAAGGAATAGGCATGAAGAGACTTCATCTCCAAAACTAGGAAAATTGATGACTACTTGTTAGGAAAGGATAAAACATGTTGAAACCATTTGTAATGACCTGCCAATTCTCATTGGCTAGAGAGTACAACGATTCATTACTAGGCCTTAAGAGACATCCCCATCACACCCAAGGCTAGCAATAAATACCGAAGGGTTTCAAATACAACTAGGGGATTATTTTCCCTTTAAGAAATACACCAATAAACCTACCAACCATAACCAAACATTCGCTATATGATGCTTGAACAAATTAAAGAAAACTCAAAAACGTCATGTATATCACAACCACATCAATGTAAGAGATAATGGAAGAATAATCATGAATCAAAGTACACAGCAGATAAACCACACAAGACTCTCCAAATACCTCAAGACTCCATGCTCCACAAGCTCTAAGATCCAAAATATCTGAACAGCCCATACATCATGAGGTAGTGCTAAACACGTGTGAAACATTACATTTTCCCTTATCCCAGAAGATAGCATCTGCAAAATAACCAAAGTGCCAATGAAGGGTTGAGTATAAACCTTAGTAGGTTTTCTCCAATGACTTTCCTACTCACGTCACTAGGATAGAAGAGTTAGCAACAATTATATAATTTTTTTTGTATAAAACAACTTCTCAAAAATAGTTTATAAATAAATATAAACTAGTTTTCAAAACCATTCATTACGAAAATCATACACGTGCAATTGAAACAAATTTTTCCAGCAATTTATTTTTCTAGAAAAATAACTAAACAATCATTACAACCATTTCAAAATATCCCTTTATCAGCATACCCAACCATTCCTCAAACCCATGAAACCAACCATGTATGCTAAATTTTGATAGTTCCATACTCATGAGCAGTTTCACATCGATCCACCAAGTCATCACAAGGTAATTGTTTCCCATGTGCCATTAACCCTTTGGCACCGAGCACAAGGTCATACTTCAACCAAGTCCTGTGCATGAAATTAACATGTTCCATTAAACCTTTGGAAATGAGAACAAGGTCATATTTCAACCAAACCTTGTATATTCAACATGAACACACACCACATATTCCCAACCATCATTCCAAAATAACACATTCAATAAAAACACATTTTTATTGAAAATCATTTCAGTCAAAACCATTTCAATGCCAAAAAATTTCAATTCTAAATCATTTCAATAAAACTCATTTTTTATTGAAAACCATTTCAATTGAAAATATATTTTTTATCATACATTTAGGAATTTAAGAAAATCCCTAATTTAAAATCTTCATTTTAAATTCATGAAACTAAACCCCCTTTTTCACCACTATTCACCAAGATCAGGAAATTTCACAAAAATCATAAATCATTAGAAATGAATATTTTTGCAAGCTTTTCACAATCTATAAACCAATTTCAATCTAAGACAATCAATTATAGAATGTGGAGACGAGAGTGAAGCCTCCTACCTCGATGGTTTTGATGAAACATTGACAACAGACAAGGAATGCACAAGAAAGTGGGTCTATTCTTCAACAACATCCTTAGTTATATTATCCTAGAAAGATAACGAATCACAATTGAACTATTTGGAATCCAAAAACATAGATATACCCACTATAGTTTCATATCTAAGAAATAATAGAGATCAGAGTGGAGATCTATGCCGATCTAAGAAAACATGACAAATCCAAAAACAATAGTGACATACATCAAGAATCGGACTCGAAAACACAAAGGGAAGGCTCTAGGATGCCTCTAAATCATGCGGGGATGGTTCTCCAGACTTTTAGGGAGAGTAATATCAAAATATGGGCGTTTTTAAGCCAAAAATAATTATATAGAGAAAAAATTAGTTAGCTCCTAAAAACATAGGATCTAGATTTGACCTCTAGGCAAGGTTTGACCACACGGTTTGGGCTAACTGTGTATAGATCATGTGACCTCCATTTTGGTCCCAACACTCCCTATAAAACCCCCAAACACTCCCATCCTTCACCTTTACCATTTTTATGGAAAAATATTTTTTATGGAAACATCCCACTTTATATAAACACCATATGGTATGGAAACAACCCACTTTATGGAAACACCCCACTTTATGAAAACAACCCAATTTATGGAAACACCCCAAATTATGGAAACAACCAACATTATAGAAGCACCCAACTTAATGGAAACTCTCTAAATTGTGGAAACACTTTATTTTATGTAAACTCTCTATTTTATACACACCAAATTAAAAAGAAACACGAGGAAAGGGGTTATGTACATGAAACCGGGGGTACTACAAATGTGGAAATTGATAATGGTTAATTAGTGGTTAAAGAATTTATTAACATAAATTTCAAATAATTAGAAGGAATAAGATGGTTTGATATAATTATTTAAATGGTTGGGTGATTATATGATATCTTTTATTATCAGTGGTATCTGAGAGTCTGAGAGACTTTAGCTGTAGTGGAGTCTGAAAGTAGGTTTTTCTCATAGTGTGGTTGTGACCAATATTATATCCTATAGTTGTTTTATACACTACTACACCCTATCATTTAGGGAAACCGAAACCAATTGTATTTTGATACTTGGTGGGTATTTTCACCAACATCTCGGTGGGAGGATGGATGGTTGAATACCCCATTTGACCCTGCACTCTTCTCCTGGAAGAAACTTTTTCTGGTATGCCTGATGGTTAGTTTCCCCCACATATATTTATAGATAGATATAATGGCTTGTGGTTATTTCACAAAAATATATTCTAGATATGGTTTCCTATGGACTACTATAGGTGTAACGTGTATATGTTGTAATGGCTTGATGGTTCTTAATCGGTGTATGGGATGTAATGGATTGAGGTATAATACATGATCTTTGATACATGTAATGTTGATTTAAGTGGCTCTCAGAAACTACATAGTTAATTTTTTATGTGAATGTGGTGGTGTGTTGTAAGAGGTTCATGTTGTCGTTCTTCGCCCAGGTGCCTTCGAGCTAGCCTTTTTGGAGATAGATGTTCAGGAGGTGAGATGTTGAGGAAAATAGACAAGACAATCTAGAAGTGGTGGTATGGTAACCTTAATATTCTTTATCATATTATATACTCTTGTATGCATTATGTGGTGAGAGTAGCAATGATGAGGCTGGGAACGTTATATACCTTTTTAGCTGAGAAGTTATTTTCACTTGTTGTTCAATATGCTTTAGCATGCTTTCATTGCTTTTTATCAGGAGGCTCTTGGAAGGATCCTACTGAGTATATTGTTATACTCCCCCATGATTATATAAACTTTTTTTCAGGTTAGTTAGATCAGGATGGAGATCAGGCTGGTTACTACATGCTTGTGGATTTATAGTATCTTTTTAGGATTCATTTTCACTGATGTTTTACTTTCTTTTGGTACTTTTAGTTTTCCCTTTCAATTATAGTAGTTCTTTCATGTCATTACATATGTTTGCTTGGGTTTTATTTTATATTTTAATTTGATAAGGTGTTGTTTTGTTTCTATATTATCTCTCTCTTTTTCAAGTCTTCTATTATGTGGTAATGCCTCCCATTTTTGTGTTTACTATACCATCAATTCTATGCACCAACTTGGGTCCTTCTGGAGTTGGTACTCTTATGTCACTATCTATCTTATCCCTTTATTATCCCATGAGAGGTACATATTGAGGGGAAGGGGTCATTACAAACTAACTCATAATTCATTAGATTATATTTTCAGTATGGGATAAATAAATAAAATAAATAAAACATTTTTTTGATGAATAAAATAATTGGTGTATTTTTTTAAAGTTTTATATTCACTCAATATATTAATGGGTATAAAATTAAATTCCATGGAAATAAATTACACTCCATCAAGGGAGTAAATACTCTCTTAAATATTTCCTTATCTATAAATGTAGAGATAAGATGTTTTATCCAAGAAAAAATTATGATATATATTTAGACTAATGATATTTACAAAAAAGGGGGGGATATGGTAGAACCCATTAATTATATAAAATAAAATTTTATCTTTTCTATATCATTTAAGAAACATTTATTTTTTGAATTTTTTTAAAAAACTAAAAATATTTATTATATTTTTGTGGATTTTGATGTAGCTAATATGTTGATTCTTTTAATCTCTTATAAATATATATGATTATGATTAAATTTAAATAGGATATGTATTAGTAAATCAAATGTATGAATATACACATATGACTAATTTGATTTCCCATGAATGGGTGTTCTATGTTTTGATAATCTTTTTCTATTCTCAAGTAAGAATAGCCCAAATATAATATATGTTATATAAAATGATTGAAATTCGAAGTATAAGTAATATGATGATTATGTAAAATTGTTCTATGATTACTGAAGTTCATTTATGTTTTTAAATAAACTACACAAAATTAACAAGAACAAATTTATGTAATATTTTCATGATAATGTGGGATATCAAAATGAGTAAATTATAGATCTTGAGTAAATAATTATGATTGAGTATCAGTGTGCAAATTAAAAAATATTTATATGATATTTATATAGAATTAAATATTTCTCATTTATTAAACATCATAAAGTTTGATTATATAATTTTTTTATATATGAGTATTTAATATTTATTAATGAATAATGATAATGAGAAAACATTATATAGAGTTATTAATATCTAAATAATAAAATTTTGTATGTCAATATATTGAGTTTGAAAAAAATACAATTATTTGATTAAATAGTTAGTGAAGAGATAATATTACAAGATACCATGGTTTTACTACTACTAAATATTTTTGAATCATTTTTCATGATGAATATGAGATATAAATTAATGAAAAATATTATAAATCATTCAAGATGGAAAATATGATAATTAAAAATAACTTTCTTTCTCACATATATATGATAAATTCACTAATTATGATAAATAATTTGATTTTCTTGAAATGTGGACAACATGAAGGTTCTTGATCTTCTGAAGGGAATACATTCCTTGAAGATATATCCCATAGATTTATTTAGATAATTTAATTTAATTAGTCTTACCTTTGAAAATATAATTTTGTGGAAAATTCTAATAGTGTTCTCCTTCATTATGTTTTTCAATGAATCATAGCAGTTAAATAATCATATATCCATTTCACTCTTTTATCATCAACACATTCTGCTTCTATTTCATATTGATTATGGCCTTCTCAAGTAATGTTTTAATGCCTCGTGATTTTTTATTATTACCTAATTTTTCTATCTTGATGGAACATTCATTTTCAGTATCATTGAGATAATTTTTTTCTACCAATATGGATAAAATTTTAAAGTATTCACCTCCATTATAATAAGACCCAAATACTTAAATTTCATAGGATTGATCCTAGTAGAAGTCACGTATTTGACTTGTTCACTTGAACCTTGACCCACCCAATTTATACATGATTAGGTATAGAACTGGTTCATTGAAAACATTTTCTTATGTATGTTCATCTATAGATAAAGGATATTAATCATTATAATAGTAATGAAATAATTAATAATTGTGTTCAATACTGTTATAGTTGAATCCAATTTCAAAATTGATCCCTTTAATAAAGACAAAGGATTTTTATTATTAGAGATCAATTGGATGATAATTTTATGGTGTTGTCAAAAGATTTTGGTTGCACAATGTCTTTTATTGAGCAATATTCTATTAGACGTAATATTTATATGATCATTTATATGAGGATGATAGAAGGTTCATAAATGGAAAAGAACAAGTCTGGAGTTTTAACTCATTTATTATTTGAGATGTTTTTTCACACTCCCTAGTCTAGGCCATATAAATTTACTAATGAGTTACTAGAATCAGTGGATAATATGACACTCATAATGATTTAGGTAAGGTGCAGTTTCAAATCTACCCTTGGGTTTTCTGTGAAGTCTCTACGAATTGTGAAATTTTATTTTTCACATTCATTTATATCATTAAAATGGATTTAAAAAATTATTCATGAATGAATCTTGTCTAAAATCATTAGTATATTTTTTTATGACTAGGTGGGATTGTTCTTCATATCCCTAGGCTAGGACTTCAATGGGAGTACATTAATATGAATTTATCAGGAAAAATAACAATAGTAAATATCATATTATTATACATAGTAAGAATAATAATGATTCCTAGGTTATGGGATTAATTCCAAAAATAGAGCATTAAGGGTAACAAAAAGCTTATACTTATTCATAGGATGGTATAATGGTTAATAGCTAATCAATGGTAACTTTAGTATTTGAAGAGGAACCTCATGTAGAAGAATTGTTCTATTCTATAAGAATGAAAGGGATGAATAAAATTATTGATTCTCAATATTTTACCTTGAATGTGGTGATAAAAATAAAAAATAATAAGGACGTTCAATTTCAACCTAAACCTATGGTGAAGAGATCAATAAGAATGTTAGTGGAAATTAGGGAGACTTATAAGGTGGTTAATACAACTCCATATAAACCCAATGAGGTTGATGAGTATATTAAGAGTGTTATTGAAGAACCTGTATGTAAAATATCATATTTATCATAATTTAAATCCATTTTTTATTTTAATTTATAAAACTTTTGGATGGAAGTTAAATAAATATTCACTTTCCTTTTTCTATCACACGTAGTTTAGAGTCTTTATAAGGGTAAGTGTATCCAACCATCATTCATTGTGGATTTTACAATTTACATAATGGTAAATCTCTTGATTAATTTTTTTGTGTAAGGATAGATATAGTTTACATGGGTAGAATAATGGTAGAGTGGATTTTCCAATTTTTTTATAGGTAGTCATATATTTATATGTGTTTTGTTATGATAACCCTTTTTTCATATAGGTTATATAAGGGTACGTCTCTCTGTATAAGTAATGAATATGGGCAGTTCCATTATTGGGTAAGGGTAAGACATTGAGTGTATAAGTTGTGTATTGGTAACCATGTATTTTCAAAGGCTCTATAATCATACTTAATGTTCTTTGAAAGGCACTCAAGATTTTCTAAAGGTTAAGTAAGGGTAAATTAGATATTACATAAGGGTAAAGTGACATGTGTAAGGGTACTCACTCATGTTTCCATTATTATTCATCTAAAACAATCCTCTGACTCATTTTTATGTTTTTAAATTCTGTAAATCATGTAAATATATTCTTTAACATATATAAATATTGTAACTCCTATATTAAATGTTTTTAGACTCTCATAATTTATGATTTTGTTAAAGAAGAAAATTAATTAATGATTTCACTTTATTTTTTTAATTATTACATACCATAACACCTCTTTAGTGTTTTTAAAATACCATAAATATTATTGCATTTGATTTTTTGTATCATAATATAATGAGTTTAGGGAATCCATTTACAAGGTCATCATCATAGGGGTGTTTGTTGTTGTTTTCTTTGATTATGGGAATGAATCTTCTCTTTTTGTTGTTATGGATCCCTCATTAAGTGTTCGACAATTTTATAATAATTATAGGTGATTTTTTAAATAAATATCTATTAATTGCAACATAAATTACCAATCTTTCATGAACTGACTAGAATAATTCAACAAATGGTTCCCAAACCAATCTTGACATGTTCCAAAGGGAATTCCTGATCCATACGGGCTATCTGTTAGAAACCAGGAATCAAGAAACCACATAAGGGAATGATTTAATTGTAAGAATATATAATAAGAAGTAGTTGAATGAAACTAGGAATAGTCAGTATTCCAATATAATCATCATGTGTAAAACTGCATAAGGTATAAAAATATCAATCAAAACATCTCATGTCAACAACAAAAATTTCACATGATATCCTTACAATAAGTGGAACAGACACCCAATGTCAATTCTAACTCCCAAGGTCCCACTATAAAAGAATGCCTACTACCACAATTTTGTTCATACACTTTTCCTTAACATGAAAGAACGTAAACCAAAAACATACATGGGAAAATGTAAGGTTATTGAAAAAAGTATCCTATTACGATATCAATAAATGTTATATAAAAAATCTACAATAAATAAAACATGTGTTATAAATTTTAAATAAAACATAAAATGGAAATATTTTCCATATTCATAACAAAACAATGTTTTTAAATTTTTAAATGTCTAGTAAAAAATAGACATAAAAGTACATTTCCATTACTGAAGACATTATTACAACACATTATCAAAAGTGTTCTGAATAATAATTTTAACCAAAATTGGCATTAGAAAATCATTTAATTACATTGTAATGTAAAAAAAATTAGTTTTAGCATGATGGTTAAGATACCCATGGGAAGGATTAAATATAGGTATTCATTCACATATTACTGAAGTATGTATAATTATGTGCACACATTCTTACACGTATGATTGAGGAAATAATACTAGGATAGGAAAAATCGGAGAAGAACATACCTAAAGAAGAATAGGGTAATATTAATGTGATTTAATATCCATGTTATCCTTTTTTAGTTATTATTTTTCATACTCAATCCATTTATTGGTAGATATAATACATTCCAAGCATGTATCTTTCATACCTAACTACCCAGGATCCAGTTGGGATTATGGGAACAAAATATACAAAGGAATATCATTCATTTAAAACATTATCAAAACATTAAAACATGATTTTCATCTCAAAAAACAACACCAAGTGGTTTATATCATAAACTCATGCCTTTATTTTTAAAATCAGATTATAATGGTTATATACAAAAATTCATGCCATTATTTTCAACAAAAAAGATGAAACTATTGTTATCAAAAACACATTCCATTCATTTCTAATGATCCATATTAAAATAATAAAATATTTAATGACTTATCTTTTTATGAAAATCCTTCTTAAAACCAACATTTAAATTCTAACACATTTTCTATAAAACAGAAATTAATTTTAAAAATCCACTATCAAGGGTTTTTCTCTCACACACTATTCCATTTAAAACCCATTTATTATTGTCTCAAATACCTATTTAAAAATAAATTGAAAAAAATTAAAAATAAATAGTACTCAATGGTTTCAATTGACATAAATATAATTCTTAAATCACCAACCATAATTCTAAAATTGAAGAACACTTAAGGAGGGATCCATAATGGAAACACGAGAAGTTCTATTAACCATGATCAAAGTAATAAATAACTAACATGCATTTGAGGTTCACCCAAAATCTATGTTTCATAAGATATATTTTTTAGGATACCAAAAATAAACATTAGTAAAGGTTTATATATTTTAAAAATATAGAGGTGGTGTTCTCGTTTGTAAAATTGGAAACTTATAACCAATTAATTATCCACATTTATGAAATCATGAAATTATTGGGTTTAAAATATTTAAAATATGAATTACAGAAATTAAATTATTTAATGATTTATATTTCATTATTTCAATCATTAAAAATGTAAAAGGGGTTTTCAGGTCGATTTGGAGGGAGAATAATGGAAATCAAGGTGACTAATCCTATGTAGATCACATTTCCATTACTCAACATAGAAAATACACTTAAGTTATCATTGTGAATGAATGGGTAACTTTATTTCAAACCATTTTTACCCTAACAAAGCCTTTAAAATAATATTGTTTCCTTTAAAAAACTCATATACATAAGGGATTACCCCTAAACAATACATATGCAAAGGGGATTTCCATACACGTACTATATAAAATAGGTTTTACCTTTACACAACACAAAGAAATATAGTATTACCTCTAAAAAACATAGGAAAACTCAACTCAAACATTATGTGTACCATGAAAAATCCATCATACCATAATAAAACAAACAAAATTGATTTACCCTTATACAACTCTTAAAATCCACCCTACATAAGGGTAGGAGACACTAACCTAGACATAGACCCTAAATAATGTGTAAATGTAAAAAATAAAGATGAAATTTATTTAATTTCTATTCAAATGGGTTTTAAATAAAAAAGGGTTTTTATTTATTATAAAAATTTGGATGTTACATCACATTCTCTCTAGTTCCATAACAATCAAAACATAATGAATTTTTTATTATGTTGGGGGGGGACTAAAAGGTTGAGGATCATTTCTTCTCTGCTCTATTTTAGTAAAACGATAAACATAGACCTTGATAATATTTTTTGAAGCTATATATAATTATATAGACGATCTTAAGTGCATTGAGTAAGAAGTCACATAAAATAACATGGAAAATGTGAGGGATAGGAGAGAACCTTATATACTATGTAAATACAATTTTTCTTTGTATTATTCACAACTTGATTTCCTATTTCTGAATTTTATCCCTTCTCTTTTCTCCCATTATGCCTTTGAAATTGCCTATTATTTAATAACGTCATGCTTTTATGAAAACTGTATGGGTATTCCATAGTTGGGAATTAGAAACCTATCTTAAAAATACTAGTATTATACTATATTGAATTCTTATTATTTTGTTTATAGTGTTTTAGATTAACCTAGACTATGAATTTAAGGGTTCCCAATCAACCCAAAAAATAGTACCCCTCATTATTTAGAAAATTAAATAAATATTTTCATAAACATAAATAAAAATTTATGAAAAAAACTAAACACATAATATATAGAGAAATAGTGAAAGTTTAATGTTGAAAACATCACATAATATATTAAATAATGTGAATAGGTGAATATATATTGCTAAAATTTCACTAAACATGAAAAGTTTTTAGTCTCAAAAATTTTTGTCAAACATTTCTAAAATAATTTTTTATTTGAGTTCATATTTATTTTATAAATAGTGGAAAGGCAGATTTTAAGGTATTTATGGGATTTATGCATTAACAAGACACATCATTTTATGTCAATTGTTTTTATAGAATGTGAAAATAATTTAAACTCCCCCTTAGAGTTAAACTATAACCCACAATGAAATTTATTTCAATATAATAAATAAATTAATAATCACCTTGTCTACATTGACACTATGATGTTAATAAGAAAATATTAATGTACCTTACATATTCATAATCAACATTTTAAGATTTAATTTTACAACTAATATTTATTGAACAACTAAAACACCTTTAAATGACTTTTTTTTTCAAATATAACTATTCATACCATAAACTAATATATCATCAATGATGGATATTATATAATAATCATTATTGGGTTGTAAAATGTTATATATAATACGTATAAACACGCAAAATCTATTAAAAACACAAAATGAGAATACTATAAATTAAAAAATATAATAATGATAAAATAAATCTATCTTACAAATGATATTTTTTTAATAATCATATATTTAAATCTATACTATTAATTGCTCTTAAATTTTTTGATGCATTTTATATGTTCAATGTAATAAATAGTATATGGAAAATAATAGAATTTTTTTCACTATTACTTGATTTGGTACCAATAAGCACTCAACAACCACAAACCGTTATCCACCTTTTTTGTGTAAAACACTTATATTACCATTGTTGTGGTACCATTGACCTATAATCTCATTTCCAGTACTAAAAATGTATAAATGAAACATAGGAATTGGTAATGATGGATAATACCAAAGATAAATATGCATATATTTCACATTAAAATTGCATCTCATGAAAATATAACCCAATCTTGATGGTTTTTAGGGTTTATTTTATTTACAGACTAGATACATAATCAATATACTTGTGAATATTTCTCCACATCTCCCATAATTTGTTTCTCATATGGTACCCTTTTATACATATCAAAAATTACAACCTTTATAATCAAGGTAATGGAAATAAAAGAAAGGTGTGAGATCCAATAATCAGTATGGGTAATGATAAGAGATATAAAACAATGATCACATGTTTTTATTAGATAAAATCATATTTATGGTAATAATGTTAAGTTTAATGAATATATAACTTTTAAAAATCCCAAATAAGAATATATTATTAATAGTAATTTAGTGAATAAGGATCTAAGGATAACATGAGATATGAATCATTATAACAAGAGAAAGTTGTAAACAATATTATTATATAAAAAATATAAGAATAAAAAATAATTCAATTTGTCAAATATCATTACCAATACCAATATTTTAGAGTACACAAAGTCCCAAAATGAATGGGGTTCACTCATGATTCAATTAAACAAAGTGGGTAGACATCACTACATTATTCTCATAACATAGATGTATTGAAATAATAACTAGTATACCCTATTAGTATTGGGGTAGAAACTTTTGTACACTCTTTTAAATGGGATATCAACCTATATACCCTCTTTGACATGGGATAAAAAACTTAATACCCTCTTTGAAATGTGCTAAAAACATGTGAACCCTATTGATCTTTCAAAAAAAACTCGTGTACCCTATCTTTTGTGGAATAACAATGAGTATAACCTATTTTCAATGTTCTAATAACCATTTTACCATCATTTACTTAGTATAAAAACCCATATACACCCATGAAATTAAGATAAAAATCTATATATCCTCTTGGCATTAGGCTAATACTAGTGTACCCTTTTGATCTCATGAGATATAAAAAATAACCAACACATTGGAAGGATATATACGATATTGAAACATCAAAATATATTCATCTATATATAATTGGGTTGACAGAAAATGGATAGATTCATAAGTCAAATGAAAACTAATCAACCTATGGAGGGGAATTGGGTTTCATGATGATATTAATAGAATATTTTGCAATCCACCCAAAGAAGGTAGGTGGATGGTATCATAAGAACATATCTTAGATGGAGAATAAAGAATAATAAAGCTTGGTGAAATTGATAAAAAATAAAATTTTCCATTTGATAGGATAATTTACATTAAGAAATGTTGAAATATCCCATTATTGAAAATTCTGAAGAAAACCCATTAAAATTTTTAATTTAAATTTTTTTACTTTGAAATAAAAGACATTCTGTTTTAAAAAATAATTCAAAAATTAAACTATAAAATAATGGGTTATAAAAAATTATCAAAGAAATATATTTTCAAAAACATTATTTTAGAAAATATAATGATGTTAAAGTTATCATTTGTAAAAACACATGTTTTAAAATCCTTTTTAAATCATGAATTCTGTATTAAATAAAAAAAATTAATATTTCAAAGATGTCAAATAATTTTTTTTCAGAATCATTATGAATTAAAATTATTTTTAAAATTATTTTAAATCATGTAATGTAGTCTGTGTAAATAATAATGTTTATAATTTCAAAAAAATGTGTTCACATGTGAAATATTAAAAGTAGGCTCTTTTCAAATTTTTTATAAAAACAACACACCAAAAAATAGTTTTGTGAATAAAATTTTCATCCTTAAATATATCAAATGATATTAAATGTATTTAAATCAGATTGTATATAGTAACCATCTAATGAAAATAATGTTTCAGAAGAAATATCATAACTCAATGAACTGATATTGAGTTTGAAAAAAACCATATGAAATTGGTATCCATTAAATCAAAATTATTGAAAAGAAATTGTTTTATAGGTATTTTCATACACCATAAATTTCATGAATTTTATAATAAATTGAATACATATAGATTATTATACACCAAAAAAATATTGTGTTGAATTTGAAATATAACTCGACTTAAAAATTGTTAGATGAGAAACCCATATATCTTTTATAGAGTTATTTTTAAAAAAAAATTGGAAGATAAAATAATGAAATGAAATATTAAATATAAATAATAATTTTGGAATCATGACATAATACTTTCTAATTGTAGAATATATACCATATAAACAAAATTAGGTTCATAATATAAAACAATCCTCAAAGAAAGAAATGTGAGAAAAAAGATTACAAAATTTTTATCTCTTAAATAAAAAATAAATTTAATATTAAAAATTTAAAAGTATTTTTAAATAAATTTAATTCAATAAATTGTTATAAATGAATCATTGGTCATTATATAAATAAAAACATAAAAAACAAGTAGTGAATAAGAAATTTGGCCTAATGAAGGTAAAGTGGGATGATAAAACCATACAACTGTTAAAACATTGGATTAAAAAATAAAATTAAAGAAAAAAGAAGAAGTAATTAAACATAAAATACCATATATAACTATATAATTATGATATACTATCTTAAAGTGTCTGGATATTCAAAAAATAAATAAAAGTATTTACATAATACAAAAATTGTTTTAATGCAGGAAATTTGAGACGAAATCTTTACCTTTACCGTTGAAAATTATGAATGCTCTTTAAAATAATATATTGTAAACTTAACAATATTAATAAGTTATTTTAAATCTTTATTAATATCTACCGCATTATATTCTCCTCTTTTCTAACCATTTATTATACATTTATTGATTTTTTAGAGTTTATTTTCATCATCAGGTGTTCGTATTTTTGATTGATTCATTCATTATTTAATGTATCAACATTAATTCTGGCTAATTTTTTTGAAGTTAATCATTCATACATTATCTTTATTTTATAATATATTCTTTTGTTATTTATTTATCTTTGATTCCACTAATTGATAATTTTTTCCAATACTTATTAAGATAGAATTTGTGATGACCATGTTTTAATAATTATTTTAAAGTTATAATGTTAATAAATTGATAGAATCTGAAAAATCCTTAAAAAATAAAAAATATATTTTCATAATAATAATATATTTATTAATTAATTAAATTATTTTAATTATCCATGTATAATGGTATTGATAAAAGAACATCATCATTCCATAGAGGTGGTTGTCTAAACTTATACATGGGAATTGTTTTCCAATTTTATAGCATAGAAGAATGTTAGAAACTTTTGTGTCCTTTTAGTTAATTAAAACTACTTTAAATACCATATTTATTAATTATATACCCTTTTATAATAACCCAGGTATGGAAGTTATGAAACATGAAATACGGTGCTTTGTGGATGTGTTGGTCCATACATATATATGAATGACGTTCTAATTTTTCTAAAGGGAATGATATATAATGCTTATACGATTATCGTAAAAAAAATTATTATATTAATAATACTTATGTAATTATGTTATTACTGAAAAAATACATTATAATGAGAAAAATGGAGATGTAAATGAGTTTTTTGGTGATTAGTACTAAGGTTGTGAATTTGAACATTCTATAATTATCCCTTTAAAATAGGGGGTTTGGGGATTCTATTTGTATCAATGTACTACCAAAAAAGGGATATTACTATAGGGGAAGTATAAATTGTAGAGGTTTCACATGAAAATATTTTTTTTAAATTTTATGTAAAAGGGTTGGTGGAATTCTTCTTTTATAATTGTGGTGTGTACCATTTTTTTTAATAATATATAAGGACTTGTCACATTTCATTGAAATTTTATTAGAAGTATAAAATAATAAATATTTGAAGAGTGTGAGTAGAAATTCCTCTCAACACTCATTTTTAGAATTGATTTTATTTATTTATGTTTTTGTATCCACAATCAATCTTTTTACTGAAACTAACTATTATAATATTAACTCATTTCTTACCCTTCGTAACATATTGTCATGAAGAAATATAAATTCACTTCAGTTATAAATTTTTGGAATTGTTATTCAAAATATGATAAATTTTTTAGGAACATTTCATTTCAAATGGGGATAAAAATAAATATTAAATATTGATATTTATAACAAATTAAAAAAACTTTTTTAAAAGTAACTTCTTAATGTTACACAATGTTAATCATCTGTTTTTAATTAAAATTAATGTTTTAAAAATATATTTTAATATATAAAATAATTTTTTTTTAATATTTATTAAGAAATTATATCCTAACGATGTAATAAATGTCATGGTATTTGAAAAATAGTATTTTATACTATTCACTAAAAATCATTCTTTCTGTAAAAATCGAATAAAATAATATTAAGCCAATATTTACGTAATTAATACAACAATGATATTCATTTATTTAAAATAATAATTTTAAATTTATGACAAAATTTTTTTGATGGAATTATAAAATATAATAAAAAGTAGTTTTTAAAGGAAAATAAAATTTTCAAATATCATTTAACCTTATTCATATTTGTTAAAATTTATAACTATGTTATAGATAATAAATATTTAACATAAAAATTATATTTTTGTCATAATTACATAAAATACATTTTATTCCTTCAAAAATATACAATGCCTGAAGAGGAAACCTCTAAGATAATGCATATTTCTGCATAAAATGAAGTCATTAGTTATTTAAAAATAGTAATTGACTTTTTACAAATATTTATTTTTAAGAAATGATTTTATTTTTCATTCTAAATTGATATCATATTATGGTTTTCTAAATTTATGACTTTCAATTGGAAGAATACATTTATAATGGTATTATTTAATATGTAATTATTTTTATCAAGAAAATGTACTTTTGTTTGTTTTTGTTCAATTTTATGTTTGATGAATCAATTAAACATAATTTTTAATGAAATGATAATATATATTATAATCTAATTACTTAACATCCTCGACCAATTAATAAAATTTTCCCCCCTCATTATCATTCAATAAAGAAAGAGCCTAAAGTATCCAAAAGAAACTCAATATATATTTTTACTAAGTCATCAACAATATAATCCTAGATATTAGTATATTCATATTTTTACACATATTAATAATGTATTTATATTTTCCATTATCAAAGTTTTTTTAAAATATGTTTCCTTAGTTGAGTATATGTGTTTCTAGGTATATTTCACTCAAAATATCATTTTCATGGTCTTATTTCCAACCAAGTACAAAAACTAATTTTTTATGATAATGTTTTATAAAATACATTTAAATTGTCACATGATTATCAAAATTAAATCCTCATATTTCTTCTATAAAAATAATTTATTTCAATATCTGATTCTTTTGAATCAAATATTATAAAATTGGATAAATCAAGAACACTTTATGTTTAGCCTAGGTTACCCATGTTCATTTTTCTATTATATTTTCTATCCAATTTTGATATATGTTACGTCGTCAAATATATTTTAAATCCCCTATATTGTATGTATGTAGACAACCAAATCATAACCCATAGGAGTGTTGGAACTAGTTTGTATCTCGGTTTCTCTTTCACAAATTATGAAAAGACCGAGTTAATATGAAATTTGATATTTTATTGTCATTACACCAATGATCATATGTTTTAGTATCTACAACCACTCCTTTTTATCCAAAAAATGGTTTTCCCTACTTTTTAATTATATAATCTATAATTCACCAAAAAATCATGATGTTATCATAAGGATATAATTTTCCCTAGTACTTTATCTAATGAGATATTATCCTAATCTAAAAATTCACTAAACTAATACCCAATAAAACTAATCCATGATTGGATCATAACTCGGGTTCCCTAGATGTAAAATCTATAATGTTATACTAAAAACAGATATTTTACACATAGGATTTGATAATGAGTAAGATTTCTTCAGTTAACCATTCATATACATAACGAAGACATTAAATTTTTCCAAAAATATCAAACCATACTAAGAATTATAATGGTTTAGTATATTTAGAGACTAGATAGATAATGAATATATTTTACAAACATTCTTGCATCGTGGTATAATTCGTGACATACCACACAAAATACATTTCTTTATAACTTGTGGACAAGAATAAAGGATTTTAAAAACCTTCAATTTAATTAATATTTTATATAACATCACACCAACCTAGACAACTAATCAGTGCACACACCACATTTCTTAGTTGTACATTAGGAAAAAATCTTTAAACACTAATTTATGTTGATGATAATTGGGGGTATATAGTGTTACAATAAAGAGATTTTATATATAATAAAATATTTCACGATCACATTAAATGAAAAAATACCCTAGAAATCAAAATATGAATAGATAATAAAACCACTAAACCTATGATAAGAAAAGAATTGTGGATATATAAGTATGCATGACCGATCACCAAATCTGTCAACCACATAAATAGGTATAAAACAAACGAAAAGCTAGAGAGGACATAATACACCATAAAACAATAAAAAATCCCACAATCATATACTACATGAGATACTCTAGATCAAAAATGAAATCCTATACCTTTTACCTACCTATACATGAAGCCATGTGAGGTTTTCTTTGGTTCCAAAGATTAGTTTTCACAGATGCATGGTTTTTGTACAAAACTCAGTAGGAATCCATTAAAGTGTACCTAATATTATAATAAACAATTTTATATGTGTCTATGACATGATAACCTAAGAAAAATAAATAACCATATTAAATAAACATATTAAGTAATAATTATAAATTATGGTCTATCATATGGCCCACAAACATAATAAACCATCCATGCTTCATCCATTTATGAAGTTTCTCTGGGCATGGGAATCACCATTATCTTATATTGTTCCACACTTTGTGAATCCCACACTCATGTCTCCACTATGATGAGTAGTAGACCTTGGTGCATCCCCATGTATCCTTTATCCTCAATCCCAAAAGGCTGATCCTCATATTTAAACATAGAAAATCTCAATGTTTGGTCAATTTTATATTCTTAATTGGGGGAGGTCCTATGAAAGTTCATATGACTAGGATTTACTTAATCCTAGGAGACAAATGAAATCAAATGAAATACCCTTCTAGATCCCACAATGACATACCCAAGTATCAACGTCACAATACTCCTAATCTAAACAAAACTACTGCATCCACCCAATCATAGGGGGTATCCTTGGAATTGATCTAGGGGATCCAACATTCACCTTCTATATTTCAAACATCCATTATTTAGGATATATTCCTACTAAAATACTCATACCATAATTCATATAATGGATGTATGGGGCATATATAATGATCTAATGGAATTTCCTTTTGAATCATGGGCTCCTAAGGTATTCATAGTTTCCACCTTATAACCATAGTATCTCCCAAATATTAGGAAATTTTATATCCATCCAAATTATAACTATGATGTTAGATTGTAGGTTTCATCCATAGGAATGTATATTTACATCAACCAAATTCACTAAATTCTAGTCAAATTAGGATTCCACCCCCAAAATACATGATACTAGATCTTAGAAATTTTGGTAATCCCATGATCTTATACAAATTAATAGGTTATCTAATGTAATCAGGGGCCATCAAAACAATTCCAGGTTCAATGTTAGATTCCCATACAAAATTTGAAATCACGTATCATAAAAAAACAAAATTAAAAAAAATATCAACTATTAGAGAAACTTTGAAGCCCTTTTCTAACAATCATCTCCATTAGGATGATACATCATGTTTGATTATTGGGTGATGCCTAAAAAATCCATATCAAAATCAAAACATACCAATATAGGGTATGTTTATCTATTAGTATACCTGTAATGTTCCCTTGGTCACAATATAATCAAGGTATGCTACACTTTGTCTATGGGATCAAACACAACTCCTCCATCAATTTCCATCTTCTAGAGGATGTTCAATCCTATGGAATCTTTAGAGTCATCATATGGTGGCCAATAAGCCTTAGGGTTATGCCACACTTGTGATAGTCTTGATGGATGGATTATGAACCATCTAAAAATATGTGGTAATCCTAGGTAAATATCTCCACTAAATCAATTCCAAACAAACTATAGTAAGTAAAACTAGGTCAAAAACCTATTAAAGTGGATTTATTTCTCATTTAAGTAAGTTTTAATGATGATAATTTACCTAAGGTTTAATCAAGATCCTTATATGGCCTACTTGAACCATTCATCTCATGTTAACACAAACCTCTTGTTGGGGGTATCCAAGGACTTATATGTAAGGTTTCCTTCAACATAATCATCTAATTTTAACTAAGTAACACCCCTCATAGGGTTAAAATTTTCTAGGTAGTAACATTCATGTCACATCCTGAACCCTTGGTGTTCGAGGTGTCCAAGACTATAAACAATGGTCATTGTGTCTTTGACACTGTATTCTTACACTCATGGAATTAAAATATGAATAAAAATTTTAAATAATATACAACTTGATTAACTAAAAAACCTATCAATTACAAATGGGGAATGATGCTATATCAAATGAATCCTATAGAACATTCATTAAACCACATGGTGAGTATCATGACCTACTAACTCATTTAGATCTTTAAAATTTATTCAACCATAGGTTGGAAGCACTCCCATGCCTTGATAATGTTTTCCCAAGGCTCATCTAAACCTAAATCATCACCCGAGTTCAAGTATCACATCCATGATCAACAATGAATTAATTATAACAAATATAAAAATTATTAAATTTAATTCCAATGATACATGGTCATTATTTCACTCAATGGTGACCAATTCTTTGTTGAACATTTCCATAAATTCTCATAGTACTTATGTTCCACACCCCATGTACTATTATAGGCGAAATCCCTAATAGGAAATGGAAAAAAACTTGTTTATATAATTACATTCTCTGAAAACCTGTTAATAAAGTTTTAATCGATAAATACCCTAATAAAAAAATAGAGGCATGATGATAGAATCAAAATAATTCCTCTACATTTGTAGAATAAAAGACCCATTTAACTAGGGAAATTTTACCATACACCAATGCAATCTCAGTCATTCACTAAATTGAAAAATTTTCCGAATCAATGTGATGAAGGAGGAATTATGAATAGTGGAGGAAGTAGAAGTTGTACCTTGATTCTTTTCTGAAAATAAATATAAATATAATCACAGTCATTAGGGGTGGAAGGGGAGGAGTGGGAAAGGATATCTAGACTCAGTGCACACAAACAAGGTGGAATAGGGTAACTATCACTCTTATCATTAGAGGAGAAAACATCCATTTCATAGAATAAAATACAAAATGGATGGATAGTGGAAATCAGTTGTAGTAAATTATAATATTGGATGTGTTTGACTAACTAATGGTTCTTTCTAGTTGGCCCATGGTCTGTAATAGTTTCGGTAATAGTGGTATCCCAAACAACTCTATAGGATCCCATGATCAAATGAGATGAATCATGATCCTCATTAAATTTCTTGAAAATCTATTTTCATATGATCCAAACCCAATAATTCACTTCTAAATATCAAATCAAAATTCTACAAAACCACATAATGATAATTAATTTTTTTCATGAAGTTAATACAAAAATATAGACATATTTTATTAAACTATACTCACCATAGATAATATAATCATCAATTAGTCTCATCATGCATTTTAAATTCAATCTTGGAATAATTGGGTGACAAATTCATGAAAAACTCACCATGTTTTTCACTGGAATTTAAAACAAACCCTATTAAACAATTTTAAAACCATGGATATCCTTTCACAGTAAAATGAGGCAACTCTAAGAATAATTTCTAAAACACCAGGATTGGGCATAATCACATTGATCCATCAAGAGACACCCAATGTGTCCTTGTATGACAATTCACGAGATATGTGGTGAATCCAAGAATATGACCTAGGTCACAAGGAATTTTTGATGTATGGTGCCTTCCACTTATATAACTTATCATCAAAACATATCTATTACGTTTTCATGACACTATTAACATTTTTCATGAATTATAAAATCCAAACATAATTGAGAACACCATATATATGTTTAACAAATTAATATTTCAAAATTCCAAGTTTCAATTGACATACCTCAACCATTGATTCATAAGGAAAGCACACCAGATATGCCTAAAACCCCCTGAATTAATCTAAAATAAACATGTTATGTCAAAATTTCTACACCCATAGATTTATATATACCACCATATCCAATCAAACTCAAATCCACTAATCTATCCTCATCTGGGTTTCCCTATCTCAAATATTCCTATCCTCAGATGCTGACAAGATTAAAAATCACCTGATCAGGATTGCCCTTCTCCAAGAGGAACCCATTGATCATTTTGATACATCTATCTGAATTCTATACCCAACATATTATGAAAATATATGGTCAGACCCTCAAAAATTAAAAATGAGTCAACATTCCATCCAATGAGTACTAACACACCACCAATCAAATCAATCTTGAATTTCCAAAAAATCATTCCACTGATAAGTCAAATGTTATTACTCCATCTAATATCATATCCAGATTTACAAATGGAATTAACCTTAGAATCCTAATTCATTGAGATCCATTAACTCATCAGAACCAAAATTCCATAACAACCAACTTATAGTTTAATTCATGCACCTAAATATCTATCACATGAGTATCACATCACTACGATATACATTACACTCCCCGCAATAGGAGTGTCCTTATAGTTGTGCCAAAAAAACAAATACTTGATCTCAATATACCATGTCATACCAATCACCAAAAAAAATGGATATGTATATTCAAAACTACTCATACATTATTACAATAATAAAACACAATTCCATCATATTTTTATTGGACTTAGAAAACATCCACAACTTTCCTCAAAATTTAATCGATAACTTGGGTCACCACCCCTAACTAGCCACTAGTACACAATAAAAAATAAATATTTACTTATATTTCACCGTAAGTGTAACCTCAACATGTTTATCCATAACCATACATGTGAATTTCTCCCCCACCCCACCATACCACACTCATAAAACCCTTCAGATTCATGGACCATATACAACACACAAAACTAAATCTTTCCTTAGATCATTGATCAAATCACATAACAATGTTTTTTAAAATAACTTATACCGAATTCATCATATTATAGAGGTTTATGACAAGGAATGTGGTCTTTTTTGGAAATTTGAGGATATTATATAGCATATATCTGAGTGAGAAACTTTAGTAAACAACTATATGTCATAAACATCAAAGTATAAACAGATAATAAAACAATTGTATAAGTTATAATTGATGAAATTTTCATATAAAAGAATGAAATATTGATCTCAAAATAGGTCAGTAATATAAATAGGTCAAAAGGAATTAAAATGAAAGAGAGTCCCCACCACATGATCAAGAAATACCATATAAAATCCCCTTATCATACTGAAGCTACTCTAACTCAAACATGAAAATATAATCCTCTTCCATACCTGTATCTCAAGCCAATGGAGGGCCTGATTGGGTAACCTAATGTAGTGGAATTCTAAGAAGACTATGAGTAAATAACATAGTAGGGATCCACCAACATAGTCTTATATATTCATTCAATAAAGTTATATGTATGTGTGATATTCTAAAATAAAAATAGGGAATAAAATTATTGAATATAAAAATAATAAATTATTATTTATCCTCATGACCATGACCCTTATCGACCATACTTGCTTCAAAAAATTCTACAGTGTATATTATTATTATAATAACCTTATATGAAATTATTTCAAAAATATATAGTATGAATTATCTTCCCTACACTATGAAGTGCATTGGACTTTGGGATGTTACCTAGAATTCTCCATCCTCAAGAAAAAAACCCAATTGTATTAACATGGAATTATCAATGTGAGACCAACATAAAATTAATAGGAGGGTGAGTTCATAGGAATTCATATATATCCCTGATTACTTAATTCATGGGTGACCCAGGAAATGGAATGCAGTACCCTCATAGATTCTTTATTTATACACTCAAGCATCCACATCACATGACACCTCAACAAAACCAAACCTCTGATTCCAACTTACCCTTTAAGGTATCCAAGGAATCTATCTAGGTGGTTAAATAACCATATTTTGGATTTAAAAAATCTATTATCATGGGAAAAAAATCCACCTGACACCTCATTCGCCCATTTTAAACCATATGTTCTAAAGCATTCAAAATGTTCTAATCATATCTTCTTTCAAATATCTAGCTCCCTTGGAATTCGTAGTGGATTAACTAAAAAAAATAACATGAATCCTGGGAATTATATTGCAGAATATATCTTATAGAATTTATTGTGTATCCTAATATCCATCTCTATGAATCCATGACTACAACAACCATATTAATTAGAGGTGAATAAAACTATACATCCACCACAAAATGTTGTGAGATTTGAACATAGAAATTCTTAGAGATCCTATGGCATAATACATATAAACTTGTGATTCATAGGAACTTCATGAAATATAAATAATGTTAGGATCAATGTCCATTATCCAAGAAGATTGGGAAAATAAATAAAATAAAATAAAATAATAAAAATTATAAAAACATATCAAGGGTGGGTATAATGTTAATTTTCATCACTATTAACTCATCCCCATCAAGAATACATATCAATAAAAGTTCATGGGTGAAACCGATAACCATATATACCCAAATACATATATATTTTCCCAATGATTTTATATCAATGGGGCATGCAATCATGTTTCTAGGGATAATATATAACAGAATCACACTACAAATAGTCCTTAAGCTCAAAATCAACTAATTGGATTGTGTTATATGCTTGGGGGAATCCTGTCATCTAGAATTATATGAATAATATTATGACCTATAGAGATTATGGGTATTACACACTAGAGAGAGTCTTGAGTGATGGATTATGATCCACCTCCAAAACCAGGCTCATCCTAGGTCAGTTTGTTCACCCAACAAACATCCAACTCACCCTGGATCTATGTAACTAGGCCAAACAGACACCAAAGGGTAATTATTTCTCATGAAACTTCAATCTAACAATCCAAACAACCCAAAGGTTTTACAAGGGTCCTCACATGGGGCAATAATACCATTTAGCTCATGTCATCCCACTAATCATGTTGGAGTCATAGAAGGGATCATATGTAAGGCCCTCTACATCAATATAATAAAATATTAACTAATTAATTGCCTTGATGGGGGTTAAAAGTTTCAATTTAATATTATTTATGTCACATCCTTTCCCTCAATGTTCAATGCACTTAAAGAAATTGATTGGGGTGAACATGTCCTTGGAAAGATGTTTGGACACTCAAGGAATTTAACTAAGATAATAAATGTGAATTAATTTATCTATTTTATTAAATAAAAAATTTATGAAACTCATATGAGTGTTTTATAATTCATAACATGAATCATGAGTCATAAAAAATTGGACATATATCAAGTAACAAGTCTAAATTCATCATTTGTAGATTTTTCCATCTGGTATTCATAGGCCAACAGCTTTGCAAAGGTATGACCAAGATCTTCTAATGTTCATATAAACCCAAATCATTCACTAGGTTCTTCTTTCATGTGAATAGTCCATAATTAAATAATTATAAAATATATAATTAATTAAGAAAGTTAATTCAAAAGAGAAATTATAACTATTTCGCTAACTGATGGAAAATACATACCAAACCTATCAGAATGCACCCACTAGTGGTCAATGCCACTGCATTGGTAGAATTTCTTTCCAAGCCCTAAATAGGTAGTGACATTTAAATTCATAAAACACTTCAATTATACAAAAAATTATTAAAATTACAATAGTAAAATACTACAAAAAATGGATATCATGGGAATATGGAAAATATCTTATGATATCCTCTATAGGTGTAAAACAAAATCTCTACTAGATTTAAGTGATTTCAACATGATCCAATGAAATATCTAAAAATCATTAAATTGAAAAAATAAAAAATCAATGAGCTAAAGGGGAGATTATGAGTAGAGGGAAAGGGGGATGAAATTTCATGATTCCACCATGAATATATCCATGAAACACACCCAGAAAACCATAGGGATAAACGGAATGAGTACAGAATACCACCCGATCATATATCATTAAAATAAGTTGTAAGAGTGGGTTTAGCCTTCCTAGAATATAAAGGGATATTTATTTTCAATCATAAAATCCAAACTAACTTTATAGTATTTTTTTGTAGTTTCAGCTATGGTGTCCACCAAATACTCTCTTGAGGCTCCATTAAGCCCCTTGGATCCCTCTAGAACCTCATTCCCTGCCTAGAACACCTTTTTGTGATTCCCCAATCCACATAAATATATATTGAATCTAGAATAAAAAATGGATCATACCACCAAAAGAAAATTCAATTATTTTGAAATTAAAACTACAATTTAGAAACAGGGTATTACATAAAAAATACCTAGTTATGTATATATACTTCATGATATAAAAGATATGGTAAATATGAAAATTTTCTTAAATAATGCAATATGAGAATAGAAATCCCTACAGATTTTATAACATTTGATTTAAAACCTATTTGAATGAGATAAATAGAAATAAAACATTAAATAAAATGAATAAATATAGAATCATGATACCTAATATTATAGATGAATTATATAAACTAATAAAGTAGGTTTATAATAAAAAACATGTATCAAAGAAAGAAAATTTGATACGAAACACTTACATCAACTCTTGAATTCCATAAAAGCGCATTAGAATCATCTATATTTGACATAACCATATTTATATCTTTTTTTAAAACATTATTAATATCTAAAACCTTATATTATATTTAGTAATTATCATTTATTATAGATGTATTAATTAGTTTTAGTTTATTTTTATCATATGATGTTAGTGGTTTGTCTTTTACATGCATTATTAGTGTCAATGTTGACACTCGCTTCTTGATACCATGTTTATAAATCGAATGTAATAAATTATTATAGATTGTATTTTTATAATGGGTTTTAATCCATTAATTCCATTTAGGGATAATTTTAACCACGATTCATGTTGATAGAATCTATGAAAATCTTTTTATGGTAATTCTTGATGAACTAAAGATAATATTCAAATAAAATATAAAATATTAAAATAATATATCAATAAAAAATATATATTTGTTATTTAATAATATAAATTATTTCATTATTTACATTCCTAAATCCATAAATGTTGGGTGGTGATGAAAGGGGAATTATGGTGTCAGATGGAGTCATTCGTCTACACACTCACACAGATGAATTTTTAATCCATAAAACATGAAAATTGTCAAAATTGTATTATCTATTAAGAATAATAGAAACATATAAATTTAATATTTATACAATAATTACCCATATATATATCAATGTAAAAAATCATGAAAAATTAAATACATTACATTAAAGAGGTTGTAGTCTGCAATTACACACAAATGATGTTCTCATTTTTGAAAGGAAGGGTACTATCAATAATGGTTTTACAAATAAAATATTAACATTTAAGTTTATTAATTACACTAATATATTTATATTATAAATGGAAAAATATATTTTTATTAGAAATATAGAGAAGAAAATATTGTTAAGAAGTGATTATTACCAACCATTATAATTTGATAATTCTCTTCCTATACCATATTGGAATGGAAGAGTTAAAAATTTTACTAGGCTTAGGGTACTATAAAAATTTTATAGGTATACATGAGAAGTAAAATATGATATTTTTGGGGGGATGTTTTAATTTCTAGTGTCTATGAAAAAGTGATACACAAAGTCCCCTTTTAAACATGAGGTGAGTGATATTTTTAAAAAAAATAAAAGGATAATAATTAATTCAAGTCAACTTTACAAAGAATATGAAGAAAATGAAAGGGGGTGGTTATTGGTCAGGAATCCTCTCAAAAACCCATTTCAATATATTTTTTTGAGTGCTTTTACTTTTTTCTATAATTGTAACATTTTTCACAAATTTAATTTTACCTCGTCAACTAGTTTTTTTAACCTTGGTAACATAATTTGAGACTTAAAATAAAATCACCATTGTTAGATAATTTTTTTATTATGATTACAAATAAGAATAAAAATTCATAATATAAAATTTCTCAAAATTTGAAAATTATTTTTGAAATTAATAATGTATAACACATAAAAACCCCTTTTTTGAAAATATATTAATAATTTTATAAAGATTAAATCACAAGTTTCTAAATTATACAGATTATTTAAAATGAATAATAATACTAATGAAATAAATAATTTTATTCGAAGAATATTTAATTTATTTTAATTTTATCTATATGTTCTAATTATTTCATAAAATATGTGGTATCTATAAAAATGATAATTTAGACTATTCACCAAAAAATAAATTCCAAAAAAATACCAAAAAATTAGGTAAATATTTTATTAATATGATCAATCAAAAAATGAAGATATTTTTTTAAAATTAAAATTATATAATTTAAGAATTTGAACTTAACATGGAAATATAATGTATAATGATAAACATTTTTTATTGCATAATGAGTTTTTAATTTTTAATTTTTTTAATTTTTTCCTATAAATTAATAATTAAATTAGTGCTAATATATTATTCATATAAATGATAAGTTTTTCTATTATTTTACCATATTATATTATGATTTTGAAAAAATAATATCACCTAAAAGGTCATATTTAAGAAAATAAAATTTTAAACATATAATAATCTCATGTGTTATTAAGTTACACTAGCTGAATTTTATCATGGAATTAATTTTAAAAAGTTTATGTATTTTTCATTATAAATATATATCATAATTCAGTGACTTTTATTTATCAATTCAAAATCAAATACTAAATTAATAATAGTCAAATTTAATAGATAAATTTTTATCCCAATAAAATGTATTGGAGTTTTTTGGTGAAGTGGTGCATGTGAATTATTTTATTCAATGTAGTATTTAATTAAAGGGAAATATATTCTAAAATATGGGTTATCTTTAACTTGTGATATAATATTTTATGTGAATCTTATAAAACCCCTAATTATATTACATATCATTTCATGATTATTAATATAACTGCCCATATAATACATTCCTAGAAAATATAAAGGCTTAGTTTCTTTACAAAATTAGATGCGTATTTCATTAAAAAAATGTAAAATAAATTAAAATTATATAAAAATACATATTGTTATCCTATTTTCCTTTGAACTATTTATACTGTAAAAGAAAATCATATGGTTGAAATAAGAAAAGGGGTTAACCATAAACCCTATAGAGAGAATAATCTAATTATTGAATGATGATAAATTAATTTTTCTAATTAAGATTCATAACATAATGTAATAAAGAGGTATGAATCATGCATACTTGCATGAAAAAAATAATATGAGAAATAAAATCCTGAAAATAATAGTATGATAGGGATGTGACAACAACACAAAACCATACATCATAATAGTAAGTTGGGGCAATACACTAATACATCATAACATATTTTTCTTATGCTGAATAACTATGCACCATACATAGTATATAATTAGATAAAAACATTACCCATTTCATTGGAGTACTATTATTATGAAACCTTCATATATATATTATTACATGTATAATATTAATCACGTAAAAGTAGAATGTATTTCAATATTTCAATCCCTTGATTAAGGAATACATGTTCCATACATGGAATTCCATAATAAGTTAATATAGTTTTATTTAGGTGAATTTTCAAGAGTGATCACATTATTGGGTTTTCAAAACATAATGTTATAAAATGGATAATTAATGGATAATGATGGAAGTATATGAGAAGTACATAAAATATCATTAATGGGTGAAATTTGAGAGGAAGGTGGTATCACATTATATAAAATTAATTAGGATAGTAATGGAATGTTTATAAACTCAAAAAAAACATAATCAATTAAAAATTAATTATTTAATATAAAGTTATTTGATGGAAAAGTGGAGGGATAAAATCCATTTCTAAAAGGGTTTCCTTATTAAATATTCATTGAAAAATCTTATAACCAAAGAAACTATATTTTCTGGATATATAGAGAGAGGAAATGTGATGATAATCATGATATAAGTATTTTTAGTGAATCGCTTTTGGATAATGGGTTGTTATATATAAAAAAGGTGGTTATTAATTTCAAAACCTAGTCCTTGTACTACTAGATAAAAAGTAATTCAAAACCATTGGCCTTACCTTATTATTTTCCATGGTATTCTCAAATGAGGAGATTATTTTTATAATTTTTTTTCAAAAAAAAATCATCACTAAATAAAATAATTCATTATGTGGAATAGAGTCGTTACCATAATGAACATTTTAATTTTTTTTAATTTAAATTACGGTTTTTAAGGATTTTCATAGGTTTGGTAAAATAGTAATATCACATTAAAAAGCAATATTTTAATGGGAGAAATATTTTTTTCACAAAATCTCTTTATTAAGAAAATTTCATTTATTTTTGGTTTTTATGATATCATAATTATTACCATATATCATACCATGCCTAACATTTATCAAAAATTATAATAGTTTCTAATAATTATGATAAATTCATTAATATAAAATATCAATATGATGATTTTAAAAATCGTGTTTATTTTTTCAAGATAATTATCTAAAAATATGAATTTTTAATTTTAAATAAAAAACCTCAGTTATTGAAATAAATAAATGTTTTATGACATAATAAACTTTTTGTCCCTTATAAAAAATCACATTAGGAATTATAAAATTATATAATCATTTAAATTTAAATAATTTTATTTTTTTTAAAATATTTCATCAAAATATTCATTTAAAAATCATTAATTTTTCAAAAAATATTATTTTAATTGGAATAAAATATTTTCCAAAAATAAAATCATTCTATCTTCTAATATAAAAATATATTTTTTACATATATAAGATATTGATTTTTATTTTAAAAATTATAATTAAAATGGGATTTAAGAAGCAATTATTTCAAATCTAAAAAAATTACACCATTATAACAGTATGTTCTAGAAATGTAACCAATAATTACACTAGTTTATTCCAAAACGGTAATGTGTATGATGGTATTAATATCATGGGTTGGCATAGAAAATAATTTTTTTTGTGGAGATCTATACTAGGTTGACTTTTTCCGTAGATAGGTCTTCTTGAGCATCACTATTCGATGTTGTACTTGGGTTGATCAAGTGTGAATCTGTGTGTTTATAACTCCCTACTATGCTATGATAAATGATCTTGGTAATGTATGATTATAATGGCTAATTCCATTTTTATCCCTTTTACACCAACTAGTTCTCTTCACTACTCCTAATATAAATTAATTCTAATGGTATAATTATAACTCATACATTAAAAAGTTTCTTAATAACCATTGATCATAATGTCGAGCATTCATAATTCCCAACAATCGTAATAATTTTATACTTACTACAAATACATCCAATTCTAATACTTAAATATATATCAACGTTCAATATCATTTATTTTTATAATTAATATTACATTAAAAAAATTGTATCATTTTAGAATTTTTTTATGTTTGCAATAATGATAGGAGATTTCGATGATCCAAATTTTCCGGTTGTAGTTATTTTATTTTACTAATATCTCTAATATCATTTTAATATTATAGATTTTAAAGGGTTTATTTTTTGAAAAGATGTAATGTTTTCAATTAATGAAATAAATTGTTATCATAATGTTTTATATTATACCATTTTATAAGGGAAATTATTTATAAAAATTTCTGGTTTTTTACACCCCCACAATAAATTTTACCCATTAAAATTCATTTCATTACTTAAGGTGATAAAAATAAGGGTAAATTTATTTGAAAACATCCACTAGTTACCAGGTTTCTTCTTTAAATTTATTTTTTCTTTAATAAAAAATGAAAATAAGGGGTTTCATTCTTCTCATAATATTATATCTATGTTCCAAGATCTTAGTTAGATAATCATTATATAAAATATTATTCTATTGTTTTAGAAACACTAGAATTAGTAGCTATAATCTATATAGTATGTAAATCCTCAAGAAGGATATTTGGTTCACATCATGTTCTTGGGAAAACATTATATTGAGTTCAAGTCGGTAAGCCAGAGCTCCAATGTGATCAATAATATCAAAGGAGAAAATATCCATTGGACAAATATTTACCTTCTTCCAAAAATCATTAACTATATTTTAGGGTTATATTCATCGGAACTCATTTTTTTTCAACCTCATACTCTAAGTATTGTCGAAGGTTATCATCATAACTCTTCTTTCAACCTTTTTAGTTCTACAATTTTTTGTTAAATTTCTATGACCATATCGACCATTTATTAATCATTTCCTGGTCCCAATATAATGCATTCTAAAACATCATTACAAAATATTTTATTTTTTCATTTCCTTCCATAAATTTATTTATAAAGATCCATATGATTTTTCAAGTGAAATCCTCTTTCGTATGATAAAATATTGAAAACAATATTTTGATCACAACTTCCATTAAATTAAAATGAGAGGGATTTAAATATTTCCTCATTTTTATGGATATTATAATCAGAATGACTGTAATTCTATGATTGATTAGCTATACTGAAGTTCTACTCTATTTTAAGAGCATATTGGGGAATTTAAAAAACATTATGATTAATATTGTTTTTCTATCTAATAGCTTCAATATTGATAATCCATGTAACCTCACCGTATCAATAATATATATCCTTATATATTTATTAGTGGATAAGAACTATTGTGTCAATTTTAAATGGGGAGACTTTATAATACAATACACAAAAATAGAAATATCACTTTCTACATTGGTCATATTTGGAAGACCCGTGAGAAAATCTATATTTTTTTCACATTCCCACATAGGTATGGGTAATGTTTTCAATATACCAATATAATTGTTCCATTATACCTTAATATGATGACATTTTATTCACTATTATGAATATTCCATAATCTCCTTCATCATATTGTTCCAAAAATAATGCTCTTTGATATATCTATAAATATTTTTCCTCATTGTGTAGATGGAGATTGAATTGTTATGAGTATCATTCTGCTAATCCTTATTAATATCATGGTTAGATAGAATAAATTATTTTCTCCCAATTCATATAACTACATCATTATAAGTATTTACTTATAAGGATTTCCCATTCATCACAACATTCACCTTCTTCTATATCTATATATTATCACTTTGATATTCCCTAATATCCTCAAGAATAAATGGTTGAAAAATCATTTTAGAAATATATGATGATGTCCCATGATTTATTATTCAAAAGACTATACCTTTCCTATCCATGACTATAAGATCCATATCAATCTATATAATCTATAACATTACATGATTATTTGTACTCAATGTATCATCCACTTTATACACCTTCTGAGGATAGTAATTGATCAAACATCAATGAGTAGTTCTAGACACCTTATTTGGTGCATGTTGATAACTTTTTAGTCTAAATATATACATGGATATGTAATTACCCATATGAATTTCACACAATAAACTATATAGATTTCATTGAATATTTAAGGTGGAGATTATATCAAAAAACTAAATATCATTTTTATGATAATTATGGTCATGCACCGTCAACTTTTTAGAATAATAGTCTATAAATTTATCATTTTTATAAGGAAACATAAAAATTTCTTGGATGTGTTAATTTAGATTACAAATAATTCACCATATATGGGTAGTTTGAGTATAGTATTCGTTTTTAGCATATTATTTGAATCTTTTAATCCTTCTTCCCATTTATAAGGGAAGAACATTACTCCATTAAATATTAACATTGTTAGTGGGTTAATGAATCAAAAAAAGTATCTCACAATATATCGATTATTCCAAGATAATATAAGAAAACTATGGATCTCTATTACAAATTTATGTTTTTGAAATTCAATGAAAGCATTTACCATTATATGATCCATAAATTTATACCAACTTTCTTTTGATAAATTTCTCTAAGAATGATACATACAATATCCAAAAATAATATTTACCAAACATTCATATTATTTATCTTATATATGTGTGATTAGTA
Source organism: Viscum album (assembly GCA_963277665.1). NCBI lineage: Eukaryota > Viridiplantae > Streptophyta > Magnoliopsida > Santalales > Viscaceae > Viscum > Viscum album. The sequence continues at coordinate 544,030,134 of OY728132.1, forward strand.
TAGTACATAAATTCATCTTATTTTCCTCGTCATTTTTATATTATATGATATTATCATGTTTAAATAATACATTTTTTTCATGTTAATATCAAAAGACTCTATTCACTATGTCCATGTAGAGTTCTGTATGATTTTTGAGTCTGAATGGAATCACTATGATCTCATAAAGTCCATAACTCATATGAAATGAACTATTGAGAATATCTTCCTTCTTCACCATGAATTTATGATTCATGATCAATGATCCAATTTAGATATGTTTTGTTCCCCACATTGTTGAACAAAAATACATCTATCCAAAGAAGTCATTACTTGTTTTTATAATGATATTATTGAGCTCACAATAATCAATTCATTGACACACTGACATGTCATTATTATTAAAGAAGAGGGTCTTTGAACATATTATTGATGAACATCATCATATTAATCCCTACTAAAAATATATTATAGAATTTTAATAAGTTACCATCATTAAATAGGTGCCATTTTGTAGGGATTATGGAATATTGGTATATCTCTAGTTATAAGATCAATTGAGAAATAGAACTCTTGAGTCAGGGAAAATTCAAGAAACTATTTGTGGAATACATCAACTATTCCCATATAATGTGCATGTAATAAATAGTGATCCCCTCTTTTATCTCAATCATTTGAGTCAATTATTCTTACTAATAAGTTAAAATTATACATTAATGGGTAGAATTTTCCAATATCTATACATCATTATTTTTACACTTTTATAGAATTAGTGGATGACAAGGGATATAGATAGTGACTTAATTCTCAAGAAAAATGTTATAGAATCTATAAATAGAAATCAAATCCATACCTAAAATAGAATTTAATTCCCATAAATTATTAATGGAAATGATTTATAGGAGATTCATCCCCAAAACATTATAGTGGGGTGTTTTATATGATTAAGATGAAATAATTTCCAATGTTTCTATTTTCACGAATTACATAACATATATTCTTTTAGTGGGTTTTGAATAGTTCAATTAAAAATTCATGATATGATAGAAGGTGTAGAACAAGAATCAAATAATATATTCTTTATTATTGAATGAATAATAAGTGTAATAATCAACACATTATTGTTACAATATACCTCAATATAAGTGATTTCATTAGAATTCCCATTATCCTAGGTATTTTTAAGTTGAAATTTTGAGTTATCATTGAAAAATACTTAATTAGGAAATCTTTTAACATAGTTTCTTTTTTCCATTGAAATTGAAACATTTTATTTTGGTCCAACGATTGATTAATTCCTTATATTCCTCCATCGTAGTAGTAGGATTCACCAACTCCATCTGACATTCATTAGCTTCAAGTTCTTCTCTTTCACAAATGAAACACCTTATTCATCCAATTAAGTAGTTTCAAATATACTTCTTCCCACATATATGATGTGTGTGATTTTGGATTCACTTTCTACAGTGAGAATTTTTTGGAGATCCAATAGAGTTAAAACAATTTATCTCTTTTTATCTCTAGCCCCATGAGACCATCATAATCTCTAATATTCATCTTTATTTTGATGGTATATAATAAAATTTCCTCATAGCTGTCAATGTCACAAACTAACAAAAAATTTCAAAAAACATAGATTTACCCTATTAAATAAGTATGCAATCATATTATTAATATCCATGATAATGAATGAGTTGTATCATAAAAAACTTGTGATTTTGTATTCATAATCCCATAGAAATTATTCCTCCTTTTCTTGAGATCAAGGAATTCCCATCCCATTTTATGAGTATGAGTTCCTAAAAAATATTAATTAATCCATATCATCAATAATATAGAACATTAAATGGATTCAATTCCATATATGGACCTGATATCCAATATCAATGACAATCAGTTATCATATTCTCTCTCTTGGAGATTAAAAATAGTATGAGTTTCTCTTAGTTGGAGACATTTAAGATTGAAAATATCTTCTCATGGAGTTAATCTATTTCTCTATAATTAGGGGATAAAATGATTTAGGAGAATTTAGTGTCCTTTTTCATAGAAAGTTCTCAATTTAAACATTCCCATTATTAGGTGATGGAGATAGTTTTAAATGATTCTTGTTACTACACATAACCTATGTCAAATATGAGAGTAATGAAATTATTTTATTTGATCTTACTCTAATAATATTTGGAATTTCATTAGGTAAATAATAATATTGCCCATAACATTTCCCATCACGTATGTTTTTGAAATTATACCTCAAATTTCGAGTAATTTTTTAAAAGATTATAAATTTCTAAAACAAGGATACATGATTCAATAAGAATATAAAAATGAAATTTACATAAATTAGAATTAAGGGTATATATACCTTAACTTATGAGTCTCAGTATTTCAATCTAGGTTATTATCATAGATATCTGAATTATATTTCTATACAATAGAAATATTTAAATATTTAATGACATTTAATAAATGGAATATAAATGATATAAGGAATGTATCCTTATTGTGTTAGTCTAGGTGAAAAATATTCATCCTACTCAAAGTGAACTATGTTATGTTTGAATAAATGATCAATAATCCAGTTTAAGGATGATTACCCCTAGGTTCATCTAGTACACCACCACATAAACTTTCCAATATCCAATTAGGGGTTTAATTTCTATGAGAAAACACACTATATACTTAACCAAAAATTATGGATATTTTCTTATATATTAACTTCTTTTAAATGTTTTCATTAATTTATTTTGAATAATAATCCCTAAAAATAACAACACATTTCTCTAATACCATCTATAACAACCATTATTTATAATTCATTTTATTTAATTATTTGCAACATAAGGATTAATATAATACATTACTTGAAATTAGAGATATTTTGTTTCCTTGAGAAATTAGATACATAAACCATTAAACAAAATAAAAATACAACACAATTATTTAAAACACAATAATGTGATCCTAGTATAATTTAACTCTTAATACTACACATGATAACTTGTGAACATACATAAGAATAATGGTGATCTATAAATCCTTGAATGAGAATAATTAAAAATAATATGATGTTAAATAATACATGTGAGTCAAAATGATTTCTATGATTGTGTATAGAGGTAAGAATCATACATACTCTCAAAGAAGAATAGCATGAAACAACACATTATAAAATTTTATTATGATAATAATATCATAAAAATAAAATTTGTTACATCATAATCATAATTTTAGACTATAAACAAAGACATCTTAACATTTTGTGATTAGGGTAATTTCTTATGCACCAAAGATGGTATCTATTAATATTAACACAATAATCAACTCATTATAGACCGATTGTGGAAGACCTTTTATATATATAAATTTAAATGTGCTATGTAATTCATATAACATAAGAACATATTTATTTATTCGAATCCTATTATAAATAAATATAGTTTTTATATGTGGATTTCCCTAATCATTGATGGATTTTTATATATGGGTGAATACACTTGATTTAAAATAAGTTTGGGTATTCAAAATGCAATGATATGGTATTGGGAGTAAATGCAAAATTTCATCTTCATAATTGGAAAATATAAAATCATTCAAAAGGGGTAAATTAGAGTGCATGGTAGGTTATCATTATTTATAATACATTTGGAAAATAATTTAATTTTTATAAACCAAAGAAAACATATTAATTTTAGAATAAAAAATAATATTATAATGTAAGTGATTTAAGTAAAAATAGGAGGGATAGAATCCCCCACCTTGGGAGGTTGCTTCATAAATCTTGGGGATGTTCCATAAATCAAAAAAATCAGTATGAAAACTCTAGAGATATAAAATGAGAGGAACACAATTATTCATTGATTTCGAGTGAAAATCAATGAGAGAATGTGTGGGTTTTTATTTCTAAATAGTGGGGAAGGTTTATAACCATAAAATATTAGGTGTTATATATATTAAAAATATAAAATATATATTCTCTGTAAAAACACTAGGTTTTCTCGGGTATCTCTTTAAGTGGATTGGTTTTAAATAATTTAATTTTTTTGTCAATTTTAATCCTTAAAATAAGGTTATTTATGGTGAGTAAGTGAGTCATGTTCATAAATAAATGTTTTTTATATCCTAAAATATCATTAGGTTTTGGATGGATCCTAATAGGTTTTATAAAAATATATAATCACAATAAATACCTTAGATTATTAAGCATTAAATTGGTTGAAAAAAATTATTGAAATTATGAAATAAATTTTTAGTCATTATGATGTCACAATTCTTAACATTTTTTCACATTGAATTTTATTTTTACCTAATAATAAAAATATAAAATAATATTCAGAAAACATCACCATTGGCTAATTTTAATGTTTTCTTTTCAAAAAAATTATTTTTCTGTCAAATTTTTTTAGATATAATAAATTTTTCATTTGAAAAAAATACTTATTTTTGCAAACATAATATTAGTTTTCCATAATAAACATTTTGGCCCATATAAAAATTAATTGGGACATTATTAATTTTTATTATGTTTTATATTTAAATATATAATGTTTTTATATAAATATTTCTCAAAAATAAATTTTATTTAAAATTATTAATTTTATCATAAAAGTGAAATTAATTTTAAAAATATATATTTCAAAAATATAATAATGATTTTTTAGTATATAAAAATATATTTATCATGTTCTTATTATATTCATTTGTATTATATAATATATTAATTAAAATAATATTAAATAAAATTATGTTTCTTTTATAAATAGTTAACTAAAAATTTATAATACTAAGGATTAGATGCATAACCCCTTATTACACCAGAATACGCATGAAGGGTACGGTGTAAAATAGTTGAACATTTATGTGGCGGTACAATTACTATCGATCCAATGATGATATATACTATCTTAAAATGAACCCATATGAGTTTTCACTCAACCCTCACATTATAAATGTCTTCTTGGTCTTGGTCAAATGTGAAACCTAGTGATGGAAACTCTGTCACAAGATCTGAAAAAGATCTTTTACATAATCCTTTCACTATTTGAGATAATTGTTTCTAACATGTAAATTAGTTAGTTCTCTTAATTAAACATAATATTCACTAATTCTTACAATCTCTTTATAATAGTTACATTAAATATTTTAATAATAAATAAATAGTTATAATTACCAATGATCATAATAGTTGTATACTATCTATGAATACCACATATTCTACCACTTTAATTTTAATAATGTTTTGATATTCAATATTTTTAAAATGAATATTACTTTAATATCATTATGTTTTATTTTTACACTATCAGTGATGAGTGTTATAATTTTAGGAGTCATAAATGATCTAAATTTTCCTACTTTTATTATTTTTTTATATTCATTTTCACAATGTAGATTTCAAAATTATATAGGGTTCAATTGTTGAATAAATATAATGCTTTAAATTAACTAAATAAATTACAGAATATTAAATATTTCATAAGTACATTTACAAAAGGGAAATTCAGTATATAAATTTTTAGGATACTACAGATCCTCTCTACTATAATGTATTAATATATATATTTCACTCTATAATCACTAATGGTCTCGTATGTTTAGTCCCATTAGAAATAGGAGAAACACATGTATACAATTTTATCATAAATGAACTCCATTTAAATTGAGATAAACCCATAATTTCTTTTATCAAAGGACTAACATAATCTATCGTATCTCTAGTAAATTCATCCATATCCATATAGGCACACCAATAATCAATTTATATGATTTATATATAATAAAAAATGACTTAATTTTACTCATAGCTAACCCCGTATCTTTTTTATCATTAAACATCCCATGATAACCATCCTGTATTGATAGAAACATTATTAATTAATAATAATGATGACATTATTATATAGTGTAAAAGTAAAACATATTATGTATATAATCATGTGGTTGAACCTATATAAATACGTGTCTTCCTGAAAATCAGTCTCACCTTATAACTAACTCAAAATAAGACACATCGTACAAACCTTTTCGATAACTCAATTGAGTAGTCATGCCAACTGACCTATAATTCTATTAAAATTGATTATAAAACCAGTAAAATAGGTAATTAATAATATATAATTTGAATGAACCAGTATAAATAAATATATGTGAAAAAGTGGAATAAATAAATAGCATACCTCAATCCACATTTGGTCTCTTATCATATTGAACTTTTATATCCTAGAGATTTAACAAACAAATTCCTCCTCATTTTTATCCATTATTCATGAAACTACTATCTATCTTATTATCACTTTCTCCTTGATAATTCTATTAATTAATGTTATTTTCTCTCCCAAAAAAACACTTTTTTTGTGGTCCTAATACTCATCTATCCTACTAAAAATATATTATTGTGTACTAATGTGTTTTGAAATCCCTATAGGGTTTTACAATAATAGCTATAATATGTTTAGGACTCATATAGACACTATCAAAATTTGTGTATATACACTGGAAATGGGTCATAAAACACAAATAAAATATTTAGTGATATATTTTCCATAAAATGGTTTCATACTATCATTAGAAAATTTTGTATATTTTACTATAGGATAACTCCCTTGAACATGTATGAACATTTAATTCATTATAAATTAATAACATGCAAAAAAATCTAATTTAATCTCTATCCTGTTGAAAAATATCTAACAAAAATATGATCCTTGAAATTAAATTATCCACCATGACATCCTTCCATAAAATATTCATGAGTTGACTCCTGTAAAAGATACAAAAATAACACAAAATTTTGATTTTTTAGTCCTATGAAAATGATAAAATATTATCTTTTCATTTATTAAAAAACTAGTTAAAAAATAAAATTGATGCAAAAGTAACACATCAAAAACCCAAATATAAGAACTCCACTATTGAATCATAATCAAAATCTATTATCCCTCAAATATAAGAGTCTATGATAAGAATCATTTTTTATATAACTCTTGATACTAAGTGAACTTTTTTATAAACACTTTTTGATCCCTAAATCATTTAATCTACCACTAATACTAGGAACCTATAAATATTCTCACCATGAAAATAAAATGGTTCTAAAATACAATTTAGAATAAATGAAATGAAATATAAAACTATTACATCCTATAAATTGTCTCATAACTACTAATATTCACATCATACATTGGTAACTTTTTCATATGGAACTCATTTAATCCAGTATTCTAAAATTGACTTATCTCTTGTTTTATACTTTTTCACACAATAATAGGTATTTAATCTAACTCATCATGGTAAACCTGATGATGTTGCTTCAAAAAAAATACATATATGAAAAATAATTCCTCTTTTACCCATGTATATATATAATATTTCTTAATAATTCTAAAACAAATTACCCCTATATGAACCCTTCACCAAACAAAACACATAAAATCATCATGACATGATAAATCATGATGTATAAATCCACACTATAATGATATTAAATTTCTTGTATATTATTCCTTATGTATTAATCCAAGTGTTTAGGAATAATCACTTCAATCATAGTTTCCCATTTTATTTTTGGTTGATTTCTATAGTCTATATCATATGTTACGTTTTGGGAGTTATAATAACTTATAAATCATGAATAATAAATAGTGTATACTCTAAAATACATCTAGAAAACACTAACTATAATATCATTATATCATGTAATGAACCTACATGGATTTCACATGATCTGAAAAAGCAATTGATATTGAAAAATGAATCCCTCCTTCATTAGGATATGGTTTATTGAAAATCACTAAGGTTGTATCAAGACATATATATATTTGTAGATTTACCATTTTAAAATATATATTTTTAAAACAATTAAAATTATAATTATATATCCTAAATATTATTTTTAATTATTTTTTATTGAATTCATGAAATCTCATAAAAATATATAATTAATTCCCCAATAATATTGAAAACCCACAAACCCCCTCAATATCATTATATATATATAATGTATGTCACCACCACTAAAATGACACCATTTTTTAGAGCTATAGACTCCTAAACCCACCACCAAATTAATCATAATTTTATTAAAAAAGTGAAACATCCAATATATAGGTGGGAATATAAATATACTCATTTTATTCCTCCATAAAACATGAATATTTTCTTATGTCTGAGGATTGTTAGCATATTTTGGAAATATATAAATAAAATAAGTTAATTAACTAATCATCTTAAAGTTAATAAGTGATCATTATCTCTTTAATACCACTTTATCAACACACCACCAATAACATATAAATTTATAACACCCACTATATCTATTGTAGAAACCCAATAATTAGATTGTATTTTCATATAATTCCTCTGATATGATATTACAACATTGTATAAAGGTTGTGTAGTTTTCCATCTGTAAGGACATTCAGTATCGTCTGGTGTCCAACAATTTGAAATTACACCTCCAAAATACACAATAATTAACAATTTTTCTCTATCAATAAAGTTTTGGAATTATTCCTCCGAATATAACACACACAATTTATAAATTTATACTAGATGGTAATCCCTCCCACCATAACTAGAATCATAAATAAAACATATCAAAAACCACTTCTGTAAAAATAATTACCTAAAATTAAGTACCTATATCATTATCATAATCATCAATTAAGAAAATTATATGTGAATTAAGTCCCCCCAACATACATACATTAATTAACTCAATATCATCTGGGTTTCTACCAGGAAACACATATAAATTTTAACCCCTATGACTAATTTCTCTCCCTCGTAGGTTAACTACACACATGAAGGTATTAAAAAATATAGTCCTATCAAGTGGATACATTACATTGTATTTTATATCTACTATTAATATGATAATTTATTTTTTAAAACTCCTTTTTAATGAAATATATTGGTTTTTTCATTTATAAATAATATATAGCATAATTTCTATATTTAAATTGAGTATGTATCTTATTTCTATTTAACTTTTATAAATATCTATTTTATTATAACCTAAAATATGAAATTTTTATTTCACCATTTGATCTATAACGGTATTATTATAAATGGGTTCATGATTGATGGTAATATAGATTTTCAAGAAATGATGACTGATATTCTACAAAGGATTCGTTGTAAACTTATTATACAAATAGACCATAAAACAAGACCATGTTGTATGGATTTCATTTTTATTTTGGTTTTATGGTTATTGGTATAGACATTCTAGCCATTAATTATAATTTTTAATTCTAGGTTTCAAGATATAAAATAAAAAAAATTGTATGGTCTTAGAGACCATGGTAGAAGACTGTTTGGTCAAGTAAATGTTTTTGATATTCACTCTAAAACACCAAAAACCAAAAACTAATTTCACATTTCTCATTTATCATTAAAAATATCATTGGAATGTCACTTTGGATTTATATAGTGGTTTTAGATATTTATATACACCTTTTTTATAGAATAGTAGTGTAGATTAATGTTTTAGTGTCATATTTTTGGAAAGATCAACATCTTACTTCAATGTAAGGGGTTATCTTGTTATATCTCTTACATACTAACTTTGGAATTTATTATAAGTCAATTTTTATATATACACATTTTGATGTATCAATCATCTATATAGATAATTGGGACACCCCAAATTTTTATTATGTGATTATATTAAATAACTATTTTCACAAGCAACGCCTTCCTAAAACTAATATATATATATATATATATTATGAAAAAATATTACTATACATGATAAAAATTACTACATTATGAGAATGAAATAAAAATATTCATTATAAAAAATAATTCAATAATAAAACCACAACTAAATAAAAAGTATTTGAAATAGAAATCTTTATCATTGTTATATTATTTGATCAAAAAAATTATAACGTTGTATAGAGGGTAATAAATTATAAATTTAAAATGTACATTTATATTAAAGTGAATGATTATATTAAATGAGTTTTGATGAATTATATATAGATGTTTATTGGCATGAAAATGAAAATTTTGAGTGTTATATGATTTTTGGAAATATATATGTAAATTGGGAAATGTATATAGCCAATAAGTATATTGAAAATGTTATAATGGGAAATTAATTAAATTTTTAGAATAAATTAATGTATTATATATCATATATTAAACTTGAATAATAAATATTTATCATTAAATAAAAAATGAAAAAAAACATGAAATATATTTATAGCAGTCCGGGGTGGGTATAGAACTACATGAAAATAAACCTCTATGAACATGGAAGCACTCGATGAAACTCAAACCAAAGACCTCATCATGAACCCACATGGGATTATACCACTAAGATACACCCAAGTAAAATAAGAAAAATAATAATAAATACCACCAATCCTTTTTTATATAATTTTCAAAAACACTTTTTTATGTTAAGTGTGAACCCTAATGATTTAATATGAAAATTATGTAAATAAAAATGTTGAAACCAAAAACATGAAATCCAAAAAATAGTTTTGAAATTGGAAATCACAACAAATATTTCTTCATCCACCACTTCATTGTCAAACCAAATCCACAAACATTTCATTCATTCAAAGAAAATTTCACTTCACAATGAAATCTTTAGGATGTGAGAACCTTATATTCAATCTTCCATGAGATATTCCCAAGAGGAATGATTTTTTATAATTCAAACTGGTAAAAATTTCAACAAGTAAAATTAAAAATTTATACACAACCACTACGAAAACAAAGAAAATTAGTTATAGAGACCAAGAACTACTATGAGCCTTATGTTGTACAAGACATCCAAGTCCTCCATCACTCAATCAACATCAAAGATAGAATCCTCACTGCTAGAACCATGAACATCCCTTCATAATCATCTTGGATACCTTTCCCACTAAGGATTCCATCCCGCTTGATAAACCGGGTTGAACCAAACCCTAAAACTCAATAAAAAACCCTATGAACCACTTTATGAAAAATCAATATTGAAAAGGTGAAATATGGTGAGATATAAACAAGATCCTCCACTCATCAGTATAGAAAACCCATGTCAACAAGGAATCTGCTTGCGTCATTCAATGAAAACCAGGAGTGTTAAGCACCAATAGTAATAACCAATGGTTCTCCAGACATCACAAGCACATCTATAGTATCCTGAACCTAACCATTGTAACATAGTAAGCATCATTTTACACCTCAAAGAAGAAACCCTAAGAACCACTAGAGAAAATGGAGGAAAAAAACAAATTGAAAATAAGAAACCCAAGGAAAAGTAGACAACAACGCAAATTGCACTCCCATGGATCATCCTCCATCTTACACCTGCGCAATATGAATCCAACTTCAGATCTATAATTCCTGACCAGATGGGGAATAACATGATGAATCAGGAGACAAAAGTAGAGGATAAGAGAAAAAATCCCCATTATTGAGAACCAATATAGAAAATCGTCCCAACAAAACCAAAAACCACAAAACCAATGCAATCGAATGACTAGACCCAAACTCCTTCACCATCCCATGAATATTAAGGTACAATCATTCTAGACTAATATGGTTCCAAGAATTATAGGAAATCTTGAAATAGCATAGTATGAGGGATAAAAATGGATGAGACTGTAAAAAAGACCTGAGTAGGATGGGAGTTCTTTTGAAAATGGTGAGGGTGATTAGAAAGAACTGTTAGATAGGGGAGTGTGGAGGCATCAAAACCCTAAAAGAGGGTGAGGGGGACATTAGAGCCTCTATTTAAAAATAATAAATCATTTTATTATTAATTTTTTTAAAGTAATATCAATTTTAAAATATTATATCATATTTATGTTAAAAAAAATTAATTTTAAAAATATTGACTTATAATTTTTTTAAAAATTTAAATTACTATAATTGGTATATTTGAATTATTTAAGGGAGTAAATTTTATTTATGTTGAATAAAAATATACCATGTTTAATTTTCATTAACATACATAAATTTTAAAAAATTAATATAACTTGTATGGTAATCAAAATTTATAAAACATATAATAATAAAAATACATTTTAATCATTTAAGTAATAAAAGTTATTTTTTATAACCTCTATGGTATAATTTTAATAGAAATGCGACCATAAATTTTTATTAAAAACTGAAAAAAGAAAATATTATACTTAAATTCATATATAAATTTTCTTATAATATTTCCGTCCAAAACCACATACAAACATATATTTTTTACAATCTTGAAAAAAATTAAAACCCTTAAACATTAATTATTCATTGAGTATAATCTCAAGATAGAGGTTTAAATCCTTCATTATGAAGGAAACCATTAGAAGTATGAGTGATTCCATAAAATAAAGTATTCAATTCTTCAATATCATATTCAATTATTACATGATTATCACACTTCCAAAATCAAATGAAAAAATTCTATGTTTTTTTAATAAATTAATTAATAATTCCAAAAAAATACATTACAAAATAGTAAACCTATATTATTACGCATCAATTCATAGAACTAATTCATGTCCAACTCGATTCAACCACCTATATGAATTATGTAACAACCTAATCATCATTTTTATTATTTATGGGTTTCAAAACATTAATTTTCTTAATATATGATATTAATTTTTAATTAATGAGATAATTATATATATATATATATATATAATTATGGGACTCAATAAAATTCTCCATATAATGAAGCTCATTAATATTGTCAACGTAACTCAAAAAGTGAAATTTGAGAATTACGTATTTCAAAACCATACCCCTGTATAAAATTAAATAATAATTTGAATATATTTATAAATATAACATTATTATTCTAAAATCATAAATAACCTTGGAATAATGAACTTATTGACATATAACTATGTTGAAAACCACCTAACCTAAACCAATATTAAATAATCAAGATTAATTTTATATGATGATGAAATGAAATTATAAATAACTAATGTATATCAAATAAATGGAAATAAATTAATAATATAATTGTCATTAAATATAAATTATAATTGAAAATAAATTTTTATGATGTTTATGTAGATAGATTATGGGTGATAATGCGTTTATGGATTCTTGGAGTAAATGTAAGGGTTTCAATTATAATCTCTTTTTATATTATACTTTTAAAATTACTCAATATCAATTAGGGGAGATTGTATATATATTGAAATTACATCCATATTTTTATTATTTTATTGATATTTTGAGTTTTATGGTTTTTTTATTACAATTCCCCCAACATATTGATTCACACATTACATATTATAAAGTTTGTATGATAAAATTATTGTTCACATTATTCGATTAGATCATTTTTATTACATTTAAATATTTATTATAATTGTTCTCTATTCTATAATGTTTAATTTTTTTGAATTTATTCAATGATTACTTCTTTAAAAACATAAATTTTAGGTTTTCTTATTCAATTACTATTTGAAAATAATTCATACTATAATTATATTTCCATTTAAAAATAATTATTTGAATCCATTTATTTTATAAAATATGTTAGAAAACTTTTATATTATTAAAAAAATTATTATCTTCTACTATATGTTTTTTATATATATTGGGGTAACATAATGTTACCTATGTATTCCGATGGATATGTTTTAATAAATCGTCCACATTTTTTTCAAAATGATTTATTTTTATGTTATGTCAATGTTTTTATGAAATCGAATTAATTTTCATCAATTATTTTGGATATAATGAATTTATGAATGTTTTCATGATTATATGGAATACATATATCTTTTATCAGTATTTGAAGTGTTTTCTTATAATTATATATCCATTTAAATAATTTTTTAAATAAAATATCTTAATAGACGTTTTGTTATGAGATATGGGAGGTTTTCACTATGTATTATCTTATGAGAGATTTCTATGACTATGTGGTGATGGTCTTGGGAGTGGTCTAGAATATAGATATGATTTCTAATTATAATTTATATTAAAAATTTCTGGGTCATGCCACAATCATATGTTATGCCTCATCCATATGAAATGTTTCATGTTTGTGGTCCATTAGGTATAAAATTCTTATGCTTTTGGTTTTCTTCATTGTCATATCTATAATATTATTTATATTTATAACCTTTATTATAACCACTTATATAGATTTGGTGGATAAATATTTTAACCCTGAATTGGTATATGATAACACCCATTTATTATATTTCTATTCCCTAGGTTACTGAAATGAATATGAAATTTGTTATGTATAGAATGTAGTGAAAAGAAAGTAAATTTTGAAGGAAAGGTATGAAGGGTAGTAAAATAAGATATTTATAAACCAATATAAATATATAATAATTAATTAGGTTATAAGGTGTGATTTAATATGTTTTTATATTCATAATAATATATAATGATAGAATATGTATGTATGTAATGGTCTGATCAGATCAGTTGTTATCATAGTGTTGTTTAATTAATTTTGGGGGTTAGGATTTGGGGAATGAGAGGATATGAAATAAATCAACCAAGATTTCCCTCAGAGTTATATGAGTAGAAAAAAATTCAGGATTGTGTTGTAGGTTACAAAGTATTTTTATTTATTCAAATAGTAATATTATAATATACATTGAATATTATAAATTTTTAATTAATGTCATGAACTACCCCAGGTTGACCCTAAACCAATCATCCGAGCTAGTCCATAGTGTGCCTTGAAGGGTTATCTTGATCACCACAGGTTGAAAACTAGTGTCAGGCATCAAAGTAAGCAGTCGGGAATGATTTAGCCCAAAAAAAACTACAGATAAAGAGAAGTAAACAGGAAAAAATAGGTAAACCCTAATAGTGGAAAATAAAATTAAGATAACCAATTAGACATACCTTTAAGTGACACCATGGGTCACTTAAAAACATAGAACCATTTTTTATCCAAGTTAAATCCAAGACTATAACCTAAAAATGAAAATAAATTAGGAATGAGCACTGAGATGCTCAATGGGAAAGCCATGGAATAACAACAACCTATTCCTTTTCCTTTAAATAGAATATAAATCATGATAGTTTGAAAATAATACATATTGAAATAAGGTTTTATAGTCTTTTAAAAACAAAATAATAAGTTTAATTTTGTAAGGAATGCATATCTCTTCTACTATATTTTCAAAATTTATTACAAGAATGGGTTAAAAATTTAAAATGAAAGGGTAGAAATGAAGATTAAAATGTGGTTTTTCATAATGTAGCATGAAGCATGAGAAAAAAAAATAGAAAATCACATCACAATAATTATTCCACAAATGATCTCTATTGGAAATCCCTATAGGTAACTAGCACATGTGGGACCCTAGAGACCTCATACCTTAGTGAAAACATGGAATTAGAGCCACAACAGTCTATGTTCTCCTGCACAGGCCACTTGTAGGGAACAAAACCATAACCTAGTGGTCTCCAATAATAATAAGTATTTAGTTTGTATTGTGAAGTCAATCCTGCTAGAAAAAACTGGGACAAACCACTTACAAATCATCTCACGTATTATTCTTAGTCCTCCCACCTAGGTACAAAGGGTTTCCCTTATGATCATGTTAAAGTTCACATATTATCAAATACCATTTTCACATGAAAATTCTGTTACCACTTTATACACACACCAAACAGTCCGAAACAAGTCACATAATACTCTTTCTACATTCAAATTCATTTTTAACATCATACTCACAGAAAATAGCCCACAAACATGTTTCAAACCTTTTTTAAAATTTAATAAATCATTTCAAAAATTCATAACATGTTATCAAAATGTTTGTCATCACAAATAACTACTTTACCTTTCAAAACCACATTTTAGGAACATATACCCACCAAAATAGTACATAAACTCCCCTTTCACACTTTATGTAACTCAATAAACAATTTACAATTTTCATAAAACACTTTCAATAAGTATAACATGGTTTTTCACATAAAAACTATTCAAAAACCCTATTTTAAATCAAGAATCTCAACAATACCCAACTAAAACAAAATTAAAATCCCTATAAATATTTGATAAACCACTTTTATTCATTACAATATGAATCAAAAAGATATAACAAGAGTTACACTTGAAAAACACAAAATGCTAAGTAAACATGCAATTTTAAAACAAAATTCTTAACTAACTCTACACAATATTATATCCACGCCACACATAATAGGTAATAATCATGATAAAAATTATAAGAAAGAAATTAATAGAGAACCTACCTTAGAGATGATGCTATTTTTTGATGACCACTTGAACCGACACATCACAGTTCCATGCACATGCATTTTTGCACACACACACACACAGAAATATATATATATACCCCTAGATGAATTTCACATATTTCTCACACCATGAGGGTGTATGTAAAATTAGGGAATACATATATGCCTTAACCTATGCTCTACATGTAATAATTCTTGAAACTCGCAGCCCAAAACCATCACAGCGAGGTCCCACACACACTATAAAAATCTTCCAACAACTCAAACATAGCAGAAATGGGCCACACATCCAAAATAAACTATTGAAAACTCAAAATCATAATACCCCTAAATTTAAAATAATCCAAAATAATGAAATTAAACAATACATACCTGAAAACCATGGAATACCCACTAACCTTGATGGAAGTGGCTAGATCTGACCTTGATGGAAGCCGATGAACCCAAACTAATAAGAATCGGTCAAAAGAAAAACCCCAAACACATTAAGTTTCATACAAATATCAGAAGGGCGATGGGGAAGGGGAAAAACTAAATCAAGGGAGGGAGTGGATTACCTTGAAAAACCGACCAAGAATAGAGAAGAAATCATGAGGAAACATTATCAGATATGGAGTTCATCAGATGGGGTGGCATGTGGCATGGAGCGGTAGAGGGGATGTGTCGCTCATGTAGGGAAGGGAAGGGGGAGGAGGACGGCCGCATGAGGATATGCAGGAGGGGGGAGGCTGGACATTCGAGTAACCTTTGGAGGGGAGGATGAGGGGTTCTTTGTGAGCAGGGAGGTATGGGGCGTGATGTAGGGAGAGGGAGGCGCTGCATAAGGGGTAAGGGGAAGAAGGGGGAAATGAGGGGGGAAAGGAGAGAAATAAAATAAAAATTGAAAAATAAAATAAAATAAAATGAAATAATATAACGTTATTAAATAATACTAATAAACATAATAAGAATTATAAAAAACTCCAATAATAATAATATTAATTACTTGATAATACTAATAAAAAACATAACAATAATATTATTATTAGCCATAATAATAATATTATTATTATTAAATTATTTTCCATTTATTTTATTATATTTATTTTTAATTTTAATTTAATAAAATTTTCTAATAATAAGGAACCAAAAAATGAAATATAAATAAAAAATAACAGTGACCGTAAGATTCTGGGTCAGGGTGTGGAAATTATCTCCACCATTAAAACATTCTACCTCAAGAAAGTCACCCAGTAAGAAGGGGAATCAAACTCCAGTTTGAAACTGAATGATTCCAAAGAAATCACATACTCAGTGTGAACTTTCACTGTACCAGTCACACCCAACCATATCTTAGGGAAACTGTAATGAGAAGAGCCATCAAGAAACGATAATGGTTATCCCCACCAAAATTAACCGAATAGCACAACCCATATTGATACTCTCAGCACATGCTAATTCTAGAACTGCTAAGTTGAACCAATTAGGAAACAGCCAACATAGACTAAAACGCCCACATAGAACAACTCACAAAGAAGGAATAAGAAAATCCATTGTGGGCCTCCCCACCATTTGAGAACCAACCATCTTGGGCCAATCATCACAGACTGATACCGGAACTTCTATCATAAACTGACCACAAACTCTCCCCATTAACCAAACCCCCCCACCACATGGGGTCCCTGATGAAACACCCCAAACCGATTGGTGGACCAAATCCCCATTCATTATTTCCCAATATTCTTGTATCTCTAATATGATAATGTCATAAAACTATAATGGGTCACTAAAGGAGCATGGAACACAAAAGAGACAATGATCCCGAGACTCACAGCTATAATGAGAAAACCTTCAAATCTCACATTGGAGGAGGCACAACAACTAAAATTTCAAGAAAATGAGATCACCATGGCATTTTATTATTAAGGTGGGGTATTCAAAGAACAAATACCATAATGAGGAAATGAGACCTCTACACATCTTAAAGAAAAATATAACCTTTAAAGACGAGGGAGATACAATAGAGAAATTTAAAATGTCCTTATTTAATCATTAGAGATAAAAGTTAGACCATGGTTTCCTACATCCAATGATTCCAAACTATAGGAAAATCTTCACACTGATACCTTTTTCCAAATATCTGATGTCTTGAATCATCTACTGCCTTGCAGTCAGGAGCTGACATCCTTTGGGTGAGACTTTTTCTAACAATGCTACTAGTAGATCCTCTCCAAATGTTATAAATGGAAACACCATTGACAAGCCTTTAAAGGAAGAATAAAAGACGACTTAAAGTACCCAAACCAGCCAAATAATAATAAAAAATTGAGCATCATGACCAATAGAATATGGAATTTGCAAGAAGACTTGTGTGATATAGGTTCCTCTAGTTTTCTCTCCTCACCCAATGGGGAACTTTCCCAAACACTGAAAATAATTGGTCCTTGACCCTGGATGAAGACCCTAGACAAGAGAAAATTTAACTAATTCTACAATTCTACCTCCAATGAAAAGGTAATCAACCCCTTTATATGAAAAGCGCAAGACTTTAGTGTTCTTTAGCCTTACTGGAAACTCACGAGCTCTGCCACTTTCCTCACTTTCACTTCCACAACTATAAAACACTAGACTAAAGTGTTCTAAACCACCTTCCAAGAAATACCATCATGCAATGATTCTGGTATTATCTCATTCATCAATACAAAGTTTAACCTTCAAATGAACTTGAACCAACATGAGCTCTCATAGATTTTTGGAGTTCCCAATAACCTGAAAAAACCAACGATTTCATGAATCCAATTTTTTACCTACAATATATCATATTCACTATGAAATATGGAAAACAACTGTAATGAATTCAATTCCACAACTCTGCTAAGATTTTCGGTAGACGCAACTTCTAGAAGAGACTCACTAGAACCGTCTGGGATTTTCTAGATTTCATACTAAAAACAAGAGGCCCAAAGAAAAATCAAAACTCATCATAAATCTAAACTACACAATACAATCACAAACTAAATCTCAAACTCAAACCACCATTAAAACTAAAATTTAGTATTTCAAAACCAATACCCCACAAAAAGGATACGAAACATCAAAAGATATCACCAAATAATTACTCACTCACTTTTCAAAAAATTTAAATTACCCTTTTTGAAAACCATTTTCTAGAAAACCAAAAAACATAAATATCCACCATTAGTATTCCCTGAAGTATCACATATACATACACCCTTGTGCTTTCTCAGGAACCCATAAACACATACCACCAATTATCCACTTTCCACATGTGTACCTATAAATATGTGATCCCTCATAGGAATACTAATAGTTAATTCAAAACACTTCCCATTTTCAAAATTGATCATTCAACATAAAGTAAAATTCTCAACCAATTGAAACATGTCACTGATCATTAAATTAATAAATTCTTAAATTCCTAAATATTTTCTAATTCACATTCAAAAAAATGTTACCAATATCCCAAAACAACATTTAAAACCCCTCCCACTTTTTCCATTGAAAACGCAGATTCTATTAAAATATAATAATTTCCTTCTCAAAACCACTTTTCTACTCTGAAACGAAATTCCCTATTGAAAAACCCATTTTCTATGAACTATTTTCATTTTTGAAGTCCACTCAAGATATTAAAAACTAATCACAAAGATAAATAACATTAAAACATCCAATAATAATGGACTAGTAGAAATGAAAACTTAGGAACATGGCTTAGCAGACCATTCTCTGAGCGAGCATCCACCATAGAAAGTATCTTAAACCATGCACTCAAGTTTTAAATGGGACTCTACTCCATGAAAGATCATTATGTAACACTAGATCACTTCCTTTGTCATTATTTATCCATAAAGACCAAGAAAAAAATAAAAATTAATATCCTAGATTACCCCTGGCAACTTGATGCTCGGGACTGTCAGGAGTTCATGACTTTCTTCCTATAGCTACCTCTTGAGTCCTGACACACATAATCACCAATGTCTATGACACCCCATATAATAACCTCCCTCTGATGCCATTTTTCACTAACCAACACGGGTCCATCCTAAACCGGTCACCCCATCCAGTCCACGGCATCGACTGAAGGCCATTCCTGACCCCCAAGGGCTGGAAACTAGCATCTTCATTTAAAACAAGCAGTTGGGAAAGATTCACCCTAGAAAATAAAAGACAAATAACCAAAAAACCAGAAAAAAAAAAGTTAAACCCTAACAGTAGAAAATAAAATTAATATAACCTCTTAGACATAAATCCAAGTGACCCCATGGGTTACCACCAAACATAGAACCACACTCATTCTAAGAGTTATCTAAGAATATAACTAGAAAATAAAAATAAGGTAGACATGATCACCCAGATGCTCAGTAGGAATGTCAAGGAACAACAATTCCACATGTCATTTCATTTAAAAATAAAATCAATAATTATAGTTTAAAAATAATACATATTGAAATAAGGCTTTACATTCTTTTCAAAACCATGTAACAAGTTTAATTTTTTTATAGAAAGTATTTCTCTTCCAATATATTTTCAAAATATATTACAAGAATGCAGTCACATTTCAAAATTAAAGGGGATAAATGAATATTAAAATATTTTTTTCACAATGGGGCTTCAAGCATGTGAAAAAGAATAAAAGATCACATTATAAGCATTATGCCACAAATGATCACCCTGGGAAGTCCCTATAGGTTTCTAGAAAATGCGTGACCCTAGATATCTCATACCTCGGTGAAAATGTGGAGTAAGATCCACAAAGGTCTACATTCTCAGGAATGATCCACTACTATAGAACACACCCATAACCTAGTGTTCCCTAATCATCACAAGTATTTAGTTAGTGTTGTGACAGCAATCATGCTAGATGAAACTGGCACAAACTAATTACGTATCATCTAGCATACTAGTCATATTCCACCCACCTTGGTACCTTGGGATTCCCTTGTGCTCAATTTAAAGTTCACACATTATCAAATACCATATTCACACGAAAATTACTTTTCCAATTTAAATACACATGAAACATCCCACAACATGTCACATAATACTCTTTACACATTCAAATTCATTTTTAACATAATTCCAGCACAAAATAGTCCAAAAACATGATTTTCTCGATTCTAACAATTTAATAAATCATTTCAACAATTCATAAAAAAGTTATCAAAATTTTTGACATAAAAAATCACAAATTTCCCTTTCAGAAACACATTTTAGAAACACACACCCACTAAAAAATACCTAAACATCCTTTTTAGACATAGTGTAACTCAAAAAACTATTTACAATTTTCATAAAACGCTTTTAAGAAGTATAACAACGTTTTTAACATAAAAACCACTCAAACCCCTTATTTTAAAGAAAAAAGAACACCAAAACCCAACAAAAACAAAATTGGAATCCCTAAAAATATTTGATAAACCACTTTTATCCATTAAAAAATAACCCCATACGACATCACAAGAGTTACACATGAAAAACACAAAATTTAAAGTAAAAATTATATTTTAAAATGAAACTCTTAACAAACTCTACAAAAAATTATATCCACACCACACATAATAGGTAATAATCGTGCTTAAAATGTTAAGCAGACAGATCCAACTCATCAAAAGATGCTTACACATGGAATCATCTACCACTTAAATATATATATATAGGGCTTATACATTTCATATAAAAACAGATAAAATAATTTTAAAGGAACATCAAGCAATAATATAAATTATAATTAAAGATCACGAAATAGATATCCTACCTCATACATGACACTAATTACCGATGATCACTCGAACCGACACTTCTCACTTCTATGTACATGCAATTATACACACACACACACATATATATATATATATATATATAAACACCCCTAGTCTCATTACACATATTCCCTAATCCATGAGGGAATATGTACAACAAGGGAATATATATATATACCTTACCATATGCATGTACATGTAATAATTCTCGACACTCGCAGCCCAAATCCAATCAATCCAGGTCCCATGTAAAAGTTTTCCAACAACTCAAACATAGTGGAAAAACCCACAAACCCAAAATAAATTGTTGAGAACAAAAAAAATAATAATAACCCTAAATTAAAAATAAGACACAATAATGAAATTGAAGAATCCTTACCTAAAAACAATGGAAAACCATCTTTCGTTGATGGTAGTGACTGAAATCGACCTCGAAGGAACTCGATGAACACTAATTAACAAGAATCGATCAAAAGAAAAACCACATAAACATTAGGGTTCAACAAAATAATAGTAGGGAAACGGGGAAGGGAAAAACACTAAATCGAGGGAGAGAGGGGATTTCCTTAACAAAATGACTAAGAATCCTGATGAAATTGAGAGGAAACATGGTGGATACGGAGTTATTTGGAGGGGGTAGCGTGCGACATGGAGGAGCGGTGGAGGGAGATGGGTTATGAGAGTGGGGAAGGGAAGGGGGGAGGAGACCGTCCATACAAGGAGCTACCTAAAGGGAGGAGGTTGGCAGTGTGAGGAGCCAGCGGAGGTGAGGACAAGGAGGCCACCGTGAGCAAGGAGGAAGGGGAATAATGTAGGGAGATGGTGGTGATATATAAGGGGTGAGGGGGGGAGAGAAATGTGGGGAAAATATAAATAAGTAAAATAAAAAAACATTAATAAATAATAATAATAAACATAATATGAATTGTAATAAACTCCAATAATAATCATAGTCACAATAACATAATAATAATAATAAACATGATATTATTATTATTATTGGACTTAATAATTATAATAATAATATTATTATTTTTTGAATTATTTTATATCATTTATTTTCTATTTTAATTGAATAATTTTTTTAACTTTAAGAAACTAAAAGATACTAATATAAATAAAAAACTACTATGATGGAATGATTCCAGGTCGAGGTGTGACACTTAAACTAAGAAATTTTTTAGGAAATTATTTAAACCAATATCATGTAAATTAATGGGCGATAAAAATAGTTATTATAAATTCACAAGTTATGAAAATTAATTTTGATTCATTTTCAAACGAATCCATCATATTAAAAAAAATTTCTAAATGAATTAATTCAACATCATAATAGTTGGATATAGAATTATCAATCATAACAATCAGTGGAACACTGAATGCATCCAATGTTTATAGCCTATATCTAATTGATTTTTTTTGGAAGAAAAATCAATTAAATATAGTTATTCCTACATTAGAGAAAATATATATTATTTTGGGTGGGTATTAGATCAGTCCAAAAATATTTCATATTAGTTTTTTAGATAGGGAAACCAAATTTAATCACCCAATTCATCCCATGATCATCTATAAATTTCAAAATTTCTATGAACACCCTAAAGAGACTACTTCCATTATATAGTACTGTAATGACCCGAAATATTATAAGTGAAATTTACATTTTAATTGAATTAAATGCTTTATTTTTGTAAAATGTATATAGGAAACACATACACTCCATTTTTTTATTATATCTAGTTGGATTTAAATGACTGTTAAGTATCATTAACATTGATAATATAACTATTATGCACTGGTCACATAAGTAGTATAAATATAGGGATTTAACAAATCATTTCAACATAGAAAATGGAGGTGATGACTTCAACTAGTAGTACCATTCCCTATGAATCCCATTTATCAGAGCTTTTGAGGGAGATATCATTTCTGGACTTTTCCTTAGGCCAAGCCCAAACTGAGATCCAATAACTTAAGCATGAGAGAAACCATTTATGGGAGAATTTCAAACTCATCGAGATCATGACACAAACCATGTGCACCAAACGTCCCCATGAAATCTCTACCATTGTGCACTATACTATTAGGGTGTATGCTTGTGTAATTAAGTGATATTTATCAATATCATATCATTATGATTATGTACATTATTTTTTAATATAATCTTGAATATACTTTTATTTAAATAATATTTTTAAATCAAAAATAGTATTATGGGTTTTTAATAAAATTTAATTAAAAATAATAATTTTAGGAATTAATAAAAAATAATCTAATAAAATATTGTTATTAAATTAATTTTATTAAATATAAATGATCATATAATTTTTATGATGCCAAATTTAATTTTTTTGAAGGCTAAAAAACTATTTTTATCAAAACCCATATATTTTAAATAAATGTAGGTTTTCATTTTGTGAAATTGACATATTTTGAATATTATTTGGATAAAATAAATATTATTTTTTGAATGAGGATGTCAAAATTATCCAACAGTGAATTTTTATAATTTTCTGAGAGAGTTAAATTTTTGGGTAAAAATTAAATACCATATAAATATAGTGTATTTTATGACATCATAATGGACCAATTTTGATGTAATAAACACTATAAAATAGATCATAAGACAAATATATGGTTTACCCTTAGAATAATGAGATTTTATATTTTTTTGACAAATTTTATAGAGACTTAGTGAATCCTCCAAAATGTATAATATATTCTATGATTTTATGTTCGTTTCCATAATAATGTTACTCACCTCCACATAAGCAAGGATAATATTTCAATATATTCATCTCATTGCCTTATAAAACATTGTTTCCCACTTACATTTTTTCAAAAACATGGGAAAACCCATGGGGAGGCTTGTGGTTACAAATATTTAATTATATAAATTACCAAACCTACGTTTGTGAAATATTAAAGAATTCCCCTCTTGTTTCCTATATATACCCACCAAATCTCCCACTTCTCTTTACTCCAAATACATAGTGAAAATCATTACTCTATCCTCCCCTCTCAAGAGTCCTACAATAGTTCCCCAAGCTCTTAAAAATCCCCTATTTAGGATTTTGATGTCACATACTCATGTAAGGGTTCCTTCTATTCTCATTTGTATCCATGTTTCTTTATATTGTTACACCCTTTTATTTTCATTTAAAAATGTTGGGTTATGTTTTTGAACCTCCCCATTCTTACTTTATTATATTTGAATGATAATAGAACCCTTTCTCTCTCATTATTACCTCCCACATACACCCGATCCCATACTGAAATTTCATAAGAATCATTCTATTTTTACAATTTCTTCAAGTTTCTTTATAATATTAGGCCTTATATTTTAAATTCCTTATTCTGGGACATGTATTTATATGATTCTTTTAATTTTTATTTCAGGTACATATAATAAGAGACCTTTTCCTCTTTGATAAACCCTTTTTATGAATTTTTAAGTCACGACGTTAGGCTGTCGAAATTGCACTGTGAATCTTCTTTCCAAAACAATTGTGTAAGTGAATATGGTAACCATTCCCTATAAAGGGTGTTCACTTTTATACATATATACCTTTTTATTTAGGACTTAAATATATTTATTCCACACCCCTTGATATTGGAATAAATTATTATGATGAATTAATCCATTATTTATTATATATATAGCACACTTAAACATACCAATGAAATGAAAGTGACAGGTATTAGCATAATTATATTGTGCTCCAATGCATTGTGTAATGTTTATTATCATCATAATACATGCTGGTATATGGGTTTACCTGATTCCTTTATGGTAATTTTTCCACTATGATGTCTTGTATGTTTAGCCTTGACCAATGATGCAATGTTTTATGTTGTTGCCATATTTTCATGTTATGATTGTCATGTTATATCATGCATTCCTTTTCATGATTCTTATATACTCTATTGATATTTCTATTTTCTATCATTATTTGACTTCCTCATTTTATTCAATGTTTATTCCCTTACTAGGCTTTATAGATCCACCCTTTCTTATATATGTCCTCAGGTTATCCTATGAAATGCTATGTATGAAGGAATATTTTGGTTATCTAAAGGATGTTTTCAATAATGATGTTGTATTTTATGTTTTAAGTTGTTATGTAATGTTCCTAATTTCCCAAGACACTATACTTATAGATCTTTTGGGTTTCATTATGTGTAATTTTATGTCATTAAATCATTTATTAATTTAATTAAAAAATATCATTGTTATAGTTGGTATCAGAGGAAAGTTTAGTTATATTTGGGATTTGGATTAAAAAATTATAGTGAAAGAATTAGGGATAAAAATAAGTATAAGAAAAACATCCCTAAATCATGGTGATTATATAGTAATATATTTATCAAAAAAACATCATGTTCTAGATACGAAAAATTGGATGTGGATCTAGAAAAAATGTATCTAGGTGTAAAACCCAAAAACACTTCTTTAAGCATGACTTGAACAGGAACTGGGGCATGACAACAGGACTTGATACACTTGTAGATTGACACTCCATGGGTAAAGGATTTGATAAATTGATAATATTAATACAAACTGTTATTAAGGTAACAAAAAATACCATAATAATATACATAAGAAACAGATCATAGATAACTTAGATTGAATCCTATAAATTCATAAGTTAAGGAAATAAATGTAATTTATAAGTTAACCCTTTAATGTCATTGGATTTCACTTTATGTGATTAATATATTAAAATAATTACCCCTAATTTTCCTTTTATTCTAGCCAATTTTTGGGAATAAAATGAATTAGGCTATTAACCGATGCAAAGTTCAATGTAATGACTACACTAATGAGATTCACAATCCAATGGGAGTGGGAATCACAATATTTGTATTGTTACTCTCTTAGATATCTCAATTTTTTAATATAAACTTGGATCAAGAGGAGAAATTACAACACCACCCCCCATGGAAAAAAAGTCACAATCAAGAGCTTCATGAGACAAAGGCCTCATACTTTCAATGGATCATCTGATCCCTCAATCGCAAAAAAATTGATCAAATCCATTAAGAAGATATTCTTCATCCTTAAATTCTAGGAACAAGAGATGGTTCTTCTAGTTGTTTATTGTATGGATGGTGAAGCTAATCAATGGTAGACATTGATAAAAAATACAAAGTCTGAGGAAGAGATCAAGGATATGGGATGGAAGGATTTCTAGAAAAAAAAATCGATAAATAATTTCCTCATACAGTCTGAATTAAGATGGAAAGGGACTTCTATTCATTTAAGTGAAAAGATGATGAATCCATCAGATCGTATGTGGAAAACATCACAAGTCTTGCATAATACGCCTTTGGATTTATAGTTACTCTTGAATGCAAGGTTGATCACTTCTTTTGTGGTCTAAAACCTAGCCTAGGGAATACCTGGTGATTCGTGACTTTGATAGATATGAGTAAATCTTCCAATGTCCCCTCAATGTCGAAGTAATGATTAGGGAATCATATTGGTATCACAGGGATAAGAAGTCGAAGGTGTATTCCAAATATGGTTGTCCGATTGAGATGTCTAAGGGTTCCAAGAAATTTCCAAACCCCACTTTCCAAAGGTGCGAAAATAATCACCCTATAAATTTCAAGAAGTGGATTAGAAAATGCCTTCGGTGATAGAATGAAGGGAACCTAGTCAGTGATTGCAGAAAGAAAAACCTGATACTATGATGGAGGAAAGGAATTCATTAGTAAACCCTCATCAAATTGTTTATTTCTAAAACTAAAAGGAAGCGAGGCATCTCTCAAAAAAATTCACTAAGATAAGGGTTTTCAGAGGCAACCAACAATGTCCAAGGTAGAAAGGGTGAGCTTTTTTCCATCACTACCATTGAACTGAATCCTGACAATGAATTGGTGACAGGTATGCTCGTTATTCATACAAGAATAGAGAATGTACTTTGTTATTATGGTTCTATTAATTATTTTATATCCAAAATGTTTATTAGAACAATCCAAACACCACCACATAGAATAGAAGTAGAGATGTCGGTGAAAACAGAAAATTCGGAAACTATTGCATCCCATGTATATAACTCCTCCCTTAATCAAAATTCGTAGATTCAACTTCCCATTGAATGTTATCATAAGTACCTTGGCATAATTTATTTAAATTCAAGGCATGTATTGGCATTCCTTATATAGATCCAACATAAATTTCCATGATAGGGAAATCAATCTCCTTATGGAAAATAATACCCCAATTCTCTACAGGTGCATATAGGAGGATGAATCATCTTTAGAACCATTATCCCAAGCATGGATATTATTACAATATTAGTATGAATAAAATTCTTAGTTTACCATGTCTATGGAAGGAACCATCTTCAAAGACATTCCAATTGTGAATAAATTCACTAATGTGTTTCTGGAGGAATTGTCTGCTCTTCCTCGTAAAGGGATGTTGAATTCTCGATTGATCTTAGACATAGGGTGTTTTCGATATCCAAGAATCTGTATAGAATGGATATTTTAGAACATGAGGAGCTAAATAAAAAACATTAGGAGAATCTGGTTAAAGGGTTTATACTCAAAAGTGATTCATGATGGGGTGAAATAAACATCTTCTTCAAGAATAATGATGTTTCAATACACCTTTTCATTGATTATCATGATGTCAAAAAAATCCTGATAAAGAACAAGTATCAATTTCCACAATTTGATGACTTGTTTGATCATCTATGTGGAGAAAAATAATTCTCCATGGTGGATCAACGGTCAGAATATCACCACACAAGGGTGAAGAAGGAGGATATCCCCAAAATCAATTTTTATTCAAGGTACATGCATTATGAGTTCATAGAACTATTATTCGGAGTCACTAATTCTTTGTAAATCTTTATGGACTTAATGAATAGAGTCTTCATAGATTACCCCAACAAATTTTTTTTAGTATTTATTTATGGTATTTTGATATTCTCAAAAATTTAAATGGAACATGAGGATAATTTAAGTACTATACTAAAGACCTTATGGAAGAAAAAGATTTATTCCAAGTACATCAAATGCAAGTTATGGTTTAAGGAAGTATTTTAATTAGGGTATATCATCAAAAGAAATGGGATATATATATAGGCCCTCTAAGGATCTGGTTAATGGAATCATGGCTGATTCCAAAATCTGTGATAGATATCTATAGTTTCCTAGGATTAGATGGGTATTATCATTGATTTGTGATAAATTTCGCATGATTTTCAAACCCTCTAACCAAGAAAACTTGGAAGGGGGTCAAGTTTTCTTGGAATGATGAATGGGAAGTGATCTTCAAGGTGTTAAAAATAAGTCTTCTCAATGAACTCGTGTTCACAATTCCCACAAGTGGAGATATTTTCATGGTATTGAATGATACTTTAAAGATGGGATTGGGTTGTGAGTTGATGAAAAATGGGAAATCCATTTTCCTATGATTTAAGTTCGTTGAATTTTTCTGATCATAACTATCCAACACATGATCTGGATTTGGATGTTCTGATATTTGGTTATTAAACTTTGGTGGCATTACCTCTTTGAGGATTAGTGTGAAATATAAGAGGATCACTAACACTGTGTTTGGTAAAATTTTAGTAAAAGAAAAGAAATGATTTGATAATTTATAAAAGAAAAGAAATGAAAATAAATGATTGTGATTTCTCTCCTTGTGTTTGGATCAATAACTTAGTAAAAGAAATGAAATGATTTAGATTTATCTCTCTCATGTTTGGTGACAATTTTTAAAAGAAAACAAAAGAAACTGTTTTTGTACA
This sequence comes from Viscum album, assembly GCA_963277665.1. Lineage (NCBI taxonomy): Eukaryota > Viridiplantae > Streptophyta > Magnoliopsida > Santalales > Viscaceae > Viscum > Viscum album. The sequence continues at coordinate 544,059,841 of OY728132.1, forward strand.
AATGACACAAACAACCTTTCTTGAAAAATAACACACACACTCGATTAAAGGTAATCAAACTTATAAATTTAAAATTATTAATTCAAAATAATTATAAATTCAAAATAATTACTAATTCAAAACATTTATTAATTCAAAATTATTTATTCAAAATTTTTATTAATTAAAAATTATTTATAAATTATTTATATAAACAATTAATTGAAGATAATAATAATTATTTATAATCAAAATTATCTAAATTCAAAATTATTTATAAATTATTTATGATTATTTATATAGAAAATTAATTATTAATCCAAAATTATTTATAAATTATGTATATAAATTATATATATAAATTATTAATTCAAGATAATCAAAATTATTCATAATCAAAATTATCTATAATAAAAATTATTTAAAAATGATTTATAATTATTTACACACATAAACAAAATTGTTTAAAATTATTTGTTATTATTACTTAAAATTATGTTGAAGTTGTAAAAATAATTATTTATAAATTATGTTTAACAAAATATTTACATACATATGAAAATATGGTTATTATTAATAATCACAAAGATACCATTTATCTAAATATTAATTCAATAAAACTTTAATTAAAATAAAATTTACACAGGAGGATAATATAGGGAATTTAAAAAAACTACATACCTGGTTTGGTTTCCTTCCAAATCACCCCAATTTTGGGGTGATTTGAAACCTACACTGCGAGAGAAATCGGTTTCCCTCTGTTTCTCCCCTATGTGTTTCTCTCACTTCAATCTAACCCAGCCAAACATGTGAAATGGAAATCAGCGCTACATTTCCTTTCGTTTCTCTCCCAATCTCCTCTGCCAAATGAGGGCTTAAGCCTCAATGGTATATTCACACAGAAGGAGTTGAATATGTGACAACGAATATGGTTAGTGATGATCATAAACTATAACAACTCAATTCACTACCATTTGGGTAAAGTGAATAAAGTTGCAGATTCTCTAGGTAGAAAAGTTCTAGAAACTCTTTCATTGATTAGAATTGAGAAGGATCTTTTCTTTCTAGACATGAAGAGGATGAAAATGGGAATCATAAAGGAAGGAACATCATCAGTCCTTTCCTAGATGATTTCTCAACAGCCTCTTCTAGCGAGGTTAAAGGATGATCAAAGAGATAAAGTTTGAATTCAGAATAAAGTGGAAAATATTAGAAATGGGAAATCTTCAGATATCAAGGTTAATGAAGAAGGTGTTGCAATATCTGGTTCAAAACTATGTGTACCATAAAATATTGACTTAAATAAGGATATATTGGATGATGATAATAGCTCAATCTTCTCTATACACCCTAAAAGCACAAATATGTATCAAGATCTCTGAGAACACTATTGGTGGGAAAATATGAAAAATGAGATCATAGAATACACATCAAGATGTCTCGATACTAGCAAGTGAATGTGGAAAAGAAAAAAATATAAGGGTATGATGCAACCATTAACCATACCTACATGGAATTAGAAATCTCCATGGACTTTGTCACCAGGATTCCTAAGTAATCTATAGGAAAAATGCTATATGGGTATTTTTATATCATCTTAGAAATAATACACACTTAATTGAGATTGGAGATGAATTCTATTTAGACCAGCTTTCACAGATATACATCCAAGAAGTGGTGAGGATGCATGGTGTACCACTATTGATTGAATCCGATCGAGATCCAAGATTCACCTCTGTGTTATGGAAGAGTCTCTAACATTCTCTAAACACTGAGTTAAAATTCATCATAGCCTATCACTCTCAAACTGATGTCCATTCTGAGTAGACTATCCAGAAACTTTAGGATATATTGATAGCATGCTCAATATACTTCAAAGTTGAATCTGATTGACATTTTCCTCTGGTTGAGTTTTCTTAAAAAACAATTTCCACTAAATATTCCTAATGTCTCTCTATGAATATCTTTATGAGAAGAGGTGTAGAATACCTTCATGATGGGATAATGTTGGGGAAAACTGATAGGTCTTGAAATGGTAAAGGATATGGTGGAGAAGGATAAGACCATTTAGTAGCACATAATGTTTTCTCAAAGTTTACAGAAAATCAATGCTTAAAATCATTTACTAGACCTAGAGTTTGATGTTGGAGACATGGTATATTTATATATATCTCCCTGTAGGAGAGTAATGAGATTTTGGAAGAATTGAAATCCTATTCCAAGGTACATTGACTCTTTTGATATCCTTGATTGCATTAGAGTGGTGGCTGACCAACTATTATTCCCACCTAACCTATCAAAATTACATGATGCATTCTATGTATCCCTCCTAATAAAGTAAATACCATAACACTCTCACGTACTCAATCTAGAGGTGGTACCATTGGGGAATTACCTCTCTTTTGTAGAGACTGGCTGAAATTTATTTTTTTAATTAAACCAAAACACTTTTAAGGAAACAGTGAGAAACCCAGAATCCGAGTTATATGTTCAAGAAACCATAAACCAAAACCATACTAAATGAACTGCCCCTCCCAAGCCAATAAAAATATAGGAAAAACTATCATCAGCACCCAAACATTCTTCATGTTGTCCCGTGCATGAATACATGGGCCCGGAACCAATGGTGTGGACATACCCTCTCAATCAAACAATTACAAAGGGATTGAACAGGTGAAGTTTTAAGCGTTGGTCCCCATCTAGAGCGGCCACTCTAGAATTCTGGAAGAACACTACCAAGCACCCTGCAAAAATATTATCTTCTCTGAAAATCCACACATATCGAACCAACATGATTCCCAATCACTCAACAAATTCCACAAATTTCATTAGAATCATTGAAAGAAAATTTGAGATTACCCGAAACTAGATCCCTAGACAACTTCTAATATATGGAGGATATATGTGTTCTTGGGATACATAACAATAGATTTTATAGTTCATAAGAAATCTAGTCCTAGGTCTGTATGTACTCCTCAAGACTAATCTTCCCTTTATTGAAACCTCCAAAAAGAATTAGATCCTATTTATCAACCCAAGAGTATTGTTCCTCATTGAGTGACACATTTAAAGGTCTCCCCATCATCTTAGCTGCCTCCTCTTCTGACGTATTCAACAACAAAACTTGTACGACCACATCTTCTTCTGAACTTAGCAGTAATTCCAGAGTCCAATTATCCCCGAACTCTAATTCTAATTTCATGGAATTTAATTTTATTGCAGACCGAGTCTTCAAAGGAGGAGGTAATGGGGAGTAATCATTCCAATATTTTCTCCTCCTATTGATTTTGTTAATCCTTGGTCTTGAATCTTCACCAACCGAGAGAATAGGACGAGTTCCCTTGGTTTCAACCATGTGTTCCCCATCTAAATCAATCAGACTACTAAAACCAGAACACAATCCAGCCTCTGCAAGGCCTTCAAAGTTGTTGGTCAGCATAATTAGTTTGAGGGGTCCACAAACCACACCCCCAATCCACCCAAAACTGACATGCCTATCCAGTTTTGGCTTCCCTTTACATGAAACATCCTTACCTGGCCTCAGAAGCTCCACATAATTATAAAATGTCTCATCCGCCTCTCCAATTTCTTTTTGTTCCATAGTAGGTAAACCCCCACCCGATGGATTAGCCACATGAACAGACTCCTACTGAGCTAAAGAATCCCCCACTCCTACACCCTCAAAACTAATTAGCTCCTTACCATAAGAAGGATCTGAAAAATCATGCTTCATCTTATTAAATACTTATGATACCTTCAGATTATCTACCATATCCATTGGCTTCTCTCCCAAAGTTGCACCTTGATTAGCCTCCAAAGACCCATTGGGTATCATTGGGTGGCAGTCGGATCCCTCCACCACCATAGGCAGTGATGATTGAGGCACAACCACCCTGTTCAAGTTGTTAGTGGTGTCACCTCAGCCACTACCTTCTGAGCCTCTAACCAAATATTCTAGAAATCCATCCCCATCCCAGTTCTCAGAAACCATACCACTGATTCTACCTCTCTTACTGAGAGGATCAAGATCTTCCGGATGAAAATTAACTATAGAATGACCCAGTTGATGGCAGGTAGAACAAAATTTCATTCAAGACTTGTAGACAACCCTCTTCTTGAACCTGTATTCCTCCCCAATGGTAACCCAAATAAATTCAAATGGAATCCTTGAAATGACCATTTCCACACGAACCTGTGGGTTGATGGAGTGACAAACTAATTCGGTTCGAATATCAGTGCATAGAAATTAATCCACAATATTACCATTCATCTTAATGAAAGAAGGATTTTGAAATAGTAAAGGTAAATTTGGAAAGCTCACCTAGACCGTAGTAGAAGGAGATTCATGCTTTATATAGAAATCAAATGACCAATTAAATAGGATGAACAGAAATCCCTTGAAGAAGTGAAGGGCACTCGACTAGGCAAGGATGAGGTCCTCCTCATAAGCAAACTGAACCATAATGTGATGATGATCCATCAATCCCACCATCACCCTCTCCTGAAAGTTCCATGAGTCTAAGATGAAATGGTCGAAAGAATCAACCGAAGGACGCGATGAAAGAAAGCTACCCTCATCTATTTTAATGAGGGAAATAAAAATTTGAAGGGAAAATTTTATTAAGGGGAGATGATTGTAATGGCCCAAACTATTATAAGTGAAATTTCCCTTTTGATTTAAATAAATGTATTATTTTTTAAAATGGATATAGAAAACACATGCACTCCATTTTTTATTATATCTAATTGGATTTAAATGAACATTAAGTATCATTATTGTTTATAATATATCCATTGAGCAGTGTTTACACGACGAGTATAAATATAGTATTTTAACAAATACTTTGGACACAGACCAAGTATGTGATGGAAAAAACTAGTAGGATCATTCCCTATAAAGCACATTTATCGGAGCTTCCAAAGGATATAACATTTCTAGGCATTTCCTTAGACCAAGCCCCAGCCGATATCAACCAACATAAGCATGAGTAAAAATATTCACAGGAAAATTTCAAGATCATCGATATCATGACCCAAACCATGTTCATCGAACAACCCCATGAATGCCCAACCTTCGCACACCTTACTCTTAGGGTGTATTTTAGTGTAATAAATTTATATGTATCAATAACCTAGTATTATGAATATGTACATTATTTTTTAATAGAATAATGAATCTTATTTTAATTTATTTATTTTTTAGAGCACTAAGAGCATTTTTGTTTAATATTCCAATTGAATTAAGAAATATATTTTTATGAAATAATAAATAATAATTTAACAAAATATTATTATTAATTTTTTATTAAATGTTAATGATCATATATTTTTTATGAGGCTAAATGTAATTTTTATTATGGTTTAAAACAGTTTTTGAAATAAAAAATTAATTTTAAATAATTTTTTGTTTCTATTTTGTGAAAATTGATATATTTAAAAAATTATTTTGATAAAATTAATATTATTTTTTGAATTAATATGTTAAAATTGTCAAATGGTAAAATTTTTGTCATTTTCTGAGAAATTCAAAAAAAATTGTAAAAAATAAATTCCATATAAATATATATTGTAGTTTATGAAATCACAATGGAAAAATAGTGATGTAATAAACAATATAAAAGGTATATTCGGAAAAATATAAGTTTTAACTATAAAATAATGTGAATTTAAATTTGTTTTACTTATTTTATAAATCCTTAGTGAATCCTCCAAAATGTATAATATATTTTATAATTTAAAGATCATTTCATTAATAATGTAACTCACCTTCGTATAAGTAAGGATGATATTTTAATATCATTGTCCCCTGGACTTATAAAATAATGTTTTCTAATCATCTATGACAAAAACCATGGGAAAAAACATTGTACGGTTTTTGGTTTTGAAGATTGAATTATATAGATTTCAAAACATATGTTTCTGAAATATTATTGAATTCCCCTTTTATTTCCTATATAAACCCACCCAAGCTCCCACTTCTCTTCACTGAAAATAAATTAAGCACATCCTTGCTTTGTCCTACCATCCTTATAATCATCGTAAGTCTCCCCATACATTCAAGAAACCCCTCTTCATGCTTTTGAAGTCACACACTCAAGTAAGCATTCCTTTTATTCTAATTTTATCCAAGTTTCCATATATTGTTAAACCCTTTTATTTTCATTTAAAAATGAGGGGGTATGTTTCTTAACCTTTCAAATCCCTCCCTTATTGTATATTAATGATTAGAGGTCCCATTATCTCTAATTAATCCCTCCCATGTACACCTTTTACCATGCTCGAATTTCATAAGAGTTACTCCATTTCCCCACTTTCCTCAAGTTTCTCTGTTATATTATGCCATATATTTACAAATTCCTTCCGTTGAGACATATATTTCTATAACACTTTTACTTTCAATTTAATTTATATATGATTAGATACCTTTTTTTGTCTCATCAACGCTTTTTATGAATTTTTATGCCACACCATTGGGTTGCAGAAATTGCACTGTGAATCTCCACTCGAAAACAATTATATAAGTGAATACTCTACACATTCCCTATAAAGGTTATTCACTTTTATACACATACACATTTTTATTGAGGACATAAATATATTTATTTCACACCCCTTGATCATGGAATAAATTATGATGATGAATGAATCCATTATTTATGAACTATGTGGCACACATAAGCATGAGAATGAAATGAAAGTGACGAGTGAACCTGGAATTATATAGATGTCTAATGCATTGAGTAATGTTTTATATCATGATAAGGCATGTTGGGATATGGTTTTACCTAATTACATTATGGTACATTGTCCACTATGATTTATTGGATGTTTATCCTTGACCGATGAATCAATGTTTTATGTTGTTTACATATTTCTATGTTAGGATTATCAATCTATATCATGCCTTTATTTCCAAGTTTCTTTTATGCTCCATTGATATAACTATTTTATAACATGTGTTTTAGTCATCATGATATTATATGTTTTTTCCATTACTATGCTTTATATCTCACCCCTTTCATATGTATTTCCTCATGTTATCCCATGCAATGTTAAGTATGAAGGGATGTTGTGGTCATGTGAAGGATGTTTACAATAATGATGTTGTATTTCATGTTTTAAGTTGTTTTGTAATGTTCTTGATTTTCCAAGACACCAGAATTCTTGATATTTTTGGTTGGATTATGTGTAACTTTTTGTCATTATATCATGTATGAATGTAATAAAAAAACTGGGTTTTTATATGTACTTAATAACCTATAATGATTAATACATAGTTAAAATGGATTGGGAGTATATATATATATATAATATAATTATTTTGAAATTATATGTCATTTTAATTCTCACTGTTTTCTCTATTCATACCCTAGATAGTGTAGTTACAATTTTAATTGAACTCATACCATGATCTTTGAAAATATCAAAAATTCCTTATATAATGTCATCAATTTACTTATTGTAGTTGAAGAATTAGTTTCTCAGGAATCTCAAAATGTATTTTATACATACAAGTAAACCACAATTCAAAAATATAGAACTCTCTATTATGAATAAGAATATATAAATATGTATTTTAAATAATTATCAATATCTTAACAATATAATTAATAAGAACAAGTATCATCTTCCCTATACAGATTGAAGAAACCTATGGACTTACAGAAGTGTGAAATTTTTATTTCAAATTTTTATGTTTAGATTCATGTTGAAATGTCAAGTTTGGTATACCACAATGAAGATTAACCAATGTGTCATGTGAATAATAGTTTATCCATGAATAAAAAAATCTAATGAAACTATAACCATTACCTCATTCATTAATCAATATCGATTTTATTTTTTTAACATATTATAGATGGAATAAACCAAATGAGGAATATTATAGACTAGACACTAATCCAGTAAAAGTCATTTATTTTTGTTCCTTATGGATGAAATTATTATTTGATTTAATGACATTGTTTATGGTGTCCCGTTGATAGCATTGTGAATTTAAATTTGATCCAAGGAATTAGGATCTGCATGTTCTATTCTATCATTTTGATTACCACTCTATGGAATATAATTGGGGAGGATAAAGTAGATTCGCTATCTGTATTTATGCATATGGTTGAGTTTCCTATTAATGTGTCTAATTTTGATTTATATTCTCATGTGATTATTTCCAAAGTATTGGTTTGGTCAATGTAAATTTATAAAAAAATTAAACCACTCTACATTATGTTGAATTATTTAATGATTTTATAAAACTCAAAAATATATTAACACTAACTTATATCAATTTTAAAAGTCATTTGAAAAATTAAAAACTTTTTTCTGAAATACCACATATTGTAATTACATAAAAATCCTTGAGCACACAATATTCCATGGAAGAATAATATTTTCACATATTTATGTTTATAATTAAAAAACATCTTAGTTCTTTGATAAATTAATTCGATTATTACTCGTTAAAACATAAATAATATGAGTGAATTACATTACATGAAATCATTTTTACTCATACATTGATGAGTCCCCATGCTTGGCTCCCACTTCATCTTAAACTCATATTCAAACTAAAAGGGGGAACATGTGGATACAATTTCTGTGAGTGCCTCCTGATCCTTATCATAGTATAAGTGAGTAAAAAATATATACCTAGAGAGGTATCTAGATACACATCATGGAACCTATAATGGTAAGGATAATTCATCACATTGAATACCTTAAACAGAAATTAATGGGGTCAACCCCCTTTATTAAGAAAATAAAATCAAGAACATTGAGATATGAATGTGGTTATAAATGACATAATATTTTCTTATTTAAGAAATAAAACATTCAAGGACACATCAATGATCATAATCATAACTTTTATAATTTTTATAGTCCCTATCCTAGTATAAAACAACTACTAATGTGTTCAAATAATTTTTATATGGCTTCCACCCATAAACAAGAAATATCGACTAAATTCTCATGGGGGTTTTATATGTGACCAATCTCTCCACGGTAATGTCTTATTTATAAAAACCAATGAAAATTATTTATCATCAATGAAAATTCCATTAGAATTATAATTATACTAATAGATCCTTGACGATGGATCATCATCACCAACAAATGACCATTTTCCAAAAATATTATTCAATATCCATTTCTTGTTCATATTTTATATAACTATTCAATAAAATGGTAAAAATTTATAATAATATCAAGTCAAGAAATTAATACACATTATCATAAGTAGGAAAAACTAATGAACTGTGAAACATGTGATAGTCCTATTTGCTGGGTATTCCTTGTGATATTTTTTAAATAAAATCATGAAGTGAAAAAATCAAGGGAATAATTCTCAGTGATTAATAGTTTCCAATTTGTAGTAGTCATACATCATCTTTGTACTATCATTTTCATGTTTATAGACTATATTAATTGGGATTAATTATTTAAATAATAGTATCTCAATGTTAGGATAATATCTAGGAACTACTATAACATGTTTATATGGAAAATAATCCAATTATATCCCCATTTAAGTAGTTGAGATTTATGTAAAAACCATATTATGCTATTTATATATCATGTATAATGCGTCATCTAAATGATTTCATAAATGAACATTACTAATCCTGTTAGTCCTAGGGAACCCATATTTATAACACTTCATTATTGACTAGAGACAACTTGATAACCATCAATATGTTAGCTCTCACATGGTAACATCACGATTCTGATGAGTTATGACATTAGTAATGGGTCATTCCACATTTTTATACATCACTACACTTCTCTATATGATTTCAAATCCTTGAGTAAAATTCTTTAAGATTTTATATCCCCAAGGGTAAATATTTTATTCCCTTATATTATCATGTGATTTTTCTAAGATATTATATATAATTAATCAAACAGGAAGAAATTTTTTTATATTATACTACTAATTTAGAGAAATGTTAATCCAAAACATTGTCATCATTTTTACATATGGAAACTGCTAGATTTATTATCTTATTCTAACAAAAATATTATATTGAATGAATTATAGGGATACTCGTATTTTTCATTTAATATATAATTCTTTATCCACTAAAAGTACTAGGAACACATCCCATGCACCATGCTAAGTACTACTGGATAGTCCTTCTAGATTCTTGTACTATTCTCCTGGATTTATAACCTCACATAAACACATTGAATACCTCCATTACAAATGAATACTCTATTATTATGATGTTTTCAATAAACCACAAAGAAATATTTATAACATTCACTCCTTATTAAAATCTTATGGTGTCTCCAACTCTTTCTGGTTGCATCATATGGACTATATCTAAGAAATATGTTCTTCACATGGAATGATGAGTATAATAATCATATAATTCTTCTATGATAATTATTATTAATATGAAAATAATCATCACAGCCTGGGGAAAATCAATCCATATTAATAGAACACATTTCACCAATGAATAGTTTATCTTGAATACCCAGCAATGTATTTAAATAAACTATGGAAATTATTGAAATATAGACTTGATATTGGTATATGGGATCTATGTATCTAAATTAAAAATCATTTATCATTTTTGAATATTTCAATTTAATTATTCCTTTTAGGACAATGGTTTATTATTCTCAAATAATAACAATTCACCATATCTTAGTAGTTATAAATTATTCTTTTGTTTAATTTAAAAATTCCCACATAGTATGTTTCATTAAATCATTCATTTTACAATATATCTATTGAAATTTTTTCCTATTCCAACTACTTGTACATATCATACCTTGATTTTTTTTAATTCAGTAGTTCGCCCACTATCCAAACGGATATATACAATATTTTTCAAAACAATAATCTTTAGGATGGACATATATTTTCTATCACTAAGATTTATGTTGTATCCTTAATAATATTTAGTATAAATGACATAGATGTAATTTTTTGTACATTAGGTATGTTTATTTATTGAATTATCTTTAAAAAAACTCCCTGTATGTAAATAAATCATCTTAACATAGCATTTTTATTTCATTGAATAACTTTTATGATGTTGATTTTTTATTATAGATATAATATGCTTATGGGTTAACATGACTAATTATGAAACATATTTTGAAAGAACCTCTAATATTTTGAAGAAATATAAAACTAATTTTTACCCCAAATTTTTTCTCAAATTAGGGTTAAGATGTATATAATTAAATTTTATTTTAGGAATTAATCCACTCTAAAATTTAATGATGACTAAATTATTATAATACCCATCATAAATATTCCATTTACTAACATTATATCTATAATGTGTATAATTAAATATAGCTATAGTAAAAAAAATCCACTCTACATATACATGATCGATAAATATATAGTTAATATATTCATTTAATTAATATCCCATATAAACTAATATATTCTAACTCGTAATATTAAATCAATTTTTTAATCCTTGAATCTTAAAGATGTTGTATCAATTTTGTAACCCTATGCATAGTTTCACCTCATAATAGTTTGTGTGGTTAAACATAACTATATATTTAATATTTTTGGGATACATTTGTTTAAAATTTATGGTTGGATAAATCATTATAAGTATGAATATAAAAAATATATATAGTGTTTAACTCTAAGGATTCTAAAAACAATTTGGTTTATATCCTTTTAAACTAAAATTATTTTAACTTTAAAACGATTTATAATTATACAATTGGGTCTTATTTACTCTTAAATATAATATTTTTCATTTATTTTCAATGAATCAAGTATTACTGAACCATTAATTGTGTTTAAAAAACAATAAAAAATCGATTCTAGAATGAATAATTTTTAATTTTTTTCTTAAAAAACACTAAGATAAATGTGTTGATATCTTTTCATAAAAAATTATAGTTTCACAAGAGTCAGTACATTGGGAAATATAAATCATGTTCTTATCAACACTTACATATAAATCATCCTTTCTCAATCACATAACCAACTTACCATTACATCTAGTTTATCTTCTATGCTAATTTTATTCCACTTTTTAAATATTTATATTTGACAGTATTTATGTATTTAATATATATGATGTATATATAAAGTAATAAGTTTAATTTATGAATATTATTGAATTATAAGTGACTACTTTCTTCTTAAATTCGTTGTAATTTCTGTTCTTGTAAAATTTCTTTCCACAAGAAAATTACATAGCCTCATTTCGTGTACTCTCCCTCATCATATTTGGTTTTTTAAAATGATGTTTTAATGGTTCCATTATAGTTTTACTTTACCATTTTGAATTTCTTATAAATTTAATATTAATCACCATAAGAACTACTGATTTAAACTTTTTTATGTTATCATTTTCTGGGGGGACCATATCTGACAAATATTATGCATGCTCTCTACACTATTTGTTTTAAAACAACCCAATAAAATAGGAGAATGTATATGAATTTTTTTGAAGAATGTGAATTATTGAAATATAATAATTAAAGTTTCAAATTACTAATGATTATTTTAATTATCCTCTCATTCATTTCTTGATTCAACTTTTTCTTATAATCATATTAGATATGACAGTTTATTGAAAAAAACCATGTTATTATGTTATATAAGAAAATCATATGACCTTGATGATAAAATTACATTGTAAAGAATATATTATTCATCTATGAACCACTAATCATCTTATTTTTTACAGTAAAAGTTTTATAGAGTTGGCATAATAGGATGTGGGGACTTCAATACAGACATGATCCATTTATCTCACAAAAATATACTTAAGAACCTAGGATGCTCTTGGAAATATATTCTAGTTATGACTTATTATTTGTCCAAATTTTATGCTAGTGACTTTTTTATATTTCATTCCATTTTTAAATAAAATGAATCTTTAACATATTAATAATTTTATCTTAGCTACCAATTATTAGAAATTTTATATTTAATAATATTATAGGTATCGCATTATTTTATTGAATCGTAGTCACCCTCAATAACTAAATATGTAGTAAATAATATCTTTAGTATTTTAGTGGAATGTATCATTCAAATAACTTATCATTGACCAATCTATAGATATATAAATAATTGGTTAGTTTCAAGGTATGCATCAAGAAATACAATCACATTCAGTTGTGGCTCCATGATCTATTTAGTAAAGTATCATATCCTCCAATGTGTAAGATTTAATTATTAAAAACTTTTCCTATGAAATTGAGTAAATATATCCATGACTATATCTCTATTTAGAAAAAAATTTATCAACCCAAAACTATCCTTATAATGTCCTAGTAGTAAGAGGCACCCTCAATAATGGCTGATAAGAAAATAGATTTTCTTATTTTTTTCTAGATGATGTGATGAAATATTTTATATGATCTATTAAAAACATTGATTGAATTTAATGTTTTTTATTTCTTCTAATATATAATTATATTTATTTTAATTATTCTTTTTTATTGAACAAACAACATTAACAAAAAATAATTACAATTCATTCATCACACATGTTCATTTATGTTTCTGTTCATTCTCATTAATTATTCTATGTGATATGATATCACCCATATATTCACTAATAATTAAACGTGAATAATAAATTAAACAATCAACTATGTGATCATGAGTTTTTTTCACCTTGTTGAACCATCAGGTGGATAATGGATCAATAAATACCATAGGAGAACTTCTTCATCCAAGAAGAGTCTTGATAAAAACGAAACCATTAGACTCAAGTGCATTGTTCTAATGTGGTTCCATTCATATTATCAACCTGAAGAACATCCTTGTGAACCCCTCCATTTTTATAATGTATACCCACACACTGGTTCAGGTAACTCGGGATGTTGAATTACATATTTAGGTATCAAAATTTCTACAAGTAGTCACTTATAACTTTACATATGAAGAGATGGTTCACATATGGGAAACAAATATTTAATAACCAATTAATATAAAACAATTACACTACAAAAATTAAAATTAAATAATAAATAAAACAAATAATCACATTCCAGTCTCATTTCATGAATATTCAATATGATATATTACTATTTTAAAAAAAATAAATATGGTAAAATTCAAATTGACTGTATTTTTAATGACTTAATGTAGAATTAAAATAATTTTAATGAATTAATTATATGTTCCATGAATGTAAAAATATTTTTAAATTGTTTTTTGAACTCTTCTAGATTTTAATGGGCTTCCCGTGTATTTAAAACCATCGAAGGGTTTCTACTGACTATTGACCCATGAGTTACTGCTTACTCATGGGTATTACAGACCCATCAAATACTGCTCATATGTAGGTGCAATTCCCATGGTTTTATATATATTTATATGAGAAATACATTTTTTAATATATATGTATAAATTTATTTATTAATATATATATATATATATTAGTACCATAGAATGTGTTCTAGCTCACTCTTGAGAAGTCCTTTTCCATGGGTCAAAGTTCATGTGAACAACATCATTGGTACTATTAACAAGAAAATTAGATATAATTTAACATATTTTTTATTAAACACAAAAAAAAATTATTCTATCTTCATATGGTTATATTTTTCCAACCAAACTTATATAAAAGCACCATCAATTGTGTTGGATCCATATCAAATCCTTATATTAAAATTATACAAAATTTAATCGAATATTTGACTAAAATATTAGATCAATGCATTTATTGAAATTAAAGTAACATATGGATAAAAAATTCTTCAAAATGTTTAATTTTATTTATTTTTCTCAAATTCATGTTGAACGTAAAATTAGTATACCCCTTCTATAACACAATGATTTTTTATGATTAAATTTTTTTAATTCTATAATTGGTTTCATTTCGTGGTACATCATTCTAAGATTCATTTATACACAACACCAATATTAGACTATTCTAAAAAACATTGAGATTATATTTTTTCATGAAACACTATGTTTGTATTGTTTTATACATAATGTCGAGCTCCTTTAATAACTTAAATTACACACAAGAATGAGTTTTACTGAACTGTATTATTATTATTATTAAAATATTTTTTTAGTAATAAAATAACCTTTAAAATGGGAGATATGAAATATAATAACTAAATTAAATATTCATTTTTAATCATGTTTATAAAAATTTTCATTTTTTATCAACTAATTATAAATGAAAAATAAAAACAATATACTTTAAAGAAAGTGTTTTTATGAAATACCAATTTTAATTCCCACAAATGAATTTTAACTTAATAAATTAAATTATTCACTATTAGTTTGATATGTTTATGAATTTGTATTTTATAAATTCAATAAAAATTATATTTTTCAAACATGTTTTATAGTCATAAAATAAGAATAATTCTTGTTTTTGGCATAAAAGGATGTATTATTCTAAAAGGCGGTCTTACCACCTTTCAGTAGAAAACTTGTTTTGAAAATAATTTTTGAAACCATTATAATTTTTATTTTAAAAAATAAACACCATTTTAGAAATAATAATATAAAAAATTACTTTTTATGAATTTTATATATTTTTCTGAGATGTTTCATATTTTATTAATATTAAAAACGCTAAATTTTAATTGAAAACTATATTTTTTTCTTAATTTATTGATATAAGAAACTATATTTTTAAATATAAATTAAAAAATATTTAGATTAATAATTCATCTAATAATATAATTTAGGTAGTTATAATCAATTTCACATTTAAATTCATTATAAAAACACTGTAACCATTGGAATATTTTTACTTTAAAAATCTGCATTTCCATCCGGTCTGTGAAATTATTTTTCAATTAATTTATACCTATTATGTGATTCAATTTTGAAAAAATGTATTCTATATTTATAATAAGAATAATTTATAATTTATATTAATGTCAACATTGTTTTTACCAATAATATCAGTGAAGAAAATTAAATTTAATTACACTGATTAAGGTGAAAATGATTTAACTTAGTGGTTAAAATTTTATCATATGGGGTAAAATGTTCAAGAAACATTTACAAAACCTATTTTATGATCATAATTTTACTATTTATCACGATTTATAAAAAAATAACCATTATTCCAATCGCATAATTAATGGGAGACCTCTCAATATTATTTATCTTTTTATATTTATAAGAATGTCACTCCTCCTCCCCTATAAAAGAGAACTCATCACCTCACTTATTCACAGATATAAATACATTTGTATCTTTAAAAAAAATAAAAAAAATCTCCCAAATTACCTCCTAGAAACATATATTCCTCACTTTAATCATAAATAATCCGAATGATGTCATTTAGTGAAAACCAAAATGAGTTACTCTAAGTAGAGTTAACATTCTCTAACTATGAATTTTTTTTATTTTCTTATTAATATTTTAAATTTTTAGTATTAAATGCTTATATAATAATATAATTATCCTAAATATACTGATATTTTGTTATTTTAATTTTATTACCTATACCTTCATGCACTTACATCAAATGAGATACATAATCATTGTTCGTGTGTACACCATACTACCGCCTCACGAACCAATGTCATTCATTTTTCAATTACCACCTATCAAGGATAAGAATAATTGTGGAAATAATATTTATATATTATATATATGATATTTATTATTAATTTATACTTCTGGAATTATTATATAACACATACCTTAATTATTTTTATTTATTCAGAATATGATAACCTCATTTGTGGATGTGTGGACTATTACTTCCGCAAAGCAATGTGATTCATTCACACATTACATGGAATGTTTTATGGATGGGTATAATAAAAATATTTGATATATATGATATAATAATTCTACAATAATTACTATACATATATATATATATATCATTATGTTCTCATTCACTAAAATATGACATGAAAATGGAAACAACGTTCATGCATACGTACGACCTACTGTCTCCATGGAAAGCGTATTTCAATTCAAATTTATATATTTTTTAAATTATTATAAGAATATGTATAATTAATATATATATATATATAATATTTATATCATGGATTATATTTTTGAAATGAGTAAATCATGATCAAATAAAAAAAATTCAGAATTCAAAATATGTATAAAATAAAAAGCAGATATTACTAAAAAAATAACTCTGACATGGAAATGTTAATGAATAGTTAATATATATTTATAGTAAAATATGATATGGTATTATATATAGAAATATTGTTATGTTTTTTATAAATATTAATCTTATATTTATAATACCGAAGTTTTGAACATGTGTGAAGAAATTCAATATATAAGATAAAATATTTTCATCTCATATTTTACATATGTGAGAAAAATGTTATATTCCCCACATTTTTTTGTGTTTCATATACTAAAATTTTTGATAAATTTTATCATTTGTTATTTTATCTTAATGTTATTTAAATATTTCATTTAATGATTTTTTTCTTTTTTTGTTTCTGATTTACATGTAACCATAGTTGTAATTGGATTTCTAATATGACTATAATATTTGTGAGACTCATTTTATATTCACCAGTGATTTCATTTTTGTGGTGTATATACTTCCCTGTGACATTTTATATCATTAATTTAATTTATTACATGATATTAAATGATTCAATTTTTGTTATTATTTCATGTATCACATGATTCAAAAGTTACTCAAGTAGTAAGGTATTTCCATCTCACTTTTTTACATTTGTGAGACACATTTTATATTCACTACCTCTTTATTACTTTTATTGTATATAATTCCCATGAATGTAATTTATTATTCTTCTAATAAAATTTATTGGTATTTAAATATCCATTTTAGGATCTATCTTCATGGGGTTTATTGTAAAAATTTTATCAAAGCAGTAGGGGGATTTTTGTGTCGGTTTTATTTCATTGAGACTTATGTTGTTTTATGCACATATATTATTTCACGAGGTGTATATACAGGCCCTTTGAGATATAATAAACAAAAAAAATTTCTTTCTAATTGAATTTTATGTTTTATTTAATGTTATTCTTTCATGGGGATTATAATTCAAAGTTACCTAAGTGGAAAGAGTTTATTGCTACAATCACATCATTTATTGGGATTTTTTATGATTACAATACAACTATTGAAATCATGTGACCCATATCTCTATAATTGTCATGAATTTTATTCCACTATTGTTATTCATGATATCTTCATGTGATGATACCATTTTTCAACTCCATGGATCTTAATTTAATTGAGAATTTTTTTAAGAAAATCTAACATTATTTCTCTCTTAGGTTAGAAAAATGTTTTATTTAAAAACCATGGTTTCGAAAAATGATTTATAAATATTTTTAAATTATCTTTTAATCTCATTTTAAATGAATATACATTCAAAAAAATGATTTACTTTTTTAAAAAATTAAATTTGTTTTAAAAATATCCTCTATATGTTTTACTAGGCATTTTCAAGGAAAAAGATTTTTAAAATGTTTTATTTTATAAAAAATGTTTTTAATTAAAATCAGATATTTTCCCAAAAAAGGTTTATAAAATATATTTTAAAATTATTTTCAATCTATGATTAAATTCATTGGTGTTACTAATGCCTTGTTGGGGATATTATCTAAGGGTAACATTCGTATTATTTTTATGAATATTTTATGTTTTGATGGAATTACTTTTATGAAACATGTTTCTCATTCATGGGATATGTGTGTGTGAAACCCATGTCACATTCATGGGTTATATTCTTGTGAAACCTATTTCTTTCAATGGGTTATTATTTTATGAAATGGTAATGAAACCTAACTCTTTTATATTGGTTATGATACGATGACATGTTTATGATAACCATATAATTTCATGAGCTATCTATATTATTTTTTATGACATTGTGGAACATGTATATGTGATTTAATTATATGATGGTTGGGTCCTATATCTCCCTCTAATTAATTGATTAAAGATTTATATATCATGTTATAATGATATGAAACAAGTTGAAAAGATTGATCCACTATTGGAAGAAGGTGTATCATGTTCCACTTTGATTAAAGGCATGGCACATGGAATGGTGGAATGTCTCGATGATGATGTCATGACCTGTCCCCTGGGGCCCGAGCCGTGAATACCCCAAGCCCGCCTTCCATAGGATAGGGGCTGGCGACTAACACCAAAGGTGTATTCCCTAAAACTAGGAATTTATTACCTTTATAACCTATAATCACACACAAGAAAACACACCATAAGATACAGAACCAAGTCAACTATATAATAAACAAATGATTACAATAACTAAAAGGGGGATAGAACACAAGCCCAATTGGAAAGTACAAGTACAACTGTGATACAATACAATTGAATAAAAGGGAATGTCAGCTACTAGATCGTCCTCTGGGGTTCCTACCTGAAGGGTAGGTACAAATAGCCTCCACAGCACTCCACGTCTGTCCGTCTCCTCTGTGTACCAACTCATCGTATGGTCCACCTCCAGGTACCGTCCAGTCCTGGCACTCTCAGCCTCGGTCAGCATTGTTCGTCATCTGCATCCAACACAACAAGGTGCGGGCATAGCCCGTGCAGGGGTGAGTATAACGATATTGAATAAGGACACTGAGACCCTCAACGTCTCTCAAAAATCCACCAAGGATAAACCACAATGTATGAAATCAATAGATAACCCTAATTAGTTATATGCCCATACATATACCTAACTTATCAAGTAATCCATCTCAATCTTGAGAAAAACACTGAAAAAATGACTTAGCTCAAACCAAGATTTTATTCTAGGGGTAGTATCAAGTAACATCCCCAGTCACCTTATCGAAACATTGGATGCTGGAGAACTCATCCTCTATCGAGTACAGTGGTCATGCCATGACACCAAGGCACTTCCCACTAACCTTGGACTATTGTGGTATTCGTCCCATCGAGTATCGTGGGTTTGCTGCGTCACCAAGGCACTCACCACCATGTGTCTACTGCGTCACCAAGCGTGCTCCCCCTCATAGAATACTAAGGCACTTTTCATGTCGAGTATCGTGGGTCTGCCGCAACGCCAAGGCTCTCCCCACTGTGGGTCTTCCGCGACACTAAGGCACTCCCCACTGGGCTAGTCGAGTCACTCCGAGTTGAAATGGTTAGTAGTCGTTAGGTCTCAGCCAGCTACTAGGTATCCGCACTATGCTCGCTCATCTCCGGGAGGATCCACTCCATGATCTACTGTTTGATACTCTAACTATCACGAAGTCCCATGAAGAATTATCTAAAAGGACCGCTACATCATAGGGGTCTCAACCCAATAGACATCACGTCAATCAGACGCCTGGTCTGTGAGTTATTAGCCTTTTAGTCCTGGGGGCCCTGTTGGATTCGTGCTCGTTCCAACATGATCGTACCTCAATTATACCAAAAACTCCATTAGGGTATACTCAAATGGACCTTCTCTCTCTATGATTTATTGTGTGGTTGACGTTTCGTCAAACGGATGTCTGGTGCCAAAGATATGGTCGAAGAAGCGTAAATGGGTCCTAGTGGGCCTAGGTCCAGTCCGACCTGGTCGGGCCACCCAACCCGGCCCAATGGGTCTGGCCTAGCAGGCCATGAGAGGCTGCAGAGAGCCATAGTTTCGGCTCGTCCATGGAGGGTGCCACAAGGGCACGAGGCTGCAGGGCGGCTTGGGGGGTCACGGGCAGCGCGAGCCCGGGCAGCTCGGAGGGCCGCGGGCGGCGCGGCAAGCGGGTGTCTTAGCCGGCAAGCGGTACGGCCGGGGTTGCTCGGCCCACGGGAGGCACGGCAAAGGTGGCCTGGTCGGCGGGTGGCAGGTTCGGCGGGCGGTGCGACCGGCGGGCAGTGGGTCTGGGGTGCTGCGGTGGGCCGGTGTCGCGGCCGGGTGGCTCTGCCAGCGGGTGGCGCGAGATGGAGCACGGGGCCAGTTCGGCCCTGGGTGGTGCGGCATGGTGAGGGCCCACGTCCAGTTTGGCTAGGAATTCGGTGCATCGTGGGGGCAGCGTGGTTCGTGGTGGTCACGGGTCGTGGCGCCATTGACTTCATCGCCTTCGTTGTCTTCATCTCCTTCCTTCATTCTGAATATCACTACAAAGAATAATGACATAGGGGGTCAGACTATATTTGTTTTGCCTACACCCTCCACGTTTAGAGTGGTAGAATATGGCTCAACAAAAAAGAATAACGTATAGCTTACAACTTCCTGCAATGTTTCATTCCCAAACCTCTAATGAATCTATGTTAAGAATATGGGTAAAGTAATATCACGCAAATAATCTCCCTACTTCGTTTACTTGCTGGTGTTCGTGCAACAAAGTATTACGGTTGTCAATTCACCATAGATGAGGATGTCCCACATCTGAAGAAGTTCCGAGGAAGAAGGTCTAAGGAGGTCTGTATTCTTTGTTGGTAGAGTATTCATTGTTGGAGAGCGTAATCCTCCAAGTGTTGGGTGTTTCATCACTTTACCATTGCTTCATCGCTTGGTGAAGTTGTCCCAAATCCTGCTCTCGAGCTCCATATATATAGGATAGGGGGGTATGTAATGATCATGGAATTTATGACGGTTCATTTAATATGAACCTTCCTAAATTCCATTGATCCTGTTACTTAATTTAAAATGTAGTCAAGCCATATAATTTACATTGGCGCAAATAATGGTCGTGGATTGGAATAATTAATGTGGATGAAGCTTAAGAGGATCCTACACATTAATGAGGAATTTTAGAGGTTTTTCCCCCATTAAGAGGGGATGTTAGAGGTTTAGGCCTCAGGTGGTCCCCACCACCATAACCTCTCAGGGGAGGTCAGGGTCTGGTGGTCCCCACCACGATAACCACTCATGGGAGGTTAAGGTCTCCTGGTCCCCACTTCCCAACTTCCACAATGAGGTTTAGATCCGGTAGACCCCACCTCCCAACACCCACATGGGTGTTGCAAATTAAAATAAAGTGTCACACACTTTTATTTTTTTTATTCTTTCACAAAAAACCCAACAACTAACTTTTACCCTCGACCATCAACCATCGAGGTGAAAGTATCCTTAAGTGAATATTGGCATTGTGAGTTCTACGGTGCCCTCATATTTCAATTCTGAGCACCGGTTCAAAAGTTAGAAAAACCCGCTTGCACATTTAATGAATGTACTTGAACAAAACTTCATAAATCCATTTCGGGCACTTTGGGCCTCGAAATAACACGCCGTCAATTTTTGAGGACTCATAAAATTCTCATAGTTTTAAAAAAAAATACATGTAAATTTCGGGTCTTTACATTCTTCCCCTCCCCCCCCCCTCATGGATCTACGTCCCCGCAAGCGATAACTCAAACTAGGTAAACAAGTGGGGGTACTGAGAATGCATCTTAGCCTCCCTCTCCCATGTTCTCTCCTGGAGGTTCCCATGCTGCCAGCAAATGTGCACCAGTGGTATCGACCATCAACAAATGACAGGCTCATGTTGATCCTCAATCTCTACTAGAACCTCCATAAAAGTCTCCCCATCATAGATGTCTTGCTCTCCATGGTTGATGATATGAGAAGGGTCATGCACGTATCTCCTCAACTGGGATACGTGGAAGAAATCAAGCACCCAGTGCAACTGAGGTAGAAGAGCTATGTGGTAATCCACCTCTCCAACTCTACTGAGGACCTGAAAAATCCTGATGAACCTCAAATATAACATGCCTCCTTGGCCAAATCTCTGTAAACCTCATTGGGGTGAGACCTATAGAAAGATGTAGTCCAAATCCTCAAACTCCATAGGTCTCTATCTCCTGTCGGTATATTACTTCTGTGTGCTTCGTCTAATCTTCATCCACTTTTGGATGATCTGCACCTTCTCTGTGGCAACTCGTACCATCTCTGATCCCACGAGTGCTGACTCCCCTGGGTCAGTCCAGAACAAGGCTGATCTGCAGGGTCGCCCATATAACACCTCAAAAGGTGCCATCCCTATGGTGGAGTGATATCTATTGTTGTATGAAAACACCACCAAAGGAAGTGATCCACCCAGCTGCGATCGAAGTCAAGGACACAAGCACGAATAATTTCCTCGAGGGTCTGAATTGTCCATTCAGTCTGGGCATCCGTCTGAGGATGAAAGGTGGTGCTCAAACGAAGCTGCATCCTGAAAGCCTCATTAAACCCCTTCCATAGCCGGTAAGTAAAGCGTGCATCACGATTAGAAACAATCATCGATGGTACTCCATGTAACTGCACAATCTCTTACACATAGAGGCGTCCTAAGATCTCTACTGAACCCTACTCTATGATCGGTAGGAAGTGGGCCAACATGGTGAGTCGATCGACGATCAGCCAAATCGAGTCATGTCTTCTGGATGTACATAGAAGTCCAGTCACAATGTCTATATATATCCCATCCCACTTCCACTCTCGGACCTCTAAAGGCTAAACCAATCTTACTGGTACGTGATGCTCCACCTTCACTTACTAAAAAGTGAGGCATCGAGAGACAAACTCTGCGACTGCTTTCTTCATTCCTAGCCACCAGTGTTGTCATCGGAGATCTCGGTACATCCTCACCACTCATGGATGTAACGCTAGAGGGGATGTGTGGAAATCCCTCAAAACTTCCTCTTGAAGTGACACTGGTAACATGGTACATCCTCTGAAGAGGATGACATGCTCCCCACCTTCAGAAAATTCATCAGGTGCCTACCTTGTGGATATCTGATAACGTCGACACTCGTATTCATCATCCCCATGTTTTGTGTCCCTAACTCACTAAAGAAGTGGGGGACTGAATGTAAGAGACTGTAGAAAAGATGCTCCATCTCAATCCACAAAGGATATCTGTAAAGCGGCCAGCTGCTCCTTCACCTCTCCTATTAGCTGTATACCAGATCTCTTGTTGAGTGAATCAGCAACAATGTTTCCCTTCCTAGGAGTATAGACTATCTCGAAGTCATAGTCCTGGAGAAACTCAAGCCAACGTTTTTTTTTTCTTAGGTTAAAGTCCTTTTGAGATAAGATATACCTGAGACTATTGTGATCAGAGTATACTGTAAAACATTTACCCATCAGATAGTGTTGCCATATCTTCAAGAAGAATAACTCTTCTGCTAACTCCAGGTCATGGGTAGCATAGTTCTGCTCGTGTTGTCTCAGCTGTAGAGAACTATATTCGATCACTACTCTCTCCTGCATCAGGATGCATCTGAGCCCGATCCCTAATGCGTCATAGTAAACTACGTACCCTACGAACTCCTCTGTAAGCCTCATGATTGGGGCACTAGTCATCCTTTTCTTTAGATCCTGAAATATCTACCGGAATATCTCTGACCACACGATGGGTTTCCCCTTTTTCATCAACACTGATAGTGGTGCTACAAATCTGGGGAAATCTGGCTCAAACCTCTAGTAATATCCAGCCAAACCCAGGAAACTTCGTACCTCCGTCACACGCCTGGGTGGCTCCCAAGAAAGTACCACCTCACTCTTCGCTGGATCTATTGCAACTCCAGCCTCCGATATGTCATGTCCGAGAAATTGAACCTCTCAGATCCAGAACTGGCACTTCGAGAGCTTACCATAAAGCTGGTACTCTTGGAGTGTATCCAGTACTACTTGAAAATGATAGGCATGCTCTTCCTCAGTAGTCGAGTAGATCAAAATTTCGTCGATGAAGACTACCACGAAGTGATCAAGGTATGATTGAAATATCATGTTCATGAGTCCCATGAACACTGTTGTAGCATTGGTTACACCGAATGGCATAACCAAGTACCCGTACTGACCGTACCGATATCTGAAGGTCGTCTTTTGTAAAACCTCTTCTCACACTCTAAGCTGGTGATAGCCTGATCTGAGGTTTATCTTC
This sequence comes from Viscum album, assembly GCA_963277665.1. Classification (NCBI taxonomy): domain Eukaryota; kingdom Viridiplantae; phylum Streptophyta; class Magnoliopsida; order Santalales; family Viscaceae; genus Viscum; species Viscum album. Next base: position 544,084,583 of record OY728132.1, read on the forward strand.
AAGAACCATCATGCTCTCTTCCGCTAATCAAAGAGGTCTTAAATCCTCAATAGTGGGTACATGTTCTTCACAGTCACCTTGTTCAGGAGCCAATAGTCAATGCAAAGTCTCATGCTCCCATCCGCCTTCTTGGTGAACAAAATTGAGGCTGCCAATGGAGAAACACTGGGCCGGATGAATCCGTTCTCCTGCAAGTCCTCTAGTTGTACCCGCAGCTCACGAAGCTCCGCGAGAGCCATCCAATATACTGGTGTAGATATTTGTGTCCTACCGAGGTACAAGTCAATGTAAAAGTCTACCTCATTATTAGGAGTTAGACCCAGAACATCATCATGGAAGACATCCGCGTACTGGTACACCACTACAGGATAGCTCAGACTCTCCATGTCAACAGCTCTAAGGGTAAGGCTAGCCAACTGATGAGTGACCAGCTGCACTCTCCTCTGGGTTAGTCCATCCTGCGCTGCAAAGGCTCCCGTCATGCTAGTGAACATAAAACCAGTCCCATCTGTGTGGACACACCACACATTGTGCCTAATATAGTCTATCTATGCATGGAGTGTAGATAACCAGTCCATACCCAAGATGATGTCGTAGGGCATCGAAACTGCTACTTGGAGATCCCAGCCAAAGATCTCGCCTCCTAGAGTAATCTCACACTGCAAGAACCAGTGCATAATTGTCGAATCCTCTCCCACAGGAGTCTCTAGCTGTAAAGATCGAGCCAATGGATCCATCCGGATCTTCGACCTCCGAACGAGGGAAGTGTCAATTAAAGAATGACTGGCACCAATGTCTATAAGTACGGTAGCTAAGGTGGAGTAGACACAAATCGTACCTCGAATCATCTCCAAAGCTCCATGATCGTAAGCCTCAGCTACCTAAAGCTGAGCTCTCCCCTGTCCACCTACTCCCTACAGTCGGGGTGGACCTCTTGGTGGTGGTGGCAGTAACATCTCAAATTGTCTCCCACCGCCAGCTACATGGTCGTCTCCTCTGCCACATCATCCTACTCCCTATAGACCTCCTCGATCGAACCTCTATCTCTGCCTAGGTGGTCCCTCGACCATCTATTGATCATCCATATAATGGGTTGGACATTCATAAGCCATGTGACCTTGCCCGCCGCATGCATAACAATGCCCACTCCTGGAAAGTCTGTCTCTGCCTCTGGTGGCCCTCACAACCGACTCTGAATCCAGCAGTCATCCACCTGTAGACCTGGTCCTCTTGGACCTCTGTGACATCTTTCTGTTGACAACTGTTGAAGACTCTAATACATGACGACTGGTGGTGGGTCTCGCTGATGGTGACTACTCAGAAAGAAAACTCTCCACCAAGAGGGCTCTCTGTAACATCCCCACCTACGTTGGAATGCTGAGTGAGATCATCAATGCCCTCATCTCCCGCCTAAGCCCCTTCTTGAAGGTCCAGGCCTTGAATAATGGGTCTCGCACCATATCATTAGAGTAATGTGAATGTTCTATGAATGTCGCTGAGTACTAAGCCACAGTCAAGTTGTCCTGCTGTAGATGAAGTATCTCATGAATGTGCCCTGCATGAAGAGTCGCTGAACAAACTCTACCTAAAACAGGATCTTGAATTCAACCTACTGAATCATTACTTCGTTGTGACCCTAGAGCATCAAGATCCACCATATGACCACTACTTCCTATTGAAGGCTAGCAGCAAGGATCACCATGAGATTGGCTGGTGTCCCTATGAGTTGGAAGACTCTCATTAAAGCCTCCATTTAATCCTCATCCACCTGTGGGCTCATCTCTCCCTTGAAACTGGGTGGCCTCTGGCACTGGAACTCGTAAAACATGCTCATCTGGCATGCACTTTCTTCTGTTGGGGCTAGAGGTATCAGTGGTCCAACCGGTAATGGTACCACTGGTGCCTCTACTGGAAAAGGGACCTGCACTGAGGCATCATCGCTCAGTGGGCTATCTGTGTGTACAACTCTCGGAACCATAACAGGCTGTCTATGTGAAGGCATCCGGAAAAAAACAGGCACGCAATGGTTAAAATTTATACCTAGTGAGCTGACCTAGTGAGCTGACATAAGAAATCACAAATAAAACTCTTCAAAACACACATGCAATCAGTGTTTTCATGCACTATGTCAGAAATCCAAATTCAGGGTCCTGGTTTATGGATACGTCTGTCGCCACACCAACACTGGACTCCCTGAACTGAAAACCACACTCTCTACCCTTAACACTATTTCTTCATAAAAAATAAATATCAGAGACCTAAGTTCTGCGGTAGAACCAACTGCTCTGATACCAATTTGTCACGACCCATCTTCCGAGGCCTGTGCCATTACTACCCCAATCCTGCCTTCTATAGGCTAGAGGCTAGTGACTAGAAACAAAGGCATATTCCCTAAAACTGGGAAGGCATTAACTTTATAAACTGTAATCACATGAAACCAAACACACATGACGATACGAAAGTAAGTCAACTATATAGTAAAAAATTGAGTACAGTATGTAAAAAGGGGCCAGAATACAAGCCCAACTAGAAAGTACAAGAACAACTATTATACAATACAACTGAAGGGAAATTCAGCTATTGGATCATCCTCTGGGGTTCCTACCAGAAGGGTAGGTATAGATAGCCTCCACATCACTCCACATATGTCAGTATCCTCCGTGTACCGACTCGTTGTATGGTCCACCTCTAGGTACTGTCCAATCCTGGTACTCTCAGCCTTAGTCAGCATTGTTCGCCATCTGCATCCAGCACAACAAGGTGCGGGCATAGCCCATTTAGGGGTGAGTATAATGATACTCAGTAGGGACCTCGAGACCCTCAAGGTCTCACAAAAATCCACCAAGGCTAAACCACAAAGTATGAAATCAACAGATAACCCTACTTAGGTATATAAAAATACAAATACCTAAGTTATCAAGTAATCCATCTCAATCATGAGGAAAACATAGAAAAACTAACTCAGTCCAAACCATGATTTTATTATAGGGGTAGTATCAAGTAACATCTCCAGTCACATTGTCGAAACCTCAGTTATTGGAGAACTCCTCCTCTATCGAGTAAATTGGGCCTACTGCGACACCAAGGCACTTCCCACTAACCTTGACTACTGAGGTACTCCTCTTGTCGAGTACCATGGGTCTACTGCGTCACCAAGGTGCTCCCCACCATGGGTCTTCCGCATCACCAATCGCGCTCCCCCTAGTAGCCTGCTGAAATACTCCGCCTATCGAGTACAGTGGTTCTACCACGACACTGAGGCACTCCCCGCCGTGGGTCTTCTAAGACACCAAGGAGCTCCCCACTAGGCTAGTCGAGTCACTCTGAGTCGAAACGGTCAGCAATCGTCAGGTCTCAGCCAGCTACTAGGTCTCCGCACTATGCTCACTCGTCTCTAGAACGATCTGCTCCAAGAGCTTCTGTTTGATACTCCAAATATCACGAAGTCCCATAAAGAATTATCTCAAAGGACCGCCACGTCATAGGGGTCTCAACACAATAGACAGAGCGTCAATCAAATGCCCGGTCTGTGAGTTATTATCTTTTTAGTCTCAGGGACCCGGTTGGATTGGTGCCCGATCCAACCCGACCGTACCTCAACTATACCCAAAACTATTATAGGTTATACTCAATCGGACCGTCTTGCTCCAAGATTTCCAGCGCCGCTTATGGTTCTTCAAACAGGCATCTAGTTCCATAGATCCGAAGGAGAAGGAGCATAAATGGGTCGTAGTGGGCCCAGGTCTGGTCCAACCCGATCGGACTGACACAACCCGACCTGGTGGGGGCCGACCCAGCTCAGGTTGGCTCGGCCTGCTGGGTCTGGCCCAGCAGGCTGCAGGGTCCACGATGGAGGCTCGGCCGCAGAGGGTTCCGAAAGGGTACGATGTCGTGGTGCAGCTAGGAGGATCACAGGAGGCACGATCCAGGGCAGCTCGGAGGGTCGCGGCCAGCGGGAGCCAGGGCAGTGAGGAGGGCTGGGGGTGACACATTTGGTGGGAGGCATGGCCAGAGGGAAGCACGACTGTCAAGGGCACCGTGGCTAGTGGGTTCCACTACTGGCGGGTGGCTCGGCCAGTGGGCGGTGCGGCCAGGGGGCTCAGTCGGCAGGCGGCGCAGCCGAGGGGGTGCTCGGCCGACGGGCGGCAAAGTCGTGGTGGGTCTACCAACGTGGGGGTGAGCCAGAGCACAGGGCCAGTTCAGCTAGGGGCGATGTGGCGCGTTGAGGGTGCGCGGCCAGTTCGCCCAGGAGGCCGGAGCGTTACGGGGGCAGCACGGGCGCGGTGTCCGTGGGGGGCAGCGCTATTTCATTCGTCACCTTCGTCGTCCTCGTCGCCTTCCTTCATTCCAAAGATCACCACAAATAAGAACAGCATAGGGGGTTAGTCCATGTTTGTTTGGCCCACACCCTCCACATTTAGAGTGGTATCATCTGGCTCAACAAGAAAGAAGAACGTATAGCTTACAACCTTTCGCAACATTTTATTCTGAAACCGCAAATGAAACAAAGGTAAGAAAATGGGAAAAGTTATACCATAAAAATAATCCCCCTACTTTGTTCTCTTGCTAGAGTTCGCGCAAGAAGGTAGTACGGTCGTCGATTCACCAAATATTAGGATGTCCCACGTCAGAAGAAGTCCCGAGGAAGAACATCAAAGGTGGTCGGCATTCTTCGTTGACGGAGCATTCTTTGTTGGAGAGCGTAATCCTCTAAGTGTTCGGCATCGTGTCACATTACCAGCGCTTCGTCACTTGGTGAAGCCATCCCAAACCTCTCTCCCAAGCTCCATATATATAGGATAGGGGGGAGGTGTGTAACGATCATGGAATTTATGACGGTTCATTTATTAGGAACCTTCCTAAATTCCAACGACGTTGTTACTTAATTTAAAATGGGTTCAAGCCAAATAATTTACGTTGGTGCAAATAATGGTGGTGCGTTGGCATAATTAATGTGGAGGAAGATCAAGAGGCTCCTCCACATTAATGGGGGAGTTGAGAGGTTTCTCCCTTATTAAGAGGGGAGTTGAGAGGATTTGCCCTCGGGTGGTCACCGCCACCATAACCTCTCATGGGAGGTTAGGGTATGGTGGTCCCCACCACCATAACGTCTCTTGGGAGGTTAAGGTTTGGGGGTCCCCGCTTCCCAAATTCCATAAGAAGATATAGTTCTAGTGGACCCCTCCTCCCAACACCCACATGGGTGTTGCAAATAATAATAAAGTGTCACGCACTTTTATTTTTATTTTTATTCTTTCATGACAACCCAAAATCTAACATTCACCCTCGAAAATATTTCATCGAGGTGAAAGTCTCCTTAAGTGAATACTGGCACTACAAGTTCAACGGTGCCCTCATATTTCAATTCTGAGCACCAGTTCAAAAGTTACAAAACCATGCCCGCACATTTACTGAATGCACCTGAACAAAAGTTCCAAAATTTATTTCGGGCACTCCGGGCCTCAGAATCACGCGCTGTCAATTTTCGCAAACTCATAAAATTCTAATATATTAAAAAAAATTACATGAACATTCCAGGTCTTTATAGATGAGGTGTATCCACTATGCATGAACCTGATTACATGTTCACAATGTTTTGAATGAACAAAATTATATGTTAAAAATGTTATTATTGAATCATATTATATGTTCCGAGTGTTATGGGTGAACTTGATTACATGTTAACAATGTTATGCATGAACCTAATTACATGTTCACAATGTTATATGAAAACCTAATTACATGTTCCAAATGATATATGTGACCTTACTTCATATTAACAATGGTATTCTTGAACCTCATTACTTGTTCACAATGTTATTCATGAACCTGGTTACAAATTCACAATTTTATTTAGGGACCTCGTTGGACATCCACAAGTTTATGTGGGGCCTGATTTCATGTCCTTAACCTAAAAGATAACTTGTCTCTATTCACACATGTTCACAATCTTATAAGATGATGTATATGCCAAAAATTTATATCTTATTCCAATATTTATTAAATGAATCATGATTATGTTATCTGATATTCAGGGTATGATCTTCTAATGTTATGTTCTTGTTATCATACCATTTATTTCAGGATTGGATTACAAAACTCCTTTATTTGACCTTAATTATCTACTAATATCACCCTTTCTAATGTTTCCTGTCCCCATGTTATAAAAGAAGGTTATATGTATGAGTACTAAATGGGAAGATCTTTTTGGGAAACATTTGAGATATTTCACCATGAGAGGATATTGTTTTCCATGTTTCCAAAGACGCTAAACTATTAATTTCATCATTCATATAATTATTCAATGTGCTTAATATTCATATAAATTGATGTAATATCCATTTATATTAATCCTGGGTCACTATAGTTTGTATCAATGGAAAGGTTTAGTCAACCTTTGGAAACTAGAATGAGAAAACATTATTGATACCCCTAGGGATACTTCTGTGGATTTTTACAGGTATGTCTCAAGAGATATTTCTAAGGATGAGTCAATGTTTTTGAATCTATCCTAGAAATTTAGTAATATATTGAGAGAGTGGTTTCTAGGAAATTAAATCCATGTATAGATACTATAAGTGAATGTCTTATAGGAACAGTAAGATGTTTTGACAATGGAAAAGATGGACACAATGAAAGGTAATTGTAAAGGGAAAATTAAATGTTTAGTTAAAGAAATATATTATAAAAATGGCCCCCATATGTTATCATCATTTGTCAAATTATTCATATGTGGAAACTATTGAAATTGTGAAAATCAATGTCATAGGGGGAAATCTCAATAATGAAATCAAAAATGTTATAATAATAATGGTTTTTCTTTTGATGATGAAGAGACTGTAAGAGAAATCTAATTGGTATGTTCCATTCTAACAGTATTGATTACAAGAATGATTAAATTTTGTGTGATTAATGCTAATAGATTATTTATATTTTATATTTTTGAAAATTGTTTTGGAATAATAATATGAAAAATCATTGTCAATGGTTTCTGAAATAATTCAGATAATTGAATTAATCATTTATTGGATTTCAAGAAATGTGTTATATGAATCATGAATAATATGTTCATTATGGATTTTGAAAAATATATTGAATGTTGCTAATGACCTAGAAAGTTTATTTAAGAGAACAATAATATTTTTATTAAGGGAATGTAACCTGTAATGTGTTCTGAATGTTGATAAAATTTTGTTTATCTTGGATAAAGAGATGATTGATAGAGATAAAGTAAATTTGATAGTGTTTTTGACTTCAGAACAGATACTGGATTCATTGAAAAGCTAGGTTATTTTATCATTAATGAATTTTACAAAAAATTTATATTTATGGAATATATATAATAATATTTTTTTATATAATGAATAAAATGAATATATGATTTCAATATGTGTTTATGGTATTTCATGTTATTACCATGTTTCAAGAGAATATAGAATGGATGTATTGACATTCCTGGTATATAGGAATCAAGATGGAATTTATGAAATACTGGGGATCAATTTTAATATGATTTTTAGAAAAAAAATCCCTTATTTATAACGTTTTGAAATATGATTTTTTTCATGGGTGATTTTGATAACCATTTAAGGAATTGTTGGAGTTTAAAATTGTTTTTTGTTTTTGATATTAACATATTAATTCATCATGTGAATATTTCTATATATTAAATAACATGTTATATCCTTTTTTTATAATACTTGAAGATAAATAGAATGAATTATCATTCTATATGTGGGTGTTATGATAAATTAGGGCTTTAGGGATAACAAAAACACACCCATTTCATTAAGTAAATGATAACATAGAAATTAACCAAGGAACAAAAAATGTGTGAGATAGTTCTCATAAAAGGTAATGTAATAATTTATGTATATCTTCTCATAAAAATTTTATAACTTTAGGAAAATTCTCTACACATAAATTTTTTTTCCTGTTATCATTTTTTTGATATTAATGTATATTTTCAAGACCCTTTGGTTTATGGATTTGTGATCATTAAAATTATCTTGGGCATGTAACATATCACTCCCCATCAGAACATAATAGTTATATTTCTCTTACATTTCCATGTTTTCTCTTTCCACCGATGTTCTCTTACGTGGAAACCAAGTAATGAGTTAATTTGTGAAACTTTTATTCTTAGAACCTTCCATATTTAAGGGAACTTTTAGTATTCATCTTTACGATATGGATATCTTGGAATGAAACTTTCAAGAATTAATCCTTTGATAACATAGATAAATTTCATGGGAGAAATTCATTTTGAGGGTTGTAGAATGTGACACACCAATTTTTATGAATTAATATTTTTTAATTTATTTGATGGATGTGATTGCATTCTACACCATGTTAATATTAATTTATACACAACACCATGATTATATTGCACTACATGTGACACATGTATTATCTTTAGATACACACAATAGTATGCTTGGATTTTTTTACACATAATGTGTAGTTCCTTCAAAATATTACATTACACGCAATAATGAGTTTTAAAAAACTATAATATTTTTGTTAAATTTTTTATTTTAGTTATCACCTATATGTTCGAATAAAAGATATGAATCTGATTAACTAAATTTTGATGCTATGTATTCCACTATCTAAAGAAATAATTCATCAGTAATCAATTTATTATAAATGAAAATAAAAACCAATTAAATATAATGGATGTGTTTTTTTATGAAAAACTATTTTTATGCCCACATAAGAGTTTTATCATAATTAATAAAATTAATAACTATCAGTGAGATATATTAATCACATTTATATACTATAAATTAAAAAAATGTTTTTATATTCATCCATTGTGTTTTATAGGCATAAAATAAGAACAAATCTAGTTTTAGGAAAAAATATGTATTATTCTAAAAGACGATTTTACCACCTTTTAATAGTGGAAATTTTTTTAAAAATAATATTTGACACTTTTATTATAATTTTTATTTGAAAAAAAAACTTCATTTTTGAAATCATAACGTCACAATTTATATTTTGTGAATTTTCAGTATTTTTATGATAAGTTTCATTTTTTGATGAATAGTATAAAACCCTGAGTTTTAATGGACAACTGCATTTTCATATTTTTATTTAAATAGTTAAATTATGAGAAAATGTAATTAAAAATAAATAATATTGATCTTTAGTCAAGAATTTAATTTCTTTCACATTGAGTATCCTTTTAGGTTTAGATTTTTAGATAATTATGTCGTAATCTGTACATAACATTTTGTATTCAAACAAATGGGATACAACTAAAAATTAATCATTTTTTCCAAAATAAATTTTTTTAAAAGAAAATATTATTTATTTTCCCTGAAAAAATATTCACAAAACTTATCATGACTTCTTTCTTTATCCTACCCATCCATAAATCCTATTAGAAATATTTTAAAATATGGGATGAGCACAAAAATTTTAGTAAGGGACATAAAAAATGTGGAAAGAAACTATTAGTAAATGAAAAAATATAAACCCATGAATATTTTAAAAAAAGTTATTCCTTCCACCCATTAAACATTAGCTCTTTATATTACCACATGAAATCATATGATTCTAATAAAATCCCATAGAAAACATAATTTATAAAGGTAACTTGTGGGAACAATTCCATTTAACTCTTATAGTAGATTTCAAGGCTACATAGGGAGGTACCTTTGTAGTTACATTTGGAGTACCCACTGCAATATATTCACTTAATATCTTAGGAGAATCCCTATAAGAAAACTCTGTCTCATTACCTAATGCCTTGGAGAGCTATTACGTTATCACCCACCCTTGGTTTATCACGAAACCACATATAATCAAAAAAATTCCCAAGAACCATAAAATAATAAACACACTTAAAAAATAATAAAATAAAATTTTCTACTTGGAAATCACATTTTCTTTTTACTTATTCGTGCATTCATAAATGAAATCACTTTATTTTAAAATAAACTTATAAACATGTAAAGTGGGAATAATAATATAAAAGCAACATAAAATTGGGAAAATCCATTCATGTCGTATAAGTTAAAAAACATTCCTTTATGATTTTTTAAAAATAGTTGAAATAGTAATTTTAAAATTGATTTCTTAAAAAAGGAATTATATTTCCTTGAGTATGACTCATCACGTACAATATTTATCATTCTCTTCTTCAGAAGATCACCTTTGATTAACATGTTAACATCTCAATGGAAAGTGATAAGCCTAAAATAAGGCCTCTAAAATGTGTTGATGGATTTTAGAAAGGTATTTGGGAAGAGATTGTCTGATCTAAATAGGTTTTTAGGTGTCCAGAAAATAGAAGAATGGGTTCCCATTTATTGGAGAGGGGATGGTAACTCTTATAGTGTATCAAAGTATTCAATTAATATAAAATAATTTTCTATTAAAAAAAGGGTCCAAAGATATTTATTTACAATATAGGATGATAATGAGTAAAAATAATTTAATATAATAAAAATTATATAATTTTTTGTTATTGTTATAATCATTTTCTTTTTTGTTTTAACACATATTTTACCCTTTAAACTCTAACTCTCTTATTATGTAATTTACAATTTCAGGGTTTAGATAATTAGCATAACATTCTTAAAAAATGGGCCATTTATGACAATTACGGACTTATGAAAATTATTTGGATAATTTTATAATTTTATAATTTTTATATCATTTATTAAAATATTATATATTTTAAGATATCAATTATTTATATTTAGACACTATTCATTACTTGACTTTTTAAAAATATTATAACAACTTGATATCTCCAAATTAACTCTATTACCTCATCCCCACCATGTATAATTCATCTATAAAATTATTTTATGATATAAATTATATCAAACTATATTTATTTTAATATTTTTAATATCATTTATTTTATTTTTCTATTAATGAAGCAATTATTACATCATCACCGTTTTACCATTTAATTTAATTGCATATTTCATAAAAATTATTAATTAATTATCATAACTTAGGTAAACAATTCATCTTTCAAAATACCATTTATATTCGATCATACCCTTTATATATCCCCATATTAAAAATATTTTACCTGTTAAAAATATGAGTGTGTAAATATTGTTGTTTTAGTAAATAAATAATTTAACTATATTAAAGTTGTTAAAGAAGCATACAAAGGTTATATTTCTTCCAAATTATTTTTTTAGATATAAAATAAATCATAAAATGAAATTGGGAATACTTTTAGTGTAATTTATAACATTATTTGTATCCTTAATTACTAGATTTACCCTTGATCCTGGTAATAAAAATAATTACTAATGTTTTTATTCATATATTTCAAAAATTATTTTGATCATATTAGATCATAAATATAAAAATGATTACAACCACGTATTTCCATTTTTTAAAGTTAAAAACACAAAAGTGAATAAAATAAATTTAAAATTAATCTTTTTAACGGAAAGATAAAACATGTTTTTAAATTAAAAATGCTCAAAATTTCACATATTTTTTATATACAATTTCAATGTGAAATTGATTCTAATATCCTTAATTGGATTAAATTATAAAAAATTATTTAATTATTCTTTAAAATAATTTAAAAACAAAATTTAACCCTATAAATGATTTTGACAAAAAATTTGTTTTGAACTAATATTTGTGTTATTCATTATTCATCTAAATATGAATGTTTTCAGAAAAATAGAAAAAGTAAAACCAAGTATATATTGATACTATTATTTTAATGGAGCACTTTATTTTCTCAAATATAATTTATAAAAGGGAAAAACTTGATTTTAAATGGTTCTCCCATCAAAAGTAGGTAAACATGTCTTTTTTGAAAAATATACCTTTTATGCATAAAATTGAATTCTGTACTTATATCATGTTTAGAAAACATACATGATGAATTAAAGACATTATATTGAAAATATTTTATTTATTATTCATTAATATAATCCTAAACGTGTGATTTATTAATTTATTGGTAAAAAACACACTTGTTCACATCTAAATAGTTTTTAAGAAAAAACATTTCCTTTTATTTTTAAAATGGTTTTATCTTCATTAATAATTAATTATTCAATAAATAATTATATATATATATATATATTTCTAAACCATATTTTCTTAATTTAGTTAATCTTGTTCATATTCTCCAGTCTAACGCTTATGTTATGACTTCCATATTAAATAATAATATTTAATTATTTGTTTAATATAATTGTTAATTATTATGTACACTCTCATACATGGTTTCCCTTTTAAATATTTTCTAACTCATAAATGTTTATAAATGTGAAATAGAATTATATTACCTTGGTTGTCAGATTCTTCCCCCTTTTGGAAGTTGATTCCTCTAAATTTTATTCACTTATTAAATAAGTCGGCTTACCTTTCCCCATAGAATTTTCATATTTTCATGATTCCTCTTAAACAATATTGGTTTTCTATAAAACATTAACTAGATGAATAAACATTTTATTCAACACTTTCCCTCTATGGTCAAGAACCAAAACTGGATATTCTTCATAAGAAATATTCTCTTCCAACTAAATAACTTCTTGACTCAAACATGAGATGGATCTGATATATACTTGTTTAAGATAGAAAAACGTAAAAAAAAAATTGTACTAGGGATAAAATCATAGTCAAATCCACTCAGTAATCCACTGACTCGACTATCTCCCATATTTCATTGGGTCCAATGAATCATGGACTCAACATCCCCTTAATATGAAATAGCATCAGACTTTTCCTTACTGATACTTTGAGAAACACATGATCTCTTACCTTGAAAGAAATATCCTTTTATTGGTTATCCACATAACTTTGTTGCATAATCCGGGTTGTCCTAATGGGTCACTGAATCAACTACACTTTCTTTATCATTTTTTCTTCAGATTTTGGTCCCATCAACTTCCTTTACCTAACATCATCCCAAAAAATGGATGTTTGAAACCTATTTCCATACAATGCCTCTAATGGTGTAATCTGTATACTATAATGAAAAAAAAATTATAAGGAAACTCAAAAAAAGAATGCTTTTGATCCCAAATTCCCTTGAAATCCATTGAATAAAAATGTATCATATCCTCCATGGTTTTTATTGTTTGTTCTAACTTCCCATCTGATTGAGAATGAAATATTGTATTTAAATTTAATTTAATACCCAAAGACTTCTAAAGGCCTGTATAAAAGTTATAAGGGAATCTAAGATCATGATCAGATTCAATGGAGAGAGGAAAACCATTTAACCTGACTATCTCTTTAAGATACATAATAGAAATTTTATCTTGAGATATTATGTCTCTAATTGGAATAAAATGCGTATATTTAGTCTTCTGATATACAATAACCCAATTTTCATTATTTCCTAGAGAATTATTTTGTAATCCCACTAAAATATCCATGGATATATTTTTCCATTTCAACTCTAGCACCTGGAAAGGATTAAGAATCCCATTTGGAAAATGTCATTTTTCCTTAAACTATTGATTTGTCAAATATCTCAGGGTAAAGTCAAAAATATCACTTTCCATTCCATCCCAAAAAAAATACTCCTAAAATAATTTGTACATATTACTACTATGATGATGAACGGAAAACAAAGAACTATTAGTTTCACATAACAACTCATTCATCAACTGTTAGTCAAAAAGAACACATAATATCTTCCAAAATCTTCAAACACAATATTTATCAGTGTTAAATTCCATAAATTTATGTTTTTGAACCAATTACACCTTTTCCTGTAACTCACAGTCTTCTTTTCATTCCTTATTAATTATGTCTGATAGAGATGATTTCACTAATAGCTAAATCAAAACAGATGAATTTCTTGCACCAACAAACTCCAAGCCAAAATTCATCAAATCAATACTAAAGGATCATATTCCAAATTTGACATGTTTCATGTAGAATTACATTTTCAAATCAATGATTCAACCACTTTATTTATTATTCTAGGATGGTAATGAATCATAAAATCATAATCCTTGATTAGTTCCAACTATCTTCTCTTTCTCATGTTCAATTATTTGTTAGTTAATATATACTTCAATATATTATGATCAGTATATTTTTCATATTTTACTCCATATAAATGATTTTTCCAAATTATTATTAAAAAACAACAGTATCTAATTCCAAATCATGTGTAGATAAATTTAACTCATGAGGCTTCAACTACTATGAATTATAAGAAATTACCTAATCATTCTGCATTAGGAGACAACCATGTCCTTTTAACAAAGAGTCTATATAAATGAAAAAGTAAACATTTATATAAGGAATGGTTCTAAATAATGTATTAACCAATCTTTTTTTCAATTCTTGAAAACAAACATCACATTATTTTGTCGAGATAAACTTAACACATTTTCGATTTAACTTAATCAGTGGACTAGTTAACCATGTTTTTTTTCAAACCTCTATAAATAGCATTTGAAACCAAGAAAACTATGAATCTTGGTAATATTTTTGGGTGTTGTTCATTCTTCAAAAAAATCATTTTTAGAAAGTTCAACAGTTATTCCATATTTATAAACAATGTGACCAAAGAAATATTTTTTTTGCAGCCAAAATTCACACATGCTAAATTTACCATACAGTTTTTTTCTTTTAAGGTTTCCAAAACATCCCTTATATGTCTTTTATATTACTATATACTTTTATAATATCCAAAAAAAATATTAAATTAACACAACCACAAAAAAAATTTGTGAATTGATGATATATTCTATTTAGAAGATCCATTAATACATAAGTAGAATTAGTTATGCCAAATGACATAACTAAAAATTCATAATGGCCATATCTAGTTCAAAAAATAGTCTTGATAATGTCGTATTCCACTAATTCCAACTGATGGTACCCTGACCATAGATCAACCTTCGAAATTTTTACCCCTATAACTGGTCAAAAAAATCATTGATATCAGGAAAAAGAACTTTTCTTCATTACACTAGTGTTATTCAAAGATATATAAAAAATTAAAAGTCTCATTGAACTATATTTCATTTTAATAATCAATAAAGAAGAACCTTGTGGGAAAGTGATAGGTTGAATGAAGCCTTTATCTAAAAACTCCTCTGACATCATTTTCAATTCTTGAAGATTTACATCAATCATTATATAAAGGGTTTAGAAATTGTCTTAGAATCATGAATTAAGTGAACAATAAATTCAAAATCCCGACTAGGTATAATATCGGGCAACTCCTAAAGAAAAGCATCTAGATACTCATTTACCATCAGAACATCTTTTATCTGAATTTTTTTCATCAATATGTGAAAGATAAAATTCATTTCTATCTTTTGATAGTTTTTCAACTTATTGATTTGTTATTAGTGAAATGGATTCATTCTTGTATAGAAACAAAATATATTTATAAAATGTAACTTATTTATCTCTATAGTCTATCTTAGCCAAGTAAACATAAAACCATTACATATCCATAAAAACATTAAACTCTACTAAGGAAAAATAATATGTTTTTCATGGTAACTCTTTCCATAGACAATGATAGGAAGATTATTATAATTACTTTTTCCTTAATATTTCCCCATGTGTTTTCACCATAAGTATTACATACATTTCTTATGGTGGAATTTCCAATATACCATAAAAATTATCATAAATGAAGGAATGTGTAGACCCCAAATCAATCAACGCCTTGTCATAATCTGAATAAACGAACAATGTACGTGATACCACTTCATTTTATGTCCCAACATCTTATGAAGTATTTACAAATTATTTTTCCACACATTTATACTTATAGTATTGATTTTCCCATCATTCAAGTTCCTCTTTGGACACTCATTTGAATAATGACCCTTCTCATTTAATTTAAAAAAAAATTACTAATGGTATATTAGTTTTTTTCTTACCACTTTCATAATCATTTTCATGGGAATTTCAATCCTTATTCCCCATTTTACCCCATCAGATGCACTTAGAAAATTCAAAATGAATTCCTCATTGTATTTTTACCACAATTATAACTAATTTTAAACTTAATTTTCTTATCATCATAATTCATTTATGGATTCTTCCTCCACATTCTATTTAATCCTCTTTTTATACTAGTTTTTAAAGTACACATGATCATTCGAAAACTATATTTATACCTTCTCCACACATCAAAAAAGTTTTTTATAACCTTTTGTTTTATGAGAATCCAATTACCCTTGAAATTTTTGATTTAATCCTGAGTAAAAACATTTGATTTTATTGTCAATATTTTTGATGAAATTTGGAGTACCTTTATATTCATGTGAATTTTTCTTCATATACATCAACTAAATCTTCCTCCTACCTCAATTACAAGAATTGTTTTTCAATCCAAAGTCAAACCTCCTCAGGAAAATATTTTTCAAGAAACTTATTTTGGAATTCCTCTCACTCTAAAACAAAAATATCCTCATTATCCCTGATATTATTAACCATAAACCACCACTGATATGTTTCACCTTTAAAATAGTAAACACCAAGACTAACCATTTTAATAACTGAACACCCCATGACATCAAAAATATTTTCTAAGGAATTAATCCACCCTTTGGCTACCACAATGTCAGATAATCCATTGAATGGTGATGGATGTTTTCTCATTAAATGGTTCACCACTAATATATTCCAATGTGGATGATCTGGATGATCTTATGTAGGGATGTCACTGCCATTTATAGCAAGTGTCAACTGATCTGTCCCTACAAAAAACTATTTAGTTCTGATTCCGACTATCTCAGGATACTAATTTGAAAGGATGTTTTCCTCTTGATTCATTTCCCCTACAGATGTTGTGTTTCCTCTATGGAAAACCATTCTAAATAGATATATCTATATTGAACCAACATGGTAATATTAAAATTATATATCATTTAAACATAATGATATTATAAAAAATCATTAATATATATTTTATTAACAATATCCTAACCCCTAAAGTTGTCTAAACTAAACATTAATACCATATTTAAGTCCCTAAAGTTAAAAAATACATAATATTGAGAATTAGTCATGAATTTTATTCTTTCACATTTAGGGTCTTTTCTGGTTTAGAGTTTTAGAGAATTAGGTCATAATTGATGCATTACATTCCACATTTATAGAAATTAGATACTACTAAAAAATATTTTTTTTACAAAGTATAAAACAGTGAAAGGAAAAAATGATTTATTTTCAATGAAAAATCTTGATACAATTCATCTTGACATGCTATATTATCTTACCCATCCATAAACCATATGAAAAACATTTTAAAACATGGTATGAGCAAAAAAATCTTTGTAAAGGACATAAAAATAAATAAAGAAATAGTTTTCCCATGAATACTTATAAACCCCTGAATTTTTTTTAACCAAGTCATAAATTCCACCCATAAGTCATAAGTTATTTATCTTGCTTCATGGAATAAAATATTTCAATAAAACACCATAGAATATATAAATCATAAATGTAACATGTGAAATCAATTTAATTTCACCCTTAAGATATCATTAACTGATTCATAGGGAGTAACCTTCAGGTTTACATTTAGAATACCCACCATAGTATATTACCTTAATATCTTATAGGAAACCCTACTAGATAACTATGTCTCATTACCCAAAACTTTATAGGGATATAAAGGGATCACCCACCCTTGGATTATCACAAAATAACCCATAATCAAAAAATATTCCCAAGAAACATAAAATAATTATAACACAAAAAAAATATAAAATATAGTTTTCACTTGGAATATTTTTTTCATTTTTGTTGAGCTGCACAATCATAAATGAAATAACATTATTTGAAAGTAAAATTGTAAACTTATAAATTTGGAGTCAAAACATTAAATAGATATAAAATTGGGAAAATACATTCATTTTGTATATGTGAAAAAAATTCTTTTTATATTTTCTAAAAATAGTAGAAATAGTATCTTGAAAACTTATTTTTTTTTTTTAAAATCTATTACCTTGAGCCTGATTCATCACATACAATCTTTATCTAACTCATCTTTTGGAAATCAACTTTGATTAACACTTTATAACATATAATTAGAGTGTTTTTCCTTAAATAGGGCCTATAAAATATGTGGAGTGATTCTAGGAAGGTATTTGGGAAGAGTTTTTCTGAACAAAATAGGTGTTGATATGTGAAGAATAGGGACGAATGGGTGCCCTTTTTTAGGAGATTGGAGGGGAGTTTTTGGACTTCCTCAATGTATTAAATTAATAAAAAATAATTTCCTATTCAAAATGGGTAAAAAGTGACTTATTTCTAATATAAAATGATTAATAGTATTAATCCATTCATAGAATAAAAAATAGAAAAGTTTTGATTATTTTTTAAGCCTTAAACTTTTGTTTTAGCACTTATTTTACCGTTTTAACACATACCATGTAATTATATAATTTACACATTTAGGGTTACAATAATAACCATATCATAAAAAAATAACAATAAATGATACATTTATTAAATTTTAGGACTTATATCAATTATTTTTATTAATTTTATAATTTTATAATTTTTATATTATTTATTATAATATTATTTATTTTAACATATCAATTATGACAATTTTGAAACTATTCACTAACTGAATTTTCAAAAATATCCTTATAGCATGATATCATAGAAAAAACTCTATTTAATCATCAAAAACACTCAAAAATAATCCATAAATTTTTTGGTTTACATAAATTATAAAAAATTATATTTTTTAATATTGTTAGTATCATTTATCTGATTCTTCCATTAATGAAGCAATTATTGTATCCAAATTATGTCACTATTTAATTTAGTTATTTCATTCCTAAATATTATAAATAAATAATTATTATATAGATAAAAATATTATCTTTCTGAAAAATATTTATAGACCAGCATATACCTTATATAACCCCATATTAAAAATTTTTGACTTGTGAAAAACAATAGTGTGTCAAAATTTTCTTTTCTTTGAATAAAGTAATATAAATTTCATAAATTCATCAATGTACTTTCCAAATGTTATATTTCTCCCCAGGATTTTTTTAGTTCTAAAAAAACTCATATAATGAAATTTATACAATTATTAGGGTAGATTATAGTATTATGTTTACCCTTAATTACCCAATTTACCCTTAACCATGGTAATAAACACAATTACTAACGTTATTATCCATATATTTCAAAAATTCTGTTGATAGAATTAGATAATAAATATCATCAGGATTAGAACCTTTTAATTCCATTTTTAAAATTCAAAACACAAAGGTGCCTAAAATTATTTTTAAATTAATCTCATTTACATATCAAAAAACTTTTTTTAAAGTAAAAATGTTTAAAAGTTAAAAAAATTATATCTAATTTCAATGTGAAATTGATTACAATGAACTAAATTAGATTAAATGATAAAAAATTATTTAATTATACTTTAAATCTAAAAAAAATAACAATTTAACTATATAAATATATTTTACAAAAAATCAGTTTTGAATTTATATTTGTATTATTCACTATTCACTAAAATATGAAAGTTCTCAAAAAAGTACCAAATAATCTAATAATGTAAATTTTTATACTAAAAAAATAAATAAGATGTTTATTTTTTTCAAATATAATTTATAAATGTGAGAAAAACAATATTTAAAATTTGTTCACCATTAAATAGAGGTAAAAATGCCTTATTTGAAAAATACTCCTATAACGTATAAAATTGAATTTGTTCCTATAAAATGTCTAGAAAATAAATAAGATGTATAATAAAATTATATTGAATATATTAAATATATATTTCATTAATATAATCCAAATTTTTTTATTAATTTATTTATTGGTAATAAACACACTTGTACACATTTATGTGGTTTTTTAGAAAAAAAACACTTCTTCTTATGTTAAAAGGTGTTTTGTCTTCATTTATAATTATTTTTTTATAAAAAAATAATTATATATACATCTATAAACAATATTTTTGTAATTCTATTAATATTTTTCATACCTACCAGTCTAATGACTATTGTGATTACTTCCTTATTAAATAATAATATATAATTTTTCATTTAATCACGATATGGCATATTTCGTAAACTATTGTATATAGTGTCTCTTTTAATTGTTATCTAATTCATAAATATTATAAATATTAAGAATAATTATATTACCTAGGTTGTCACATCTATTATATATTAATTTTATTATTGTACATTTAGATCAATAATAAATATATTATTAATATTTATAGCATGATAATTAATTTTACATTGAAATTGGATATTAAATATTACTGAACATTTGCACATTTTCACTTTAAAAAACTATTTCTTCATCATGTCCATGGGAATACTTTTAAATTTTCTTATTCCACTTATGTAACTGAAATTTGAAATAATTGATTCCTAGAATCAAAATAATTTATAATTTGTACCAATTTCATCTTACTTTTTGACCAAAAATATTAGTGAATGAAATTAAAATTATTTACAACAGTTTAGAGGAAAATTATTATACTCAGTGGTTAAACAATAATATTAAGGGTCTAAATAGAATATAGACATTTCCAAAACATTTTATACAGCCATATTTTTACAATTTCCCATCAGGTAGAGAAAATGAATCATTATTAGAGGCACATTATGTAAGGGACTCCTCTCAATATTGTTTACCTTTATGTATTTACAAGAATTTCACTCCCCCACTATAAAAGGGAACACACCCCCTAACATCATCACACATCTAAATCCATTATGGTCATCCAAAACCTTCCACATTAATCTCCCAACATCCCTCTTCTCAACCTATATTCCTCACTTTTGGAAGAAATAAAACTAATGATGCCCTTTTGTGTAAATTAAATGGAGTTAACCAAATTAGAGGTAACGTTCTTCAAAGAGAACTTGTGTTTTATTTCCTTCTCCAGCCCTTAAATTATGCTTATTACATTATTATATAATAACCTAGGTATCCTCAATATATTTAGATGTTTTTAATGGTATGACCTACACTTTCACACACATCCATAAAATTCAAAACACAATCATAATTCCTGTGTACGGCGGACTACCACCTCATGAACCAATGTCATTCGTCTTTCCATTACCACATATCAGGGTTTATAATAATGATTGAAATGATATTTTTATATGATATATATAATTTATATGATGTATTTATGCTTCTATAATTTTTATAAAACACATAACTTCATGATATCCATTTTGTTAGAATACGATAACATCATTTGTGGATGTGTGGACTACCGCCTTATCAAAGCATTATGATTCATTCACACATTACATTGAATGTACTAATAATAGTTTTAATAAAAATATATGATATTTTTTACATAATAATTCTACTAAAAATAATATATATATATATATAATTTTATATTCATTCATTAAAAATATGATAACATAATTGAAATAACGTTCATGTGTACATACGACATACTATCCCTATGAGCGATGTTTTTAATTTCATACTTATTTCATTTATATATTTTTATAAATAAATATATAAAGAATATATTTGATATTTTTATAATTTGTCATATTCTATAAATAAATAAATTATGATCACTTAAAAATGAGAAAGAATAGCAAGTCAAAAAATTTATGCAAAACAAAGTGGATATTACCCAAAAGGTAACATTAATATTGGATTACTAATAATCGGGTAACATAAAGGAATAATAAAATCATATATGGTATTATATATAAGAATATTGTTATTTATTATCTTAATAATAAACTTATATTTATTATAGATGATATTTGAACATGATTGATTAAAGTAAAGACATAAGGTAACTGATTTCCATCTCACAGTTTACAACTATGAGATAAATGTTATATTAACCACTTAAATTTTTTGTTTGTTGCATTTATTACACCATTTTTTATATTATATAATTAATTATTTTATCTTCATGGTGAATAAATATTTCATTTTATTATTATTACTTTTGGGGTTTCCGATTCATATGTTACCACAGTTGTAGGGAGATTTCTGCTCTCACTATTATTTCAGCAAGACTTATTCAATATTCGTCTCTCATTTCTATTGTGGGGTTTCTATACAACTCTATAACATTATTATCATGAATTTAATTTTTCTCATGAAATTAAATATTTCAATTTATTTTATTATTTTTTGGATCTCATCATTCAAAAGATACTCAATTAGTAATGTATTTTCTTCTAGATTGTTACTTTTGTGAGAAACATGATATATTCACCACAACTTTATTCTCTGTGTTTTATATACCTATAATTCCCTGACCTAAAATTCTCAGAGTTGGTACATTATCTTAATACAATGGCATGATTACAAGGAATAAAATCCTAAAGGACCCATCAGTTTCGCATCCTTGGAAAATCGATCACATTAATTGATCTTACATTACAATTCAAAACGGAAAATAAAACATAGATAATCCTTTTATAATGATTTTAATCTCCTAGATTATCCTTGGATATCATTCATTAAACACTTCATCAATCTTGCGAAATAAAATATAGAAAATGGGTGAGCACAAATTCTTAATAATGGTAAGTATACAACAAAAGCTATTATGAACAAATAATCATAAACCTTAGGCAAAGAAGTATAACTAAAACACATGACCTTTAAACATAGTCTTGATATTAATATGGAATGAATAAATAATACCATATAAAATAATCATAACCATGGATATTCTACTAGTCTAATAATCGAATGGAATATACATAACTAATATCATAACAAGATAATGCATAAATCCAGACATCTGCACTATCAATATTTATCCTCACGATAGCTTCTGTTAAGATATATCCTCTTTATAGTTTATGTTTGTTGATAGAAACCTGTAGTATTTTTTCATGATTTATCATCATGAAAATGTTAAACTACTTAGAAAAAAACATGATGGGTTTTTCGCTATCTAATATCATCACATGACACCTACCGATGCATCAAAGGGCTATAGAAGACCCCATTTTTCACTTATTAAGTCCAATACATTCCTTGTATGAAAATAGAGAAACATAAACAATATAATATTTGTATTCAAAACTATTATACTAATTATGAATAAATTAACCATAAACCAAGAATGGTATCTAAAGTACCCCATCCATAGTCAAACATATCATAAACCCTTCAATATAATTTTTCAAAACAAATAAATCTTATTTAATCATAAAATTTACAAAATGATGTCAATATAGATTAAAAAAATCTAATAAAATCATTAAAACACTTTGAGTGAAAAATACCATTGAAAACATTAAAAAGTCGTAAAATATATAAAAGAAGATATTTAAAATAGTGTTTTGGAATCAAAGTTTCACATACCACTTTAAAACATTTGAAATTAATTAAAATTTTAAAACATTCATGTCCATAAAAATAAATCCTTAAAACCATTTTGAAAACCTTGACATGGTTGACAAAGGTGTCTAAGTATATATTTATGTATAAAAAATCTCGAATAATAATGGGATTGAGAAAAAAATTCATTTTTGAAAAAATTTTAATGTACATAAAAATTGAAATAAAATTTCATTTATAATCTTTTTATATCGATATAAATAGTTTTTTAAGATAAAATCAAGAATATTGAAATTAAAAAAGGGTTGATTCTTTAAACATTCAAAGTGTCATATACTATATTGAAACTATAATTAATAATCTATATATCATCAAATGAATCTTTAAATACCTCTAAGATAAATTTATTCTTGAAATAAAATATAATAGGGGAATTACATGCACCACAAACAAGAAATAGGTGGTGAACATGCCTTATATCTCATGAAAATTAAAATTGGGATGGAATTCCCTTACCTTAAGGCCGACACTCTCTACATGTGCCAAAAAATCCTATATAATGGTTTTAAAAGAATTATTATCTTATACCAAAATCATAATATTATTTATTATGTCACATATTATTCTTTTATGTAATTATATTACATATTTGTTAGTAATTTCCAAGTTAAAGTAACATTTGGGGTAATAATCGCTTTATTTTTCGTACATTTTTTGACATTTTGTTCTTGATCGTATTACATAGATCTTGATTTATATAATTATAGAATGTATAAAAAGAGTTTTATATCATTTATACACAAAATATAAATATATATAGTATATAGATATATGAAATGGAATACAATGTTCATGGAGATTGTAGGTCGTACGTACACATGAACGTCGTTTTCGTTTTCTTATCTCATTGAATAGTAGTAAGTGAATGAAATATATATATATATATATATATATTAATCTGGTATAATTATTATGCCATATATTTCATATTTATTAATAATATATATTTTTATAATCATTTGTGAACGGTTAATGTGGAAGGTGAGTCTCATCGTGTCGTGGCGATGGTAAGTCATATGTACGCACAGGCAATAGTATCATTTCCTTAATGGTTAAATAATATGAAATTGGATGGAATATAAATTTTACAAGAGCAATATTATTTTATATTTATTACTTACATCCTTTATATTCATTTTTATTTCCATAAAAATAAAGTATACATGAAAAAGAGTTTACACAACAGTGTAGAGACAGTAAGTCGTACGTACTCACACATGGTGATGTTGTTTTCATATGATGTGTAAAAGGAGGAATAGGGTTGTACCATAATAATTAAAAAATTATCATCATATATTATTTGTTTTATTTGTTACTTTATTATGGAAAAAATTGGAAGAAGATGTACAATATTAAAAGAACATTGAAAGAGCTGATAAAATAATTACCTCTTTTTCGGGTATCTCTATTTTATTTGCAAAAAAATAATCATTTGGATAGATTTATGCTAATAGTATGGCCTCTAAGATGTATTTAGGGATGTTGTGAGAAGAAATGAGTAGTTTAGGACCAGAAAAAAGGTATTTGATGTGTAAATTAAAGAGAAGTAAAAGTGCCCTTTTATAAGAGAGGTGAGGGGCACTTTTGGATGATCTTAAAATATTAATTTATTAACTATTTATTTTAGGTTTAAAATAGCTCAAAAGAGATTTTTTTAGAATATAAGATGAGGATGGGTCTCAATATTCTAATAAAATTAATTTTATACAGGTTTAGTTCACAAAATTAACTTATCTTTTGGATTTAACCTTTAGTTAAACAGTTTAACTCCTACCTTGTCTTCTTGTATTTGAACACTACTGGGTTAATATATTTACAATAAACTTCCAAAAACCACAATTGAATAATTTATGACATCATTGAAATTTTATAAGTTATTTTTCCAAACCTTATATTTTTAAGAATTTTATATCATTTAATAGAATAATATTTATTTTAAAATATCATTTATGTCAATTTTAATACTATTCAATATTTTCATTTTAAATTATCAAACAAACATGATAACTTCAAAAAAAATACATAAAATATGTCACCAAAATGTCTAATTTATAATTAAAATTAATCTATGTCATTAATTAAGTCAATTTTTTTAGTTAACTTTTTTAATACCATTTATTTGATATCTAAATTAATTAAACAAATACTGCAAAATCATTGTGTAAGATTTTGATTAATTTATTTAATGAATAAAATTTATCAATAAGTTACCATGATTTAGATAAATTTATACGCTTTATAAACACTATTTATAGTCGATCATAACAATTATATTAAATCATATTAAAAATAAAATAGTTATTAAAATTTTAACAAGACATTTTTATCCCTTCCTTAAATAAAATATAATAAGTGTCCTATTAAAACACAAGTTTATTAAAAATAATAATATTTTATAAATAAGTTTTATTTTGGTCTAAATATACTTATCCAATTAAATTAGGACTAGTGTTATTGTAATTGTATACTATTATAATATTATTTTTACCTTTAATTACCCTATTTACATGTAGTTATGGTAAATAAAATTCAAAAGTAACTATTCAGAAAAAAAAATATTTTGATCCTATTAGACAAAATTTTAATACTAATTACTACCATATATGTAATATTTTCTAAATTCAAATCATAGAACCTGTAAAATTACATTTAATGTTAATCTATAAATGTGGCTAGAAAGCGGGTAAAAAGGCAAAAAAATATCAATGAATTTGTATATCTAATTCCATTATAAAAATGATTCAAATGAACTAAATTGGATTAATATATTCATTATTTATCTACTTTTACTTTAAAATAATTTTAAAATAAATAATTATTTAAATGAAAAATTCGGGTTTTAACAATAATGTAGTGTTTATCACTATTCATAAAAAAGTGATTGTTTTCAGAAAATACCAAAATATTACCCTAAGAAAATTTTGATATTAAGAATTCAAAATTGAAGTCTATTTTAAAAAATTAAATTTTTATGAATATACAAAATAAATTTTATTATTTTTCACAAAAGGACATTAAAAGTAGTTCCTTTAAAAAAATTGTATTTCTAAACAAATAACTATTTACCCAAAAATATACATTCAAATATAAATATGTTTTATTTATGTGAAAAATTTATTAATAATATTTAAAAATTATTTATTAATATTTATATTACTATATTAAATTGACGAGTTATAAATATACCATTAAAATAATTACAATGTTAATGTGTTGTTTCATAGAAACTCAATATTTCATGTAACACACGTTATGTCAGTTTTGCGTGCAACACATGCTATTGAAGATAACATACCATGAAATATTGGGGTGAAACATTCTCTCTTCCTTCAATAAATTGCATCATCTCAAATTAAAATTATTCTTCGAAAATAAAAGGTTGATACTAGATGATATCTTTATGGAAAACCCAATTTGAAAATAGAGTTAATAAAATATACTCTTAATAATATGGAAACATATATGAAAAAGTCACCATCAATTTATGATTTTTAATAAGAGAATATTATTGGAAATTAAAGATATGTACATAGTGGAAAACATAAATATTTATAAGGAGTGATTGAGGTCATCAATCATAAGAAAGTGAAAAAATAATGGAAAATTAAGGACATTAAACCCCTAAATGTTTGATTATTTAAAAAATAATCAGTTCAACAGTATGTAAGGTATTAGGATAATGCATTTTTTTGACAATTTTTCCTTGATTTGGGGGATTATTTTTCTATCCACGTAAGAACTCAAGAAAACATACCTAATTTCATTCCTTGTATTAATTTTATCCTTTGGTTATGCTTAGCTATATTTTTACATAATTTCATTCCCCTGGATATGTATATTCAAGATGAATCTTTATACATGAATTACTTTTAATGAATCATATAGTCTATAAGTATTTCATTCATCTTTTAATTTTTTTCTAAAAACAAAAATGTTAGCACATAATATCCAATAAATCATACTTAAACCCAAAACAAAATATCCAATGTTCCACTTATCTGATTCAAACCTTAATAATTTTCCAAAACACTTATGTCTAAATTTACTATCCAAAAGCTTTCTAAGTTTCTAAAGTCAATCATAACATCAGATTCCCCAAACAACGCAATGTATCTCTTATTATCACATAACAAATATTTAATCACCTTTAAATCTTTAATGAAAACTAATATGCATTTAAATCCTTAAATAAGAAGTATTGTATTATATTCCTTTTGTATCTATTTAATCATATAACCATAGAACCATTGATGTAATAATTCAGGAATCCAAATACAAAATAACCTTAATCATACCCATTAACTCATAAACCATTAACTATACTTAAAAATATTATTCTTTAGTACCTATTTCATTTCATTTCTATTTCATAGCTTCTTCATTATTAGTAGTATAACCATTAGTTGTATAACCTTTCTAATTCTAACCATTTAACAAAAATCAAATCACAAAGTGGGAAATAGTAATCATAGCGATATAGTCATGAAGAATATTTTATAGGATCTCTAAATGATTATATATTATTCACAATCCATATGTCTATAGGATTAAAAAAGTTTTACCTGTTACCAAATCAAAAGGATGATATCTAATACTTATAATTATCCTCAAATTCATTCATAGGGTTGTGTTTTTAATCTATGTTTTCTAAATATAATTTCTATGTTTGTTTCTAAACATCCTTTGATACCAACTGTAACACCCCGACCCTAGATTCTGGATGTCAGTGAATTATTTTAATAAAATTTCATGAGTAGAATGAATCAAATCCTAAAGGACCGATGAGTTTAGCATACTTGAAAAATAGATGACATTCATCAAGATTAAATTACAATTAAAAACATAAAATACAACATAGATTATCTTTTAATAACTTCATTGTTCTCCTAGATTAACCCAAGATATCATTCATAATACACATTATAGAATACTTGAAAATAAAACATAAGGAAATGGAGAGCTTAGATTCTCAGTGAGGGTAAGAATATAATAGAAGCTATTATGAATAAATAATAATAATCCTTAGGGAAATATGTATAACTAAAATTCAATCCTTTTAAACTTAATAATAATCATAATATGGGAATAATAAATAATACAACAGTAAATAAGCATAACCATGGATATTATATTATTTGAATAATCACAACGAATATCCATAAATAATATCATAGTGAGGGAATAAATAATTCTAGACATCTTCACTATAAAGATATATACTAAAGATAGCTACTGTCAATATCTGCCCCATAGTAGTTTATGTCTGTGGGTAGAAACTTGTTTGATTTGTGTCAAGATCTATCCTCATGACAATGTTAAACTACTTGGAAAACAAAAGAGAAGGGTCTTTCGCCAACTAATTTAATCTCATGGGACTTACCGATGCATCGAGGGGCTATACTGGGCCCCACCTGTCACTTACTAAGTCTAATACATTCCTCATATGAAAATGGTGAAACATAAACAACATAGTCTTTCATATTGAAAACTATTATTCAAATTATGAACACTTTAACCATAAAACAATAATGGTATCGAAAACTATCAAATCCACAGAAAAAAATATCATAAACTATTAAATATATATTATGATTCAAAAAATAATCTCATTTAATCATAAAATCCAACATTAGATGTTGACATAGATAAAAATAATCTAATAAAATCATTAAAACTCTTTTAGAGAAATATCCCTTTAAAAATATATAAAAGTCACACAATTTATCTAGGAAGATGTTTAAAAGAGATTTTTGGGATCATAGTGTCCTATAGCT
Source organism: Viscum album (assembly GCA_963277665.1). Taxonomy (NCBI): domain Eukaryota; kingdom Viridiplantae; phylum Streptophyta; class Magnoliopsida; order Santalales; family Viscaceae; genus Viscum; species Viscum album. The sequence goes on from OY728132.1 coordinate 544,113,685, forward strand.
CGTTGAATCTTTTGAAATGAATTAACATTTTGAAAAATTTAGGTTCATATAAATAAATCCTCAAACCCATTTTTACAAGATGGATAGGGATGGTAGAGGTGTCTTAGTAGATAATTATGTATAAACAATCTCGAATAACAATGAGATTATGAAAAAAAATTCTCATTTTTGAAAAAATTTGAATGATCATAAAAATAGACATAAAATTTCCTCTATAATCCTTTTATATCCATATAAATAGTTGTGTAAGATAAAATCAAGAATATTGAAATTGAAAAAGGATTAATTATTTAAATAATAAAACCCCCATACTACCTTGACACATTAATTAAAATCCCAATATCATCATATGAATCTTTAAATACCATAAATGTAAATGTATTTATGGTATCAAATACAATAGGGGAAGTACATACAGCACAGAAAATAAATAGGTGGTAAACATGGCTTATATCTCAGGAAAAGTAAAAGTGAGATAGAATTCCCTTACCTTAAGGTCGATACTATCCACGTGTATTCAAAACTCCTGTATAATAGATTTAAATATATTATTAACTTATAACAAAATCATAATTATATTTATGATATCATATATGATTCTTTTATAACATAATATTAAATTTTTATTAATAATTTCCAATTTAATGCAACATTTTGGGTAATAATCTCTTTTTTTATTGTATGTGTTTAGACCTGTTATTCTTGATCATATTACATAGATATTGATTTAATTACATCCAGAATATTTAAGACGATTTATATATCATATAAATTCAGAATATAAATATAGATTACATATAGATATATGAAATAGAATACACCTTTTATGGAGATGGTAGGTCGTACGTACGCCTGAACGATGTTTCCATTTCCTTGTCGAATTGAATCGAAGTAAGTGAATAACATATATATACATACATATACATATACATATATATATATATATATATATATTATTCCAGATGAATTTTTATGTCATATATTTCATATTTATTAATAATATATATTTTTATAATCATTCTTGAATGGTGAATGTGGAAGATGAATCTTATCATGTCATGGAGATGGTTAGTCATGCGTACTCATGAGCAATGCTATTATTTCATTAATTGTTAAATAGAATAAATTTGGATGAAATTTGAATTGTATAGAAAAAAATATTATGTTATATTTATTATATACATACTTTAAGGCCTCTAGGATGTAGTTATGTAAGTTAAGAGAGGAAATTTCCAGGTTTTGTCTTATCCCAAAAGAATGGGAGATGTGAATTAAAGAGAAGTATAAGTTCCCTTTTATAAGAGAGTTGAGAGGATCTTTTGGAATATGAAATAGTATTAATTTATAATAAACTGTTTTTACTTAAAATAGCTCAAAAGTGAATTATTTCAAGGGTAATATGAGGATGTTTTTAAATTCCATAGTACAATGAATTTTATACGTGTTTAGGTCAAAAAATTAACCTTATATTTTGGATTTAACCATTAGATCAAGAGTTTAACTCTTACCATGTCTTCTTGTATTTTTACCCTATTAGGCTAATATATTTACTATAAAATTCAAACGAACCCTAATTGGATAATTTATGTAATAGTTGACATTATCAAAGTTATATGGATGAACATTATATTATTATGACTTTTATATCATTTAATAAAATAGTATTCATTTTAAAATATCATTTTTTTTAAATTTTATTATAATTCAATATTTTCATCTTTAAAAATATCAATAAAACTTCATAACATCACAAAAATACATCAAATATATCAATAAAATGTCAAAGGTATATATAAAATTAGTGTATTTCATTAATTAAGTCCAATTATACTTATTTTTATATTTTTAGTATCATTTATTTGATATCTCATTTAATTAAACAATTATTGTATCACCATTGCATCCCCTTTTATTTTATATATTCAATGTCTAAAAATTGTAAATAAATTACCATTATGTAGATAAATTTCATATATTTCTAAATAATATTAATATTTTACCATATCACTTAAATAACATCATATTAACAATAAAATAGTTATTAGAATTTGAATATGACATTTTTAACTCTTCTTTAAATAAAATATAATAAATGTCCAAATCAACCACAATTGGATTAAAAAACATATTTCGGATTTAAGGTAGATTTTTGTCTAAAAATACTTATCCAGTTAAATTAAGAGAAATGTTATGGTTATTTAATATTATTATAATATTATTTTTATCTTTAATTACCTTATTTACTTTTAAAGGTGGAAAATAAAATTCAAAAAGCTATTGTTCACCGTAAATTATTTTGATCCCATTAGACCAAATTATTCATACTGAAAACAACTATGTATGTCTGATTTATTAAATTAAATTCACATAAGTGGTAAAATTACCTTTAATGCTAATCTATAAATGTGGCTAGAAGGTGGGTAAAACGTAGTAAATAAATATCCTTGAATTTTTAAATCTAATTATTTTATAAAAATTATTCCAATGACCTAAAATTGGATAATATATGAATTATTTATCTATTTTGACTTTAAAATAAATTTAAATTATAATAATTATTTAATTGAAAATTTTTATTTTTTAACAATAATGGAGTGTTTTTCACTATTCATCAAAATTTGAATGTTTTCAAAAAAATAACAAAATCACACCCTAAGCTAATTTTTATATTCCAAATTCAAAATTGAAGTTTATTTTACTAAATTAAACTTCTCTTTGTTTCTAAAATTAATTTTTTTATTGTTCACAGAAGGACATAAAAAGTAGTTCCTTTAAGAAAATAGCATTTCTAAACATATTATTATTTTATCAAAAATTATATATTTCATTATAAATATGTTTAATTTATATGAAAACATTATGAATAAAATTTAAAAATTATTTATTAATATATATATATTATTATATTTAATGGATTAGTTATAAATATATCATTTAAATAATTTTAATACTAAAGTGTTGTTTCGTAGAAAATCAATCATTTATGTAACTCAATCCAAGTCGGTGTTGTGTGAAACATAATCTATTGAAGATAACATACCATGAAATATTAGGGTGTTTTATTCTCCCATACTTCAATAAATTTCATCCTGAAAATTTAAAATTGTACTTTGAAAATAAAAGGTTGATATTAGAAATCGCCTCTGTGGAAAACCCACCTCAAAATTAAATTTTATAAAATATCCTCTTAATAAGAGTGAAATTGAAATAAAACTTTCACAAAAAAAAATATGCCTTTGAATAGGATAACATTAGTTTAATGTAGTGATATTTATATAGGGGAAAACATTAATATTTTTATGGAGTGACTGAGGTCAAGAGTCACAAACAAGTGAACAATCAATGGATTTTTGAGGACCTCAAAGCCATAAATATATGATGCTTTAAAATATCATCAGATCAAAAAATAGAAGGTATTATGATAAAAAATTTAATATATACTTTTTCTTAGAGTTGGGGTATTATTTTACTATCTAGATAATAACTTGAGAAAACATACTTAATTTCATTCCATGTATGATTTTTATCCTTTGGTAGTGCTTAGATCAATTTTTACATCATTTCGTTCACTCAGAGATTTATATTCAATAAGATTCATTATGCATGATGCACTTTTAAAGAATCATATGGTCTATACGTATTAAATTCATCTTTTATATGTTTACCAAAACCAAAATTATTATCATATAAAATCCAATAAATCATACTTAAACCCAAAATAAATATTCAATGTTCAACTTATCTTATTCTTACTTTAAGAATTTTCTAAAACACTTCTATCCAAATTCACTATCCTAAAAGGATTATAAATTTCAAAAATCAATCATAACATCATATTCCCTAAGAAAGAGAAGGTTGATATTATTTCCACATACCAAATATTTGATAACCTATAAATCCTTAGTGAAAACTCTTATACTTACAAATCTGTAATGAAGATGTACTGCAATACAATTCTTATATATCTCATTAATATTATTACCAAATAACCATATATGTAATAATCCTTGAATCCTAATACAAAATAACCTTAATCATTCCACTATACACTTAAACCATTAACTATATTTAAAATATTATTCCATAATACCTCTTTCATATCATTTCTCTTTTTTAGCTTCTTCGTTATCAGCAGCTTAACCATTACTTGTATAACTTTTCATATTCTAACCATTTACCAAAAGTCAATGAAAAACGTTATAGACACTAATCATAGCGATATAATCATGAAAAATCATTTATAGGATCTCAAAATGATACCATATTCATCTTAATCCATAAGTCTGTATGATAAATGAAGGTTATCCAGTACCAAATATAATGTATGATATCATATACTTAGACTTATCCTCAATGTAATACATATGGTGATGTTTTCTAATCTATGTTTTCTAAATCTAATTTTTATAGTTTTTTCTAAACATCCTTTGATTCCAACTGTAATCTCCCGACCCCATATTCATAGAGTCGGAGAATTATTTTAATACATTTGAATGATTACAAGGAATCAAATACCAAAAGACCAATTAGTTAAGAAACCTTAGAAAATATATTTCATTCATCATGTTTACATTTCAATTCAAAACATAAAATTCAACATAGATAATACATTGAGAACACTATTATTGTCCTATATTAACGCTGGATATAATTCAAAATACACTTCAAGGAAACCTGGAAAATAAAACATAAGAAAAGGATGAGCTCAGATGATCAGTAAGGGTATGTATACAACATTAGCTATTATGAATAAATAATCGTAAACCTTAGAGAAATATCTATTACTAAAACACAAATTCATTAAAAATAATCTTGATCCTAATATGGAATGAATAAATAAACCACATAAAATAAGTATAGGCATGAATATTTTACTAGTCTAATAATCACATGGAATATCAATAAATAATATCATAAAGAGGTAATACATAATTTTGGACATCTACACTGTCAAGAAAAATCCTCAAGATATCTACTGTCAAGATCAATCCTAGTGGCAGTATAAGTCTATGGGTGGAACCCATATGATTTTTGTCAAAACCAATCCTCTAGAAAATGTTAATCGTCTTGTAAAAAAAAGTGGAAGATTTTTCACCAAAATAATTTCATCCCAAGAGACCTATCGATGCATCGATGGCCTATAGTGGGCCCCACCCATCCATTACTAAGCCCAATATATTAATCGTATGAAAATGGTGAATCATAAACAACATAGTCATTTGTATTCAAAACTAGTATACAAATTAAGAATTATTTAACCATAAACCAATAGTGGTTTATAAAGTAGAAAATCCTCATTAAAACATATAATAAACCCTTCAATATAATTTATCATAATAAATAAATCTTATATAAGTATAAAATACTATAATGTATGTTGAAAGAGATGAAAATAATCTATTAAAATTAGTAAAACTCTTTGAGACAAATATCCTTTTGAAAACATTTAAATGTCATGAAATTTATAAAAGAATAAATTTAAAAGCGTTTTTGAAATAAAAGTTTCCCATACCAAATTGAATCTTTTGAAATTAATTAAAATTTTAAAACATTCAAGTATTTATAAATAAATCCACAAAACCATTTTAAAAACATATAAATGGATGATAAAGGTGTATCAATAGATAATTACATATAAATAATCTCGAATAATAATGAGATTGTGAAAAAAAATTCCATTTTTGAAAAAATTTGAATGAACTTAGAAATAGACCTCAAATTTCCTTTATATTCCTTTTATATCCATATAAATATATTTTTAAGATAAAATCAAGAATATTGAAATGGAAGAAGGATAGATTCTTTAAACATTCAATTCCTCTGATACGTCTATGAAACATTAAATGATAAGCCCAATATCTTCAAATAAATCTTTAGATACCATCAAGAGAAATTTAATCCTCATATAAAATATATCGATGGATGTATATACACAATACAAAAGAACTAGGTTTTGAACATGTATTATGTCTAACCGAAATTAAAAGTGAGAAGTAAATCCTTTACCTTAAGACTGATAGTATCCACATGTGTCTGAAACTTCTTTATAGTGGTTTTAAAATATTATTAACTTATACCAAAATCATAATAATATTTATTATATCATATATGATTTTTTTATTGAACTATATTACCTATTTATTAATAATTTCCAAGTTAAAGCGACATTTCGGGTAATAATGGATTTTTTATCATATGTTTTTTGACTTGATATTCTTCATTGAATTACTTAGATCGTGATTTAATTACTTCCCGAATGTATAAAATGATTAATATAACATATATATTAAGAATATAAATATATATAATATATAGATATATGAAATGGAATACACCGTTCATGGAGATAGTAAGTTGTACGTATACATGAATGTTGTTTCTGTTTTCTTATCGTATTGAATGGAAGTAAGTGAATGACATATATGAATATACAGATATATATATATATATATCATTCTAGTAGAATTATTATGTCAAATATTTCATATTTATTAATAATATATATCATTATAATCATTCTAGAATAGTGAATGTGGATGATGATTCTAATCGCATCGTGGAGCCAGTAGGTCGTACGTAAGCACGAGTGACGCTATAATTTCCTTAATCATTAGATGGCTTGAAATTATTTAGAATATGAATGGTACAGAGATAATATCATGTCATTGTTATTACTTAAATCATTTATATTCATCATTATACCCATAGAAATAATATGTACATGAAAAATACTTTACAACACGACGTGGAGATGGTAAGTCGTACATACACACAGATAGTGATATTGTTTTTCATGGGATGGGTAAATGAAAGAATATAGATCTACCATAATAGTTATAATAAATCTAATCATATATTATATTCTGTATTTATTACTTTATTATGGAAACAAAATAGTAATATGAAGTAGAATAAGAAAGGAACATTGAAAGATGCGATAAAACAATTACCTCATTTTCAGGTGTCTTCTTTTGATTTGCACTAAATGACTCCATAGGATAAATTTTATACCAATGTGTCACCTTTAGATTGTAGTTTGAGATGTTGGGATAGTAAATGGTAAGGGTTTTTTAAATACAATAGGCATTGGAGGTGTGAATTAAATAGAAGATAAGTTCCCTTTTATAAGAGAGGTGAGGGACACTTTTGGTTGATTTTAAATATTAGTTTATTAGAAAATTATTTTCGGTTTCAAATAGCATAAAAGTGATTTTTTATAGGATAAGATTATGATGGGTCAAAATACTCTAAACCAATTAATTTTAGAAATTTTTTGGTCATAAAACTAACCTTTTCTTTTGGATTTAACCCTTGGTTAAATAGTTTAACTTTTACCATGTCTTCTTGTATTTTTACACTATTCGGTTAATATATATACTATATAATTCCAAACAAACCCCAATTTGATAATTTATGACATATTTGAAATTATAAAAGGAATTTTGAGGAACATTATATTTTTATGACTTTTATATCATTTAATAAAATATTATTTATTTTAAAATATCATTTCATTCAATTTTAATACTATTCAATATTTTCATTTTTAAAATATCAATAAAACTTGATTTCTTTAAAAAAATACATCCAACATGTCACTACCATTTATAAGTTATATATAAAATAAAATTATGTCATTAACTAAGTGAAATTATATTTATATTAATTTTTTTTAATATCATTTATTTGATATCATAATTAATCAAACAATTAATGCATTATTATTATTTCACCTATTAATTTATTTATTTAATGTTTAAAAATTATAAATAAATTATAATTATGTATATAAATTTCTTATCATTCTGAATACTATTTATAGTCTACCATATTACTTATATAACCTCATATTAAAAACAAAATATTTTATAAAATTTGAATGTGACATTTTTAACTCTTCTTTAAATAATAAATAATAAATGTCTTATTCACACAAAATTGTGTTAACAAGGATAATATTTTCTATATAAAATTAATTTTTGTCGATAAATACATATCCAATGAAATTAAGACATGTTATATTGTAATTTAATATTATTATAATATTATTTTTACCTTTAATTACAGTATTTACCTTTGACCATGATAAATAAAATTCAAAATTTTTAGCTCACCAAAACTTATTTTGATCCCAGTAGACAATATTTTCCATAATTATTACAACCATTTATGTCATAGTATTAAAATACAATTCACAGAAGTGGTAAAATTACGTTTAATTTTAATGTGCAAATGTGGCTAAAAGGCGGGTAAAAGACCTCAAAAAAGTTCAATGAATTTTTATATCTAATTCTATTATAAAAGTGATTTCAATGAACTAAATTGGGTTAATATATGGTTTTTTTTATCTATTGTAACTTTTAAATAATTTTAAATTGAAATTATAATTTATATCAATTTTTATAGCAATAATGTTGTGTTTTTCACTATTCATCAAGAATTGAATGTTTTCAGAAAAATCAAAAATTCAACCTAAGATAATTTTGATATTCATAATTCAAAATTAAAGTCTATTTTACCAAATTAAGTTTTTAAGAGTTTATAAAATTAATTTTGTTATTGTTAACCAAAATGACATAAAAAGTACATCCTTTATGAAAATAATATTTCTAAACATATAACTATTTTACCGAAACATATACATCTCATTATAAATATGTTTTAGTTACGATAAAAAATTATGAATAAAATTTAAAAATTATTTATTAATATTTATATAACTTTATTTAATGGATAAGTTATAAAAATTTCATTAAAATAATTATAATACTAAAGTGTTGTTTCGAAAAAACTCAATCTTTCATATAATGCAAGCCAAGTCGGTGTTGCGTGCAACACAAGCTATTGAAGATAACAATCCATGAAATATTGGGGTGTTAAAATACTTCCAACGAATGTATTTTATAGTGATTATAATAAAATTTATTGGTATATACATATCGATTTGGGTTCTCTTTTCATGGGTTTTATAGTTAATATGTTATCAAATCAGTAAGGTGAATTTTGTCTCAATTGTTATTCTTTGGAAAGTATGTTATTTTATGACCCTATATTCTTTCATGAGGTGTATATAAATCCCAATTTTCATGTAATACAATGAATATTTTCATCCTAATTATATTTTATTATTTTCTTAATGTTATTATTTCTTGGTTATTATTATTCAATGTCACCCAAGTGGTAAGATTTTATTCCTACAATCTCATCATTCATTGGGATTGTTTATAATTATGATACTATTGATGAAATATAATGATCCCATTTTCCAACTCTTTGATACATTATATAATTAAGAAAAAAAATTCAATAAGATATGACATGATTGATCTCTTTAGTTAGAAACATGTCTTATTCAAAATCCTTATTTTCTAAAAAACATTTAAAAAAATTATATGATTTTTTTCTCATTTTCAAGGAAATGTTTTTGAAAATATTTATTTCTTAAAAAAATGTTTAAAATGTTTTTCAAAACATCCTCTATAATTTTTCATGGTTATTTTCAAATAAATATTTTTTAAAAATATTCAATGATTTAAAAAGTGTTTTTTAAACCACATAGGATATTTTATTCATGAAAATCTATAAAGTAACATTAAAAAAACCAATCTATTATGTCACGACCCATCCTAGTGGAGCCCGTGCTGTGACTCCCCAAGCCCACCTCCAAAAGGCCAGGGGTTGGTGACTATCACCGAGTTGTCATATCACTTATAAGGGAGGAATTTCCTAAGTACCTATACACATTAACTCATCTCCAATCCCACAAATACTAAAATGTAACAAAAACCACAAAGGGATATAATGAATGCATACCACTAAACCCAACCAATAGAGTACAATAGAATGTAAAGTGTGGAAGGTAAAATGGGAAAAATGCAACCCCACCAAAATAATGTGTCTTCAAACTAAAAATTTCAACCTCTAAGAAAGAAAGTAGCTACTGAGATATCTTCTCATAGTCATAAGAACACCTCAGCCTATAAGGAAACTCACAAACCTCGGTCCGGTCCAGGTGTGACTTGGACTCCATCAAATGGACACTCGTCTGCACAAGACACGACACATGCGGTCAAAGCCCATGCAAGGGTGAGTATAACAATACTCAATAAGGGACCCCAAACCCTAAAAGAAATACACAAAGTAAATGTACATTAATCTCTAAAAACTATATATATACATAACATATAACAAGAGAAACATATCTGGATATAATTGAAACCTAGACTTGTATTCTTGAGGTATTTCACAATGATTGCATACCAATGCTAGGGATTCAGTTCTATGATCCCATTAAGCACACGTCTGGGAGAACTCACTCTATAAGTCTCATAGCTGTGATGACGTCCATCCTAGATGTAGGTTCCTTGAGAAATCTCATGAGAGAGATACACACATTGATTGATCTGAAGAGAGAAAAGATACACTCATTATAGAAGAACTCACTCCTGGGTGGGGAATGATCATGATACACAGATGAGGAACACTACTATGGCCTTTGCGTATATCGTGACTCATTTGGATTCACCTACTATGTAGAGGATTGACTTCATATAGGATTGGTCATGTCGATACCTGACTCTACCTAGGATCCTGAAGGGGTAGAGTATCTCCCTTTGGGCCTCTCAGAGGGATTCAGACTCTACCTAGAACGTCCTACTGAAGGGATCATACTCATGTGGATGGAAACAATGCCTAACTTTCAGGGGAACGAGCAAAGGGGGCACTAACCCCAATGAGACATATACAATGAATGGTGGAAAATAAGATCAAGACATGTATAGAAATGTACATAGTGTGTAGAAAGGTCACATGCAGTGTCCTATGACCCCAGGTACTTCATGTGCACAATAGCCCCTATCGAAGTGCATGTCATGTAGGAAGATATATAAATGTCCTGTAACAGCATGACATGTCATGTCCTACTATCTAGGGACCATTTCATGTATACTATCCATTTTCCCATACATGGCTTCAAGCCATGTATGCCAACCTATGTATTGATACACTGGGTAACTCTCTTGACTAGTCAAGTCTAGTCATGTGGTGGAGTACATGTCATATACTCCACCATATTTCCATGTATCACCCAAGATACATGCTGAGTCCCATGTACGGACCCACATGCTATGCGAAAACTATCACATGCAGTGTCATTGATTCTTATCACCCGAAACCCAAGATTCCATTGAGCGGGGACCACAGATCATGTCTTCTGGAGAAACACCCAATCTTCTTTGTCTTCTACAATTCGGAAACCCTAGCCTCCATTGTGTTGGCCCCACACTACATTTTCTTCGGAGAACACGCTGTGTTGTTTGCATTTTTCTAGAAATCAAAGTTCTTAATTTAGTACTATAGGTGAAGATCTGATTCTCATTCTAACAATATGATCACCACAAAACCCAATATTCAAAGTTGGTCCTCCATGGAAATGTTGATTTAGTCTGTTTTGGGAATCTGATCAGCTCTAAAAACATATTTTGCTTATCCATACGAAGAATGGTCGAAGAACTATTTCTTATGGTCCATTTTTATTAGTCATGTTCCTTCATCATCGCTCCTTTGATACATTTTCATGATGCCATATCTTCAATTCAGGATCATTTCATTGTAAAACATATGCACAATGATTCATTGTTGATAACCCCATGAAGATCATGAAGAACGTGGGGTCAAAAAGGGAGAAGAAATCCAAATAACAAATTGAAGATAGAACCACTGCCATCATTCTTCAAGGTGTTGAACTAATCATGTTATAAGGATCAAATGGAGAAAATAAAAATAAATAAAATCAAACATGGATCAATTCCACAACATAAATCACAATAAAAGACCCTTCGGGAAGAAAAAATGATCCGCGGGTAAACATCTTCATGGGTTTATCCTCATTGGTCATTTGAATGCAATGACAGTGAAGAGAGAATTGAAATAACAACCCCTACCTTGATCTTCAGTAAAGAGGGAGATTGGTCGTCATTCAGGATTCAATCTCACTGCACAACGATCAACGCATCATCACTCATCATAGTTTGTCAAGAATTCTCAAAGGGTGTCTCCACTCCAAAGCTATAAAAGATTCTATGGAGTTTTAAAGGGCTATGAACCTAACCTTGAGATCCTTATAATTTTAAACCAATTAATGTGTTGTTTCTCTGAACACAATAGTGTCCTCATATTTCCTATTCGGGAACACGTTTAAATGTTATTCCACTTTTTTAGGAAAACTGCTTGTGCGCGCTATTTAAAAGATTAATTTATTTCAATCATTTATTCCAGGAACTTCAGGCCTTAGAATCACACACTGTCACGAATCCCAGTCTCAAAATTATTCCATATAATATTTAAAAATAATACAACAAAAATTGGTGACATTACATTATCCCCAACTTAGGACTTTTATGTCCCTTAAAATCCAAAACAAATGGATACTCAAACAGATGTGGGTAATGAACAGAAATATAAAATTCTTGCTCACACATACTCTCCTGAATGTTCCCATGATGGAACTAGACACTCACTAAGGGAATATATTTCCCATGAAGGATAGTCTCTAAAAGATACTTGATCTCTACTAGGTACTCTGCAAAGGTCACCCTATCCTCAACGTACATCTCTCCATAGTCAATGATGTGTGATCGGTAATGCATGTACCACCTATGCTGTGACACGTGGAAGAAATATTGTACCTGGTGCAACTGTTGTGGTAGATCAATGTGGTACCCCTCCTCGCCAACTCTATGCCGTATCTGAAAAGGGATGATGAACCTTGTAGATAACTTTCTGCCTTATCGAAATCCTCATAACCCTCTTCGAGGCGATACCTGACTGAAGACATGGTCTCTCTCTTCGAACTCAAGAGGTATCCACCCTCTGTCAGCATAAGACTTCTTCTAGATTTGTGCAGTCTTCATCCACTCTTGGATGATCTACAATTTCTCGGTGGTATCTCACAACAACTCTGGACCCATGAGTGTTAACTCTCTGGGATCGGTATAAAAAAGTGTTGACTGGTAGGGTCACCGATATTAAGCCTCAAATGGTTCCATACCAATGGTGGAGTGGAAGCTATTGTTGTACACAAACTCCACCAATGAATGGAGGTCCTCAAAATAGGGACCATAGTCTATGATACAGGCCCGCAACATATCCTCTAGAACCTAAATGGTTTTCGAAGTCTGGCCATATTTCTAGGGATGGAATGCTATGCTCAAACATAGCTGAGTCCAAAAGACCTTAGGCAATCCATTCTACAACCAGGATGTGAAACGAGCATCACGATCCGAGACTTTCATTGAAGAGACTCCATGAATCCAAACTATCTCTTTTATGTAGAGGCATCCCATGATCTCTACGGAACTATGATCCCTGATGGATATGATGTGTTATTACTTGGTGATTCGGTCAATGATCACCCATATATAATTGTGTCCCCAAGAAATTCATGGTAATCCTATAACAAAGTCCATCGATATTCCATCCCACTACCACTCCGGCACTTCTAGGGGTGAGATAACCTTGCTGGGACCTGGTTCTCATCCATCACCTCTTGGCATGTAAGGCATCGATAAATGAAGTTTGCTACTTCCTTCTTCATACCTGTCCACTAGAACTGATTCAGAAGGTCATGGTACATTTTTTCTATTCCAGGATGTACCACCAAGGGAGATGTATAAAAAACTCATTGAACATCCTCTTACAACACCACTATATCAAATTTTAATCCTCTAAAAAGGACTACTTTCTACCCACCATTAAAATATCCATCAAGAGCTTGTCCTATGGATAAACGAACACGTAAAGTCTCGTAGTAAACAACCTCTAGATATGCCTCCTTGAATCACTGTAAGAGAGAAGGGGTGACAACCATCAACCGGAGATAAGTTGGATCATCTCCATCCATGAAGGAAAACTATAGCAAGGCCAACTGCTCTGAATCCTTTCTCTACAACTGCGAAATCGATATCCTCCTGAGACCATATTATACAACATTCTCCTTCCCAGGAGTATAGATGATCTCAAAGTCATAATCCTAAATGAACTCTAGCCATCTCCTCTACCTTATATATTAAACCTTCTATGATAAGATATATTTAATTCCCTTGTGGTTATTGTAGACAATAAATCGTTCACCTATCAGGTATTATGGCCATTTCTACAACACGAAGACAATTGTTGCCAACTCAAGATCTTTGTTTGCGTAGCTCTACTCATGAGGGCATAGAAAAAGAAAACCATAAGAAATAAATCCCTATATTTGAATCCTGAAACAACCAATCCTAGTCCCTGATGCATCATATAAAACTATGTATTCGGCACCCTTTTCTGGAAATATCAAGATTGATGCGCTCATCAAATTATGCCTCAACTATTGGAAATATCTCTAGAACTTATCCATCCATACGAAAGGCCTCCCCTTTAGGTTTAAATCTATCATCAATGATGATATTTGGGAGAAATCAGGGATAAATCTCTAGTAGAATCTTTCTAACCCACGAAACCTCCACACCTTTTTTCCACTATGGGGTGGCTCCCATGCTAACACCGCCTCGACCTTGGTTGTGTCCACTACTACTCCATATTCTGAGATAATAGGTCTTATAAAGTGGACCTTTTGTATCCAAAACTAGAACTTCAAGAGATTCCCATAAAGCTGGTTCTCTTGTGGTATTTCTAGAACTATCCATAGGTTACTCGTATGCTCTTTCTCTGACACTGAGTACATAAGGATGTCGTCAATAAATACCACTATGAACTGGTCTAAGTACATTTGGAAAATCCTATTGATAAGTTCCATGAAAACTACTGGGGTGTTTTTCATGTCGAAATGAATCACCAATTACTCGAAGTGACTATAGAGGCATCTAAAATTCATATTTTATATATCCTCATAACATTCTCATAACTGGTGGTAACCCAATAAAAGGTCGGCCTTCAAGAACCGTCACGCCCATATCAATTGATCGAAGAGGTCGTCGATCCTCAGCAGTGGATAATTTCTCTTCATTGTTAAGTGATTCAGAAACTGGTAATCAATGCACAGAGTTAAAATACCATTTTCCTTCTTGGGAAACAAAATTGGGGCTGCCCAAGTGTGAAACACTTGGTCTTATAAGGCCTTTACATTACAAATCCTACAGTTTCACCCTTAGCTCGTGAAGTTTTGCGGCAGCCATCCGATATGCTAATGAGGATACCAGTGATGTCCTGAGTTGTAAGTAAATGAAAAATTATATATTTAAATGGGGAGTTAATCCTAGAACATCTTCTAGAAACACATATTCATACTCCACCACTACTTCTAGGAATGGAAATATCACAACAACTGCTGCTCCGAGGGTAAATCTAGCCAACTCGTGAGGGATCGACTACACCCTCCATAGTGTGATCCCATTCTGTGCTGCTTGGTTTTCATTTTCATAAATAAAGAAAAGCCTTATTTCATCAATGTGAATACAAATGACTCTTCACATAAAATAGTAAATCTGGTCATTGACCAAAGATAACCAATTCATACCAAGAATAACATCGAAAGGCCTCGACGCTGCAACCAAGAGGTTCCAAACAAAAATATCACTTATAAGGGTAAGATCACACTATCAGAAAGTATGTTTTATCATAAAGTCTCTTCCCATAGGTTTCTCCAAGCGTAAGGGTCGAGTAAACAGCTCTACCAGAATCTCAATGTTTTTCACAAGACATGTGGTGAGGAAATAATGACTGGAACATAGGTCTATAAGTATGGAAGATAAGGTAAAATAATAACATATCGTAACCTAGATCATCCCTAGAGTCCCTAGTTCATACTATTCGACCTCATGTAGATTATCCACCCCTATCCCCCATTACCCTAATCCTCGTGCAAACCTCCTAGGGGTGGTGGTGGAAGTAGGCCAAAGCGTCTTCCACCTCCAAGAGTTCTCCCTTCTCCTCTTCCATGTCCACTTCCTGGAAGGTCTGACTCCACCACTCACTACCTCTACCTTGGTGGTCTATCCAACACCTCCCTTTCAGAAGCTCAATGGGTTGGACAGTCTCTATCAAGATGTACTCTTCCATTTCACAAGTAGCATCACCTCTCCCAAGGCATACTAGATCCAAATTGAGAGTATTAGACCGTAGATCCCCTATCATGGGTCCTTCTGTGACATCTCCCATGTCCTAATCCCTATGTATGATGTCAGATTCCAACTATCATTGTCTCTACACTTGTCTTCCTACTGCTAAATCTAATAGCTGTCTCTTGTCAGCCAAAAAACTCTCGACCACTAAACCTCACTCGAGAACTCCTGTATAAGTTGAATTGAATAGAGGCATGACACTAGCTCGTATTTTCAATCGTAGACCGCATTTAGAGTTCCAAGATCTGAAATATTTATCACAGGACATATCCATCAAGTACCTGGAGAGGTTGGGGAACCTTTATGAATAGTCATCCATGGTTAAACTGCCCTGCAAAAGATGAAGAAGCTCCTGGATATGCATTTATCTCAGTGTAACCAGATATAAATAATCCCTACAGAGTCACTTAAACATTGTCCCTGAAAGAGTCTCCATATTGTGAGTCTTCATGGTCAAAATCTATCATCATCCGACTTATCCCTGAAGAAGGCTCTCTCTTAGGGTCACTATATGCTCCATTGGTGTCCTAACTAGATAGAAAACTCTAGTCACCACATTAAGCTAGTCCTCAGCTTCCTGAGGTTTGGGCTCACCTTGGAACCTGAGAGGTACCTATCTCTGAAATTCTGGGAGCTCAATCATCCTTTTCTCCTCATATGCTGGTACTGCTGGAACCACATGCTACTCCACTTTTAATAGTATAGAAGTTTCACCACCTGGATGTAACACCTAGAGAACTGGTCCATGAATAGAATCCTTATCACTAAGGGGGACATCCTCATGATCGAGTTACTGAATCCTAGTAGGTATGCGTCATGGAGGAATCTTGTAAGAAAATATTATGTACCATGGATAAAGTGTATATCTAGATAGCAGACACAAAATGGAATGGAAAACACAACCCATTTCTATATGATGCATGTACCATTTTTTGATTCCCTGCAACTATTGTTCTCAAGTACCGAGTTGAAAAATATGTTACCAGAGTCCTAGTGTATTGATAGGTCGGTCGCCTACTCCAACCGTATAGTCCCTGGCCTATAATCTGAGCAGAAAACACCTAACACTATTTCCCTAAACCATTCTCACATACTCTTGGTTCTACAGTAGAACCAACCACCTATAATTCCACTTTGTCATGACCCGTCCTAGTGGGGCCCATGCTGCGACTCCCAAAGCCCGCATCGAATAGGCCAGGGGCTGGTGACTAGCACTGAGTAGGCATATCACTGACATGGGAGGAATTTCTTACATACTCATACACATTGACATATCTCCAATCCCACAAATACTGAAATGTAAAAAACGACTAAGAAAAAATGCATGAATACCACTAAACCCAAGAAACATAGTACAATAGAAAGTAAAATGTGGAATGTAAACTGGGAAATAATACAAGCCCACTAAAATAAAGAGTCTGGAAATTACAAAGGACAACTTATAAGTAAGAAAGTAGGTGTTTGGACTACAAATCTTTGTATAAGGAACAACTCGGACTATAAGGAAACTCACAAACCTTAGTTAGGACCTAGTCTACCCTGGACTCCGTAAAAAGGCCACTCATCTGCAAAAGAAACGACACATGTGGAAAAGGACGTGTAGGTCTGAGTATAACAATACTTAGTAGGGGACCCTGAAAACCACAAATAAATACACAATATAATGGTATAGTCATCTCAACACAGTATATATCTAGGGAATGTATAACAAGAGAAACATATATAGATATACTCGAAATCCATACCCTTATTCTAGAGGTATTTCACAATGAATTAATACCCACTCTAGGGATTCAGTTCCAAGATTCCATGAAGCACATGTCCAGGAGAACTCATTCCAAGAGTCTGATATCTCGGATGACATCCATCTGATAAGTACTTTTTTCGGGAAGTGTCAGAAGAGAGATAGATGCATTGATAGATCTAAAGAGAGAACATATACACTCATTAAAGGAGAACTCACATATGAGTGGGGAAAGATCACGATAGACATATTTGGATCACTATCAGGGCCCTGGTGTATAAAACAACTCAACAATATTTACCTGCTAAGTAGAGGATCAGCATCCTATAAGATTGGTCATGTTGATACATTACTTGACCTAGGTTCAAGAAGTGGTATTGGATCTCTTGCTAGGCCTCTCATAAGGATTATGAATCTATAAAAAAATTCCTACAGAAGGGATCATACTTCTGTGGATGGTAATGATAGTTGAACTTGAAGGGAATGAGCAAAGGGGGAACTAACCCAAACAAAACCTACCCAAGGAAAGGTGGACAAGAAGATCAAGACAAGTATATAATGGTACATGATGTGTATAAAGGATGCACATCATGTCCTATGACCCTAGGTACTTTCCATGTACAATGGCCAGTGTAGAAGAGTATGTCATGTAGAAAGAGATATACATGACATGTAATAGTGTGACCTGTCATTTCCTATTATTCGGTGGCCACTCTGTGTATGCTAGCTGTGTTCCTGTACATGGATTCAAACCATGTACTGGAATATAGGGTAACCCATGTAACCGGTCTGGTCTAGTCATGTGGTGGATTACATGTATTTTACTCAACCCTGTGTCTTTGTATCACACAAAATACATGTTGAGTTCTGTGTAAGGACCCACACGCTGTGTGACAACTATCACACTTCGTGTCATCATGTCCTGTCACCTGAAACCATATCCACCATTGAGAAAGGCCCACACACTATATACTCTATTAAGCATGTCATATCTTCATCTTCATCAATATGGAAACCCAATTCACCACAGATCGGTCTCCACACGGCGTGTTCTTCAGAAAAATGGTGTGTTGTTCATGTTTTTTCAGAAATCGATGTTCTTCACCCAGAGCTTTGGTTGAAGCTATGGTTCTCGATTTTGTCATTTGATATCTATGAAACTTTAGATTCAAGGATTCCCTACCAGGAAAATGTCGATTATGTATGTTTCGGGCATCTGATCAGCTCAAAAAACGTGTTTCGCTCATCCGTGTATAGAACGGACAAAGAATGGTTTCTTCTAATATATGTTGATTCACCATCTTCCATCGTCCTTGCACCTCCACTGGGTCATCATGATATCAGATATTTAATTTTGGATCATTTAGTTCTGAAATTGATGTGCAGCGATCTGTTTTTCATAACCCTACAAAGAACACGAAGAACGCGGGGTCAAAAAGGAAGAAGAAATACAAATAAATAATTGAGGAACAAACCTCTATCATCATTCTTCACAACTTTTATTTTCTCAATTTATAAGGATAAAATGGAGAAAATAAAAATAAATCAAATCATACATGGATCAATTCCCTAAAATAAACACTAATAAAAGTCACTCCCGCAAGAATGAACAATTCGCAGGTCAGCCATTTCATGGGTTGATTTGTGTTCATCATTTGAATACAAGGATGGGGAAGGAAGAATTGAAACAAAAACCCCTACCTAAATAATTGACAAAGAGGGAAAGTTGTCATCGGTTGGGATTTGATGTCACTACGCAATGATCCACACGTCATCACTCGTCATCATTCATCAAGAATTCTCTAAGGGTGGTTCCTCTCCGAATCTCTAGAGGATTCATGGGATTTTTCCTGTGTTATGAGACTAAACCTAGGCTCCTTCTCATTTAAAACCAATTAACGTGTCACTGCATCATGGAAATGTTTAAAATAAAATAAATTATTAATTTATTTTATTTGATTTTAAAAGTCCAAAATCTAACTTCTCATGTTGATCCGTGTCGGCCGATGATAGGACCCACCTAAGTTAAAGTCACTACATTGAACACAATGGTACCCTTATATTTCTAATTTTGGAATCTATTTAAAAGTTATTCCACTTTTTTCATAAAACCTCCCACATGTGCTATTTATAAGATTAATTTATTCTAAACTTTTATTTCGGGAACTCGGGGCCTCAAAATCGTATGCCATCACAAATCCAGGTCTTGAAATAATTCCATATAATAAACAAATAAAATCAGAGACATTACTTGTGATGACATCCATTTGTGGTACTCATGATTTACTAAGGATATAATCCAAGGATTACATTGATGTTATTTCTCCTAATGGTTTATTTTTATATGGTGTGATATTTATGAAACTCATTTCTATTTCACTAGTTATATGTGTGTGAAACCCATTTCTATTTTAGGGGTTATATAATTATTAATCCCACTACTTTTCATTGGATATTATCTGATGAAATGATTATGAAACCTTTCTCCTTTCCCCAAGTTATGATATGATGACATGTTTATGACACCCATTTCATTTCATGGGATATCATATGACTGTTTATAATATCATGGAACATGTATGCATGATTTCATTATGTGATGGGTGAGACTTATATATACCTCTATTTCATTTTTTATTGATTTATTTCTCATGCTATAATGATGGGAAATAAGTCAATGGGATTTATCCACTAATGTATGGAGGTGAAACCTGATATACTGTGAGCAAAGGGATTCCACTAGGGATGGTGGTGTGTCCTGCCTAGGAGGTGTAACTACCTATGTGTAAACCTGATTACATGCTCAGAATGTTATGTGTCAACCTAATTAAATGTTCAAGATTTTATGATGGAACCTTATTGTGTGTTCCCAGTGTTATTTTTGAACCTGGTTACATGTTCACAATGTTATTTTTGAACCTAATTTCATGTTTGAAATGTCATGTGTGAACCTAATTACATGTTTGCAATGTTATGTGTCAACCAGATTACATGTTCAAAATGTTATTTGTGATCCTAGTTTCATTTTCAGAATATTTTGCGTGAACCAAATTACATGTTCACAACGTTATGTGTGGACCTGGTTTCACATCTGTTTGTATATGTGAGGGTCTGATTTCACTTCCTTGACCTAAATGTGAACCTTTATCTAATCACACAGTTTCATAATTTTATAATATTTTGTCTATTCCACATGTTTATATATTTGGACAATTTTTATTATCATGACTCATGTTCTTTCATTTTCTTATGATCCTTGTCTTATAAACTGCCAATCTTTATTCTATGATTCATGTTTATTTTCATTGATATGCAGGGTAAAATATTATAATGTTATGATCATTTTCTAATATCTTTATGTTCATGTTATAATTATGTATCTCATTTATTTACCCTCACTGGGCATCAAATCTCACCCTTTATTATGTTTCATTTACCCATGTTATGAAATATTTTTTTATATATGAGTAGAAAATGGGAAGATGTTTGTCACAATCATTGACGATAATTCACCAAGTTAGAAGATCATGTTCCAATTCCTAATGATATGAAACTATTATGATCCATGGGAATGTATTTTTGTAATCTTATAAATATTATTCTAAATTGATGTAATATCCATGTATGTTAATTTAGGGTTGTTATACCTTATTATATTCTCCCATGGATTTGATGAAATTTTATTTAATCAGTAATAATGAAAATAAACTAAAACCATAATCCATGAAATGTTATTTTTTTCAATGTTTATTTTATCCACTTGTTGTCATAATATTGTAACATGATTATATCATTCCAGTAATCCTGTTGATCTTAAATGCATACACTACACCTCTAGAATCATCGTTTTTTATTTTTTGGTGATAACGAGAGAAATGAACTCACATAAAAATTCCCCTTCAATAATGTCAAGAACATTGACTCGATACAACGGTGAATGATCAATTTATTCTCATTATTATTTCGAATTCACTATCTTAGACATTACATAGGGAATAAGAGGGGATCATATCTCACTAAATTTAATCAACTGATCTCATTTTTTATTCACGAGTACAAAATTCAATTATATAATTAAGTTATAAAGTCTAAAATTGTGTTTTATTCCCTATAATGTTATAACCTTCATTGTATATCCTTCTATATACCTATTACTTGATAAAACATTTCATAAAATTCTTGAATATTTTATCTCAAACATATAAAATTTCAATATTTCATGTGATAAAATACAATCCAATAACTCAACATTCTCCACTAGAAATTGCATAATTAATAATGAATAAATAATGATTATAAAAAAATATATTTTTCATGTATTTGAATATATAATTAAATAACATGTTTTGACCATGAAAAATGAATTCAATTATTATAGTTTTCTACTCTAAAAAATAATTCAATTATTTTATAGACTATCATTCAAACTCAAACATTCACTAGCCACCTCAAATGGGGTCAACTACATCCTAAAAACATATTCAAAAAATTTGGTTGAACATATACATAAAAATTATGTGTGAACCTTTAGAACAATATATCTATAATAGTGAGTCATAATAAAAGGAAAATATTTGTATCTAGCAATTCATCATGTTCTTTAAAGAGTTCTGTATAATTCATAGCTATGACTACCTCCTATGAACACACACTGTATTATATAATCTATATGAAATGTTCTATCTCATAAAGTATGTTGAAAATATCATTTCATCATTAATTCATTCTTTGTAATTTCATAACCATACTAAACAGACACACATTCAATCACCATGTCCATTGATTTAGTAAAGGTACTAACTTCCTAGAAAAATGGGCCCATGAATTCTCTATGTATCGAGAGAAGAAAATAATATATTGATAATTCAATGAATATAAAACCACCAATGACACACCGAACAAAATCTACCACTCCATGGAATAAATTTTCCAATAATTTTTTAATAAAATATATAATAACATTTTACACATTGTTAATGACCTCAGTTTTAGAGTCCAATAGATGTTCTAGTAAATTGGTACAGACAATGTCATTATAAACATGTGGTGTTCATATTGGAAGGTCAGTCATATTGATCTACATTACTCATGATCACTAAGTGATAACTTATGGAGAATATGTCTAAATTATTATAATCTCATGGCACCTGATAGTCATACATAATATGTGTATCTTCTAAGTGAAGTATCTAGATCATATGATAGAGTTTTTACAATTACTAACATAGAATATTAAGGTTCTCAATATAGTTTGGTAATGTTATAACATGTTGATATGATAACTAATCTAATAACATTAAAATGTAAATTTTAGATACAGGAGTGCCAACATTATTATTGTAAGTGTATGTCAGGTATAAATCTTAGTTTATATGATTTAGTAATAGAAAAGTACTACTCAAGTTGGGTTTGGGACAAAAACATTTAAAACAATGATACCTTATTATATCTACTTCATATGGATCATTACATTTAAAAGGTATATATTTCATATAGATATCATTACCTAAGGGTGAAAAAAGGAGGTATAACAAAGATATCTTTACATACAAGATATTGGATCAATAGATTCATATACATGATTTTTGTATGTATATATATCCCAAAAATCATCATCGATTGAATTAATAGAGTCTTCATAGATAATATTGAATGATTTTTTGGAGTCTTTATTGGTTATATTATTATTTATTCCATGATAAATGAAGAACATGAAGATGATTTTTGAGTCCTATATAATCCCTTTATAATGCATAAAATATATGAGAAATTAAAAATTTATAAATTTTTATTGCAAAATGTATCCTTTTGGGTCATGTAATCACATAAGATGTTATATCTATATATAATATATTAATAAAGGTGAATAAAGAACATCCCAGAAATACTACTACAATAGAGATTCATAGTTTTATTAGATGACCTGGATTCTATCAATAATTTGTGATATATTTATCATGAATTTCAAATCAACTTACATTGTTAATTGGGAAAGATTTTATGTTTGTATGATATGAAGATTGTTATGATACCCTCCAGGATATTAAAAAGAGGTCAGAAATAGTACCCAATTCCACACTACCCAATAGTTGAGAAGGGTTTGTAATATAGAGTGATGTATCAGTGAATGATATAGGGTGTGTCTTTATAATGATTATAGGTCATAAGATTATGTCTCAAATCAATCAATGTTTGATGATAATAATTACCCAATACATGATTTGGGTTTAACAACTATAGTTTTTTTAATCACAATGTTTTAGGCCATATCCTGATGGGTAGAAGTGTTATATATAAACTTATTCAAGTAGATAAAATTATATATTCACATAGTTATGGTTGAACATGCAGTGTAGTAGATTGTTGTAGTTAAACAAAGATTATTATTTCTCAATAAATTACTATATTTGGAAAGAGAAAATTTTATTTTATGTGCTCTGTAGAATGATTCATATTTCTATATTAATGATAACAATTAAAAGTTACCAAATAATTATTGATTTAAAAAATAGACAGGGAAATTATAACATAATCAATTAACTCATACTATTCCCAAATGATTTCAAAAAAAATAGAATTAAGATCATTGTAATGTGAAAATATAAATTTCTTACCACAAAAATATTTTAGTTTGTATTTATTTTAATTAATTATATGTTCGACAAAATCAATTGTACAAAACATAAAGCTAATAATAACCCCAAAATACTGTAGGAATCTTATTATATTTATATAACCAATATAACCAAATCATTATATTGGCATGTATGAACATGAGAAACCACATTAGGAAATATATGTGGAAAATCTTCCCTTACTCTAATTTTATAGATTAATTCTATGTAAATAAGAACTAAAATTTCAAATAATATATTATAAGATTTATGGAGATAATTTTGGAAAACTGTTTTTAGTAGAAAATATACCTATCAATGTAAATTATGTTATTCATTATAGATTAATGATTTCAATGATATATATATAATGTATTTATTAAAATAAATTATTTTTTATCTAAAGGTGGTAACTATATAAGGAATGATCATACAATAATTTTAAAATTTAATAGTATATCTTCTTAAAAACGTTTTTAATTAAATTTTGTGCATGAATATTATGATTAATGTATATCACATTATAAAATTATATTATAATAAATGGATTTGATTTTGGAAATGTTCATTTCAAAATAATATTATGGAAAATTATATAATTTTTTAGAAATAATTTTTCTTTTTTGTGAAGTTTGAAAAATAATTAATTTAAAATATTATCAATTTTATGAAATTATGATGATATAAAAATTAAATTAATGTTTATGAAATATTTTTTTCTTGAATAAATATAAATAAATCTAAAACAAAAAAAAAAATAACTTATTAATGTATGAAAAACATTTTGGAAATTTTAGTAAGGTTTTTTAGCAAATAAAAATATTTTCATTCAATTACATTAACAAGGAATTTTAAAAGTTATTTTAAATTTTTGGATTGGTTAGAAGAAATAATAATTTATCATTTAGTTCAGTTAATTTAATTAATTCTATAGGAATCATTATTGTAATTTATTTTGGTGTTTGTGTCTACCTAAAGTTCTATATGTACTCGAAATAAAATGGCCTTATGGGGACTAGGCAGTATATCCTTTTATATCATAAAGGATGTTTCTTAGTCAATTCAACAATGCTGAGTTTTCCGTTTTTTCACTCAGATATGGGGTTATGGTAGATTGGGTTGATTATAGGGGTTAACTAGTGTATAATCGCCAATGTCCTGTAACGCCCCGACCCCAGCTACCCAGAGTCGGTCCATTAATTACATAACATTGGCATGATCACAAGAAAGATCAAATCTCGAAAGACCGATTGGTTTAGTAGCCTTGGAAACACTAGATATATTCATAAGTTTTACATTACATCATTAAACGAAAAACTACTACAACAACATATTGTATCCATAATCTACACTCATATCCCCAAAAAGATATCCCTGCAGGTCATTCATAACTTACTTCTTCACTTCCTGGGAAAAATAAAACATAGAAAAGGGGTGAGCTCAAATGCCCAGTAAGGATAACAATATAGCGGAAACTTTCATAAATAAGAATAAACTTTTAAGGAAATGTATAACTAAAACAAAAGCCTTTCAAACATGAACTTTCAACATGGTATGGCATAAATAAAATGAAATAATTCCATTTACTTATTCACATGGATATTCTACTAATCGAATAATCACATGCAAAAATCAATAACCACTTTCATAATGTTGGAATGCATAATGCCAGACTATCATAACCACATAGCCAAGGCCTCGTGCCAAGACTACAAATAAGATTTTGTCAAGGCCTTGTTCCAAGACACTAGTTTGTCTCATGAGACCTACCGATGCATCTAGGAGCTATAGCGGGCTCCACCCGTCACTTATTAAGTCCAATGCATTCCCATATGAAAAGGTTTAAACATAACATAAACATTCGTATTAAAACTAGCATATGAAATGTCAATAATTTCACCATAAACTATGAATGGTATAAAAATAGCACATCCATAGTCAAACATATCACAAAACCTTCAATACAATATAGAAGTTTTGTATCATAATAAATCAACTTCAAATAATCTTAAAATCCATCAAAGGATGTTGACATAGATGAAATCAAAATTCTTTTTAAAGAAGTATCTCCTTTTATTTTAAAATCATTTAAGATCCGTATAAAATAAAACATTTTCTTTGAAAATATTCTTATAAGCTTGTATGGAAAGCTTCAACGATTTTATAACGGCGGAAAATAACCGCACCCGCCGTATAAGTTAAAAAAACATTCTTACCTCAATTCTGTCGAAAAGGTTAAAAAGGACCTTGTTTTGAAAAAGACGGAAAGATTCCTTTATAAACCTATTATAAAAAGTCAAACAAGGGTATAAATGACTTTAACCCATATTCTTTTAAATAGTAAAAATGTTTTGAAATACATTTTTAAGAAACATGGATGTGGATGATAACGAGATCCCAGTAGATTATTACGTATAAACAACCTTGGGTAATGAAGAGGTTGTGATGTAAAACCCTTACCAGTTTGGTAACTTATGAAACATACAACCCATGAAAGAGGTATCATACAATGAATATGTAAGTACACATAAATTAGAGTGTATTACACAAAGAATATAATTATGGGCAGTACATACACCACACAAAAGGTAATGGTGGCAATATGGCATGAATCTCACGGGAATAAAGAGTGAGATGAAAACCCCTTACCACGTTAATCAACTGAGTCGTATGGACAAAAGTTAATAACCACCAAATTATTTACAGAATAACATGAATATAAAGATAATCATGATAATATATATCAAATTCCAGTACACAATACACCACTTTCAATAATTTAGTGGCGAATAATGGAAATCTCACGGAATTGAATGTGAGATAAGAAAATCCCTTACCTTGTACTTTTCCTTTGTTGGGGTCGTTTAACCTCCTGTATAATGGTGAAATAATTGTTATTAAATTATACAAGAATCATATATATTAATATGATATCATATATGATCTTTTAACATTGCTTTATTAATAATATCTTAGTATTATCGTCGTTTCAGGTGATAATCGATTCGTTCTTCTTAAATGTTTGGTTACGTAAGACATGTTTGTAATGGATAGATTAAATCTTATTCATAATCAGAATGATATTAACATTATTTTTAACCCTAAAATGAGAATAAGACTTGAATGGATACGATGGAGGATGGATCTCACCGCGTTCGTGGAGACGGTAGTCCGTACGTACGCACGAACGCTACTTCCATTTAATTTTTATTTTAAAAGAATTGAATCCAAATGATACATAGGTATATTACTATTCCAGTATAATGTAATATTTTATATATGTTACTTAAGTTCATTAACACCATCCTTTATACGTTCCATGTGTGGTATGAATGAGTCATATCATTTTAAGGGGGCGGTAGTCCGCACTTCCTCAAATGAAATTATCGTATGTATATACAACATGAAATGAATAATGGTATGAAATAAAATGGAATTACAGAAGCTTATATATAAAATATATATCATTAATATCATATTTAATTACAGTGCCATCATAATGGCCACCATGAGAGGCGGTAAGATGTATTTGAACAATCATCGTTTCGTGAGGCGTTAGTTTGCCATCCACAGAAACATTATGTTCATCATCCATTAGATGGAGTTGTGTGTATGTGTAGTTTGAATCCATATTATAACAACATCCTTGTATATTGAAGATACTGGTGTTGTTACAAAAGAAAGTAAATAAAAAGAGTTTGGGGGTTGGAGAAGCAAAATAAATGAAAATAATTTAAGAGAAATCGTTACCTGTAATTTAGGTAACTCACTTTGGTTAGAACCAAAGGACTTGTTGAAATGCTTTCTACCTAAGGGGAAGCTTCAAGGAGGAGGAGAGGGATGTGGGGAGCTTAGTTGGGCAGAGTTTGGACGAGCCAAGTGGCTTGAGAGGTGTGAGGAATGAGTAGAAGTGGTCTCCTTTTATAAGGGAGAGGAGGGGCTCTTTAGGAAAGAGTGAAACTATTACTTTATAATATAATTATATTCGGTTTATAATGGTCCAAAAATCATTGAGGTCGAAGATAAGATGACTCATATTCTAAATAACATCAACCAATAAGAATTGGACAGGTTTTAGATAATATTTTAATCATTATAATATTATTTATTTCAATGATTTATTAATGAGGTAAACATTGCATCATTATTGTGTCATTAATAATTTAACTTATTTGATGTCTAAAAATTATAAATAAAATATCATAATGTAGGAAATCTCTTTATCTTTCTAATGAATATTTATAATCGAAAATACAACATGTATAACCCTATGTAAAAATTGTTCTTCTAAAAGATGTAAGCTTATGCCATTTTTATTTTTATTTTAACTTTATTAATATAATGTGTCCCTACCACATACAAGTGGCTCCAAGGGGTCCCCAAATTGACCCAAGGATGCCCATGGTCGGGTATGTGTCCACCAATAAGGTTAGGACACGTTTTAGGGTAATTTTGTATTATTATAATATTATTTTTTTAACCCTTATTTACCGGATTTACCCTTTAACCATGGTAAATAAAATATTTACCACAGTAATTATTCAAAATGTCTAAAAATAAAAGTTACCTATTTACACAATTTGGACATCCTGATTCCAAATATGGAATCCATTTTTTTAAATTCAAAACACAGAAGTGGCAGAAATTAATTTAAAATTAATTCCCGCTGTCAAAACAAAAAGCGTGTTTTTAAGAGGTAATAACTATCAAAAGATTGACAGTTGTTTATGTTCGGTTTAATTGTAAAATTATGTCCAATGACCAACATTATATTAAATGGTAAAAATATATTCTAAATATACTTTAAAACCACTCAAATTCACAATTTATCACTATTAATTATTTTGATTAAAAAAGTTGTTTTTAATTAAAATTTAGTAATTTTCACTATTCATCAAAATATGAAAGTTATCCGAAAAGTACCAAAATTTCACCTTAGGCTAAATTTGATATTCCGAATCCAAAAATGAAGTCCATTTTGAAATATAAAATATATATATTTTCAAAAAGTAGGTATTACTATTTATAACGGCTAGTTTGATTGGTTATGGTGTGTTAGAACTCGGTGTTGCGTACAACACACGCTATCACATTATTCAAAGGGAAACGTACCGTGGAAGCTTGGGGTGTTTCATTTTAAATATTTTGATGTCCCCATTTAGTAAAAAAGTTTAAAATATTGTATTTAAAAAGGTTTCACTATTAGAAGTTGATAAAAGTGAAATACTGAAAATGAATCTGTTCTTGCATTATGACTAAGAAACTCATAATATGGATTCTAAAATTATAAGGATTATATAAAGTTTAAAATTTAGTTAATACTATTTATGACCTCTTTTAATGGCCTTTTTTTTGTAAGTCAAGGTGTGATTGAACTCGGTGTTGCGTGTAGTGCAAGTTATTGAATTATTTTTAAGAAATAACACATTATGAAATCCTGGGGTGTTACATTCTCCCCTCCTTCAATAAATTGCGTCCTCGCAATTTGAAATTGTTCTTCGAAAATAAAAGGTTGAAAATAGAAAATATCTTTGTGGGAAAACCCACATCGGAAATTAGGTTACTAAAATTTAGTCTTAATATGAGGAAAAGAGAAATGAAAGAGTCACCACCAAATTATGATCTCGATTAGGAGAACATTGGTGGCAATTAGAGACATATAATTGGAGGAAAAACGTAAATATTTATAGGTAGTGATTGAGATCATCAATCACAAACAAGTGTATAATTAAGGTCCTTAAATTCATCAATCTATGATGATTTGAAATACCATCGGTTCAACAAAACATAGGGTATTAGGATAACACATTTTTGACGTTTCAAAATATCCTAGTTGAAATCCCACATCGAAAAATGAATTAATGAGGCCTCTATTTAAAATAAAGAGTCGAAAGTATGAAGATTACCAAAAATAACACATACTAGGGTTCCATGTAGGAAAATATGGATATGGAAGAAAAATATAACCATCAATTATCTGATGGAGAGTGGTAGAGAACATGGCTATAAAAAGGCCAACAATCCCAAAGCCATAAATTAGTGATGATTTAAGGTACCATCTAGGAAAACATTTTTGTTCAAAGTTGCTTTTCTTAATATTGAGGAATTTATTTATGAGATTGGCTAAGATCATAAGGAGATATACTTACTTTATAATTAGAGTTTTATCCATTAATAAATTTCTACCACAAACTCATCTTTCACTCTAAAAGATAATAGAACGTAAAAAAAAATTCTATTTATACTATTCGTACAGGGTTCCAAAATAAATGAATTTATAATTCATCTACCAGATATTTTAAAAAAAACTACATTATTTAATCCAGGACATCTCGTGGGCCAGTGGTAGGTGATACACCCTTGTCGCCCTTCGGTTGCGGGTTCAAGTCTCGCAGCCTTGCCGGACGCGACGGGTTGTCGCCCGACCTCCGGGTTGTCCTTTTATGGAAATCCAAAATAATCCAAACTAGAACTATCCAAAATACTTCTGTCCAAACTCACAGTCTAACATTTATAAGGAAGGTAAACATAATATAGATCCTTTTTACCCCGTAATAGCATATGAATACCTTCATCATGTATTACCATATTCCTTATTGATTACATTCATCCTCCCTTATTCCATATAGAATGCTGGATATACTTCATTAATCCAAAAATGTTTTAAACCCCAACAATGATGGAATATACAAATCATTAATCAGTTCCAGGGTAGTCAAGAATATCCAATATAATTTATTCAAAACAATCATATATTATTCCAAAATCACTACCTCAGTATCAGAACTATATTATGATTTATCATTCTCTCAACCATATACTTTCCAAAAATTTATCCTGCTATTGAGTCACTTTTCTTTGTTCCACAAAATCTCAAGTCCTTAATGAAATAGTACTGCAGTACAATCCTTATATACTCCATGATTATTGTAACAAGTACATTGTTGATACAACACTCAATTGACATAATCAACATAAGAACTTTAATCATTCCTCTTCATCTGTGGCAGTATCATAACTTGATTATTATCTAATAACATCATTTGCGGCATAGTCTGATGACTGGGACATAGGTTCGCGTAGTGTCCAAACTCCTTGCAAATGAAGCATTGTACATTTGAAACCATTTTCTTACCCTTGCAGTCATGTACTTTGTGCCCTTTTCCTCCACACTTATAACAAACTCCCATTCCTTTCAGGAAAGTTCCAGGGTGTTTCTTTCCACAGTTACCACATATGGGAAAATTCTTCTTTTCCCTTTTCCCTTTATCCATCTTTCTCTCTTCCATCCTTTTCTTCTCTTGATTCCCTTCAAAGCCATAGGACTCAGTAAACTCTTTACTTATCTTATCAACACATGATATTATTTCTTCATATGATGATAATACATGGGAGACTATTTCTCTTATAAATTCTAGCTTAAGACCATGAAAGATATGATCCTTCCTTCTCTTTGAATCATGTGTATTTCTGGAGTTCTCATTCCTTCTACTGGGCGTCATTTCTATACCATGGCATAAACTAGATCAGTTTATGAATCAAAACACATAATCCCATACTTATAAAACACTTAACATAAATTGAACTATTTATGGATATAATCCATAATCATAAGAATGTTTTCTTTGAGGATGTATATACTCATAATACCTTCAAAATGATATGTAAAGAAAATCAGAGTTATCCTAAGCATATCCCCCGGGAGTGTCGTAACCAAGAGTGCAGCAAGGCCCGTTGTCATGCACCAGTTCCCGTTCGAGTCTAGCTCAAAGTGGTGTTTTCGGGTTTTACCCCTAGGTACATCTGTTCTAGAGCCGCCTCTACCTGCTCGTATCCAGACAGGGATGTATTGCTCGGAAAACTCACAAAATCTCTACAATACCAAAATTCTAGGAAGTTCTTCTATACTAATCCTCAAAGTTCATCTTAGGTCTACGTGCTCTAATCAGAGTTTATCTAAATCTAGCTTCCAAGGTTTTTACAAAACTTCCTCTGATACCAACTGTAACGCCCCGACCCCAGCTACCCAGAGTCGGTGCATTAATTACATAACATTGGCATGATCACAAAAAAGATCAAATCTCAAAAGACCGATTGGTTTAGTAGCCTTGGAAACACTAGATATATTCATAAGTTTTACATTACATCATTAAACAAAAAACTACTACAACAACATATTGTATCCATAATCTACACTCATATCCCCAAAAAAATATCCCTGCAGGTCATTCATAACTTACTTCTTCACTTCCTGGGAAAAATAAAACATAGAAAAGGGGTGAGCTCAAATGCCCAGTAAGGATAACAATATAGCGGAAACTTTCATAAATAAGAATAAACTTTTAAGGAAATGTATAACTAAAACAAAAGCCTTTCAAACATTAACTTTCAACATGGTATGGCATAAATAAAATGAAATAATTCCATTTACTTATTCACATGGATATTCTACTAATCGAATAATCACATGCAAAAATCAATAACCACTTTCATAATGTTGGAATGCATAATGCCAGACTATCATAACCACATAGCCAAGGCCTCGTGCCAAGACTACAAATAAGATTTTGTCAAGGCCTTGTGCCAAGACACTAGTTTGTCTCATGAGACCTACCGATGCATCGAGGAGCTATAGCGGGCTCCACCCGTCACTTATTAAGTCCAATGCATTCCCATATGAAAAGGTTTAAACATAACATAAACATTCGTATTAAAACTAGCATATGAAATGTCAATAATTTCACCATAAACTATGAATGGTATAAAAATAGCACATCTATAGTCAAACATATCACAAAACCTTCAATACAATATAGAAGTTTTGTATCATAATAAATCAACTTCAAATAATCTTAAAATCCATCAAAGGATGTTGACATAGATGAAATCAAAATTCTTTTTAAATAACTATCTCCTTTTATTTTAAAATCATTTAA
This sequence comes from Viscum album, assembly GCA_963277665.1. NCBI lineage: Eukaryota > Viridiplantae > Streptophyta > Magnoliopsida > Santalales > Viscaceae > Viscum > Viscum album. The sequence continues at coordinate 544,147,097 of OY728132.1, forward strand.
GATCCGTATAAAATAAAACATTTTCTTTGAAAATATTCTTATAATCTTGTATGGAAAGCTTCAACGATTTTATAACGGCGGAAAATAACCGCACCCGCCGTATAAGTTAAAAAAACATTCTTACCTCAATTCTGTCGAAAAGGTTAAAAAGGACCTTGTTTTGAAAACGATGGAAAGATTCCTTTATAAACCTCTTATAAAAAGTCAAACAAGGGTATAAATGACTTTAACCCATATTCTTTTAAATAGTAAAAATGTTTTGAAATACATTTTTAAGAAACATGGATGTGGATGATAACGAGATCCCAGTAGATTATTATGTATAAACAACCTTGGGTAATGAAGAGGTTGTGATGTAAAACCCTTACCAGTTTGGTAACTTATGAAACATACAACCCATGAAAGAGGTATCATACAATGAATATGTAAGTACACATAAATTAGAGTGTATTACACAAAGAATATAATTATGGGCAGTACATACACCACACAAAAGGTAATGGTGGCAATATGGCATGAATCTCACGGGAATAAGGAGTGAGATGAAAACCCCTTACCACGTTAATCAACTGAGTCGTATGGACAAAAGTTAATAACCACCAAATTATTTACAGAATAACATGAATATAAAGATAATCATGATAATATATATCAAATTCCAGTACACAATACACCACTTTCAATAATTTAGTGGCGAATAATGGAAATCTCACGGAATTGAATGTGAGATAAGAAAATCCCTTACCTTGTACTTTTCCTTTGTTGGGGTCGTTTAACCTCCTGTATAATGGTGAAATAATTGTTATTAAATTATACAAGAATCATATATATTAATATGATATCATATATGATCTTTTAACATTGCTTTATTAATAATATCTTAGTATTATCGTCGTTTCAGGTGATAATCGATTCGTTCTTCTTAAATGTTTGGTTACGTAAGACATGTTTGTAATGGATAGATTAAATCTTATTCATAATCAGAATGATATTAACATTATTTTTAACCCTAAAATGAGAATAAGACTTGAATGGATACGATGGAGGATGGATCTCACCGCGTTCGTGGAGACGGTAGTCCGTACGTACGCACGAACGCTACTTCCATTTAATTTTTATTTTAAAAGAATTGAATCCAAATGATACATAGGTATATTACTATTCCAGTATAATGTAATATTTTATATATGTTACTTAAGTTCATTAACACCATCCTTTATACGTTCCATGTGTGGTATGAACGAGTCATATCATTTTAAGGGGGCGGTAGTCCGCACTTCCTCAAATGAAATTATCGTATGTATATACAACATGAAACGAATAATGGTATGAAATAAAATGGAATTACAGAAGCTTATATATAAAATATATATCATTAATATCATATTTAATTACAGTGCCATCATAATGGCCACCATGAGAGGCGGTAAGATGTATTTGAACAATCATTGTTTCGTGAGGCGTTAGTTTGCAATCCACAGAAACATTATGTTCATCATCCATTAGATGGAGTTGTGTGTATGTGTAGTTTGAATCCATATTATAACAACATCCTAGTATATTGAGGATACTTGTGTTGTTACAAAAGAAAGGAAATAAAAAGAGTTTGGGGGTTGGAGAAGCAAAATAAATGAAAATAATTTAAGAGAAATCGTTACCTTTAATTTAGGTAACTCACTTTGGTTAGAACCAAAGGACTTGTTGAAATGCTTTCTGCCTAAGGGGAAGCTTCAAGGAGGAGGAGAGGGATGTGGGGAGCTTAGTTGGGCAGAGTTTGGACGAGCCAAGTGTCTTGAGAGGTGTGAGGAATGAGTAGAAGTGGTCTCCTTTTATAAGGGAGAGGAGGGGCTCTTTAGGAAAGAGTGAAACTATTACTTTATAATATAATTATATTCGGTTTATAATGGTCCAAAAATCATTGAGGTCGAAGATAAGCTGACTCATATTCTAAATAACATCAACCAATAAAAATTGGACAGGTTTTAGATAATATTTTAATCATTATAATATTATTTATTTCAATGATTTATTAATGAGGTAAACATTGCATCATTATTGTGTCATTAATAATTTAACTTATTTGATGTCTAAAAATTATAAATAAAATATCATCATGTAGGAAATCTTTTTAGATTTCTAATGAATATTTATAATCGAAAATCCAACATGTATAACCCTATGTAAAAATTGTTCTTCTAAAAGATGTAAGCTTATGCCATTTTTATTTTTATTTTAACTTTATTAATATAATGTGTCCCTACCACATACAAGTGGCTCCAAGGGGTCCCCAAATTGACCCAAGGATGACCATGGCCGGGTATGTGTCCACCAATAAGGTTAGGACACGTTTTAGGGTAATTTTGTATTATTATAATATTATTTTTTTAACCTTTATTTACCGGATTTACCCTTTAACCATGGTAAATAAAATATTTACCACAGTAATTATTCAAAATGTCTAAAAATAAAAGTTACCTATTTACACAATTTGGACATCCTGATTCCAAATATGGAATCCATTTTTCTAAATTCAAAACACAGAAGTGGCAGAAATTAATTTAAAATTAATTCTCGCTGTCAAAACAAAAAGCGTGTTTTTAAGAGGTAATAACTATCAAAAGATTGACAGTTGTTTATGTTCGGTTTAATTGTAAAATTATGTCCAATGACCAACATTATATTAAATGGTAAAAATATATTCTAAATATACTTTAAAACCACTCAAATTCACAATCTATGACTATTAATTATTTTGATTAAAAAAGTTGTTTTTAATTAAAATTTAGTAATTTTCACTATTCATCAAAATATGAAAGTTATCCGAAAAGTACCAAAATTTCACCTTAGGCTAAATTTGATATTCCGAATCCAAAAATGAAGTCCATTTTGAAATATAAAATATATATATTTTCAAAAAGTAGGTATTACTATTTATAACGGCTAGTTTGATTGGTTATGGTGTGTTAGAACTCGGTGTTGCGTACAACACACGCTATCACATTATTCAAAGGGAAACGTACCGTGGAAGCTTGGGGTGTTTCATTTTAAATTTTTTGATGTCCCCATTTAGTCAAAAAGTTTAAAATATTGTATTTAAAAAGGTTTCACTATTAGAAGTTGATAAAAGTGAAATACTGAAAATGAATCTGTTCTTGCATTATGACTAAGAAACTCATAATATGGATTCTAAAATTATAAGGATTATATAAAGTTTAAAATTTTGTTAATACTATTTATGACCTCTTTTAATGGCCTTTTTTTGTAAGTCAAGGTGTGATTGAACTCGGTGTTGCGTGTAGTGCAAGTTATTGAATTATTTTTAAGAAATAACACACTATGAAATCCTGGGGTGTTACATGTCCGGTATGACATATTTGGATTATCTACAATGGGTATGTTCATTGACCTAGAAACACCAAATGGATCTCATATCCATGAATCATGTACCTACTTTCCAAAGGAAAACGTTCATTGGATGATTTATCGAATGACACTGAAGAACTAACATTGGTTGAGAGGATGGGAATTCAGACTCATCACACCCTTTTGGAGGAATCTATTTCATGTTCTAGGAATATCTTATAGATTTAGTATATGTTCATGAATCCTTGGTTCATCCCCAATCATGTGTTTGTGAATTACCTATATAGTAATGGTTGATCTCAAATATGAATTGGTTTGGAATCATCTATATGTATCTTGGGTTCTCCATCAATGGATATATTTTTATGTAATAGAGGTTCTCCAACAATGTTACCATTTTGTGGACATATCGAAGATTCTATTTCTAATTGATACGATGATGATTTTAAGACATGGTTAGGACCTCTAGAATTTATTTTCCTCAATGGGGGATAGTAGTTGTTTTGATGTCAGGATCGAACCCATAAGACGACTTCCTATGTATCCTCATTAGAGGAATAATAAACCATGTAGTTTGGTGTCTCTTAACTGAACACATCACCTTTTAATGTTGTTTGGTGAGGACCCGACCATGAAGTTTAACTTCACGTGACAAGGACATCCAAGAGAAGGTTTCTTAGTCAAAGATGTTGTGGGACATACTCCAAGACAGCCCACGATACCTGGAAGAGATATAGACTTCACCGTGAATATGACCCAACCGAGGATCTATCCCAAAGAACATTTGGGTGATTTGGGTGTCAGGTTTGGACCTCATATAGGATTATTATTTATACTGATTAGTTGGGAATCAAATCCCTTTTATTTCCATTTGAGATGGAACTTACACTTTAGAGTAGACCCAATAAGGGGGCTTCATTGGGGCTTACACATTGGAGTTTCCCATTTAAGGGTATTTGATCGAGGATTATACCTTATAGGAGGCCCATTTGGATTGAATTTTGAGATTAGATCAGTGGAGAAGGACCATTTGGAGTTCCATTGGGATTATCCCGATGTCATGATCTTTTTGAACCTCTATGTCCACAATAGTCATATTCATTTTGAGAAATAGTAGGAGTTATTTGATCAAAAGAGCGCACATCCTACTCCATCTACTGATGGATGGTTATTAATTACAAAGGGAGAAAAAGAGAGAGGGCATGAAGTGTGCCCAATAACTCTACTATTTTCATATCCTAGTTAATCATATCTAGTGATCTATCCAGATATGTCTCAGGTGGAAGTAATGATGGTAAATGATGTCACCTCTTGTATGGAAGGCATCGGAATAACCTTAGTAGAATGACCTATATATGTTTCCATAGAAAAGGTAAGAATAATTAACACTAAAATTCATCAAAGAGAAGGGAAAATAGTTTCCCTTAATCCCTATAATGGTGATATTCACATGAGAACCCCATGTTTGAAACCCAAATAACCATGGGAATATTGGATCATGGTCATTTCAGGGGTTCTCCTTACCACTGGGGAAACCCAAGAGACTATGCCTACCGTGGGTATGTATATTAACATGGAATGATAGTGCGCTTGATGATATTATCATAAATTTCCACTATATTTGGGAGGGTCCTTATCCTTATTTCATTGGAATTGTTCATGGAGGGGCCATTATAAGGGCTCATGATATGATTGTGGAGGAAGATTGGAGCCGAATGGTAAATCTCTATAGGATTTTTTAGTCTGCATGGAATTTTCTCATGTGGGGTGGGGTTCCCTCTACAAGTCATATTTCTAAGTGGGTAAGGGGGAAGTCTGCATACCATCAAGGTACGCGGACTAGGGTTCTTCCTGCATTCAATTTTTCTACATAGGGTTGTGTTCCATCCACGTAGCATTTAGCTACGTTGGGCAGGGTTCCACCCTCATAGCGTATGTCTACATGGGGCAAGGTTCCACCCTCCTAGCATTTTGTTATGTGGGATGTCTGTTCATAGAGGGGTCATTTCTTTTCACTATACATTAATTACATCCAAAGTGATTTTTTGGTTTGTCAAACCACAAAATGAGTGTTTATTTCCTCCATAATGTTGTCTTTTGGGATTTACTGGTAAGGAATCATGGAAGGAATCCATATTTTACAGTGCCCCACTTCAGCTCTCTTCATCTCAATTTTTTCATGTGTGTCCCTCCTCTTATATATCGATCTCACTTTTTGTTTTCAAAGGAAATATTTATAGATAAGGGGATAAAATGTACCCTAGTATATCCAATCTTCTATGGTGGGCCACATAGATTCATTTGCGGGAGCCAATAGAGGACATATCCAATAGGGGCCTTTTGTTATCACTGAAATCCCTACCTAGCTCCACAAACGACATCGTTTCAATTGTGGGATCCAATGACACCAACTTTATCCATGAAAAATTTCCTTTTGGGGGGATTTTATGCATGATTAAATATCACTGTATCCTTTTGGAAATGACTTTATTTCATTCACAGGGCTTTCTTGGAGTGGAAAACCACCATACAGTGTAGCGATCTGCAATGGGATCCTTGATTTGTTGGTTTATTTTATTTATTCCTTTTCATATTCATTGAACATCATTTCTTCAAATATTCTTTAATTTTTCTCTTTATTCCCTTTCCAAATTGATAAAATCTCCTTTGAAATTAATGAGAAATTTCTAGGTCCCAACAAATTTCCCTAGCGTAATTGGTTTTGATTAGGAAAGAGAGGAATAAAGGGGCTGACTACTTCCATTATAGGTTTTCTGTGATGGACATCAATCATTATTTTTCAGAAGACCAAAGAGGGTTCCCCGGCCAGTACAGGTCTTAGTCAATGGATACATTGTTTTTGGGTGCTAGTGGTGCCACATCATCCCATGAACTAGTTTCTTCACAGGGATGCTAGTTTTTGGGGTCTCAAATCATCATTCAGCACCATAAAAGGTTTTATTTTTAAATGATGTCGTCACTGATATTTCCTCATCCTACGATCAATCTTTTTTCATGGTATGCTTCATGAAATGGAATAATTCCATGTAGGGTGGCATTCTATGAAGCAATTACACTTCATGGGATAGATCCTTCTTAGATTTTACATATGGATTTTTCCCTTTAATTTCTCCTTTGTATTTGTTTCATTACTTATTTGAATTTACGGAATAATATTTTTCTTATATAAATAATTTTCATGACCCAATAGTTTCCTCCAATCGTAATGGGTTTTGATCGGTGCGAAGAGGAGGTTATTCGGATGAAGAAACATTCCAGATTTGAATGATAGTTGGATAATTCCCTAATTTTTCATGAGACAAGGGACTCAATGAACATAGTTTGACTATATCTAGGGCTAAATGGAAAACCCTATAAACCTTTTATCTTTTTAGTTATCACCCTAGTTGTTTTATAAGTCCACTATAGAGAAGACTTTGTAGTTATAACATGAATTGGGATTGGGTTTTCCTTTGTGTGTTATCAACCTAACAAGATTTGTGTTTTTCATTTCAGGATTTCTCTATATTTTTACTAAACAATACAATGTATAGGTCAAGTGTGTTGACACTCAAATTTTTTCTAGGTATCCCTTTATGGGTTTTCATCCTAGTGATTTTTATGAAATCTTTTTTTTGGGCAGTCTAATGTATTGAAAACCCATAATAACATTAATAATGTTTTAGATTGAATGACTCTGACCATGAATTGAAGGGAGAGGGCCACAAAGAGTTAATAGGCCAAAAATTTCCTAATATCTTTTTCCAGAAATGAATAATGGATTTTCAAGAACATGGTTTTTTATTTCTGGATATGAGACATGATATTTGTCATAGATGTCGTGGGGAATTTGGAGGTGGGAAAATCCTTTCTTAAGGAAAAATTTTCCTCTAGTTGACATGATTTTTTGTGGGAATCTTTTTTATAGCCACAATGGAACATTGTGTAAAGTCAAAAAAAGGTGTTCTCAAGACATTATCCTTGAATTTCTAATGGCTAGGAAATTTTATTTTAATTTGAAAAAAAAATCAAGCCATAGTGTGTGGCCTGTCAAGGGGAAATTTCTAAAAACTTTGAGGGCATCGTTATAGTATTTGGATCGTAAAATATTCCCAAATCAATTTTTATTATGAAAAATAGGGTTGAATCATGGTTCATTTTTATGTCTTATTACCAGGAAATTTGGTATTTAAATGAAAACCACGGGGTAAATGATTTACCCTTTTCAGGGTATTATTACCATGAAGGTTCAATCATCTTAAATCATGATGTGGGAATGGATGTAAACTATATTTTGGGTTGTTTTGAATTAATATTGTGATATGGGATGAAAATTTCATATGAAGTACATAGGCAGGAAAATCATATCCTTTGGAATAATTTTCCTCTAGTTGATAGTCCTTTTTTGGAAGCTTATACAGATCCCCTGAGTAATATTGTGAATAGAAAAATAATTGTATTCTTAGGAAATTGAACTTCCTTATCTGATGGACTGGGAGGATTATGGGGATTCATACCTTTCTAGATATAGAGTATGGTTTGTTAAAGGAGGGTTACTAATCAATAATGGGGAATTTCATGTCGTAATTTCATGGGAATAGGTGGGGAAATTATCCCTATGTATGTGTGTGGAGGTTTCTAGTGAATGTATGATCCATGCACAAATAAGGGAAATTAGTCATTCTTTTTAACATATTAAGGTAAGGACATATGCATTAGAGTAGGGAATATTTTTATTGTGTATGAGATCACAACGGTTAAAGGAATATACTAGAATTTTTTGTGTAGACTTATTTCATGCATGGTAACATAGAGGAAAACATAATTTTCTATGTCCTTAAATTTCATGTGCATCTCAGACCCATACAACGAGAAGGGTTATTTAAATTTTCTCTGCATCTTGGCCCAAGGATGATCATTGGGCTCTAATTTTCATGTAGTTTAGTGTCATGTGATTAAGACATTGTTATAGAATAAATGACTAACTAGAGGATAACTAGACTAAGATTTTCTATCATGCCTCATATGAGAGGATAAAGGAAGGTGTAAAAAATGATCCAAAGGGTTCTCAAGTCAAGAGGAATGATTCATGGCATGGAATACATTAGGGTGTGAAGAGGTAGAAAAATCCTCTCACAAGGATGACTTTTCATATAGTTGATAGGTTTTTTGTGTCAAACTTATGCAGAGCCACTGGGCATATTGTGTATAGTCAAACAGAGGTATCCCCTATACCCTGACCTTACAACTCTAATGGATGAGGAGGTTTATGGACATCTAAAATTATATGGGTTATGGATTTTGATAAATAGAAAGGATGTGTTTGGGAATATAAAAAGATTCAGATAATGACTATCCATGGAGTTGGAAACTCCCTACATTGATCTGACTCATATGTCGGTGGAAATATATTTCTATTTGATTGATATATGAATGAGGGTCCAAAATTTGAAATCTCCTTCATAAATGTTAATGCATTATATAATAAAAAAATTCTGTTCTTTTATCCATGGTTGGGACTAAGTCATAGTTCCCTAGTATAACCACATACTTTTCATGTGCAGGAATCAAACTGCACTTAGTTCTAGATATAGGGTCTCTTTGTGCATATTTTTCTCATACACATAGTGGAGGTAATTTTTTAACATAGAACAGTGGATGACTAAGGATGGGGGTGATGTCTTATCTGATGTGGGTATCTTGATGGGTTAATGTATTTTATCATCATATGGATAATATGTTATTAGCACAATTTAATATCATGTTGTGAGGATGGGGTCATTGCTATGTATCCCAAGGGGATGGGAATCAAGCCATACATAGTTATTGAGAGAAAAGTTCTCATCATGGGTTTGGTCCATACGTAGGGAGAGGGGTATTTTTAAATTGGTGGTGGTTGGTCCAAGTTGTAGAATTTGGCATCAGTACGTATCTTGTAAAAATAGGAATGAATCTATACGTAGCTCTGCAAATGGCATGGTTGATGACTTATGTTGATGTAAATGTTCTCTCTTATGAGAACACCATTGTGTTGCATAGTTTAATATCCTAGGGAATATAAAGTTATCATGCAGTTTAAATTCATGTGATTAGGAAAATTATTCACATAAACCGTGAACAAAATGGGGACTAATTAGTACAAGATGTTATGCCATGACCTGATTTTGATGGAAGGATAAAGTGTAAACACTGATCCTGGATGTTCTTAGATAAAGATACATGATACGAGGCATGGAATCCATTAGGGGTGTATGGATGTAGTAAAATCATCTCATTTGTATTAACTTTCCTCTTGTTTACAAGACTTTTCTTATAGGAAACTTATGAAGATACACTAGGTCATATTGTGCATTGTAAAACAGAGGTCTCCCAATGACACTAACCTTCCATTTCCAATGGCTGGGGTGGTTTATGAGGATCTAAAATTTCCCAGGGTATGGAATTTGATAAATGTAAAGGATGTGACCAGTCATATATGAAACAATAATAACATGATTAGAAATGAATTATGAATTTACCTACATAGATATGATTCATATGCAGGGGGAATTATAATCCCTTGAAAACCCCAAATTTGATGTCCAAACATGAAATCTTATTTCTATATCTATATTCACATACAGAATATGGGGAATCTTTTTTTTTTATTTTCTCCATGACTAGGACTAGGAATCAATTCCCTTTCATCACTGCATATCTCATAAAAATTGATATTCAATCCACACTTAGTTCTTAGAAACCTCTCTATGCAAATCTAATTCAAATGTAGGTGGAATTTTGATCTTGTTTGTAGCTCATCTTGTGCTTGAAGAACTAAGCATCACTACATACCCATTGAGGGAAAGAATAGTGCCAAAAATAGTTCTTGATGGTCTTTTTTTATTGATATGGTTCATTAACATGAAGGAGTTTTCTTGTTTGAAATGTTCTTATGTGTATGTTCTACATCTGTGTTCACTACATCAATTTGGTTTTTACATAGGGGAGGGATCATTTTCCTTATTTAATGGTTGGACCCAGGCATAGGGAATGTGCATCACTACAAATATCATTATTGTTATAATCAAGTCATACATAGTTATTAGAAGGTCCCTACATAGGTGTGACCCATACATAGGGAAGGGTAATTTTTTATGGTGGTTTGACTAGGACGTATGATATGGGTGTCACTATGTATCTCACCAGAGTGAGAATCAAGTCAAACGTAGTCCTAAATGGAAATTATTTTCACCAGTCTGATCCATGAAATTGGAGGAGGGAAAATGTGAATTTTTCTTTGGGGGTGTGGGTGTACCAAGATATTAAATCATGTAATCTATACATATCTTGTATGGAAAGGAATCAAGCCTTACATAGTTCATGAAGAACTGTGCAGTTTAACATCATGTAGTAAGGATGTGGATCACCTAATGTGAAAGATTATATATCTTTGTAGTTTTACATCATATGGTGAGAATGAAATATTATATTTTATCATCACATGACCAAGATAATAGGTCCATGGTATGTAAAGGATGATGTCATATACCAGCAATAAACACAATCTTATCATGAGAAGAGACCCAAATGCTAAAGGCTGGAAAGAAAATCATACCCTGGATGAGTGAAATTTTATTGTATGGTCCCATCTGGGGATGTGTTAGAATCACTATGTATCTCATGAAATGATAATCTTGACCCACATTGTATTTAATGAGAATTCTCTATGCAAGTCTGGCCCATGAATAGAGAGAAAGTGGAATTACTAACCATTATTTGGGGGTGGCTGGACTATGATGTAAAATCCATGTGTCTATACATATCTTGTATGGACAAGAATCAATAAGTATGTATTTCTTGAATGTGGCATGGTATATGACCAATGATTGGGGAAATGTACTCTCAGTTGATAACATTATGGTTCTATGTTGTTTAGCATCGTACATCAATCATATTTATCATACAGTTTAATTTCATGTGATTATGATGATTACCATACAGTTTAACATAATGTGGAAATGATGTTGTGCTATGATGATTATCTTTATATAGTGAGAATTTAGTTTGTTAGTCAGTTTAGTGTCAACAAACAAGAACATTCATCCTATAGTTAAACATTATGTGATTAGGATGTGATGTCCTTCTATGTACATGAAATATTTCTTCATGAGTGGGGTTTGTAGGGAGCTACCCATATTTTGAAATCAAGGAATAATATCCATTGGATTCGACCTTATGTGTTTTTTATGGTCCCCCCCCCCCCATTTTGGATCTATCTTTAGACTCTTATTTTTGGGTATTATCAGAGTCCCAAAGACCAATACTATTTTTCCTTAAAGGAATGACTGAAGGTAAAAAAAATTAATGGATCTTGTTATCTAGTTTTGGTGAGTCTCAAAATGATTCAAGGTATTAAATCTTTTCACATCTATTCATTCAAATTCATCATGCCATTTTTGGGATCCCACATCAGAAGATAGTTGGTCACAGTTGGAAACATGGAGCGGGGAAAATTAAAATTTGAGTGGTAGGAATTCATCTGTTCAATATTCTAATGAGCATGGGGTTTTTTGATTGGTCGTGTGAGTCATGGTAGGGTAGGTACAAAGTGCATGGAGGATCTTTTTTGACTATGAATACCATATTTTAATGTATATGGATAGGGTATTATTTAAGGACCCTATTTTTCTTGTTATTCGCTGCATGATAGCTGGATGAATTGTTGATCTTAATACTATACTCTTCATATAGTGTCTCCAAATTAGTTAAATATAAATTTTTTTCATCATTCATCGGTATTGTATGAGGGACAACAAATATATTGATGATATTTGATATCAGAAATCTGAAAATGTTCTTTTCCCCAACCTTTTTAAGGGGTATAGTTTCTATCCATTTTGAAAAGAAGTTGGTTTTTGTGATAATATATTTGAATTGTATGGATGTGGTGGGAGGATATGGTCCCATAATTTCCATTCCTCATATGTTGAAGGTCCAAAAGTACATTCTTGTGTGATGTTACTCCAGGGGTTGGTGGATGAAATTGGCATGAAACTTGCAGGAATGGTACTTCTTGGTAAATTTAGTAAATTTCTATGTTATAGTGGGCCAGTAGTATCCAATCCTTCAAATTTTATGGGAAAACCATGATAATAATTGGTGGGCACCACAACCTCTAGTGTGTACTTCATACATGACAATAATGGTTTCATCTCCAACAATGCACCTAAGAAGGACCCTATTAGGGTTCCACTTATAGAGGACTTTTTATTGATTTTTCCCATTGTACATAAACAAATAAATTGATTGTCTATATATTTTCTCCCTTATAACCCTATCCAGTTGTATCTATCCCTTTTGAATGTAATCCATAATGGGGGTCATCCAACCGGTGGTAGGACCATACAACTCAGAGACCTGGAAGATCTCATCAATTCCCTCTATGTTTTCCTAAAATAATGGTGTGACCATTTGAATATTTTCAATGTTGATGACCATTTCATCCTAGTCTAGATCAGCCATTGTTGTGGCTGCATTTTCCAATGCATTTGCATGTGCAATTTTTAATTGGGTGACTTGAGTTAATTTCATTTTGGAAGGGAATTCTGCCATTAATCCTTAGACAAGCTCTAATAAGGGGATCCATTTCCCTTTTTAGATTATAATCATTATTGAAATTCTTTATGGTTAATTATAAATCATATTTTCTCTTTAGGTTTTTTACTTATACATGAAGTACTAACTTTAGACATGTGATGAGAGCTTGATATTCTACTTCATTATTTGTTCACCCCTTTGACAGTTGGAATGAGTGAGGCATGACCGCATTTGCCAGAGATCTTAGTAAAAATCCCATCCCCAAATGGTGAGCTTGGTATCTTTTATACTTTCTTTTTTAATGATTCTAGATGCACAGTCAAAAAATTATATCCCAAACATGGGGGGTCCTCTTGGATAGATAACACCTCTTGATAAGGAAACATGGTATCTAATGAGAACATTTCTATCTATGGGTGCTCCATCCATAAATCTGCTTACACCTAGCCTTTGTAATCTTTCAAAGGCATGAAATAGATGTTAAACTATTATAGGATGACCACCCACCAAGAAAAATGTATAGTTAGTATTGGACAACTGATAATGCACTTGAGTGGTTTTCTACGAGAGACCAGATGAACCTCATGGTGCTGATAACAGTGTCATAATTTTTACACTACACATATTAGCACCATACAAATCTTTTCAATACTTAAGTCATGACTCTCAGTGTTGATCATGGTTTTACTAAGAAAATAATGTATTTTTTCATTTCCAACATCATTATTCTTTGCGAGTAAGGAACCTAGGGACTACTCTAGGGAATTCACATAAAAAATGACTAGTCTTCCTTCGACATACGATATTATCACTGGAAGAGTTTTGATATATTTTCAGATACTAAGGAATAAATCCTAAAAATCATCATTCAAATGATATGAAACCACATTTCTTATTAAATTGGTAAGGGGAAAACATTTTACTACAAGGTTTTCTACGAAGAATCGAATATAGGCCATGTTTCCTTAAAGTCCTCTTAACTCAGTATCTTTGTGAGGAGGTGTCGTTCCAAGGATATCCTTTCTCTTCTTAGGTTCACCTTTAATGATAGAATGGCATACAATGAAGTTTATGAACTTTTCTATTGTAAATATAAAATCATATTTCATGGGTTTCATTGTCAGATTGTGTTTTCTCAATTTGTGGAAGAGATTTTCAAGATCCGCTTGATGGTCTTAGCGTTGTATATATTTAACCACCAGGTTATCAACATAGTATTATAAATTTTTTCCTTGGAAGGGTTTGAAAATGTGATGCATTGCACATTGATATGTTGTGATTTCATTCTTCAATCCAATGGGAATTACCTTATAGAAAAATACTCCCAGGATTCCTTGAAGATGGTGGTTTCTTTATATTTTCATGCCATTAGGATTTGGTCACTTCATAAGTAGTCATCCGTGAAGGATAAGTCCTAATATCTAGAAATTGTATCTATTAGTAGTTATATAATTGGGAGGGGAAAATCATCTTTTGGGAAGTGCCGATTAAGATCTGGGATATCAATGAAAACTCTAATTTTTTCATTATTCTTTTTTATATGGATTATATTAGCTTTCCAAATGGTATATTGTACCTCTCGAATGAATTTTTCTCTGATAAAATTATCAACCTCAGCCTCTATCTTGGAATCATGTGTTGGGTATGTCCTCCTTGTGTCTTGTGTGTATCCTCAATGGTCCTATGGTAGGCCCAGGTAGTGAGCATCCACCTCAGGATTGGGGCTTGTATTTTCTATGTAGTTGAAAGTGAAATCATCCTGATGATTCATTAGTAAATATTTTTATACCTCTTTCTCTTCAGAATACATGGTTTTACTAATTAGGGTGGGTTGTAGATATTCTTCTACACCCAAATTTATTTCCCTGAGTTCTTCAATATTGTTAGAGATTCATTCCTCAAATATTGAAGGGGAATCCCTAATATCTTCTTCATCTTCTACTTCATCATCTACATCTTCTACCACTCTTTCATATTCTTCTGATTTTATAATGGAGAAACAATTCTAGAGATGAGTTCTTCATAATTATGATAAGAGTCAAGATATTGGTATTTTGAATATGAAACATCTTTTTAGACCCTGGTTGATAGTACAAAATTATCCTGAGAGGATTGAGTGAGGTACAAATGGATGACCTCTTCCTATTCTACCTCAGTGAGTAATCCATGGGTTTTATAGTTCTGTGAGGATGGATTGAGGGAATTTTTTCAATCATTTAGTGTTGTATTTATTTTTAGTGGATTTTTTAACATTATTAGAATTAGTGGCCATGACAAAAATCATAAGGAATGCTAAATATGCATCATAACATGGACTCACACACCCAACCTAGTTATTGGTCAGTGTTTTTTTTCTGAACTATTTGAAGGGGTCATTTGGGACAATTACTAAACCATTTAGGGTATTTAACTAATCAATACCATCGAATGAGGTATACTTCCCTTTTTTCTCATAGAATCTAGCAATGATATAGTGTGAATTACATGATATAAATGGGGATTTATTGGTGTGAAATGCCCTATTTTTTCCATTTTATGAAATATTTTATACATTGATGGTGTGGGGAGGGAATCATTGTGGGCTGATACAACATGGGCCTTCATAGATGTAAGTGGAAGTCTATGTTTTTTCCAAACCACTAGAAAATATGGGTCAGCTACAAGTCTCTAATCCATGTTTTGAGATTGATTTTTCCTAACAGCTTCTACTCAATTAATTTATAGCCCAATAGTGTTGAGGCAGAGGGTGTCAGGTTATCCTCATTGAAGCCTAGCTGATGAAGTGTCCATATTGGATGATATTAACTTCAGATCCATTTTCAATGAATAATTTTTGGTTATCGACGCCACTTATTCTTCCAAACACATATAAGGGACTGATATGTCACTTTATAATGGCAGCTTCATCTGGATCCATGAAGGAGATGATCATGTGGAATTCAATAGGATAATTCTCTGTTCGATATACATTCTCAGTGACCGCTTTCACTTCAAATTATTGGGGGCTTAGATGAGCCTTTAAAATTCCTTCACTAAGGTCTTTTTACAAACATTAAGCATACAAGATTAATATCTTAGCTGGTAATGAGGCTATCTATTTCAGAATATCATACATCTAATCTAAAGGTCAATACATCACCATGTGGGGATGCTCTTAGATTGTAGATTTGGGGGCTTGATCATTAGATAAAGATGGTTCATCCCTTCGAATAAGAGAAGAAGGGGATTCCATTCTTTATGGGTTGGGTTGGGTATGTAAGCATGAATAGACTGGAAAATTAGAAAATTTTTTCTTCTTCTGAAGAATATTCAAGAATTATTGGGACTGAGTGGCTTATGGTAGCTTCATGGGAGTTTTCTTGTTTTTTTTGGATCTTCTAAATGTCTCTTCTATGATTTTCTATTAAATTAATGGGTTTAGTGGGGTTGAGGCCATTATATGGGTTTTTTCTATGGTATCATCTTCCAGGGTAATCGAGAATTATATATCCTCTTATTAATGTTCCTTGATCCGGTTCTAGGAACTTGAGTTCAAGACCATACTCTTCATCATATAATGGATCCATTAATTTATTGACAATAATAGTGTAAAAGATCAACTCTTCGTCTGATGATGATTCTTTCTAACTGACTACTTCTGGTGGTGCTGTTTGGTGGGGAGGTGCCCGTTCTTTCATATATGATGAAATGAAATCTAAGAGGGTCAAAGATAACTTTTTCCTTGACATGAGTTCATCTACATGAATTGGCTCTATTCTAATCTTGTTAAATTTCTTCCTAGATGGTCAACCTTTGAAGTGTTGTGGGCTGAGGGTTTCAATTTTCAAGTAATAGGAGTAGCAGGGGGAATAGTTGGTTGTTTCAACTCTAATTAGAGAATAAAATGAGTCCAGTTGATTGTATTTAATTTAATATAATGATATAACTTTTTTATCTACTTCCAAAAACTTCTTTCCACTTATCTCCTTCATCAGGCATAGTAGTGGATATATATTCCAATTATGATGGTGATGGTCCTAGTTGTATTTTCCCAGAATGTATCATTCTCTATAGATGGTCTTTGAAGAAAAATTACTCTTGGATTATGTGTCCTAGTATCTGTTGGAAGGGAAAATAATTTGGCCAGTCTTAAAGACTGAAATCTTTATCTCCATTCAGATCCGGTAGATGGAGAAAATTTCAATTCATAATGTTAATAAAATATCCTCATACTTGCTTATCTCAGAATGAGTAAAATTTATTCCTTCATTCCTAAAATTGATTTATATTGGGTCCATTTGTCTTGTATTGTCAATGCGAGGTATTTTTTTAACACCCATGGGGCCCCACATGATCTGGAGTAGGCCATGGATATAGGTAAGGATGTAAGGGAAACAATAATTTTGATAGATTTTGCTTCAACTCTCCCTAGTATTTTTTCTATGACTAGTGGTTTTACCTTAGATTTGAGCTTAGTCTATTGTATAATGAATTATATTTTTTATGAAATGGTGGATATTTCTTGAAACCCACTTATATATTTCACTTGGATGAGTGACATTTATATCTAATCTTGGAGGTTATCAATGCACATAGAAAGAATATCATCTTGGCATATTAGTTGGTTCAATGAGTGTGTCAGCCCTTTCCATATGTAAATGAAGTATAAGACTCTATCATTTTTCCATTATTTGTAGTTTTAGAGGTCTATAACTATTATCATAACTAGAATTGAGCTTAATTGTAAATGTAAAAGATTAGGAAGATCCTCCCATCCAATTATCTTGTGAGATAAAAAATCTAGTGTACCATACAAAAGATGAACTTTGAAATGTTAGCACAAAGAATCTGAGTTTCACTTACTCTAATTGCTCTGGGGTTCCCATCATGGGATAATAATAATATTCTTACTACATTAGATTTTGTTCAATGTAACGTGGTCCATCAAATTTCAGGAACACAAGACTCTTAAAATTTGGAGGGGGTAGATTGTTTCTCACCCAATCAAGGTAGGTTTTCTCTTCCGGCTATTCCAGAGTGTTCCACTCTTCCATGCCTTCAAAATGATTTTTTAGTGACTCGATAGTATATATAATCACTTGACATGTGTCCTTTTGAACTTGAGTATCGGCAGGAACAATAGGGGCATGATTTGACATGATGGTTATACTGGTACTTACGGTGAATATCCAACTGGGGCACCACTTGGAGGATTTTTATGAACCTACTCTATTTGTTTCCTTAATAGAGGAAATTATTGATATCTATCTGTGATTGGATTCATGTAGACTGAGGGAATTTTTACTTTATGGGATGGAAATACATGCCTTAATTTATTTATTAGGATAAAACCTTGTGGATTTGGCACACCTAATGTAATTGTACGTTGAGGCTCTTCCTAAGGAGTATATTCAATAAGAATATTACCTTGGAGTAGTTCAGCATTGATGTTCCATAACTCTTTCATTTCTTCCTCCTGCAAATTGAATATCTCCTAGAGCATGAGGGGATTCTTCTTTTTGAGAGGAGGAGGTGGGTTCTCTGTGAACATGTTTTAATTATTCTTGTTGTGAGTGATCCACGGAGGTGGTGGTGGAGGATGGATTGGTAAAATGCCCAAATTCCAATCAATCAACTTTTTTTGGGAGAGAACACCTTCATTTTTAGTGTGGATTGATTTCCAGATGGAAGCATACTCTCCCTTATTTTCTCCATTTTCTTGAATTTTGGTTTCTTCTAAATTATTTAGGTCAATGACATTCACCATTTCATAATGCATTTTCAGTGGCACAGTAGGTTTTGAAGGGTAGGGTAGTTGTTTGTGTCCTTTGTTGGATCTTCTCTTTCCATTCTAGGATCTTCTTATGGATTCATGGTGAACGGTAACTCAAAGGGAACCTCTATAAAACATTGACATATTCCTCTCTTCAGAGGGTAATGAGTAATGATACAGGATACAGTGGGAGACCTTTCTACTTGTCATCCTCACCAAACATGAATGACTATCATCTGTTAGGAAGGTGGTAGCGATAAAAATTCCCCCATCCTGTAGGGTTGGGGTTATCCCATATTGTGGTTTTTGCTACTACTATGGCTTATTTCTTAATGTTTCATATTTCATTTTTAGTTTCATTTGTATATGTGGTCTGGTTTTTATGCGAATTATTTGTTTCTAAGGACTTTAGTAGTACTTAATGATAGGCTTACCTCAGGTAAAAATTCAACTGAATATTCTTAGTTCTCTAGTTCAAGAGTTTCTTGGTTGATTTATCTTATTGGGGATGACGCATTAGAGACTTACTGAAGGCTGGTTCTTATCAATAATGCCACATTTCATGCCTAGGGATTTCATTTTATTGTCATCTTAGGATAGTGTAATTTAAGATGTCATTTTCAGTGGGCCTAATTCTATGGGATGTGGGGTGAAATGTTGTGCTCAATGATCCCCATCCCCATATATAAATTCCAACTGGGGCATCACTAAAAAGATGAAGAAAATATGAAGCACATGGAGGCTCATCAATTCACGATATTTCTTCCACCTCATTGAT
The DNA here is from genome assembly GCA_963277665.1 of Viscum album. Lineage (NCBI taxonomy): Eukaryota > Viridiplantae > Streptophyta > Magnoliopsida > Santalales > Viscaceae > Viscum > Viscum album. The sequence continues at coordinate 544,166,566 of OY728132.1, forward strand.
TGTGGTCACCGTGTAGATGGATGGGCTTCCAAGTTGATCTGATGACGAAGATCTTCAACTATTTTGACATTTTCTGCATATAAATTATAGGCAAAGGAATTTTTTTCAAATGGAAGAGAGTTTTCTAGAAATTGAGATTAATGTTATGTATGAAATTTTATGAAAAACCCCTTATTATGTCAAATTTAAAAGTATTCATGGGCCAAAACATAACTAGTTTGTCATCCCTGGATAATTTTCCTCTGAGAAGAAACTTATATTTTTATTCTACCATGAGAGATCCATGTACTTGATCTTCCCAACGTGGATGATTTTTGATTATTTTATCACATGTGGTGGGGTTATTATTTTTCATGTTTTCATTTTAATGCTCTAAAGGTGGCTTGGAAGATGAGGGTACCCTCGTCCATCTATTGGTTGAGAAATGATGTCACTTGTTACTCATTGGGTTCTGATATACTTAACCCCATCCCACTAAGAGCCCCAACATATAACGGCTTTATTTCATTTAATTCAGAAAGGGGATGACCTTCTTGATAATAAAGAACTTGACTATGGGTAGGACTTTCATAGTTGGTGATAAAATGGTGAGGACTACCATCATACTTTTTTGGGTGATTTTCGAGAGAATTTTTGTAGAGTATACCCTTAGGAGGACCTTCAGGGTGAACGGTATCAGGGTGAAGACCTTCTTACTGAACTGAGATGTCACTGCGGAGATGACCTTCATAATTGACACGATCATGGTGAGGAATATCATCATAGAATTTTTTCCAACAATAGAGAGAATATTTGTAGCCCATACATTGGGGAGGACCATCAGGGCGGATGAAAACAAGGGGAGAAATTTCTTGTTGTTTGATCTTATGGACATGTATAGGGATACCATGATGCTCATCAAAATATAATATCTCTTGATAGATCATTTCTTGTCCACAAAGTAATCATTAAAGGTATGTTCTTGGAGAAGGGTTTTCATAGATTCTGGTAATAATATTACGAGGAGGTCCTTTGCAACTGATACTACCACTTCCATAAATTGGTAATGGATTGTAAGGATCCTAATACACTAGATATAAGTGTTTAATAGAATCACAAACTCTATGTTATATCATAGAAGGGTCCTAAATATACACTTAATTTTCCAGATGAATTTGGTGTAATTTATTTTTGGTCACTCTCTTGTTGGAAACATGGGCCGCTTGTCGTGGGTGACATCATTAATGTACTGGCGCCTATTTGAGTGACTCCCACAATGCTTCCAGGATATTCCATTGAGAATATTGAGTTCTAGTAGGGATATATTCCTCCCCTGGAGTGGCCTTTATGTAGGATTGGTGTCCCCCATTTGAAATGGGTATTTGTTCCTGATTTAGTTGTCTATTTATTGTAAAATATTTTATAAAACCCTCCTAGATGGGAATAGGGATGCATGTCTGATCCAGAGTGACCATTATATTCTGTGAATGAGTCACCCCTCTTTGGGAGGTAGGGTTGTGGGCCCGAATCCTTTCTATTTTTTCATATATGATTATATATTGAAAAATATACAAGATATACTCAATAATTGATGTTTTATCATCCATAATCTCCATGATCTATTGATAGATGTATTTGGAGGTAATGGAAATATAATCCCATTATGTTGTTAGAGAAAAAAATATGCTCCTTCTCTGGTCCACTATTTTAAACTTATAAGTACTAACAGTTCTCCCATACATGGTGAGAGGTATGACTCTTTCCCTAGATTATATATGGGATATAAAAAAAATTTCTCTGGCTTCCACCATATTTAACTAGTGAGATTAATATTTTTGAGAAAGTATTTGTGTCTTCTTGTTTCAACTGTATTTTTATGATGGGATTGATGTGAATCTCTAAGAATTTTACTCTTCATGTATTTGGGTGACATTATATTTGAAATATGGGATTCATATTCACATGTAGTGATTTTCATCGTCCTGTGGCTTTCCACCACATTTGGATGAAGATCTTGATATATAAGAACAATAATTCTCTTCTCTCATAGATATTCTATTCCCCATTTGGTTGACAAGCTTCTCGAGCATTGGCATGGATTTTCATCTAACGGTAATTTTAAACCCTATTTTCACTATGGGTTTGGTGACCATTACTGAAGATTTACACATGCTTTTAATTTTCTGTTGTATTATCATGGAGAGCATCAGAAGAGGGACGAGGAATATATGTATGCTCATATCATGCTACCAAATTTAGATGACAGTTCTCTTCTAATAAGTATATTTTTATGACTTGTTCTTGGTTATATGTTTTCCACCTTGGTGGGCAGCCTGGGGGACCTATGTCTATTTTCCTTCAACAAGGTCCCTTATAATGATACCCTCCTCAGGGTGATGATATTGGGACCCAAGGAATTGGTGGGAAAGTATTATGGCATGGGCCTTTCAACTGGACACATGTGCAACATGGACGAGTTCAGTGGTGATGACATCATCCACCTCCCTACGATAATGGAGGTAATAATTTTTATTTTATGGGGATATGCTCGTTAAACTATTGTATATGTCTAGTGGAGCCACCCGATTCTAGACCATAATCCACTACTGAGCTCAGCCATCCCATATGGCACCTGTCTGAGAGATGGACTCCATTGGAAAAAACTCCACCATTTCTAATGGTACATCTAAGAGAATGTACTCCATCAGGAACATCTTACTAGGTTTATGTCTATTTACCAGCTCTAGAGGTCATGTCGTCATCACCTTGTTCCTAGTGTTAACTAATGAAACCCAAGTGAAGAGGCCTTACCATCACCACCGCACATAGTTGATGCATAATTTCTCCAGACTATGCACCATGTCCATCCTCTCCAACAAAAGATTATTGAGGGACCCACACCCCTACACTACCCTACAGTCGAGGGAGTACTGCTCCTAACTAACCTATGAAAAATTTTTCACTCTTACATTGATTGGTTTGAACATTAATGCATCAAGGGAGTTCTAACTCCAATCTAAGACTCATTTACATCAAGTGGAGGGTCCCGATCCTTGCAACATTATCCCATATCCAAGGGAGTTCCAACTCAAGTGGAAGACCTTCTCCGAACTACTACTCGGAGATGGAGGAGTAATACTCCTTAAGTGAGGACCTACACCCTGATCCATCATGGGAGTACTACTTATAGAATGATGGGCCTTAACCCTGATATGACAGGGGAGTACGAATTGGTGGATCAAGGAGCCTCAACCTAACCAGGTAGGGGAGTACCACCTAGTGTATAAGGGAACCACACCCTATTAGGAAGGTGGAGTAACAAATCTATCATATCATTCTCTATGGGGGGAACTGTACCCTAATATGACAGGGGAGTATCGACCTCAGGTTTGAGGACCCTCTCCCTGACACGGCAAGGGAGTAACTACCCTATTGGAACAACACGTATGGAGGACCCGCGCTCTGGAATGATAGGGGATTACCAACTCCAAGAATATAGGGCACACACCCCAACATGGTAGGGGAGTACCCACTCTATGTATATGTCATATATAGAGGACCCAAAATAATAGGGGAGTACCATCTATCATCATGAATATTATGAGGAAACCCACAACCTAGTCCATGAGGGGAGTAACACCCTATAGGAAACTACCCAAAGGTAATGAACCCATGCCCATGATGAGGGGAGTATCTTATCTACCTATTTAGAGAGGTAAGGAAACCCAGTAACCTAATACATCAAGGTAGTACCATTCCCAATGTCTCTTTACATGAATCGCATTGATCTCAAACCTCAGCTTAGTATAGCTTGATAAGCGTCATGATAGATCTATGACACCTCATATCTTGTAATCTATAACAAAGTCCACCAATGTGTTCTAAAAAGAAACCCACTTAGGGGATACTACTCAAAAGCCTAAATATGAGTCATAGAAAATAACATATGCAAGAAAAAAGATCCTAGACGGATCTTCTAGGAGTACACACTGTGCACCGGGACACACATGACATGTGAGACTACCCGAGCACTTAGTCATGTATCTATTTATATGGTTTATTGACCCATTTAAAGGAATATGGTGTGTAGAGGAGGTACATGTTGTGTCCCTCATCAGTCAGCCCCTAGTTTTGTTCCTCTTCTATATGGACTAGACAACCGTGTCCCTTACACATTGTGCATCCCATACTAGATGGTGTGTTCGGGATAAACGACCAACTTCCCATATATCTTTCCCCTTTCCATGTAAAAGAACATGTGTCCATGTATCTAGGAATTTTTTTATTAAAGGACCATGTTTTTCACATGGATAACCCAAACCATGTACCAGGTTCCCACAGTTTTGGGAAAGAAATGGTGTGTAATACAAAATCTTCATCTTCCCCAAACAAAAAGATCTGCACTGCATATGTCACTATACTACACATTGTTTTTGTAGTAATTTCAGTTAGGAATTACCTTCAAAACACCTATATTCATCCTGTTCTTCCCCAAAAATCATTGATCTACCTAGAAGGGATCAATTACAATTGTATTTGGCCTCTAGAACCTTAAAACAGTCCATAATGAAAGGGATCAAGACCAAAACTCAAATCCACCTACTTTTTTAGTGAAAATATGAATATTTAGATGAAGAATGATGCCCATATATTTCTGGTTCTTGATATTTTAATGATCTTCTTCAGAAACAAATAATGAAAATACTTTATTTCAATGATTCGGTATAGGTTTCATTCATCACCAAAGGGTGGAAGAGGAGGAGAGGGGAGGATAATTTTTCTTGGTTGTGTCATGATCCAAATAGAATGGGGGTGAAGGGTTATTAGTTTTTGGTTAATTAATTAATTATTTTATTATGTAACCCACCACTTATGGCCCGAAAAAATCACTTTCAACCAAAACTCCCAACACAAACAACTTTATGCCATGCTAAGGGTAAAAAAATGTTTTTGAATCAACCATAATCTTAGAAATCTGATACAAGTCTCTGAACATGAGTTATGTACATTTCAAAAAAACTACATGCATGAAAAAATATATTTAATATTTTTAATAACACCACACATAGGCTCCCCAAACCCCGTCTTCCCACACTAACTCTCTCCACCACTCCAGAAATATTCTCTGGAATATTCCAAGGTATTATATGTCAAAACTAATTCATTTCATTCTCCACACCATATTTCTCGTTTTCCATAAAAATATAAAGCCTATGAATAATAGAAGAAAATGAGCTCTCTACTGGGATCCCATGCCAGAAAGGTCACCAACGTATCTTGTGTTTCTTACAAGCACCCACACAGAGAAACCCCAATGTTGAAACCACTCTTATGGCTTGCCTATACCAAGAAAACATTTTGTTTTGTAATGGGAACATATCTCCATAGATTTGATAGGTGGGAATTAAAATAAGCACCATGGTCCATCTGCAGTCATGGGGTCTATCAGTACACCACCTCGCAAACTTGACATTGATATTAAAGAAACTCCATAGTTCACATCCACCCATGAATAGACTGTATTACAACCTCCTTAATCATTTTGTGTTCAAGTTGACAATAAACATTATATGGTATTTATGAATGAAATAGGGTTACCCGTGACTAAACACTGGGTCTTAATTTTCCTTTCTTCTACAAACCTCCAACTACAAAACAGATCACCCAAACAGAAACACTGTCACACCCACTAGTGACATCTTAACAGAGCATGGATGGTAGGAAACCAATCCACACTGCTGAAAAATCATAGGTCCTAACTCTACCACTGATGAATGATTCTAAGAAAGGGTATCCTTCTCATAGGGGTCCCAAGCTAGAGGGGTCGAGTAGTGAAACTCCATTGGAAAGGCCAGGACCAGCTCTGTGACTTCAGTGCATAACCTTTACCTAAAAATACAAGTATGAGGAACTTATCCACCACACCTCATTATTTCCCTCTTTGGGAGGCATTGAATTGGCCGCTTGATTTTGGTCATGTCACAATGATGTGTCTCGGTGAAGAAAGTGTCCCCCTTCCTTGTGAGTTAAAATCTTCGTCGAACTACACCACATCCTCCTTGATCATTTCATGTACAAATACGACTGAAAACACATGAAGGAACTCATGAAAAACAAAAAAAAATTTCCCAAACACACACAAACTGGGTATTACCAGGCCCTCTTTCGCAACTACCAACCCAGGGTTCTATCGATGCCCAACATCACCCTGGTTAAACCTTGATAAAAACAGAATGAAAAGAGTACGTACAATAGTGTATACAAATTTATTCAATAGAAGTTAGAAATGGAAAGATGTGTAACACTATTTATCCTTGAAGTATCCATGTTAATGACCTATATGGCCTATAGTTGTACTCACCCATGTCCTCCAGCTCCCTGACCCTGGTGCAGACCACCAAGGGGTGGTGGTTGCAACACCTCGAACTACCTTCCACCTCATGCCACTCTTCTATCTCCTCTTCCTTGTCCGCCACATTGAGAAACTCCTTGCTCCAAGAATTGTCTCTTCTAAGGGGGATCTCTAGCCGTCTTTGTCTCAATAACTAAGTGGGATGGATTATCTCTAGAGAGATATCCCTAGACATCATAAGTGCAACATAGCCTCTCATTTGGATGACCATATCATTGGTGTTTCTCATGTGCTATAGGACCACATGCCTGAGATTGGGCATGGGAATGCCTCTTACACCACAATATCGTCATATGTAATTTTCTACATATTATAGATGCCTCAGTCTTTTGACCACTGTTTAGGGTCACTAATACATGTTACTTAGCCATGAAACTCTCCAGCACCAGATATCATTTTAGCACTCTAGCATAGGTGGAAACACACATCAGAAAAAATTCCCTAATCTCCCAATATATTCCATGCTCTAAGGTACATGCTCAGATGAATGGATCCCAAACCATATCCAAGGATTATCATGAAAGGTCTGTGAACCTCACCAAAACCTATGCCAAAATCATGTTATCCAACCGATTCTATAGAAGATCATGGATATTCACTGATATCAACATGGCATGTAAAAAATCTTCTCTGAAGAGTCACTGACACTCTTCCCAAGTAAGTGTCTCCTCTTCTTGATCCTATATCACCAAACTCCATCACCACCTAGATAATCCTTGTCGGAGGCTCACTACTAGGAACACCATCTGATCAGGAGGTGTTATCACTAAGAGAAAACCTAATTTGACTAACTTGATCAATTCATATGATGTCTGGGGTCCTGGATCACCCCGATACCTCAGAGTTCACTACCTCTAGAAAATGTGAAATACAGTCAGCCTTGGAACATCCTCATCCTAAATGTTGGTAAAACCTTCTACTCAATAGGTGGTGGATCTAAAAGCAGAACACCAAGAGGTAGCACATCAAAATCAGTTCTTTGTACTGAAGCCTCATCACATGGTGGATTTTCATCACAATCACAACATATAATCATGTCTGGTTGTCGTCACGGAGGAATCATGAAATAGAATCAAGATGTACCATGGTCAAAGTGTATACATATGGAGATTACTCAATAATGATAGGAAAACCCAAAAACCTGGTCTTATATGATTCATGTACCATTTATTTCCTGGTGATCAGTGTCCTAATGTATTGAGTCAAAGACCAGGTCATTAGAGTCTGGGTGAATGGATACATCGGTTGTTGAACCAACACTAGAACCTCTATCCAGAGATACAAACTCAAAACATCTTATCACTGTTTCTATGAAACCCAAACCCAGTGCAAGACACTTTGGTTACAAAGTGGAACCAACTTCCTTTGATACCACTCTTTCATGACCCGACCCGATAGGGCCTGGGCCGCAACTCTCTATGCCCACCTTCAATTGGATATGGGATGGCGACTAGTTTCAAGTAGGCATATCACTGACATTGGTGGAATTTCTTAATTACCTATACACATGCACACATCTCCAAGATCAAAAAATGAGGGAATATAAAAAAAACTAAGCAAAAAATGCATGCATACATCTATATCCCATAACCAGAGTAAAATAAAACTACTGAAAGTGAAAGAAGTAAAAAACAACACCCACTAAATAAAATATTTAAAGCATCCAATCTACTCAGAAGGAGGGGTTCTATGTCAACTGTAATTGTTGGAAATATCCTCGACCAAGCTCTGATAAACAATTCAGTTTATCTATCTCATTAAAAAATACCTACCTTGAGTTCTCCATGGACTCCATAAAAAGGAATGTGGTCTACACAAGACACAAAAAATGTGTGGACAAAGTCTATGTGGGGTTTTTATAAAAATTCTCAATAATCTCCCCAAAAAATAACAAAATAAAAAGGGAGTAACTGAAAGGAAAAAACATGCTCAACATAGCCAAAGGGAACCCCAATCAAGAGAGAAACATCATCTCAAACCATCCTCGACTGTATATGAAAAGATAACTCGGCCTACAAGGGGTGTCTTCCCCGACATTGGATGATACTGTAAGGACCCACAAAAATCAACCAGATATACTCATCTCAGACACAAATTCTCATGAGGTTCTGACCTCATAGACAGTAAAATGATTCGCATTGTAGTCTCTAACTATAATAAGAATCCAAGAAAACACACTCCACAAGCTCAGTCATCCTAGATGACACACATTCGAGATATGAATGAAACAGTGAAGAATACTACCATTATTAATGGTGCTTTTGAGGGAACAAACTCTATCAGGAACATCTTACTAGGTCTATCTCAAGTTCCTAGAACTAAAGGTCTTATAATCATTGCCTTGCAACCAGTACAAAAACAGAAAACCTAATGAATATTCCTACATCAAGACCACTGCACATTGTTGAGGCGTCATTGCTTCAGACTATGCATCGTGTGCATCCTCTCTAACAAAAGATAACATAGGGACTCACACCTATCCACTTCATCGTAGTCAAAGGAGTAATCCTCTTAACTAACCCACGAATCATAGGTCAATCCTAAATGTAGTGACCCATGCCTCGGTCAGTTGAGGTAGAACAGTCTCATAACTAGGCATCATTCACATCAATTGGATGGGCCCTCTGCTTGCAATTGTATACCATAGTCAAAGTAGCTTTAACTCCAATGGAGTATCTTCTCCACGTTGCTACTTGAAGATTGGTGAGTACTACTTTTTATGTGAGGAATTGTTCCCTAATCTAATATGAGAGTCCTACTTAGAGAATGAAGGACTTTTACACACATATGATAAGGTAGTACCACTTTGTGGATAAGGGACCCACACCCTAACCCCATAGGAGAGTACTAGTCAATCGATAGAGGACCTGCGCCATGGTAGGATACGGGAGTACCGAATAATCCAGATCATTCTTTATGGGGTACCCTCACCCTAACATGACATGTTAGTACTGACTCTGGGCTTTAGGACTCACTCCCTAACACAGAAGGTTAGTATTGACTCTACCAAAACAATACGTATAGAGGACCTATGCCCTGGAATGACAGGGGAGTGCTAGCTCAAAGAATATGGAACATGTTCCCTAAAATGGTAGGGGTTTACCCTCACTATTTTTATGTCATATAGGGAGTACTCATGTACTGGTCCAAAATTGAAGTATTGTCCATCTTTACAAACATCACAGGGAAAACCACGCCCTAGTGAATTAGGGGAGTAACACCCCTGTAGGAAACTACCCAAAGGTAATGAACTCCCACCCATGATGTGGGTAGCCTCATATCTACCTAAGAAGAGAGGTAAGTTAAACCTTCTCCATAATCCATGAGGGAAGTACTAGGCCTAGAATCTCTCTACATGAACCACACTGATCTCAAACATCAGCTCAACACAGATTCACAATTATCTTTATCGATATATGCCACCTCATATCTCATAAGGTGTAATGGAGGATACCATAACATTCTACATAGAAAACTACTTAGGATAGACTACTCACAAGACATAATCTTATCCCCATAGAAGAAGTTACGGAAGGCAGAAGATCCCAAGATGTTCTCTTAGGAGTACACAACGTGCCCCAGGACACACATAGTGTGTGAGACAACCCAAGAACCTATTCTTGTATGCTTTTTACATGGTTTATCATCCCATATAAGAGTACACGATGTGTAGAGGATGTACATGATTTGTACCTCATCCCTTATCCCCTGGTCATGTTGGTCTTCTAAAAAGACCGTCCAATAGTGTACCTTACATGCCATGCATCCCATACTACATGACGTGTTCATGTTAAATGGCCACCTATCCATGTAGTATCCCCGTTTCTGTGTACTGTACTTCATATACATGTATCTTGGTTGTTTTCTAGTACATTACCATGTGTTTTCACATGGCTAAACCAAGCCATGTCACATGGTATCACAGTGTAGGGCAATACACGACATGTAACCCATGTACATGGTATTTAATCCCAAATGTTCATATTCCCTGAATTAGAAGATCTACACAACTTGTGTCACTAAATTTATCATCGTGAAGATGGTACTTTTATTTGATAATTACCTGTAAATCACTCCAATTCATCTTGTTCTTCCCCAAACCTCATAGATACACCTTTTAGGGATCAATAAGAGCTGAATTTGGTCTCTAGAACCTTAAAATAATTCATAATTAAAGGGATCAACACTAAAACTTAAATACATTTACATAATTATATAAAATACTATGATTTGGATGAATAATGATGCTTTGATTACTCGGTTTCTTGATCTGGTGACGATCTACATCAAAAAATGGGGTTAGACGACATTCTATTGTGATGATTCCATATCGGTTACATTCATAGACAATTGGGAAAAGAGGAGATGATGAGAAGAGGAGTGATTTTCTCCTATTTTTTGTGTCATGTTCCAAAGAGAAAGGAAGAGGGACAATTATTAGGTTTAGGTTGATTAATTAATTAAATTATTATTTAATCCACCACTTAACACCCCACCCACTAACCTCTATCCAACACTCCTAGTGTGGACAATTTTATATTGCGCCTAGGGTAAAGAAGATGTTTTGGAATCAACCGCAGTATACTAAATCTGATCTGAGTCTCTGGGTGAGATTTATTTACATTTCAACTAGAAAATCATGTATATGAAAAAATATATTTAACATTTTTAATATCCCCGCTCTGAGGCTCCCAGGGCCCCAACATCTAGCGTCGACTCAGCGCCCAGCTCCAGAGACATTCTCCAGAATATACTAAGGTCCTATGGGTCAAAACCCGAGTCATTATAACCACTCGCTATTTTAATGAATCATTTATAAGTGTAAAAGGTTATTTTGAAATAATTTTATGTTCAAAATATTTTTTGAACTTTTGGTTTAAAAATTATTTTCAAAGTGAAAATGTAATTTTCTATAAGATTATTTTAATGAAAATTCTTATGTATTTCAATTAATAAATTAAATCACCCCTTTTTTACTAATGGTTTTTGGGGATATTGTTTTGATACCATTCTTTTTATTTATTTTGATGGTTTATGGTCATTATGTCCAAGGAAAGTATTTACTGTCACTTATTTGATTTATTTTTTGTTGTCATTTACTTTCCCTTAAAATATATATTTTACTATTATCAATAAACCTTAAATTTCCCCTAAATATCCAAATTATTTAACATGGATATTTATTTATTAAACCATATATCATTTCTACATATTGGTTTGTATATTAAATCTTATTTGATTAACTCAATAAATATTGATATTCCTTATTCTGTATTCCATTCAATTATTTATTCATAAAGAATATTATTAATTAATTAAATTGATTATTTGATATATGAGGAGGGTTTTCGGCATGAATATATGGTTGGGACTCGGTTATAGATATCCCCTCAATGCATTGATTTTCTCATGACTCTAATTTGTTGGTTAACCTTAAATAAATGGATCTCTAGTGTATACCTAACCATCATTTTTAAACTATCATGACAAAGGTCTCGATAGTAGATGAATCTTTATGCCTATGATAAAGATTTTCAGTAATTATTAATTTAATTTATTTATTATTTATTTATTATTTTACTTTATATTTTCTCCATGATACCATCATTGGATGATTTTCATTCTTAGTTAATTGATTAAATGGCTTGTTTTTCTAGTCAATTACCTTTCCGTATTTATTATGCCTTATACAGTTCTGAGATTCATGTTATTGATCAAATGGAATGTTTTTTATGTTATTATATATTTCATATTGATTGTTAAATTCAAATTATTTAAATTTATTTTGTGTTTAGTTATTTACCATTCTGTGATTATTATTATTGAATTGTGATAAATTTTAATTTACTTAAACCTTACTAAATATTTGGGCTCACCCTTATTTTTTATCTTTCCCATCAATCCATGAAGTGTACTATAATTGATATAAAACAATAAACAATAGGGAATAATTTTATTCTTGAAAAAAAATTATATCTTATTTTTTTATCTTCATATATATTATTGTAATCAATTATGTATATAGTTTTCCAAGACAACTAAACTATTCGGAACTTTGGGATACGATTGGTTGTATCTTATGCCTATTTAATAATGATTCCACCTAATTCGGCTTACTAGGGAAAGGTTCATTACAGTTGGTAATGTGGTATATTTTTTAGAACCCATGGGAAATAGATTTAGGAAAAAATAGAATAGGGAGCATAAGGTTGAGATATACATTAATGAAAAGTATATAAGAACATCCTAAAGTTTGGGTAAGGTAGATATTATTTGGTTTTTCCTACCAATAAATCATTTTATAAATACTACAAGTGGACATGGCTATGGTATAGATGTGCATAGGGGAAAAACTCCTAAAAAGGTATGTCAGACCTGAAAATTACTTGGTACAAGACAACAAGACTTGCTGCACACTTGGTTTGACATGCCTATGGGATTATCATTGGATAAATCACATTTTATTTACAAACCATTTTTTATGATTTTAATATAAGGTGAAAATGAATGACCTAGGTTAAGAATATGGTGACTTATATTGAAATTTATTGTTCATGATTTATACATCCTATAAATGATTATATAGTTTTCCAATAATGATTATTATTGCTCAAACTATTGTGTTTTGTTCTATTCAATGTATGAGACCTAAATAAATCAAGTATACATTTAATATAAAGGATAATGGGGTGACTATGTGAAACAAAATGGGATGATGACAAGATTTAAATATATCTCTATTATTAATAATTAGTTATCTAGAAATATAATTGACATCTTAGACCTTAACTAACACTAAGACTCACCAGAGAAGAGAAGGATGGTGTTTTCTAAGACCCTGAGTGATGGGGACCAATAGAGGAAAGAAGTTTCAATTTAATTTATGTCAGAAATGTGGAAAGAGACATCATGGAAAGTTACTAAAATAAATAGGATCAGGTTTTTATTATGGAAAATAAGGGAAATAAGAAATCAATTGCTGAGAAAAAATAATGATTTCGATGGGAGGAAATAAATATCAACCTAAGGATCCATTAATAGTTTGATTTCTTAAATGTGGGAACCTATTCATTATCTAATTAAATGACCACTTCTAAAGGTTAACCCCTATAATAAATAAGGACATATGTTGAAATAAAATGGTTTATATATTTATGTATTGTGATTAAATATTTCAATTATAGAAATATTTTTTTACCAATGATATTTTTCATATAAGAATCATAAAACAACTACATATTGTGAAAAATTGTATAAGCATACATGTATTAATTAACATAATAGTTATGAATATCATAATAGGTTACCAGTTTAAGTTTGATTATAAGTGGAATGTCTTAAAAACACATTTTTTGTTTTACTTTATGTGCGTATAAAAATATTATAAATATTTTAGGAGACATTTATGGGAATACAACCCATTGGTTTAGAATAAAAGTTTTCTTTATGGAATAATGACTTCAATTTTTCTAGATTTATGATTAAAGGTATTCGTAAGAATTAATTTTATTCTTAACTTTGATATTCTAGTAATTATGGGTTGTCAAGAATTTTGAACATTGTAATTTTAATATTTATATTGTTTTAAAAAAAGGAAAACCCACATACTAAGTGGAAACCAATTAAATCAAGAAATTATGTTGGGCATAAACACATAATAGATGGATGTTAAGTGTTTATCACCTACAACTGGACTAAAAGATGTACTTATTAATATGTAATTTTTTTAGTTAAATTATTTCATGAATAAATATTAATAATGAACTATTGGTTTTACTGGAATTTTTTAGAGATTAAGGTATGATATTGAAAAAAAATTTCTAACCATATTGGTTTTTTAAAATAGTTAGTTATAGATGGAAAGACTTCTCAATCTTTTATAAATCTTACAATCTTTTAAATGTTATTTTTAGTGCTTTAGGAATAAAAAATTAACTTTTATATATTATTATTATAGTATGAAATTAATTATAAATTTATCAAAGAAAAAAATGCTGGAATTTTTCTTGTGAAATAGAATTATATTAAGTATGAATATTTCATTATATTCTAGCAGAATAAAATAATTATCAACATTAAGAAAATGAACAGAAAGAATGTTATCTTAATAAATTGATATCTGATAATTAAAATGGTATTTTAAATCATCACATCTTTATGTTTTTTAGGTCCTTAACTTTCCATTAATTATTATCTTTCTTGTTATCAAATACCATAATCACTCCATATTTTTTTAAACATTTCTTACATGTTGATATTTTTTACTTCCCACCTATGTTATCCTACATGGGAATCAAGTAATGTGTTATTCTAGAAATAAGTTGCATTTCCATTTCCATCTTATTAGGAGTAAGTATAATTAACAAATTTATGATGTGGTATTTTCACTAATGTTATTTTCAAATTTAAAACTCATGATTATTGAGATCTGTTTAAAATAACAAGGACCCAATTTATTAAAGGTGGGGAGAATGAAAATCTCTAAGATATTAAAATTTGAAAATTAAATTTGATAACATATATACAGGAAACACTGGTCATAGATGATAATGTATCACCATAAGACATTATGATATATTTCATTTTAAACATGTTTTATTTCGTGCAAAACACACAACCCCGATTCTAAAAGGATCATAATATAGTTTACCGTTATAAACTATACATTAAATTTTTAGGAATAAATAGTACAAATAAATAATTAAAATTATATGATTTACACATGCATAAAATAAATTCGATGAATATCTATTTATTATAAAAAAAATAAGATTGTTTTAAAAGAAAAATAATTTTTTTCTACCAAACTGTATTTTTCAAAGTAAATAGTTTTTTCAACTTTTTTACACATATTTTAATTTTTTTTCATTTTATAAAATTAATTTAATAAAATATACATTATTTTAAAATTAAAATGTTTAAATTATCTTATAATGTGTTTTTAAGAATTTTTTGATAAATGAAATTTTTTGATGAATATTGAAAAATACTCATTTTTATTATGAAATATAATTTATTTTAATGTATTAAAAACCTAGAAAATCTTTTTGTATGATATTAAAATTTGTTCAATTATATATCTATTATTCCAGTTTATTCTATTTTAATAAATCACATAATTAATTTTTCTTCAAATTTTTTTAATCTTTTGAAGATTTTCTATTTGAAAACCCACTTTCTCATTGCATCTCGAGGTTTAAATGTAAATTAAATTATTCTAATTAAATGAGTTAAATTTGAAAAAATTATATTATATATTTGGAAAAATTATTATTTATATTAACTAATATGGTTATATTAAATTTTTTCAAAAAACTATATAGTAAAAATATAAATTATTTATCATGATTATGGTAAAAATGTGTTTACTAGTGTTTAAAATAAAAAGATAAGGGTTTTAAATAACCAAAAGTTTTCCAAAACCATTTATATATATATATAAACCTTATATATTATGGGTAATATAATGGATCATTTTGTATCCTTTTCCATGTGAATAACATGGGTACACCTTTTTTACAAAAATTACAAGTTTTTCCCTCACCTCACTTATGAAATGCCACAGATTCTCTTATCCTATTTAAATATTATAAAATAATTAGTTAACCTAATACCTTCCATGTTCAATTTCTTAATTCCCTCCCATCATCCTATATACCTTTGATATAACACAAATCTAGCCAAAAAAATTAGTTTGTTTATGCATAAATAAGTTCTCTAGAAATGTGGTAACATTCTAAAAAGAGCGTTTTTATTTTTTTTTTCTTCTTACACCTCATTGAATTTTATTAAAAAATTATTATATAAAATACTAAATTTAATTACATATATTTATATTTTATTATTTTAATTTTATAAACTATATCAATATCTTCTTCCATCAAATGGGAATTGAAACCTTTGATCGTGTGTATGGTGGACTACCACCTCATGAAATGATGCAATTCATTTTCCATTACCACCTTTCAAGGAAAGATATAATGAATGATTTATAAAATATAAAATATAATTTAGATACAATTATAGTTATCTAATTTTAATATCATATATAACTTATTACATTCCTTTTCATTTAAATTATAATTAAGTCGCTCTTGTTTAAGGTAGACTACCGTCACACGAAGTGATGTGATTTTTTTATTACATTTTATTTATATGGAATGTAATAAAGTAAAATATAATGAGTATAAGTGATATAAATTAAATTTTATTTATTTTTTGAAATTAATGAATTAACTAATTTATTACCCTTTCACTTGTTAGGAATGTGATAAAGTTTTTCATGTGTATATGCGACCTACAATCTCCACGAAGAGATGTGGTCCATTATATATATTAAATTTATATAATGATTATAAAAATGTATACAATGAACCAATTATATTTATAGAATTAATATCACTATTTAGATTATGGGACTATATAATAGTCTCATGAATTGGAACATTCATGACAAAACAGGCTTGAGAAAATAATCCATCTAACATACAAAATGATGAAAATAATAAAATATTATAAACCATCAGGTGGCACAAATTTTATAAAAGGATTAGATATGATATTATACATATGTATATAGTTCCGGAATAATGTAATAACTTTCCTAAAACCATAAGATATGTGTTTATATAATGTTTAACCAAAAAAAGCCTAAGGTATGACACTTCATCTCAATTTCACTTCATTGATGAATATTGTAATTCTATGAAATATATGGTGTATATAATTCACATTTTCATGTAATATCATGAATAATGTATACATCAGGTTATTTTTTAATTTAGTTGGATTTATTTAATCTAAGGGGATTTAAAATAAAAAATTAAAAGTGGTAATGAATTTCATAACACAATTTCATTTTATTGGGTTATATTACATTTACATCATCTTTGAAAATCCAATATTGTGTGTGTAAATAATTTCTATAATGTCATTTTTTATTTCCAAATTTTTATGTGTATCTATATTTTATAAAAATAATTTATTCATTGGTTCATTACCACTTCCACATTATGATATTTTTAGGGTTTATTTGGCAATATAATTTGTAATACAGATTGTTTATGCATGAATTTAGATTAAAGGAAATTCTATTATAATTGAATAATAAAACCATATAATTTTATTCCTCTTTAGTTATTGATGACTTCTTCAAATAATGGTACAATTTTCCACTATTTGGTACATAAAATGACTAGGAAATGTTTTTTAATAAAATATGACTTCATTTTTGTCTTCAGTCATATGTAATTTATCTTACAAATCACTATTTTTCATAAATTGTTATTAAAATTATTTTAACGTTTTTAAGTTAATTTATTAAAAAATTACAGATTATTTAATTTTTTTAAAAAAATTTAATTGATTCCTTGTTTCATTTTTTAATTAATCTTCATTTTTATTTTATCGAAAACATAAAAATAACATTGTTTTAACATGTATGAAATGTATAAAATTTATTAACTTCATGACCATTAAATGTGTTAAATATTACTTTATAATTTTGAAAATATATTTTCCAAGAAAACAAATTTCATATTATTTTTTGAACATCTAGGTTAAAAGGGGATTTTCAATGTGAAAATCTTATTTTCCTCAAATATATTTTAATAAAATTTGAATTTTATTTTTATTCATCTTGGAAATAAAACCTTTTTTACAGTTAAAATACACTGGGGATATGTTGTATTAAGTTCATAACTATTTTTTATGGTGGTTCATGATCAGTTTGACCTATGAAAATATTAATTTTCACATAATTGATTCATTTTTATATTCATTAACTATCCCTTGAAATATAATCATTGATTTGATCATTGGAGATTAAATTTCCCATAAATACCCATATTATTTATTATGTTTATTATTATTTCTTAATCTGCATATCATTTATAAATACAGTGTTTTACATTGAATGTTATTTGATTAACTAAGGAAATATTGATAATTTTTATTCTTTATTCCATACCAATATTTACATATAAGGAATATTATTCATGAATTAAATCAATTATTGGATCTTTAATGAATGCTTTGGGAATGAAGATATGGTCGTGGATTTATTATAGATAGCCCCTTGATGCGTCAATGGTCTCATGAGACAAATTAGTTGTAAAACCTTAGTTAATTTTTTTTATAACTACCCATCCATTTTAAACATTCTTGAGAATGGACTTGATTGTAATGGTATCATATTTTATAATAATAGGATATTAAATTTAGAAATTCTTTCATTGAGAATTCAGTTATTATTATCCATGATATTTCACAATGATATTATCTATGGAGGAATTCCATTATTAGTTTATTGATTAAATGGAATGTGTTTCCAGTTATTTACCTTACCATAATGATTATAACTTACCTAGTTATGACAATCATGTTATTGATTAAATACCATGTGTTTTCTATTATTTACATTTCTATATTTATTTTTTAGTAAATTTATTTAAATTGAATGTTTTTTCATTTATTTGCCTTGATAGTATTATTCATATTAATTCTTGGTAGAATCTATTGTACTTAACCCTTACAGAGTGTTTAAACTCACCCTTGTTTTCTCCTTCACAAGGAATCCATGAAGTGTACAATGATCCATATGCATGGATATAAAAGAGGAAATATTTTTATTTTTGAAAATATATATTGTAATTTCTGATATCTAACGTAATATGGGAATCATGTACATATCTACACTCCTTAGAAAACTAGATTAGTTAGTGATTTGGGATGTGATTTTTTGTATCATATTCCAGTATAATAAAGAAAAAACTAACTCCAGGTTAGTATGGATGGTGGCATTACATGAACTAACCAATACTATAGTCACCATGTTACACTCACCAAATCTTGTATCCTATATAGTAATTTAGTATCAAGAACATAGAAATTCTAGGCACCATACCACCGCTTCCCCAATAGTTTTCTAATCTTACACCCTAGCGTCGAATGTTCTGTACACCAACCCCTTCCATGCATATCACATCTCAAAAAATGTCTTTATTGTGGTTTAGGAAATGTCCCTAATGACCCCACCCTGGTAAGTTATCAATTCTCAGTCTAGCATCAAGCATCATCATATCGAACCTTCTTACGCTTCAAGACACATGATCCATCACACCAGATATTGCCTGAAGTCAACAATACCATAACACCATATCTCATCACGTAATAGGAGAGGTTGGGTGTCATGAATGTAATAGGCAACAATCTCATTCCCTCCTCTTACCACACATAGTCCCTTTCACACTCACATTATTATTACATCTTGTCTCAGCCAAAGATTCATGGGACATCAAACCTCATATTTTCTAATGAATCATAAACCATTGTAGTTGAATGATGAGTGAAGAAGTGATGGTAGGAATCCATCTACATAACCACCAACTTGGATATTGGAGAAAATTCTTTAAACCCAAAACCATTGTGTATTGGTATGGTTATGAAACTCGGGTGTGGAGATTACATAAATAATATAAAAAAACATTATATATAGTTTTCACACAAAACTAAACCCATGGTTTCACATCAACTACACTTGATCACACCACATCACTACCAATGTACCAAACATAATTCATCATGACCACTTCCAAAAACAATAAACCATGAAAACCCCACACACAACCAAACATAGCTGACTTCAAATTAAAGGCTCCACCACATTTTATATAAAAAAAATTTCCCCTAACTATTTGTTACTAAAAAATTCATTAACATTTTCAAATCATATTTATTTAATGTTCAATTCAATAAAATCATTTACCAAAAAAGTACTTTTATCCCATTATATATTCATTTACTATCCCACTTTTTTTAATTTCAGGATTATAAATTTTTCTTGTCGTAACCATGCATCTAACACACCAAAAGGAAAATATATCACCCACATCACACAACTATTAGCACAACACAAAACATCCAAAAGAATTTCCATATAGCCTCAACCAATCCATATCACACAAACAAAAACGACACATCATACATCCTAACCACATCTCACAACACAACTTCCACACCTAAAAATGACACAATACTAGAAAAAATTATTTCCACTACACATCACAACCACTTCATACTATAATGAAAAACTACCCAAATTGCATCTATGAAAAATAACAACTGAATCACATCCCCACATGTCACATATATCATCTGGTCACTTCCATCACATAAAAACACCCCAATCTATTAAGTGAAAAACAACAACTATAGACACTCATAAAATAATCACACCCCAACTTCCAAAAATTATTCAAATGATTTCAATAATTTGAATTTATAATTATAATTTGTAATATCACAGAAACCAGAATTCAATGGGAACAAAATCTTTTAGAAACATTTATGTTCTTCATGCTTCTATTCAGGTTGTGTTTAAAGAAAAACATATCATTAGTCTCATATCATATCTCAATGGTGTAAAAAAGTCTACCATAAGAAGTGATTTTTAGTATTACGAACGTTAAACATAAATTGATGAACAATAATATAAAATATGAAAAACAAGCACAAAATACCCATCCCCATCAATTTCATTTATCCATATCAGTTATCCTTATTAATATGATACTTTATATCTCTACAAATGAAATAAAAAACTGGGAATCCCCACACACAGCATGTAGATGGGTGATAAATTGGTTATTCTACCTTGAAGAACTTTTATGATTTACTTTCCACCACATAGAGAAGAATAAAAAATAAAAAAACAAAAACATACAAGACAACCCCAGATCATCCTGAAACTTTTCAAAGGATTATAATAAACACATAAAAACACACATATAACCAAAAAAACATGCCAATGAATTCTCAGAATAAAAATGGGAAAAAAGAGAAAATGGAGAATAACACATCACCGGCCACCGACAACCCACCACTAGAATCGAAGTATCCACACTAAAGTAAGGTGTTATATAAGACCACCAAAATTTTTCTATGGTATACAAAAAACTAAGTGGAATTTATAGACAAATGAAGGGATTAATATTAAATTTGAACCTATAAATAGGTTTTATATCTCCATATTCATGGTGTTAATTCCATATTAACATTGTGAATTACATTGGGTCAAGGGATTAAAATCATCAACACTATTATAAGGTGTGAGTTCTTAGAATTTATAACTCATATTTAAATTATTCATTCCATGACATGAATTAATCTCACATCATTCAGTCTTCTTTTATTACACTAATTTGTTCCATGAACTCCCCCATTTCCTCATATGATCCATGAATCCACGGGATACACATACCCTAAATCACTAACCCATGTTGGGAATCCATATTTTTTACATCAATTACATTATGTAATTATACTACATCTTTTCCCTCTATATAACTTCCTTGAGAATCCTATAAAATAGTCCCAACAAAAAATAGAACGTTAATCTGTCAGGGTGGCACATACTGTAACATTAGATACCTTTTAATCAATTTATTTCCATAGGAATTAAAACAATGCCTCAAATAAAAGAAAGGGCATGAATACCCATCTCATGAGATACCACTCAAGGATGTTATTACACCTTGAAAATTACCACCAACCATGCAAGTCAAAACAAAATTTCCACAAAACACCCTATACAACAACATCACCTCCTCTCATCATACACAACACCACAACCCCACATGAAAATATGTTCTGCACAACCATCTTAACCTCTACACTTCCCAAATAAAAAACTCACTTAAATAGTAAACAACACTTCCCCAAATATAAAAATTATATAATTCAATCTTTTATATAAATATATTTTCTACTTTGGGTGGAACCCTCCCTCCCACATGGATTTCAAAATTTCTTAGTGTAACACATATTGATTAGGAATCAAATTTTCCTCTTATAGTATGGTTTATATATTATGAAACATCACATAAATAATGAAACAAAACCTCTCATGAAACAAAAAGATGTAAACAACACATCAAAAAAGAATAACATAACAATGAATGTTAAAAAAACTCCATGTATAGGGAGGAAATATATGTCTCTCACTCTTGATTATTATTCACCAAGGTACACTATCACCATTAAAAATAAACCAAGTGGATGGTTCATCTACACATCAAATTCACTCAATGATCCTGGTTCTCTTCTTCCCACACCACAAATTTTGTGCCAACCCTGATATCCAACTCTCCCCATTCAATGATGTGTGTAAGATCCCATGTTTTCTATGAGGTACAAATATTTTGAGTTTTAGTTTAATTAATTCTTTTTTGTCCAAATGGTATTGAATAGTGTGGTAAAAGGAGTTTTGGGGGAGTATGAGGCATATTTAGAGACTAGAGGATCAGTTTTTGGAAAATAAAGATGGGTATTACGGTTAGAAGAAACTACGTCGCCAAACCCACATGATATATCCTTAACATGTGGGGTGGTCTAGGACATTGTCCAGGGTGGCGCAGATTGATGAAATTGTTTATATATAGACCCACACACATATAAGACACATTTAATTTTTGGGAGAAGAAAATAACATGTTTTGTGAAGATTTTTTCAAATTGTGTGCATGAACCGTGTGAGTTTCCTCCTTACATAGTAATGTGAGAATGGTTCGGGAACTATTTGTCCAACCATGTGACTCCTATATTTTCGGTAAAATGACCATTTTTCCCTTAAAATTATTATAACCTAATTTTATTTTCATCCTCTTTGCATTAATCAGCCTTCTTCACCCATGGGTGATATCCTAAAGACTTCAAGGTATAATTTCATCCTAATTTATCATAAAGACTCTTTTTATAGACTAGTTTGTCTTTTTTTATTCCTCTCATCAATTTATTCACTCTATAAGATTATTCTATCATTTTCCTTCCTATTGATGGCTATTTTTAAGTTCAATCTAATATACCATATTTTTAGGGTACTCATTAGGTCATCCTTTTTGTTCCAATCTAGGTCAAGATAAGAGTTGATACTAGATGAGTGTTCTACCACAACATTAAGGTAGGTGACTTATATATTTTCCTATACATTCTAGTTGTTTTATATCTATTTTCCATTTTTATGCATGTCATACCTTCAATTTTTTTCTCCTAAATTAATAAAATTCCTTGATTTATTTATTAGAAGCTTGATATATTTCCCACTTATTACCATGTTATTGTTGGAGGTTGAAAACCTCACCCCATACCACTAGTGAGGTGTATTTTTTGTACCAACCCCATGATCTAGGACCCCATTGGATATGTTTTAGATCTCCATCTTAGTAGAATCCCTAATGAATTGAATGATATTTAAGGAGAGGGTTTATGGATCCTTTTCCATGTGATTACCTATGGGCTTAATGGTTAAATTGATTAAATGGTAAATGTTTAATGAGTTAGATAGACTCATGGATTTTGGATGATTATGAAATGGGTTATGAAAGGATTGATGAAATAGTGGTGGTTTTATTTGATTCTATGTAAATTTATACTCTATGGATCCTGATGAAATTAGGTTCCATAGGAATTTCTACTCATTGGATCCAGATTACTTTGGATTCCATAGACATTTCTAATCCTATGATCTAGTTTTGTTATACCTCCTTAGTTCATCTTAGTGGAAATGATCCTTGGGCTCCACCAAAGTCAGTATGTAATTTTTTATGGGGATTCTCTATGGAATCGATGAGGATGACTAGAAAATTTTATGTCATGGATCTAACCCACATAGTATTTCCACTTGATTACACAACATATATTTTTTAGTATGCCTTGGAAATTATATACCTTGGATCTATCACATTGGTTATAGCACTGGATTTCATAGAACATGCTACAATGAATGTTTTATCTTGTATCATAGATAACCCTTGTTATGGGTACTTGAGAAGTGTTGTTATAAGAGATAGTATTATTGTTTCCTACTAATTTATAATAAATATTATATATTTCACACTTATTCGGCTTACATACAAAGTATGAACTTGTTATAAATTCCATTGGTGGTGGATTATCGACTGTTATCTCACACCATATTCGAGTATCCATTGGGTACCTCAAGAAGCATCCTGGATTCAATTAGGTACTAGGTAAAGTTTCCACTTTACAATGCTTGATTGATTATGTTTAGGATTAGTGGATCATAGGGTCGAACTATGATCGTGATTCTATTTGGAGATAGTTGTTTTGGTTTTTTTAGTTTTTTACATGTATTGTACTCTATGAATTTTGTCACATATTGCCTATAATTTTTTATTGGTAGAGGACATAATCATCTTGTATATGATATGAACATTGGTTTTGTTTATTACTATTTTCAAATAGATGTTTTATCTTCTATCACTGGTTTATATTATGAAAATTATTATTTATTAAATTTTGATTACACTATTGTGTTACACTATGATAATGAGGGTGTCGTCTACCATTATACCACTGTATACCCTCTCTATTAATAGGTATCCTCTCGTACATAGGTAGACATTCTTGAGTCCATGTGACCCACCGACTCAGGGAATTGATTAGTGAAACTTAGTTATAGATGTTAAAAAATTAATGTTATTGTGAAGATACTGAAGAAGCTATGACACAAAGAAGATATAATGGATCCCCTCTAGATGTAGTGTCAATTCAAACCAACATGTCACCTCACCAACATTACTCAACACCTCAAAGGGATAATAAAATAGAGGATAATATTTTCCCCCTCCCAAACATATTTATCCCACATCATGTGGAGAATCTCAAGAACACATAGTTTTAAACCTCAAACTCTAGGGGCCTCCACCTATGATCAATATAGATATCTGATGGTCCTACACCAAGTTAATCCTTCCTCAAACCAACTGGACCATCTCGATCATTCTCTTCACCACATTAGGATAAACTGATGTCTCCCCCACCTTTATCCAACACAAGAGGGAAGGAAAGGACATCCATATAATGACTCGAATGGATCCATGTCATTGGATGACTAATAGTTATTTCTGTATGAATAATTGACTTGTGGTGGGTTTATTTCCCATGATCCAAAAATGTTAATGATACAAGATCTCAATATATCCACCATTTTATGAATGGTGTGCTTCATCTTCCCATCCATATTAAGGTGGGAAGTAATGTTAAGGCTCAACAGGGATATAGAAACATATTGAAATCCACTCTAGAATGTTAGGGTAAAATGAGTATCCTGATCAAATATATTGGTCCATAGTTCCCCATGAAGCCTAACCACATATTTTATATACCACCTTATAAGAACATCTAAACACTCAACTCAGAGATCCCCAAAAATTTATCCAAATTTATCAGTCTGTCAACTATCAACAAAAATTCATCACAAACTCTTTATACCATGGGTACCATTATAATGAAATCCATCAATATTTCTTCACACTTTGACTTGGGATCATCTGAGGATGATAAAAAATATTATTAATAGGATGACCTCTTTCAACTACTGAAAAATCAGACACATTTCCACAAACATAACCACTTACCATTTCATCCTCATCCACCGAAAATCTATACTAAAACCTTGGTACATCATTTTTAAACATGGATACACTATTTGTAGAGAGCTATGAAACTCAAAGAGGACATCCTAATGAACATCCATTAGAATAAAAAATCTTCTTATGAAACAACACTTTGTTCCCATCATCCTTTTACCACTCAAAGAAGCATCACAATAGAAAAAGAAGATTACAAGTCACCTTTTCCCATAACAGTCTCCACTATGGATCCTCCACCATATAAATCAAGGATGAATCTATAGTCCTCTGTTAAAGACACCAATGACCACTTCTCTCTCCAATATCAATGTGTATAACTGCATTATCCTATAATACTTTCGAATCATTAGAAGAGTCCTAAATCATATCACATCGAGATATCTTAATCATCACATCAACAAAATTATTCCCCTTAAATATGGTTTTAAATATCTCAAAATCATATTCATGAAAAAACTTCATCCACCAATATTGTATTATATTCAAATATTAATGAAAAAAGGTATATTTTCGGAAATTGTGGCATGTAAAAAACCACAAATCAGTCATTGATGACATAATACCACCAAAACATACACACAAATACAACTTCCACCTACTCCATGTCATGGGTGGAATAGTTAAAATCATGAAGAAATAACTAAACATAACCATAATCAAACAATTATCTCTAATGCGTCAAAATTGATATGAAGCTCAGATGGTACGTGTCATAGAAAGGCTCAAACAACACAACCTCCTCAAGTAACTAAAGCATTGGAGCACTAACGAACATAGATTAAAGGTGCCCAAAAATGATTTTAATTCATCAATACCTATAAAATATAGAACCTTCCTAGTTAATTTGGATAAAACTTGAGTGAAATCAAGTACAAAATTTTAATAATAGCCTGTGAGATAAATGGAACTATGAACATATACAATGTTATTCAATGTTAACCAAGAAAAAAATTCCTCTAACATCCATGGGTATACTGTCACACTCACCTAATACAAAAAATTTCTTATAAAACACACCTATCACATCCTAACAAAAACTTGGAATGATTTATAATGATTTGATGGGGTTAAAGAACCTAACAAATAGCATTGTGATTCTTAGAATGATCTTCTTCTAACATCCGATATATCAAAATAAATTTAATGAATATGATGGTGAACTAGTCAATGTATTCATGTAAATTGATTTCATGGGCCCCATTAACATTGATAGCTTGTTATTATCCCTGAACAACATGAATATGAACTGAAAGTTTCGATATCGAAACCTATGCTATCTTTAATAGATCATCATCCTCCAACCTCTAATGGTGGTATACAGACTGAAAATTGATATATGAGATGCAAAGAGCTCCTCAAAAAATATCTAATAGACCATTCATCCTCAGAAGAGGGTAACTATTTTTATTGTCACGTGATTCATTATCTGACAGTCTATAATAAATATATAACTATTGTCCACATTCTTAGTTAAAAACACTGGGGATCCCCAATGAGGTACACTCAGTCATATGAAACCACTATTCATTAAATCATCCACCAAAAACCAAAACGTGTGAAACGCCATAGGTTCCACATGATATGATTCCAATGGGAGATGTATTGGGTTATAGATCTATCCAAAACATGACATCCTTTCAATAGGGTAGGGTTATAACTTCTTCTAGGAAAACATCTAGGAACTCCTACAAATCAGTAGGAACATAATTTTCCAAATAATACTCTAGTAACAGTGCCTACTAAGACAAAAAAAACTATTTGAATTCATACATCCCACATAATAACTTTTATCACCAATGAATGGTAGTTTCTATCAATCCATATTATAAAAATGAATTGTCCTATTGAAACAGTTGATTATTAGAATCATACAATAAGACCAATCCATTCCAAGGATAACATCACATGGGTGTATCCTTAGCAAGATCATGTCCCCCTCTGACCGAATCTTCCCCATAACCATTCTAAACATCAAGCACAAAAAATATCTTGACCCCTGGCCAACATAGATAACATAAAGTGATCAAGAAGACTCTCTATGTATAGTACAAAAGAAAAGACCATAGTAAGATAATAAAAGTAATGTGTGGCTCTTTAATCACACTAGAAACAAACATGAGTAGATGATTAATTTATCATACCTCAAACAACTCTTGAATTTCGAGGAATTATCACATATAATTCATGTATCTACCCACACCAAGATAATATTCCCATCTATTGTCAACCTCCATGACTATTCTCTTGACTAGGTCCCTATGGATAGGGTATATCAAAAAGATTCCATTTATTAACACCACATTATCTCTCCTATTACACATGAATTGATGGTCCCTGCTATTGAATCTACCTCATATGTGGACGCTACTGCTACTGAAAATGGGCCTAAACACTCGCTTGACATTGGCCTCCTTGAGTGGTTACACACTGAGCTTCATAATGTCTATGTATCCCATAGAGATAGTATGAAAATGTAAGGCCTCTTGTAGGATCTTAGATTCAACCTTCCCTAGAATGACTGAAAGGGATCTACCATGGTTTGATTCCCACTGGATGAAACCCTGACATATTGAACACCCACAACCCAAAACTTGGTTCCATAATCGCCATGATACCCTATTGGGAACTCACCTATAGATAAAATACATGTGAAATAATATTGTTGATAATATCTACATTCTTATAAATTTCCATATATGTTTGGAGGTTAAACAGGGTATCCACATACTAGATCACTAGGTTCAAAGCCTCAACCAGACACCTTAATCTTGACTCCTCATTTATAAAAATAGCAAAGAAAAATTTTAAATGGTCCATGAACCTAATTTAAATTTCATAGATATATTGGATCCATTTATAAAGTTAGAGTAACATCTAACACATAATCACAACAGTTGTTTATGATAGGAATTTTAAATATATGAACTTATTAAAGTTTGTCCCACAATACATCTTCCACCTTTAGGTCAACAATATTCAGTTCCCACCACTAATGCACAAGTCCCTACAACTGCCATACCGCCAAAGACACCAAAAATATACACTAATCCAAATTATTAATAAAATCCATCTCAATATCCTCTTACTAGTACTATGCCTCCATGTCTAAGATACCCACCTAATACTTCCACAAACTCTACCACTAAATGTCTCGTAAATACCTCTACCGAACCTCATGCCCCACTATTGAGTTTATTAATTGACAATAAACTAAATCATGATTCTGAAACTAAACTACATAAGCTAATCATATATTGTTATCATGATCCATTATTGAAAATAATGAAGAATATACTAACAAATTAGCACGGAAGTTTTACCATAGTATTATTTAATTGATTCATTTATTTCTTTATACATCCAAAATTACCAAATTTAAACATGAGCATACTCAATAAAGATACATGTATATCTACTAGGTATCTACCTATTAATCCATTCTAAATCACTCAGTAGTTAAATAATCTTAGGATCTGTGTATCAAATCATGGGGGGGGGCCTAAAATCCCATTTCATAGCTGGTCTCTCTAGCCAATGTCATGTACCAAGATCAACTAGATCTTTTCCCTACTGAACCATGAAATCCCCATAGTTACTAACTTTTAACTCCACCCAATATATCAACTAAAACCTCTAATACAACTCTTCCATGATCTCATCCATCCAAAGATACCACACTATGGATTATAATGAAATTTGAGTGATAATGGCCCTTGATTCTTACCCATACTATGACTTAGGTTGGTGAGAAGAACTGAGGGTATAAAATCACACATATTGGCGGTATTACCCTTTATGATAAAATAATATTGGGATATATGATAAAAATCCCTCAGAAATTCTAGAAGATATATAAAATAAACCCAAACCATACTACAAAACATGATAGGTGTCCACAGATACAATATATTGTTTTAATTTAAAAAATGAAAATACAACTCCTATAATAATGAATCAATGGTATATCTATATCCAAATATTTAAATGCCTAAAATACTCTCCATAGTCTACCTGGAAGCCTAATAAAATTTATACATGTATGGTAAGAATTACATTATACTCAACATGATAAAACAAAAAGTCTCACGTGATCATATGAAAAGATAATTCTATGGTGCAAATGAATGAACAACAAAACCAACATGCA
Source organism: Viscum album (assembly GCA_963277665.1). Classification (NCBI taxonomy): domain Eukaryota; kingdom Viridiplantae; phylum Streptophyta; class Magnoliopsida; order Santalales; family Viscaceae; genus Viscum; species Viscum album. Next base: position 544,196,554 of record OY728132.1, read on the forward strand.
CCTAAACAGGTCATGTAACTAATTATACCCTAAAAATGTCTTACTCACCAAAAAAACATCTAATATAATAATATATCATTGAGATTATAAAAAATAAAGGATCCTCATTAACGCTTACCTACTGATATCCCACTCTCATGCCCGAACATGAAATTTTCTATGATCCAATACCTTCCATAAATATCACATCTCAAAACATATCTATGATGTGGGTTGAGACATGTCCCTACCTATCCCACCATCCCAAGTCCTAGAAACTTGTTTGTTAATCCGTAATAATCACACCACAACTCGTCTATTCAAAACAAAATTAGTCTATCATACCTCATATTAGTATAAGACACCTAGGCCATCACACCGAATTTCATCACATTGCTAGAGTAATGAGTTGTCATGAACATGATGAATATCATCCTCATTCCATTCTCCTACCACTAATGACCCCAACCACATATTGTGTCACATTACATACTCACCACTTTTCATTTCTCCCGACAACACAAGGGCCATCACACCACATATCACTTGATGACACCTAAATCATCAGAACTGAAGGTTGTATGGGGAAGTGGGGGTACAAAAACATCCATATCACTGCCAACATGGATATTGGAAAAAAACAAAATCCTAATTTTTTTGTGTTTTTAGTGTTATCTGACTTGGGTGGGACAAATTGAAAAATATGAAAAAAAAAATACATTATGTATTGATAGTGCAGACCATCCAACCTATTATTTTAAATCAACTACACTAGCGCACACCACATCAACACCACTGCACTATGAATCTATGATCATGAACAATACCAATACTATATAAACCATAAAACACTACACCACCACCACACACATCCCCAAATATCTTCTTTCAAATTAGAGGCTTCAATGCTTTATAGATATGAAAAGTTTCCACTAACTCTTTATTATTATGTAATTTATTCACATTTTCATCACCTGTTCGTTTACTATTATATAAAGTTAAACCATTTTCAATTAATAAACTATCATTCTACCATTTATTCCTTAACTATAAAATGTTGTATCATTTCTAAATCATTATATATTCATCAGATAATAATAAAACTAACAAAATAACAACAAAAATATCTCTCCCGCCTCATAAAACCTTTTCCAGACCACAAAATATACAACATCATTACCACACCACAACAACTAATACATTTAACCAAAAAATACTAAACATAATAAATCCCAAACACATAACACAACACAACTTCAATAAAAAAACACATAACCATTAAACATTATCCTTACTACACACCACATCCACTACGCACCACAATACACAACATCCCACATTGAATTCACACCAACCAACCACTTCATCACTGCCCCACACATCACACAGATTATCTATTCACCTCCGTTGCCACACAATAGGCCAAACCAAGATGGGTTACATAGTAAGAACAAACATGAACAACACAAACACACCTCATACTCTAAAAATTATTTAATGGGATTAATCAAATTACTTCTATAATTAGCATGATTATTATCATAAAAATATATTTCCATAGGAATAAAATTTATTATCTAGACGTACATTATTATTTATTTTATTTATTGTGTGATTAAACATCAACATACTAAGGTTTTCATAGTATATCTCAATAGAAAAAAAAGGCTCCCAATAGCTATAATTTTTATAATTTAGAAAATCATCCATGAACACATAAGGAACAATATTAATAAATCCAAAACATTTAACAACACCCCATACCCATAAATTTTAGTCATTTCAATAAGTTTTATTTATTATTATTTCCCTTAAAATACACCCATATGAAATAAATAGCATTACATACCAACATAAATCATATTAACAAGTGAGAATTAGGATCCCCTATTTGGAAGAAACTTTTTTGGTTTATTTCAAATCATAGTTCAAAAGAATTGAAACCTACAAAAACATAAACGCACAAAAAAATAATGGACCATCCTAAACTGTATCATGTTTACATAAAAAATGTGTCCCAAAATACCCCAAACTAGAAAAAAACACTGGATTTAATTTCCAAAAAAATGGGGAAAATAGAAAAGGAGGAGTAATTCACAACTGAATACAAAAAACCAACCACCATAACCTAAGTATAAGCACCAAAGGAAGCTATGATGGAATATTTATTAAAATCATCTAGGGTTTTCCAAAAACTAAGAAGAAATTATATCTGAATGAAGGGATTTTCCCAAAAGTTAATCTAATAAATAGGCTATAAGTATCATAATTCAATTAATTAATTCTATATTCGTATCTTTAATTTCATGGATTTTGTGTATTATAATCCATGAAAATATTAAAATGTGATTATTTACATACCATACTACTCCCACCAAAATTAATTATTCTTTAGCCTAAATTAATCTCAAATTGTGAAATCCCATTTCACGATACGAATCAGTTTCATGGACCCCCCCCCCCCTACAACTGTATACAAGCCATGAGGTAACCAGTAACAGAAGACTAGAATCAATAAAATCACATTATGAACCCATTTTTTAGGAGTTGAATTACCAAAAATAGTTTTTCTATAGATCCAATATCCAAAAAATACTCTATAAGCCTACTCTGAAATACACCAAACACCCAAACAATAAATAAAACAGGATTATAAGGCAAAAACCATTACATATTTGGGGTATAAATTTCATTCTTTATAAATTTCATGCAATGTTTTCCTTGAGATATTTAAATAAATATTATATAACTAATATTGAACTACAAATATGAATGATGATTATTAACATAATTTTTCAATTGAATTTCATACTCCAAGATGTATTTTTGAATAGATCTAACATTATCTTCCATTTCCTTTTCTATATCAGGTCCCAAAATCTTTTATTCCCCATATTTTTCACTAGGTGTTGGAGTTCTTCACTTATTTCTATATGAACCTTTATAATGATCTACTTGAATAATCGAGTAAAATGAATTAATGTAAGAAAATTAAACCATTGGGAAGTGCTAATCCAAAACTCCTTTAAAATCCATATATCAAGATCTAAACATATACTATAGGGTATAAATGGTCCTCTTATATTGACCATATATTGTAGGATGATATTTTTTTCCAAATCTCAACTCCTTACTGAAATCTTAATAAAAAATTATCCAAAACATTGAGGTAATACATGGATCTAATTTTGATATTATTGAGAGTGGAACACTATGAAATCATACCACTTCATTTATTTATATCAGGGGGTACTAATCAAGAGATAAATATTTTCTTTTATTAATGAAATTCATTTATTTTATAAATAAATAGAATAAAACCCAAATAACATTGTTTCCTTTTATTTTCTTGGGGAGTACCATGATGAAATCTATGTGTCTGTTTTCCCAGTTCCACTCAGGTATGGGTATTATTTTTAACATCCTCTTATAATTATATTTTTTAACATTATCTTATTGAAAACCTAATAACTAGGATACAAACTTCCTAATGTTCATCAGCATGCTTCTCCTCTATAAATTCACTTCAAAATCTTGCTACATCTTCTCTCGTTTCATATTATTATAAATGATTATACATGTGATTCATGCAATATATACTTCTTTAAATATGGTATTTATAGGATACATAACCTATTTCTAACTATGGTTATTCCATTATGATCAAGGGTCAACTCAGGATCAATTCATACTATCTTCTATAGTTCCACATCATTATTCTACACCTCTACAATCTTAAAAAGGATTTATGGTTGATCATTTGTATTTAAAGGGTAGTATATCTCTTATTTCATTATGAGTACAAGATCCATCTTCTATAAATCCATAAATTTTGTATCCCCTAAATTAATCATCATAGAAAAACTAGGTTGGTTATTCAAACTCAAATCATTATCCACACTATTCTTCTTCCTATATTAGTAATGTTTTATGTAGAAATAATCATTCATTAGTACAAAAAAACTACATTGGACCATATTGAACTGTTTATGGTGATTATATTTCAATAAATTATTATTGGTATATATGTCATCCCTTTCACTATAATTATATTTCATCTATAAATTGAATAAAAAAATAACCACTTCCAATTAAAAATCATATGTCTGATAATTTTTCTCAAGAACCTTCAATTAGAGAGTGATATAAGAAACTACCATATAATTATTCCTAATAACACGTCATAGTACATTCATTTTTAATCACTATAGATCAAAAATCCTTCTCCATTATAGGATATATTGATCATAAGGTAATTGGCCAACCATTTCCTCAGTTCCATGAAATTTTATTCATTGTAATCTATCCATAAGAAATATGATCCGTTTCACATCAACTTAGTTATAATAAGTTATATACCTTAATAAATTTTTCAAAAAGATAAAATAATATCTATAAAACCAAAGAAAGATATGGATTTTGGTCATTATGTATTATCTATTACAATGTTATATAACTTTTTTCTTTGATAAATCAAGCAATATACCATTTCATTAAATTACTAGACCCATGAATGCTAAATAATGTCTCTAGAATTCATATTTACTAAAAAAATCTTATAGATTAAACTCTCTCAAGTTATTCTAAAAAACATCTAATAATCATCATTCTCAATATTACTCACGTAATTTAAAAGAATATATTCTATATATACTTTCAAAAAATTATCATGATAATTTATAGAGACTATCATTTAGATCCATGATTATATATAGAAAATTCGAAAGTACAAATAGAGTGAAAATAAATTCATAATGACCGCACATCATGAAAAAATATATATTGAATATATAGTCCTACTTTATCCTTAACTAATGATGTATAAATTATATTTCAATAATTGAAATGTATTAACATGCACATAGTCAATTAAAATTACTATAAACATAGGGAGGGGTACTTGTTCCTGATATGAATCTTGTTATGTTATCGATAATCAAGAAAAAAATGTATTGAATTTTTTTTCTTAATGAAAATAATATATTTACCCTTGGTGATTCACATGGATGAATGAATCCATTTCCATGATTTTCCAAGAGTTTATTCATAAATTCAGAAAAATAAATCTTTTTTATTCTATATATATCCTTAAAAATGGCATAAGACTGGGTGTGAGTTCTATTAAAAATTAAAAATCATGATTCAGGGGAAGACTGGGATACTATTCAATAAATAAATAGGTATTTTCTAGAAAAATAGGATTATCTTAAATTTGGAGTTTCTCCAAAAACATTTGAGATAAATAGACCCTGTGAAGAAGTAATAAGTCTCATAAAATGGAAATAAATTTCATTGGAAGTTTATGTCCATCATCGCAGTAAAAGATAATTATTTTATAATTTGATATTTTAAGTGTTACTTACCATTCTCAAAATTTATTTGGGATTTATATAATTAAATACTATAAATGAATAAAATAATCTAAAAATATAATCACAAGATTTGATGGATTAACCTACCCAAAGACTTCTCTCAAAGAATAAATATTTACTTGAGATGAAATAATAATTCTATTATGATTTTTAACCAAAAAATTAACATTGAATCATTGAGGTGGTGATATGAATACCATATAAAATTATTTATTTATAAAAGAGTGTGTATAACCAGATTCGAATAAAAATATATGTATTTATAAATTAAATGATAATTGTGCCTTTCACCAATTCATTATTAGAACCCACATAGATAGTTATTATCATATGATATTTCTTATTATCTATTATCTTTAAAGGATGCTGACATTTACCATCATCCTTAACCCTTGTATTTTTGAAATGATTTTAATAATTTCAATACACCTTGAAATTTTAGTATTAGGGTGTGGGTAATGTATTTAGTGGATCTATCTCTACATGAATTTAATTTTATTTCCTCTAAATATATTTTTATTATTCAATTCCTTAATTTCCTTTATTTCTACAATTTAATCATGTAAAAGTCCCTTATAGAAAATTTTCCCCATTCTTATTATAACACTTTTATCATAACGGATTTCTCATATTCCTTACTCTCTCGGTTTTATTATTAAAACTTACTAAAAAATCTATACCTCTCTTTCTATTTGATACATGAGAATGATTGGAATATCCAATCTATATTTCTAGCCTGAGAGAACATAAAATGATGTATTCATAGTATCTATTTTTTTATGTATGTCTCCTTTCGTAGACTTGGTTTAAAACCTTTTAAGAACAAATAAAATTTTCATTTAGGGTCAATGATATGACCTGAATTTACATTTCTTGAAAAATACTAATTATAAGTATTAACAGATTCATCATAATTCTACTTATTCTGATGTACTTCCCTTTCCATTTACATCCAATGTGTTTGGGAAAGAACATACTGAAAATTACCATTTAAATTTCCTCCAATTAAATGTAGTAAATTTCATATTATTTCATTTTATTATTAATAAGATTCCACCATTCGTATTCCTAGTAGTCGAATTGATACAAATAAATGAAAGTATTTATTCTTTTTGAACTGGAGAATTAAATATATATTTTTAGTTACATAGATCCATTAATTTAACCCAAGTGGATTAGAGTACACACTAAAAGAAGGTGGATTTTTCCTCAATAGTGAATTTTTCCGTACAATTATCACTTGGAAGCTAATATTTATGCATGTATTGTGAGTGTCTTATGAGTATAGAAATAATATTGTTCAATCCAACTCACTTTTTTTCGATTACTTAAGAGTAAAATATTTTCATTATCCACCACATTAATTGTTTACATGATTACTCATAATTAATGAATTAGACTAGAAACAATAAGAATAGTGCATATATCAATACACAATAATTAGTGTGAGAAATCACATGAATATGAAAACCATTCCTCATATGACTTAAATTATAACCAATTATTATCAACCATTAACATCCTTAGATTCACCCTATATAAATTTCATTTAAACATTGGTTATTTTTTTGTTATATCATTTTTATTATTCATAATGTATGCTTCTAAAATAACTAAGCACTACTCTGATACAAACCATGGTAACCTAAAAAAATATACTTATATATTTCATCATTTTAGAATGAAAAATAACATATTATATAATAACTCCTAGCCTAGAACAATAAATATTTAGTGTATTTGAATAAAAGATACATAATCATCGTTTTAGGTAATATATTAAACAACTTATAAAATGTTTTTCTCTCATATTACCCTTACTATACATTTCATAATTAATACTCTTCATTATCACTATGAAAAAAAGAATCACAAGAATGGGTGTTCTTAGATTCTCAGAAGGGGTGGTCAAGAAAATTATAAATTGATAATCCTATAAAATAATAATATAACTATAAGGGTATGGGAGTATGATCATAACTCATGAAGTTTATATACAATAGTACATATTTCATAAATTATGAATAATTGAATAAACCTTTATCAAATCTGATTACACAAGTCATAAGTGTGAGGAATCAATAATAATCATTCATGATCTATAAGGGAAAATCAAAAGATAAAAGTAATTTAATAGAAATTTTTTTATTTAATAAATATATAAATAATTTCATTCTCCAAGGATTAATACTAAGACCATCATCACATATTGGGAAAATACTATAATGAATTTTATTCAATAACAATCATATTTTCAATATTGGAATGGGATAAATCCCCATTATATTTCATATTTTCACAAGAGACTTTAGTCAATATTTAATTCACATGAGGGATATATAATTGAATTCTAACCTATCACATAATGAAAAAAATCATATATGTGTCAAAAGATAATAAAAAATCTTCATTTAATTTTAGTATAATTAACCTGTAAGAAAGAAATATGTTTTATGGAAACATTAATAAAACATCATAATCATAGGAAATAAAGAGATTTAATATGGATAGTATCATAAGAAAATATCCTTATTGAAGCATAAGAAACATAATATAATGTAGACATCAATGAAAAAGAATTTCAAAATTGTACATGAACCATTCATTGAAAACATGAAAAAATATCCTTTACAGTAGATAAATTTTAAGTAAAAATTCCATAATTGTTGAGAAAATTATTTTCTTGGAATATAATAATGGAATAATGAAATGGAATCATCAATGAAAATAATGTTCATGATTGTGGGAGAATCCTTCTGTATGGTAAATACTAAAACAAATATTACCTGCACAATTTTTGTCAAAAGTCCTAAATTACCTATTCAAAATACATTGTAAAAATTACTTTCTAATATACTAAAAATAAATTAAAATATTCATTATGATGACATTGAATAATATTTTTATCATAGTAAATAACATTCTTGAAAACATGTTAATGAATATATTCATGGGAAAAAAAGTTCAACAACCAAATAGGAAATAATGATGACTTTTCAAAAATATATTTTCTTGATTATATAAAATACCACAAATAGGGGAATGAATGGAAAACATGAAATCCCTAGAAATAAGTAGATGAAAATAGAATATATGTGTTTTAAGTGATTAAGAACATATAATTCCACCAATGATTATTGAATCATAAACTACACCAATTAAAAATAATATTGAAACATAAACACTAACCTCGGGTCTTTAATTTCATCATAAGTGATCTCAAGTTATATTAAAATAAATATTTACTTATTATAAAAATATACCTAGATAATATTTATACGTATTAAAAAATATAATAAACTATGATAGTTTCAAATTTCCCATTTAAAATGAACTCTATGATAAAACAAACATTTAGGTTTTAACTATTCTATTTCCCATGCATGTTTTGGTTAGATGGTTCCATTCCTTGCTCCTTATTCATGAATTCATCATATAAAAATCAAAATAATTTTATTATTATCATATATGTTATGACCATGGCTACATAAACCCAGAGATAGTTTATTATTTAATTAAATTGTTATAACGTACAATCAATCACATCGCAAAGTACTAAATAGTTTATTAGTCTTAGTAAAATAGATACATAAATGATTCCAATATTACATTTGTGAAAAAAAGTTACGACATTATTTATTTCAATAATATCATTAATCCTTATATAATATCTTTTTTATATAAGTCATCATATACTTTATATATTCCTAATATATAAAACATACTTAGGGGAGCTCAAATGATTTATAAAGGTCAAGTACAGTGGGAGATATCATGAATTGATATGCATAATCATCATATAAAGGTAAATTTATGAACACACATGACACAAAACATTACTATCATGATACTATAACAAATAATCAATATTAAATTATAAATAACTGAATATATATTAAATTTAAACAACTTTACTATTATGATAGTATAACATATAAATAATATGGGAAGGTAAATTGCTAAAAATAGTCTCAATTTAGTAAATAAAATTACTATCATAAATGGATATGGTGTAATCAATATGAAAATATAAAGAACTGGAATCTCATCTCATTTGATCAATAAACTGAGAATGAAATTCATCTAAAGATATAATCATTGTGAAAATATAATGGATAATAATAACTGAATTCTTAATGATGTAAATTCTTAATTATTAAATTTTATGATCTCATGTTTCATTACACATCTATTATCAATACCTTTAAAAATATAGTTTATAATTGATGTATAGGTATGCATTAGAAACCCATTTAACTAAGTTTAGACAACTAATGCAACTCATAATAATATTAATGTATCAAAAGGATATCTATAACTGGTCCTAACTAATATCTACAAGTTTAAATCATTCATCTCATATCAAATAATATATTTGATTCATGAATAATATTCCTTTTCAATAAATTTCTCTATCATGTTAGGAATATAGATTAACAAATAATTTTCACGCTCTATAATATAACTTTCAAAATAAAATAACATATTTAAAAATAATATATGTTTTATGAAGTCGTATTATCCATTATAAGTAATATGAATACTTATGGAAAATTTTATTTCCAATGATCACATGAAAGTGAACAATTAATGTGAAAGTTAATGACAAAAAATGAATTAATGATTTGAATTTCAATACTATCCTCGGTAAAATTATCATAAAACATCCATAGGAAGAATAATGATGGTATAAATACAATATATCCACATTATATTACATGTAAAATGATGTTATTTAGTCATTTAATAATAGAGAAACCACTAAAAGGTCACTAAATACATTCCGGAAGAAAATATACTTTTAATTTTGAATATCACCTCGAAAAATACGTGTTCACAAATCGTTTCTTAAAATACTTTTCATTTAATGTATCCCTTTAAAATTATAAATTATTATTTAAAACATTGAGTGGTCATGATAGTAGAAACTTCTAAACATGATGTACTTCTTAAAACCATGATTCCTCTCACAATTCTGATAAGCGTGAAATAGTCCTTTTTTGAAAGAAACATGATGATTCCATTCATAATTTTTTTTAAATACTAAAAAATCGGTAAAAATAAATTTAATAAATCATTCAGACAATTTTAAACCATTTTTTAAAACATTTTTTAAAACATATATTGGGGTGAAAAAAAAATTTGACCAAAGAGAAAATTAAAGTAAGATTTTATTAAAAACAATTTCTAACTCTGACATGTTTATTATCATTAAAATATTTATTAATAGTCACCAGCCTAAAATTTTTTCAATTGCTAAATTGAACATCAAATTTTTCTCAAGACTTTAACATATTTTATAGTTTGGTAATATTTTCCAATATGCTAGTAAAAACTTCTCATCTTTCAAAACTCTATTGATATTTACTCAATATTTATTATATGATGTTAATGTTTTCATTATTTCTTAGCTGGTACTTACCTGGGAGTTTACCTTTGATCACTTGAATATCAATTGTTCTTTTATCTATTCTTATAACATATACAAATATATCATACCTATTTGGAAAGATCTTTCCTACTTAGGTAATAATATTCATGACCCTTGGTTTTTGTTTGGTGACTTCAATGAAATCCTTTCCCTAAGTGAGAAAATCAGACTATCTCACTCAACTATCTCCTCAAGAGAGTTTAAAACCTTTATTGAAGCTAATAATCCTGTTGAAATTAACCTTAATGGTGCCAAGTCTACGTGGTACATAATGCACTACAATAGTGTGGTTTTTGGAAAATTGTATAGAGAATTCACAAATGAGTTAGCCCTAGATAAATGGGACACCATTTCTAGCATCAAAATTACAGAAATTAATTACAACCATTTTCCAATCATAGTCAATATTTCTATAAAAAAACATAAATCATGTTATAACTTTCATATTTAACACTACTTAGTATTCATATATTTATTGTTCTAACATTATTAAAAAAATTGGTCTCCCTTGAACCATTGGAATGATTATTTTTCATGTCCCATTAAATTAGAAAAAAACCTTAAAAATAAACATAAAGGATAGTGTAGATCTATATCCAAAAAAATCGACAATAACATTATTCTTTTGGAAGAAGATATTACCCAACCCCAAAATACAAATACCTTCTCTAATTTTTCTTTAGACCCGCAACATGAAATCAACATTACTACAAAACTTGTCTCTTCACTCACATTTAAAAATAACATTCGAAAATAAATATCCAAAACCAAATGGATCACATATGATGATATAAATACTCTATTCTACAACTCTCATCAAAGGATCAGGAAATATTATAGACTTATCTCTTTTCTAAGAGATGGGGACAACCTCATTGATACTGAGGATGGTATTTCTAATCATTTAGTCTCCTATTTTGAAAATATTTTTATTCAGATAGACACCAACAAAGATGTTTTACCTAATGTCATCCCAGTTTTGGTGAATGAAGAAGATAACACTTTTTACACTATAATTATCCCGAATCATGAGTTCAAAGACACTTTCCTTAGATTAATTCCCAAATGTGCTCTAGGAATCGACATATTCAATAATGGCTCCTATAATCACTATTTGGAATGTTATTAAAATTGATGTTTGTGTATTCATAAAAAATTACTTTTCAAAAGTTTTGATCCCTTATGGGTAGAATGCCCATATTTTCTCTGTAGCCCCTAAAGTGGATAATTCTTTCGAGGTTCATCTCTTCAGATCCATTTCAGTAATTGATAATATTTAAAAAATAATCACTAAAATATTTGACAATATACCTACTTCTATTTTCAATAAAATTGTCTCTTGGAACCAATTTTCTTTTCAAAAGCAGGTCAATTCAACACTGTATTTATCTTACTATTGAATGCACTAACTCTTTAAATAAATCTAATAGTGGTGGTAATATTTCCATCAAATTGACATTTGAAAATAATTTGATACCATGGATTGGAGTTTTATTTTCATGTGTCTTTAGATATTTGATTTTGGTGACTCCTTTATCAGTAGAATTAAAAACCTATTTAATTCAGCTTTTATTTCCTTCCTTACTAATGGCTCTCTAAAGTGTTACATTAAATGGACCAAAGGATTAAGACAATGTGACTCCCTCACTGCCATTATTTTCTCAATTTTCAATGATTACTTAAGCAGGTTCCTCGCTATCCTTATGGATTAGAACAAGATTAATCCTATTCATGCTTCTGGGAATTTGAATTTTCCCAATTATCTCTTATATGTGAATGATATCATCTTTATTTTACAAGGAGATAAAAGGAATACCCAAAATCTCAAAAGTAACCTCTCACACTATGAATAAGTTTTTGGAAAAACCATTAGTTGGAACAAATCCGTTATCTTTATTGGGAAAATGTTTCCTCCTAATATAAAATCCAATATTGTTATTGAATTAGGTTTTGAAGAATTATCCATTCCCGTCACCTATCTTTGTGTTCCCAATTTTTGGGGTAGACCCAAATATAGTTACTTTTCTAAACCTATCGACCAAATACTTCACCAACATTCCTCATGGAAAATAAAATAGCTTTCTATGGCTAGAAGTATCTATCTAATCAAAGATATAATTATTTCTAAAATGTTCTATTCTTTGATGGCATACAAATGGCCTGCTAGTCTCTTAAAAAATGTCTCCATAAAAAAACTATTTGGAGCTGAAGCATTCTTGAAAGGAAACCGGTGAATATTCCTTCGTTTTCCTATGAAAAACTGTTGGATAAGGGTTGTCTCTTCATTAATAATCTTAATCTCTTTATTGATTCCTTACAAGAAAATGAACATGGAACTTACCTCACAATGAATCTGATTTCATTTCTTTTATTAAAAATAGGTATCATTATAAATTGATGAAAGTAAATCTAAGTTATATGATCTCTTCCATTTGGGCTCCATTAAGAGTGATTTTTCAAACATCATATCAAACTCTACATGGATGTTTAGAATATATTCATCCCTAAATTTGTGGCTTAAAAACTAGACTGGTTCTCCTTTATTATTTATGGTTCCCCCCAATCAACTGCCTAAGAACACTAATTGTACTATTAAGGATGATTTAGACACTCAATTCTTTAATTTAACGGACAATGGTAGTCATGTCATTAACACTACCCATTTTCCAAAAATGATGATTTTTTTATTTGGGAACCTTCACATAATGGTGACCTTGATTAAATAAAAGTCAACAATTTTCTTAGTAATTGTTATAATGATTTTTTCTGGATTTTATTTTTTGATAAAATATTGTTACAACCTTTGAGACTCACTCTTTTTCAGCATATTTCTCACAACATGGTTCCCATTGATATTTTATTTCAATCTTTTTGGATTCAACTTTTCTGAAAATTTTATCTTTATAACTATCATAGAGAATACATTAACCACTTATTTAATTATTTTTCTATAGCTAATACTCTTTGGAATTATTTTTTCAGAATTTTTGAGTGAAGATGGTTACTTCAAGACTCATTAAACTCTCAACTTCAATGTTTTGTGGATATAGATAACTCTAAAAAAAATAATTTCTTGTTGACAGTTTATCTAAGATCCTATAGGTTCTCTAGTATGACATGAATTATCTTATTCATATTAATTAAACATTTAGTTTAAATTCAGGTCTGATGTGGATCCTTATTTCCTTTTGAGAAGATACTTTGATTCAGAAGGGACTTTAAAATAACACAGTGAGAATCTTTGGGATTCTATGTCAAAATGGGATAAATTGTATTTATTGTCAACCAGGATTCACTTTTAAAGTGTTCTAGAAAGCTACTCTCCCAGGATAGATTAATGTTAATGTTGATGGTGCCTCTAAAGGAAACCTGGGCCCCTCAGGTAGTGGAAAAATTTACAAAAACCACATTATGTAGGTTTTGGGTTTTTTTATGGAATATATGGTCTTTCCTTATCTCTGTAAGTAGAAATAATCATTTTGATCCATGTTATCACTTTTGTAAAGCAACATGTTTGTAATAATATCTGGACTAAAATTGATTTGGCCATCATCATGCAAGCTCTTTGGAATGGTGCAGTGCACCTTGTACGGACACTTATAACACATTGGATGGACTGTCTTAAATCACTTATGGATATCAGCTATATTGTCACTCATTCCTTTCATGAATTGGACTAGGTTTCGTATGGTAATTCTAATATGGGATTCGACCCTGACATTACTTGGTCAGATGATCTCCTAGTTAATTTACTTCCTTTTTATGATAAGGATTTAAAAATATACCATCTTTTAAACCAATTTAATCATTTCTATCATTAATAATAATAAGTTCTTTGGTCTTTGAACAAGGAACCACATTATTCTAAAAAAAATCATAAATGGAAACTCATGTATAAACAATCCTGATTAAAATGATATTTTGAAATAAACTGTTATAAAGGAAAAAATGTTGATGTTAGAATCAATCAATGAATCAATTTTTTGATTCAAATGTAAATCCACCTAAAAAGTATAAATAAAATATAATATATTAAGAACTAATTTAACACATAATTTTCTTATTTAAAATAAAATGAATAAGTAATATAACCCCGTGAAAAAAATTGAGTTATGAATTCCATTACCACTTGGTAATTTACAAGTCAAACACCCATACATGAAATATTTAAAGTTGAATCATAAGATACGATTATGTATAAAAGATTCAGAATATTACATGTAAAAATTTATCACCATATAAAATAAATTAGGTTCAAAACCATATAATAGGTCTCATTGACGGGAAATTGAGAATATGTTCATTACCTCACTCTTAATTTTAGTCAAATGTGATTTAATATCATGAATAACAATTTTATGCATGTTATTAATTTATAAAATAACCATATTTTTGTTTATGATATCATACATGATTATATTAAAACATTTTTCCTCTTGTTTGTTATTAATATTTCATTATTTTCATGGTTTTGGGAGTTAATTTAATTGATTTGTCATGCATGTTTTTTCATGATTTTTTTAGTTATTGGCCATATAATATAGTTACATAATATCAAAAATTATATTAATATTGTAAATATAATTTTTTCATTATATTTTATTTTAGAATCATTATTGAAATTTGAACATGGAATATTGATCACATCAATTTTTGAAGATGGTAGGTCATACATATGTATGAGTGATGTTATCATTACCTTAACAAGTGAAAGGGTAAGAAATTAGGTTATATATTAATTTTACTGGAACAATATCATATAATATTTATCAAACTTATTCATTATATTTATCCTGATTAAATTATGTGAAAAGGGTGAGTGAAAAATGAATCACCTCGCTTTTTGATGCGGTAGTCCCCCATACATATGAGTGATATTATCCTATTTTAAATGGAATGGAATGAGTTAATATATATGTGATATTAAAATTATAGAATTATAATAATATCATAAATTTCATATAAGTTTTTTTAATGCATCATTATATACATCCTTGAAATGTGGGGATGGAAAATGAATTACGTCAGTTCGCAAGGTTGTAGTCCACTATACACAAGATCGACAGTTTCATTTTCCATTTGGTGGAAGTCACTATAAATATATGTCATTAAATTAACATAAAAATTATAAGTATATTTAATCTACAAGTGTTATTATGTTATCATTCTTAAATAATATTTTATGGAGGTGGATGAAGAAGTTAAATAAAACCCCTATTTTTATAACGTTACGTACTCTTTAGGGAACATCTTTTGGTTTGTAGAAAAATCATTCCTAGTATGGATTTATGATCAATAAAAGGACTATATTATTTTTTTAGGGATTTAAAGAATTTATTTAGGAATTGATTTTATAAACCAAATGGCTTCTAAAATTTTCATAAACAAGGAGGGGGAATTTATAACTGGGATAGATGTCACACATCGACTTTTAGAACAAATCAATTTCAGAAACATTTTTATCATGTTAAAATCCTCCTAAATATAAAATTACAGAACCTAATAGGTGATAAGGTCTAAATAAATACTTTAAATCTAATTTTTGGGAAAAAAATAGGTCTACTAGACCCTCATATTTTAAGTTTAACACCCCAGTAAATCATTTTTTACCTTAAAAATTATTAAAAAATATTTCTACTTTTACTATTCATAATGATAAAAAAAATTATGTTGAAATCATTAGATAATAAAAATTACTCAGATTAAAAATTTGGAAACCATTTTTTCCAAATTCAATTTATAGAAGTGTAAGAATATAATTTAAAAATAAACCCTAGATGTGATGAAAAGTGGGTTTTCAAAGAAAAGAATCTCATATGTTTAAAAGGTTTTAATATTAAAATTTAATAAGAAATTAATTTCAATGAACGAAAAAATTTAAATAATAATACAACTGAAATAATTTTAATTATTATTAATATGAAATTTAAATTATCCTATTGATTTTTTTAAACGAAAAGGCAGTTTTCAATTAAAACAATATTTATCACTATTCATCAAAAAATGTAGCAATTTAGAAAAATATAAAACAACTAAAATATGTTTAATATTATGATATAAATAATGATATTAATTTTACCAACTAAATTTTCTAAAACTGGTTAAAAATAATATTAAATTTTGAGTGCAAAGTGCGACTAAACTATCCTTTATATAAAATTGTTTTTCAAAAATCGTTTATATTTATTTCAAATGATTCTTATTTTAATTATAATCAATATATATCCATAATATTTATAATATATTTATAAAAGATAATATAAACCATTTTAATTTATATATTATAATAGTACACTATATTACAATTCATTTAGACTCAGGATTTCATGTTCAGTAAGATATCAAAGTGATTAAATATGAAGAAATATATTTAGTGGGTTATATAAGATCGGTGTTCTGTATTGCATCCTCTATCTAATTAAATTTTATTCCTATAGAATTTATGGGTTTTTAACTCTCAAAGTGTTAAATAAATTTCATCACCACAATTTTATCTTCAGCTAAAAAATCTTGGTTTTCATATTTTAATATTCATTTTTTGAAACCCCACATCGTAAAAAGGGTTAATAAAATATCCTATTAATAAAAGAGAAATGGAAGTGAAAATGACACATGGAAAAAAATTATGAGTTTTCTAAGGAGGATAACATTGGTTGTAAGTGAAGATATATACATGCATATAAATTTTAAATAATTATAGAGAGTGATAGAGGTTATTGATCACATTAAATTGAATGATCAATGGAATGATAAGGATATCATAACAATAAATCTATGATGATTTAAAAGGATATTTTTTTATTCATATATGAATGTTGTAGTACAAATATTTTATTACAATATATTTTCATAATGATTATGATGTCTTTTACTATATAGGAATATAATGAAATATACTTACATGATACATTTATATTTAATAATAAAAATTTCATCCCTTGGTTGGGCTTCAATCAGTTTCTAATTCAATGCTTACTCTATGAAATAAATGTCCAAAAATGAATTTTTTATTCCTTAAGCTATAAAATTCACTTTTAACTAATCGTAAGATCTTTAAAATAGTAACAATACTTTCCTTATTTCACAAAATGTTTTCCAAAACCAATGTAGTTATCACATGTTATCCAAATAATACATTTATCTATAAACATCAATAGTAACACCACTGGTTCGTCATTGGTATTTATTTTTAAAAAAAATCAGTAAAAACAATGAAATATTTACCAAATAATCACATAGGAGAGTGTTAAATTCTAAACACTTATCATACTTAAGTTTTGGGTTCATGCCATACAAATTTACAATACTCGAATGTTGGCCTGTTGATATACAATTTGTCCTTTTTATAAATCTATATTAATATAATTCTGATAACAATACAAAATTGTGATGACCCATAATTACTATAATATCAATCATATGAAAAACATTAAATGTTACTAATTCCATTAATATTAATTCAAAATAATTAATGGTATTATTCCTTAAATAAATCTTTCATATAATAAAAAAATGGGTTGTCTTCCCATAAATGTTTTCCCAAAATATCCTTAACCATGTTGCATTCTTATCACATGAATTATCAAAAGGGATGTTTATGATAATTAACTTATAGTAAACCTTAAAATAATAAACCCATGATGGTATCCATTAATCTTGTTTTCATGAAAACACATCTAATTATAAAATTTAACACTATATTTAGATGTTTCTTGATTCTTATTACCAAAATATCGTTGGTAAAAATTCTTCAACAATTTATCTCTGGAATCCCAACATATAAATACATATCTATTTTATTTCAATATAGGAATATCATTTTTATAGTGGATAACATTTTTTAGAGTTCATTGACCCATATAATTCCTAGGTTCCCCACATTTATGAAAACAAACTATAAATGCATCTATGAGATAAGATTTATTTCCTTTCATCAGATATATCATTTTTTCACAAAAAATGATTAATTTATTCAATTATTTTAAAAATAATAAATAGTTTTACATTAAATTTATTTTTTTCCCTAGTTTTCTATTTCCTCATTCCATGTATAGTTGAAATCAATAATTCATTCCTCCATGGCCACCACTACTAGAGCTACTAGTGAACACTATACTTCTTTTCTTTGGTGAGTCTCAGAGATGGTTAAGGTATTGGTTGTTAATCAGATTTCAGGATAACTTATTATTAATAATAACAATATCATTAAATGATATTATCCTCCCATTTGTTTTCTCTTATTCCAAACATTTTCCTTCATGTTTGATGTTTAGAATATTACTTCAGGTTCTGGCCACTGACTAAAACAAAAAAGAATAGTGTAAGAATCAATAATCATAGTAGAAAAAGAATATAATTATTTATATGATCTATAGATCATGACACATTACTTTCAATCAAATAAAAGATAGTTTTAATAGAGTTAATTCATTTTCTACGTAAATTAAAATTGCTTATGATGATTTGTTAAAAAATTGAATTATTCGAAGAATATCCCCAGAGAGTTCCAAACTTGGTACCCAGAAAGACCTGTTGTCATGCACAAGTGGGTGATCAGGATAAGCCCAATTCTCTATTTTCAGATGTATTTTTCATAGGTAAATATATGCAAGAACCATGTCAACATTTATAATCAATATAAGGATTTATTTCAATGATAAAAATCTAACATAAAAAAAGAATTTGAATGAATTTTTATACTTATCATCGTTGTCTATCATTGGGTTCTTTTTCTTTTCTATGTTTTCAAAAATCTATTCCCCAAGGATTTAACTAAAATTCCTCTAATACCAATCGTAATGTCTCAAAATCTAATAACTTGGAGCCAATGTATTTATTTATTACATTCTAAAATGATACTCAGAATCAGATCCAAATGAAATGAATAGTTTAATAGTACTTGTAAACTAGATACATACATGATTCACATATTACATTTGTAAAAATCAATTACAACAATTTTTTTTCAATAATATTAGTATTCCCTCTAAAATATACAATTATATCATTTATAGTGCACATCATGGTGTCAATAAAAGGAAAAAATAAGGGTGGGCACAAATTCTTGGTAAGGGTTATGTATAGTGAAATCTATTATGAACCAACAAGAATAATCATAATATAAAGGTAAACAACTAAACACACATTCCATTTAGAAACACAACTATGATGATAAGATAATGGATAATCAATATGTAAATATAAACAAAAAAACCAAAAATTCCATTTAAACAATATGACTATCATGATAAGATAAAAAATAATTAATATGGAATGGTAAATAGCTAAAAACAGTCTATTTTATTAATAAAATGACTATCATAAATGGATAATTCATAATCAAAATGGAAATGAAAATAACTAAAACACATTCCATTTAATCAATAAGATGATAATAAAGTGAATTATTATATAATATTATTGTGAAAATTTCATGGATAATAATAACTATATTATTAATGACCAAAATGATTATTTATTTGAAATCATGATCTCATGCATCATGATACCTCTACTATCATGACCTTTCAGAAGATTGTTTAATACTATTGGGTAGATATACACTAAAAATAAATTTAACTAAGTCTAAAAAAGTAATCATATCATTATAACACATATTCATTGGTGATCTATCTATAATCATCCCCAATGATATATTTATATGAAAATAATTCCTCATATATTGAATAATTGATTTAATTCAATAAAAATATACCTTATAATCAAATTTGTGAATTGTGTAAGGAATATTATTTACCAATAATTTCCCTAATAAATCACATATACTTCAAAAATAAATATCATATATTGAAATGATAAATTATTTATTCCATAATAGTATCCATGATAATTAATATGGACATTTATGGAAAATTTAATGTCCAATGATCACATAAAAGTAATTAATTCAATGGAAAGTTAATGGTGTAAAAAATAAATCAAGGATGTAAATTTCAATAATATCCTTAGTCAGAATAATTATAAACCATCTAGAGTAAGAATAATTATTTTTTCAAGGAAACATTTACCTAATAGAGTATTTGTAAAATTAAGGGTTATTGTCATTGATGAATATAAATTCAATGAAGTGATCTCTAAAAATCTATTGGAATATATCATTTTCATTTTGAAAATCACCTTCTAAAACAAACAGTTCACAAAATATTTTGAAAATACTTTTCGTCAATAATAAACTTCAAATGATTTAAATTATGATTTAATAAATTCATTGGTCGTAATGGTGGGAGATTCTTTATATTTCATATATGATAAAATAATGATTTCTCTCACATTTCTAGTAAATTTTATATGGGTTTTATTTGTAAAAAGTTATGACTCTTTTTTTTTAATTTTTTCTAAAGAATCAAAAATGGGTAAAAATGAATATAATAAATCACTTTGATAATGTTAAATCATTTTTTAAAACATTCTAAAAAAACCTAGATTTGGAATAAAAGTATTTTTGATCAAATAGTTAATGATGTAATATTTTATTAAAAAAATCTATCAATATTTTTAAGTACCAAAATTTGAAAAATGGAAAAATAAATTGAAAAATAAATTAATAACAATAGTATAGGAAATTCAAATGGGTTTATTAATCAATGATTAACTAATTTTCATAAATTTAAACTCAATTATAATCAACCTTGATTAAATTTAGATCGTTAAATAAATCCTTACAATGAACATAATGTTTATGTGAGAATTAATCAGGGTGTAAATAATGGGTATCTAGTATAAATACACCTAAAAATTAGGAACAACAACATAATATATTAAAAATTGTATATATATATATATAATATTAGTATATAAAAGTCAACAAAGAAGTTAAATAACCCAAATTAAGGAAATTGAGTTATGAAATTACTTACCACTTTTTAATTTCAAATTAATATATCCTTGGATAAAATAATTAAAATAGAAATTGGAAATTTCATGAATTATAAATTATTAATTATATTACATGAAGAAGGGGTAGAATATAGACCATATAAAATAAATTAGGTGTATAAAAAACAATATGCCTCAATCAAGGTAAATTGAGATATAGTTCATGACCTCATGATTCATTTTGGTTTAATATTCTTTAATATTATATATAATGGATTTAATCAACTTATTAATTTATAAAATAATTGTATTCATATTTATAATATCGCATATGGTCCCATTCCAAAATTTTACCATCCATTTTTTAATAATATTTCATTGTTTTCATTGATTCGGATGTGAATTTACTTGTTTTATCATAGGGTTTTCACATGAATGCTCTAGATATAGGGAATATTACATAGATTCATCATTTCTATCATAATATGAACCAATATGGGAATGAGATGAAATTACCCCAAGGCTAATTCCATTTTATAGGGGTGGCGACAAGAACCAAAGGAATAAATAAACATGGGGAGGAATTTTCCTACAGTACCTTAATGCACACACCAACAATCACCTCAATGAAACAATGCAAATATAAAAAATATGGAAATTAAAATTCATGAATTCATCAATCCCAATCCATTGTGCATCAGAAGTACTGAATGTTTAGAAAAGGGAAAAATACAAGCCCATAAAAAGAAATGCTTAAAATCATCCAACCTTCTCAAAAGGAGGGGATCACTATCAAATGAAACTATTGAAAATCTCCTCAGGCCAGCTTCGGTAGAAACGTCTGTCAGTCTACCTCAATAATCTTTTCCTACCTCGGGCCCTTCTTGGACTCCATCAAAATACCTATTGTTACCACAAGAAATATCACACAAATGACAATACCATGTAGGGGTGAGTATAAAAATACTCTGTAGGAACCCCAAAAACCAAAATGAATTGGGAGAAAATAAAAGGAAATAATCCACTCAAACTATCCAAAGGGGACCCCATAATGATAGAAAATCTATCTCAAACCATCCTCAGATGTATATGTCTAGTTAGATAATTCAAAATAATCTCAAATAAGGGACTAAAGAAATCTCCATCCCATAGCTTAACTTAGAAATAAGTAACATCATTCAAGGATAGGGGCTAAACACATTGAGTAAATAAACTACACGTCAAGTCTTTGCCACCCCTATTAGGAGATTAACCTCACCCAAGAATGAGAAGATAAACATGGTAATCACATGGAATATATCACACGCATTCTCCTCCCATGAAAAGATATTAACCAAAAACTATGGTTTGACCATGTAAAAAAATTGTATACTTAGTCCAAAAGGGATTTCATCCCAGAACACGATGACACTAAAATGGATCCTTGAATCACACAAATATACTTGTATTATATACCAAGTATAATGGGGTTTCTACCGTATAGATAACAACATGGTTTTACTCAAGTCTCTAATGGTAACTCAAAACTAGGAGAACATACACCACGAGATCATCCATCCCAGATGGAATATGTCTAAGAGATACACTCCATTAGGAATAACCTACTAGGTTCATCTCTAATACCAAACATGGGAGATCCAACCATGACTAACATGAGCCATGTGCAAGGTCATCAGAACCCATATAACAAACCTTTTCTTCATTTAACACTTAAACATAATTTATTACTTAAATTTTTCACTTGATTCAACATAGAAGATAGAGAGGTATAGTGTCTTTGGGGCTTAGGAACACTGCATAAAAACTTAAACCATGAAATACATATCTTTATTAAAAAAATCTTTTATATGACCACAACATTCCTTCGTACATACCATTGCATGTGATAACCCGAGGACATGCTTAAAAAAAGGAGGAGCTATAAATCCTAGTAAGGGAATAAGAAAGTCATAACATGAATAATATAGTAAATTTTAGGAAATAATCATATCAATGGCGGATAAGAGAAAATGGGCATAAAGGAATGATATAGCATGATTATCATAACATGGAAATGTGGAAACAACATTTAACATGATATTTTCATGATCCAAGTCTCATTAAACTTGGAGCATTATTAGAACCTCATTGAAATTTAATTATAATGATTAAAACCTAAATTTTAATGGATTATCATGATACTATTCTTTACCCAATGAATTGGAGCGCTATCAGGGTGCACCCGTCTTAATCATTTCATTTTATGCATAAGTGTTCCACATAGATCATACAACATAGATTCATTAAACAACATGATTTATTCCATGATAAAGGAACGTTGAATTGATAAATGAAACTATATAATCAATAAGTAAATGTTCATAATTTTGAATACCTTTGATAGATAAATGGGCATGGTATTCACTACACAATGACTTTGGCTTGGAAAATAACGGTTCAATTTCAGCAGCAAAACAACATGATGTAAGAATTCACAAAAATGGTTGATAAGAGAGAAAGGGGTATATCATCATATTTACATTAAATGGATAGTAAGGGGTCATATAGATACATATCACAACATATGTAATGTAATTTAGATTCAAAATATAAATTAATTTCATGAATGAAAATGAGGAGAGAGAAATCCCTTACGGAATTTCAGCATGGTAACGGGTGTACATGGGAGGAATTAAAGAAAAAGAGTGGTCTATAATCATTCAAACATAAGGAGATATGTATGGGGGAAGTTAAAAATAATACCCCAGCATTTTTAGTTGAAAATAAAATGGTATAACAATATAAATATAGATGGACAAAAAATGAGAAAGGAAGAAATCCCTTACTTGGAAGTGTGATCCCAATGGCTTGTGAAAGGCTTGATAGAGGCTTCTTGAGAGCATGTGGCACCTTGAGAGGATTATAGAGAGAGTAGGTAAGATATTTTCCAAGAACCAAATGGTTTTAGTGAAGAGGAATGGGAGATTGAGTGGGTTTATATTAGAAGGGAGAGGAAATTGTTTATTATTTAGGTTTTGGACACCACACATTAAACTAACGACAACCACAATCCAACCCATGGTTTTTGCCGATGGTTTTTTCCAAATGGGAGTGGAAAAAAATATTTTATTAGAAAATGGATTAACTTATTATAATATTATGTTTTTATATGTTAGGTTGTGTCACACTCTCAAGGAAATAATTGTAAAAAGTAAAATGTTTTATAAGTCTTGGAGGGTCCACTAAGGCACCATAAAACTAATCAAAAAAATATCAAATCACATTATTTTAAAGATAAAACATATATTGTCCGAAAATTTATTTTATAGTATTTTATTACATCACTATTTGGTCATTAGGATGTCATAAAACACATTATATATTTAAAAAGTATTTAATTTTTACCCCAAAATTCAACTGTCTTTGAAAATTATGAAAAATTAACTATTAGATAATTTTGACATCCTGAATAAAAATATAATATTAATTTTATCTAAAAATACTATTTGGGTTTTAAAAAGTGATTTGAAAATATTATTTTATTAAAATATTATTTAATTCAAAAATCCATTAATTCATCAAAATAGAGTTTTTAATTGAATATTAAATAAAAATAATATTTGTGCTTTAAAAACAATTTACAAAGTAAAAATAATAAAATAATTGTATATTCTTGATACAGAAAGAAAGCACACTATTAGGGTTATGGGGTCTTGTTACACAACCCCTTATAACACCTCCATAATACCTAAGGGTAAGGTGTGCGATGGTGATAGACTTTTGGGGCAGCTCGAATTACATCGCTTGGGTGGTAATCTATATTATCTTCCAATTATCCTGTAGGTAGTTCCATTCAAGATTATCGTATTGATGCTCGGCTTGGTCGTGGTCAAGAGCGAAACCTAGTGAGGCTACGTCTTTTCAAGCAATGAAAAATGGGCTTCATATGGAGCAATTCAACTGGATGAGGCCTTCACTTCCTTTGTCTGAGTAAATTAGATTTGTTAAGGACTTATATTTATAAAAATCATGTGATCACTATTAAATGGATATATTAGGAATGATAACATTTCATAATGGTATTTTAAATTCCAAAAACATAAAACCAAGGAAGTGCATATGTTTTATATTACAATTTTACATAATAATACATTTAATTAGATCAAGAAGAATTTTCCCTAATAAAATTTTGGGTCATTACAATCTCCCCCCCCCCCTTAAAGGTATTTATCCCTCAAAATTTCTTGTTCCTACACTAAAATAGATAAGGGTAACTTTGCATCATCACTTCCTCCAATTCCCAAGATGCTTCTACAAACATGTGGTTTCACCCCAATACCTTGGTGGGGGGCATTGTCTTATTTCGTAGAACTTTTTCTTTATGATATAAGATCTTCACCAAATTCTTATCACAGGAGAGATAATTATCTAATGGTACCACCTCGAGATTGAGTACATGTGATAGGTCTGGAATGTACTTCCTCAAAAGTGATACATGAAATACATCATATAATTGAGATAGGTTTGGTGATAGTTCTAGTCATTTGGCCACTGCTCTAATGTGATCTAGGATATAAAAAGGGTCGATGTACCTTGGACTAAGCTTTCCCTACTTCTCAAATATCATAAATCTCTTCCATAGTGATATGTGGAGAAATACCATGTCTCCAACATCAAACTCAAGGTCTCGTCGATGATTATTATCATTGCTCTTTTTTCAACTCTGAGCAGCTTTAATGTGTTGTTGAATGGTCATAACCATATCCACCATTTCTTCGACCATTTCTAGAACTAAAAGTTTTCACTCCCCAACATCATCCAAACATGTCTGTGTTATTCACCTATTCCCATAAAAGAAATCATAAAGAGATATTTGGATGATTGAGTGGAAACTTTTATTGTATGAGAACTCAACCAGAGGAATATGTTGATCTCATCCATCTTTGAAGTCTATTGATCATTCTCTCAATATGTTCTCAAGTGTTTAGATAATCTTCTCATATTGGATATCAATTTAAGGATAATAAGTAATATTGATGATCATCTCAGTATTCAGATTGTGTTGGATATTCTTCCAGAACATAGAGGTGAATCTTGAATCTCGATCAGACACAATAGATAGTGGTACTCCATGCCATCTTACCACTTCTCTTAGGTATATCCGTGCCAGTTGATCCAATAAGAAATACTCTCGAATTGTAATAAAGGGTGCAGTATTTGAAAGATGATACACAACAACCCAGATAGATTTGTTTCCTTTGGATATCTCTAGATGTCTGATGATAAGGTCCATGGTGATGTTCTCTCAATTTCCATGTTGTTATTTGTAATGGTTTCATCATACCCTTATACTTATTCATCTCAGCCTTCACTTTCTGACATACTAGGCACTTTGATGTATATCTAGAAATCTCCTTATTCATGTTATCCCACTAATAATTCCCTCAGAGATCTCAATACATCTTTGTGTTTCTTGGGTGAATAGTGAAATTATAACTATGTGCATCATCCAAAAGTTCTTTCTTTAACTTTGGACTTGATGGAACACATAATAATGACAGAAATATCAAAATTCCTTCTTCATTAGCATTAAACTCTAAGGATTTACATTTTCTGATAATTTCCACTTTCTTCTTAATTCCGACATCATTCTTTTGAGCATCCTTTAACCATTACCAAAGAGACAGTTGAACAATAATTTTTGAAAGGATTAATGATGTTCCCTTCTTTTTTATTCCCATATCCATCTTCATCAAGTCTAAGAAGATTGGATCCTTTTCCATTCTCATCAATTGTAACGTCCTGACCTAGAATCCACTAAACTGGTGCTCCGAGCCAGTTCTCCACAAGGCCTCAAGCGCGTCTCCCTGTATGCCAGAGGCTGCCAACTAGAAGCAAGGGCCTAGGGTGTTATAGTGGGGAGACTATGCCCTCATACCAGAGTAATAAAATAGCAAAAATAACTATCATACAAAACAAAATGTAAACAGAGAGCGTAAGTAATAAACAACTAAAATAGAACAAGCTGTAATAGTAAAATGTTGTAAAATCCCAAACAACTATAAAATACAACACAACACTGGTCACCCCCTGGGCCAACCATAAAGATAAAAGTACAAAAGAAACTGAAAGTAAATGTAAAGGGTTCAACTACTAACTTTGAGCCATCCCACGTACCCAATCACCAGACACTATTGAACTGCAGCAACCCGATTAGTAGAACCACTCGAGCAGCTCTGCTTGATCATGAAATGCTGGGCCTCAGTCCTATTCACCATGAAACTCATGCTCAACCTAAAAAGTAGGCAGAAGTTCTACACATTCACTGAGGTTCATATTCAGGGGTGAGAAATAATCTTAGTAGGGAGCCCTGAAAATCAACCTATAACTATGCTGCTAAAAGTGTATGTAACAACAATGTGCTCAGCCTAGTTGGAACACAACAAAAGGAAGTAAACCAAATGTGCAAACACGGTCGAACTCATGGAATGTAATCCTTGTCAACTGGGTAAGTGACACCATGGATGTCCATATCTATGTACGTACACATGTATAGTACCATACCTATACACATATACATAAATATGAATATTCATGATTAGGTGAATGAAATAATAAGAAACCACATCAGTAGTAGATCCTTGGGACAATAAGCCCGATCTTCTGGACATCCTGTGAAAGGGAATTGAGGTTGATGTTGTTCCACTCAATCTGTGTATCTTTAAGTCAATCCCAAGGTCCGTAATACCATCGACATGTACCTGCTTCATCCAAAGCTGGAATTATATCTCTGAGAAAGCTAATCAAAATCAAGTAACCCTTTGAGAAATATCTCATGGTCTAACCCCATTGTTCAGAAATCCATCAATCAAATACACATGACCACCTCTGAAACTCTCATGGTCTGAACCCTATAGGTCTAACATAGCATCAAATAAATTATGAACGACCTCTGTGTAGCTCTCACAGTCAACACCCCTTTGGTCTCATGTATATAAAGAATCTCTGAAGAAGCACTCCCAGTTAATTCCCTTTATAGTAAAAAGTTATTAAATACTCTTTGAGAAATCACTCACATTCAATTCCCCTTATAGTAAAAATTGATTAAAGACTCTATGAGGAATCACTCACACTCAATTCCCCTTATATTCAAAAGTGATTAAAGACTCTCTAAGGAAGCACTCACACTCAATTCCCCTTATAGATAACTACACCAGGTTCTCAAGGCCCCGTGTAAGTCAATTGAGCACGGAAAATCAATACGGCCAAAGTAAAACTCAAGAACTACTTGGATAACATTATATAGCATATCACAAATTGTCTGATAAAACCACTCCATCCTAACAATACTAGGCATGGAAACAAGGCATCCTAATATGAAAAGCTAGACCAAACAGTCAAAATCATCCAACATGGGAAAATACTTCCACATCAACGTAAATAACCCTATTTACAATCAAAACACCTCTACTCAGGGAAACAATGTATAGTAGGAATCCCAAAAAATAAGAAAAATGCCTCGTGTTAGGATCAACAACCACCACCCAAGAAGCACCTCTAGTAACCACTAATGCATCATCAAACCAAGTTAGATATAAAAAAATAGGTGAGGGTGGCCCGAATGCCTAACCCAACACTATATCCATAGACCCAAGGAATTACCAATTTGGAATGGATTCTAGGTGACACCTGATCATCATCTCTACCCAAAACTGATGTAAAAACTCAGGGTTGGTCAAACAATGGTCACCCCCTAGGTCCCTCAATTCAAACACTGAGGAGGCATTATACTCAGGATCCTCCATATAAACAGGAGTGAAGGCATCCTACACCAGATCCTTAGAGAAGAGTAAGGGAGGAATCCTACACGAGATCCTAAAATGAAGGACAACATAGGTATTCCATAACATGGAGCCTCTCAAAGGCAAAACATGAGAGAGATCCTATAAGGGACTCCCTAGGTCAGCACACAAGTAATGGCATCCCTTAGGGAATACTTGGAAGTACCCGGTCTCATGGACTCAAAGGCCATAAGGGAACGTCTCACAAGGGAAACATCCTTTGCAGCATAGGTTATAGGAGATAGCTCACAAATCATCTCATATTAATGCTCTCAACTATATTGGTTTGAACACCCAATCTATCATCCACGCCAAGTCTCACTCTCAGGTGTCAACTGAACTCGATAACTAGACGAAGAACTTCTCCATTTAGATAGAAACCCCCTAAAACCCCATTTATATGACCTATAAATGTCAAAAGGATCCCACCATTGTAATATAAGTGAAAAAAATGCTCATAATGGACAACGCACATGCCCAATTCTGACATCCAGGGCATAAGTTATCCTAAAACTACTAAACTGGAGTAGTACATGGCCAGAACACATGGCCAGACCCATGGGGTATGCCTATGTAATAGTACACGGAGTGTAATTTACTATACAGGGCGTGTACTACTCATCAAAAGTCTCTCCGTTTGCGTTTTCACCAGAACACATGCCCATGTGCCAATACACGACATGTACTCCTTAAAAACCACTATTTCGTGGCTTATTTCACACGGTCGGTCACATGAACACCACTACACGGCGTGTAATCAAAGTACATAGTGTGTAATTTGGAAAAAATCATATTCTTAGAATAGGAAGAACACATGGCATGTTCCCCAGGAACAAATGGTATTCTGGGTTTTCCGATGGGAAATCCATCAAAACACCCGAAACGCCCTTTTTAAAACCTGAAACAACATATCGATCCCCATAGACTTACAAGAAATAAATATAAGGATTTAAAAATATAAAATAACATGTTTTAAGGGGATCTATGGAGAAAATATAAAATTCCCTACCTTCGGGTGGATACCACCGAAGCTTCAGTTGATTTCGCGGCTCACGGTTGTCGCTTGCCGACTCAGCACGTCGAGACCTTCGAATCGGCACCCCTCTTGCCTCCCAACTCTCTCCCTTACTCAAAATCAAATTCTCCCCAAATGAAACATCCAAGGAGGAGGTGTAGGAGATATGCTCAAGGAGTAGGGGGAAAGAAGAGAAGGAAGAAAATAAAATAAAAGGAAAAGAAGAAAAAGGGGCCCGTGTCGGCCCCGACGCCCAACATGAGTTTATGCCTTCTGTAGGAAAAACTCCCCATTCTGGACTCAACAGCGCAGATGGAATTTCAATCTGACATTTCCTTTAAAATTTATTTCCTAACAAACGTACATGAATAATTTAATATTTAATTTATTAATATTAAATATTAAATATTCTGCTAAAATTCGAACAACTCAGATTTCCACCAAACTCTTATCCTAGGGTAAACACCCTATTCTTGGACCAACGGAGTTGTAAATAAATTATATGAGATCTTATAGTAGGGTAAAATGAACATTTTACCCCTCACCAACATCCAATAGTAAAAAAAATCAAATTTATTCCCAAAACAACAGTCCAGAAAAACATGGGTTCTTACAAACTCCCCACCATAAACCATCTCGTCCCCAAGAAGCCCAGTAAAAGGACCAGTAGCCATGCTCCCAACCCGAGCATCTGCAAAACCAAGCTATTTGTACTATACAATGACCATCCTTATAGCATTAACAACCACTTCTACACAGAAGACATTCAAGTATGACCGATCTGGTACTCCCCACCCAAGGAATACCCTTATCATCGTCTTAAAAGCAACTTTAAGCCCAAAAGCCCCCTGAAGAACTACATAGTTTAACCTAATCAAGGAAATCCACCCTCAAAAGGCCAATGTTGTGCTCCCCGCCATATGGATTTCCTTACACTGCTCCGAGAGCACAACCAGAACATGTTCCATCCTCAATAGGGATGAACATTAAGAATGAAAAAGGATCCTGATGTAGGGTCAATGCTCTCTTAGCATACTCAAGACGAATCAAGATAGTGCAAGATCATATCTTATAGGAGTACACTAAGATTTAGTTTAAGTCATATAAAACTCCCTCCGAGCCACACTAACATCCCTCCAAAACCCAACCAGGATTCAAGCACAAGTCAACCATTTCACAATAACCCAAAATTTCACAAAGTCACCTCTGCAACATAGGGACATTCCAACACATCATACGAGGTCCCAAACCACGAAAAGTCTTAAAATAAGAGTCATTGGCTCGTTCCTAGTCATTCACCAGTTTAGAATCAAATGGTGCCACCCGTAATAGCGAAATCAAAAACACTGGTAGACCAAGCGAGGCTGTTGAATAGTCTAGCCTATCGAAGCCAGTCACGAAAAACAAGCACCACCAAAAAGGCATTGTAAAAAATGGGCCAACAATTCTCACACATGTTTCCCTAGAACATAATAGACATCGACCTATAAGGTTTTGAGTCAAGACCATGGTTCTCTAGGATTCCCACATAGCCCTACAAAAACCACCTCACGACTGGGTCACAAGGCCTAACCACCTAGCCCAAAAGATCAAAAACCTCTCAGAAGACGGTAAAGATCACAACGACCAAAGAAAGTCAATACCAAAGCATAACCTACAAGGGACCTGATCCTCTCTGGGCATCCTCAAAAGGAACACGTCCTTGTAGATCACATCAAAAACTAAAGAGACAAGTTGTACTAACACTCATCGGGTATCTGTATACAGAAATACCACAAGGAGGTCCAGTTCACAAGAAAAACCTTGGTATCTTTTGACATCGTACTTAGTTATTCGACTAGATAACCATAGACCTGAGAAAAAACACTCTAAAGGGGGTTAACTAGAATGGAATAACGTGCTATATCGATCAAATAGGGTCGATGCACCACCAGTGCATGAGGACTGATTCCTCATCCTCACACCAACACCTTAATGTAGATCTACATAACCTGCCATCAGAGTAAAAAGTATGTGTAAGAAGACCCAAAGGTCTCAGTTTTCAGTAAAAACACACACTAACACACCTATATGTTGTGAATCCTATGTGCCTAGTATGATGCATGAGATGCCTCTTTCCTTTGCTGTCCAAGAGTCAAAATCCATCCCTATCATCATACCAATAGCCAAGAGCCATAGATCCATAGTAAATAAAAACACTACACAACATGTGCATCAATCAAGGGAAAAATAATACACAACTGTAACATTTCAAATTCAGAACAGCAATCCCAAACCCTAGAAACATGGAATTCTTATAGGAACAAGTGTTCTCGACGCACCAGTATGATATCCATCACTGGTTTCGACACATTCCTAATTCTCCTTTCTACCATATCCAAAATTGTAAAGACCAGGAAATAAAACTCCTCTGATACCACTTTGTAACATCTGAACCTAGAATGCACTAAATCAGTGCTCTGAGTCGGTTCACCATAAGGCCTGAATCGCACCTCCCTGTATGCCAGAGGCTACCGAATAGTAGCAAGGGCCTAGGGTGTGATAGTGGGGAGACTATGCCCTCATTCTAGAGTAAGAAAACAGTAGAAATAACCAAGTATCATACACAGTAGAAAGTAAACCGAGAGAATAAGCAATAAATAACTGAATTAGAACAAGATGTAATAGTAAAATGATGTAAAATCCTAAACAACTATACAATAGAATAAAACACTGCTCAACCACCAGGCTGACCAAACAGATACAAGTACAAAAGAAACTGAAATTAAAATTAAAGGGCTCAACTACTAACTCTGAGCCAACCCACGTACCCAATCACCAAAAACTATCAAACTACAGCAACCCGATCAGTAGAACCACTCGAGCAACTCCTCTCAATCAGGAAATATTGGGCCTCATCCCTATCCACCGTGAAACTCATACTCAACCTGAAAATCAAACATAAGGTCTACATGTAAACCGAGGTGCATGTGTAGGGGTGTGAAATAATCTCAGTAGGAAACCTCAAAAATCAACCTATAACAGTGCTGTTAAAAGTTTACGAAATAAAAATGTGCTCAGCCTAGCTGGAACACAACAAAAAGACAGTAAACCAAACGTGCAAACACCGTTGAACTCAGGGTATGTAATCCCTATCAACTGGGTAAGTGACACCATGGATGTCCATATCTATGTACGTACACATGTATAGTCCCATACATAAACACATATGCATAAATATGAATATTCATGATTAGGTGAATCAAATATTAAGAAAACACATCAGCAATCAATCCTTGGGACAATAAGACTGATCGCATGGACATCATGTGCAAGGGAATTGAGATGGATGTCATGCCACTCAAGCTGTGTATAATTAAGTTGATATCTGGGACCGTAATCCCATCGACACATACCTGATTTGGCCAATGCTAGAATTATATCTCTGAGAAAACTAATCAAAATCAAGTAACCCTCTAGGAAAGTTCTCACAGTCTAACCCCTTTGTTCAAAAAGCCATAAATAAAATACACACAACCACCTGGGCAGCTCTCATGGTCTAAAACCTATGGGTCTAACATAGCATCAAATAAATTATGAACGACCTCCAGGTAGCTCTCACAGTCAATACCACTTGGGTATCATGTATACAAAGATTCTCTGAGGAAGCACTCACATTCAATTCCCCTTATAGTAAAAAGTGATTAAAGACTCTCTCAGGAAGCACTCACAGTCAATTCCCCTTACAGTCAAAAATGATTAAAGACTCTCTACGGAAGCACTCACAGTCAATTAACCTTAAAGTAAAAAGTAATTAAGTACTCTTTGAGGAAGAACTCATAGTCAATTACCCTTATAGTCAACTACACTAGGTTCTCACGGCCTTGTGTATGTCAATCGAGCTCGGCAAAGCAATACGGCCAAAGTAAACCTCAAGAACTACATGGATAATAGTCTACTGTGTATCACAACATGTTAGATAAAAACACTCCATCATAAAAATACTAGGCATGGAAACAAGGCATCCTAACAGGTAAAGCTAGAGAAAAAGGTTTAAATCAAGAAACTTGGACAAACACATCCACATCAAGGTAAATAACCATATTTACAATAAAATCACTTCTACTAAGGATCAAAAGGAATATTAGGAATCCCAAAAAACAAGAAAAACTCCTCGCATCAAGCTCAATATACACCACCTAGGAAGTACCACTGGTAACTACTACTACACCCGCATACCAAGTCAGATATAGACACACAGGTGAGGGTGACCCGAAAGCCCAACCCAACACTACATCCATAGACCCATGTGATTATCTGTTTGGAATAGGTTCTAGGTGACACCTGATCACCATCTCTCCCCAAACCTGACGTAACAACTCAGGGTCATTCAAACAATAGTCACCCACTATGTCCCCCATGTCAAACACTGGGGAGGCATCATACTCGGGATCCTCTAAGTAAAGAATGGTGAAAGAATCCTACATGGGATCCTTGGAGAAAGTAAGGGAGGAATCCTACACAGGATCCACAAATGAATGAACACATAGGTATTCCCTAACATGGGTCCTCTCAAAGAAAAAACTTGAGAGATATCCTACAAGGGACTCCCTAGGTCTACACACAAGTAAAGGTATCCCTTAGGGAATCATAGGAAGTACCCGGTCTCATAGCCTTATAGGCCAAAAGGGAACATATCAAAAGGGGAATGTACTTTGAAACATAGGTTATAGGAGATATATCGCAACTCATCTCATATTAAAGGTCTCAAAAAAGTTTGGTCTGAACACCCATCCTATCATCCACGCCAAGTCTCACTCTGAGGTGTAAACTGAACTCGATAATTGGAGGAAGAACTTCTCTATTTAAATAAAAAACCCCAAAAACTCATTTATATGACCCTTAAATGTAAAAAGTATTCCACCATTGTAATATACATGAAAAAATGCTTAGAATGGGCTACTCGCATGCCCAATTCAGACTTAAAGGGCATAAGTTATCAAAAAACTACTAAACTGGAGTAATACATGGCCAGACCCACGGGGTCTTCCTGTGTAATAGTACACAGTAAGTACATTACATTACATGGCGTGTACTATTCACAGAAATTCACTTGTGTGTGTTTTCACCAGAACACATGCCCATGTGCCACTACACAGCCTATACTTATAGTACACAGCGTGTACTCCTTAAAAACCACTATTTCGTGTCTTATTTCACACAGTCGGTCACAAGGACACCACTACACGGTGTGTACTCAAAGTACACAGCATGTACTTTGTAAAAATTCTCTTTCCCCAAATGGGAAGAACACACAACATGTTCCCCTAGAACACATGCCATGTATTCTGGGTTTTCCGACGGGAAATCCCTCAAAACACCCGAAACACCCATTTTCACCCCCAAAACAACAGATTGAGCCCATTGAGCTTACAAGTAAGAATTATTAGTATGTAGAAACTTAAAACAACATTTTTTAAGGGTATCTAAGGAGAAAACATAAATGAACCTACCTTAAGGAAGAAATCGCTGAAGCTACAGTTGATTTCATGACTCACGGTTGTCGCACGCCGACTCAGTGCCTCAAAACCTTCGAATCAGTACCCCTCTTGCCTCCCAAATCACTCTCTTCCTCAAAACCCAATTCTCTCCAAATGACATGTTCAAGTAGGAGTCATAAGATACGTGTGAAAGGAGGAGGAGGAAATAATAGAAGGAAGAAAAGAAAATAAAAGGAAAAGAAGAAAAAGGAGCTTGGGTCAGCCCCAACGCCTGACATGAGTTTATGACTTCCGTAGGCTAAACTCCCCATTTCAGAATCCATGGTGCAGAATGAATTTCAATCTGACATTTCATTTAAAATTTATTTCTAAATGAACCTACGTGAATAGTTTAATATTTAATTTAATAATATTCAATATTAAATATTCCGCTAAAATTCAAACAGGTCAAGTTTCCACCAAACTTTTATCCGAGGGTAAACACCATGTTTTGGGACCAAAAAAGTTGTCAAAAAAATAAAAAAGATCTTCTAGTAGGTTAAAATGACCATTTTACACTTCACTAACATCTAACAGAAAAAAAATTATTCCCAAAACGGCAGTCCAGAAAAACATGGGTTCTTACATAAATTATAGAATTTATGGGTCCTTTCTACTTAGATAATATGAAACTATTTTCACTTTCCCAGGGTGGTAATGTATTGAGAAGTAAAATTCTTTGATCATCTCTAACCATCTTCATTGGAATGTATTCAGATCTTTCTATGTGAATATATAATTGATTCTTTTTTGATCCATATATATTTTTCACTTCTCCCCAAAGAGGTAATGTCGCCAAATTTTCAAAGCGAAGATTACTACAGAAAACTCTAGATCATGTGTTGGGTAGTTTTTCTCATGAAGTATCAATTGACTTGAATCATAGGCAATGAAATTGTGATTTTTCATCATCACACAGCCCATTCCTTTCTTCGAAGTATCACTAAATACCACAAAAGTTGTCCACTTATTGGTAGTATGAGAACGGGTGTAGGGATAGTCCTCCTTTTCAAATCATTGAAGTTATCTTTTCATTCATCACTCATAGAAAACTGTATTACCTTATGAGTTATGTCGGTAAGAGGGTTAGTCAATCCTGAGAAATTTCTCACAAATCGGTGATAATATCCAGCTATCCTCAGGAAGCTATGGGTATCTTTCACATATTTTGGACTCAGCCATCCCTCAATTGAAACTATATTGGAGGGATCTATAGATATCCCTATTGCTTGTAATGATATGACCCAAGAATGAGACCTCCTTCAACCATAACTCACACTTTTTGTACTTTTCATATAGCTTATCCTTTCTCAAGGTCTCTAGTAAAGTCCTTGGTTTTAGTGTATATTAGACTATCATCTATAAAGACTACCAGAAATTTGTAGAGGTAATTTCTAAAGACTCTATTCATAAATATCATTAAGATTTCTATAGAAAAAGTGAATCTGAAATGCATTACTATGAATTCATAGTGCCCATATCTTGTATGAAAAGCAGTCTTGGGGATATCCTCCTTATTCACCTTTACTTGGTAATATCTTAACCTTATATCCACTTTGGAGATGTATTGTTCTCAATGTAGTTGATCGAACAAGTCATCAATTCATGGAAGAGGATAATTGTTCTTTATTGTGGTTGTTTTGATCACACAATAATCAATGAAAAGGTGCATTGACATATCCTTCTTCTTGATGAAGAGGATTGTTGCACCCCATGGTGAAGCACTTGGGCGTATAAACCCTTTATCCAAATTCTACTATAGTTGTTTCTTCAGCTCCTCAAGCTTCATAACAGCCATTCTATATGGAGTCTTGGATATTGTAAATTCCTCAGGTATAAGATCAATTTAGAATTCAACATATCATCAAGGAGGAAGACCAGACAATTCCTCGGGAAACACTTCAGCAAATTCCCTCACAATAGGCATGTCTTCAAGGTTGGTTTCTTCCTTAGAATCAATCATCTAGGAAAGATATGCATGGTCATAGGGAAGAAATTCCCATTCTTGAGATGGTGTTTCTATAGAAGATTCATCCTCATCCTTTCACTTGAACATAATTGGGGGTTGATTATCCATTTGGAGAGGTATTTCCCTCTCAAGGAAATTTATGTTCGCTCTAAATAAGGAAAGCCAATCCATGCCAAGAATTGCATCAAATTACACCAAAGGAGTATGAGGATGTTTTTTAGAAATTTAAATCCACAAGTTATGATAGGGGAGGAGTTATATTCATGGGATGAAATGATGTACCCTTTTTATATTCCCACCAACATCATTACTTCCATGGATTGTGGTGGTGTTGGGATTATTCTATTAAAATTTCAGGTTATCAAAGAATGAATTGAATCAGAATCAAAAAAGTACATTCTCTATTCTCGAATGAATAACTAGAATACCTATGACCACTTTTTTGTCACAGTTCTCTTTGTCTTTAGTGATTGAAAAAGCTTGACCTTTCTACCTTGGATGTTTTTGGCTACAACCGAAAACCATTGTGTTAGGGAAGTGGTTCGCAAATTTCTCTGGTTCTTTACAGTTGAAGAAATGAATAATATTTTGAAGGTTGTACGGATTGTTCCTCTCCTCTATTATTGTATCGGGTTTTAATTTTCAATATTTAATGGCCAGGTGCCATTCTCTTTCACAGCTAAATCATTTACTCAACCCCTTTAGGCAGTTTTCAAGGTTCCTATTTCTGATCCTTTGGAAGGTTGGGTGATGTATTTTCATAGAACCGTTGGATTTATCCATTAGACTGTCATAATTACAGTCCACATTCCACTTCGTAACCCCATTATACCCCTGATATTTTCTTATTTCTATTTCGACTTTGAGGTCACATCAAAAAATTTCCTCATAGCAATCGAAGTCCTGGATCGCTAGTTCTTTCCATATGGTAGGTTTTAGCCCACCAAAGAAGTAGTTGACCTTGAATATGGGGGTAACGACAAAGCCAGTGGCATGTTGAGAAAGCCTTATGAATTTTTCCTCATACGCTGTTATAGATCCATATTCTTTTTTCTGGAGGGAATGGAAGACCCTTTCTATCTTAAGTCGGTGGGTGCGAGTAAAATATTTGTCAAAAAACATTTTCTTAAAATCCTTCCCTTCCAATGCCTTGATCTCTTCCTCAGGCTTCGTATTTTTTATCAATTACCACCATTGATCAGATTCACCCTCCATACGATAATAAACCAGAATAAACTTCTCTTTTTCATAACATTAAAGGATGGAGAAGATCTTTTCAATGGAGTTGATCCATTGTTCGGTGATTGAGGGATCATATGATCCCTTAAAAGTGGGGGGCCTTTGTATCATGAAGATATGAATTGTAGAGTATTCTTTATTCAGGGGTTTATGATCCTCTTGACTGATGACTCTATTAAAAAAATGATTTGAATGTGAGATTATCATGACTACGTTTGTGATTCCTGCTCCCATTGGAATGAGAATCTCATTAGAATAGTTGTCACATTGATCATTACATTTGTTGTTAGCTCGATTCCTCCTATTACCAACCATTGGATCGAATAAAAAAATGTTAGGGTTAAACCATAATGTTTAATACAATTTGAAAAATGGATAACATATAAATTACTATCATTTTCTTTAACTTATGAATTTATAGACTTCAATATATGTTATCCATAATCTACTTCCCAACATATATTCTTTGGGGAATTTTTTTGTTCCCTTAATAATGGTTCATACTATGATTATAAATTTACCAAATCATATACCCCAGGACTTTCATAACCAAGAGTGTAGTATGTCCTATTTTCATGCACCAGTTCCTGATTGAGTTTATCTCAAAACCGTGTTTTAAGGTTTTACCCCTAGATACATCTGTGCTAGGGTCGCCTATACTTGTTTGTATACAAACAAGGATTTATTTTCCTTATAAACTACTTAATATATACTCACTAAAATTTAGGTATGTTTTTATTATACTTAGTCTTATCTCTAAGGCTTTCAGTGGGGTTTTCTTATCATAATCCCAAAAATAACTAAACCCCCCTCTAATACTAACTATAACAACCATGCTCTTTATTTCACACTTAAACTTAATTTATTACCTAAAATTTTCACTTGATAAAACATAGATGATCAAGAGGTATAGTGTATTTTGTGCTTAGTAAAATTACATCACAACTTAAACCATGAAATACACATCTTTATGGAATAATTCTTTTACTTGACCACAAAATTCATTCGTAATTATCATTTCATGGGATAACCTGGGGACATGAATAAGAAAGGGGTGACCTATAAATCCCAGTAAGGTAGAAAAAAAGGTATAATATGAAGAATAAAATACATGTTAAGAAATTGGAAAATCAATTGATCAAAAGAAAACATTAAAATAAAGGCCTGATATAGCATGATTATCATAACATGGAAATGTGGTAACAACATTTAACATGATATTAGCATGATCCAAGGCTCATTTAACATGGAGAATGATTAAAACCTAATTAAACATTAATTATCATGAAAAAACCTTCATTTCAAATGGCGTATCATGATACTATTCTTTACCCAATTCATCGGAGCACTATCAGGGCGCACCATTCTTAATCATTTCATTTCATACATAAGTGTTCCACATAGGTCATACAACATGGATTCATTAAACATCATCATTTATTGCATGATAAAGGAATTTTTAATTCATACATGAAACTATATAATCAATAACTTAATGTGCATAAAGTTGAATTCCCTTGATAGAGAAATGGGCATGGTATTCACTACAAAATGACTTTGGCTTGGAAACTCTCTGTGCAATTTCTGCAGCAAAACGGTGTGACATAAGAATTCAAAAAATTGTTTGATGACCAAGAAAGTGGTATCTTATAATATGTACATGAAATGGACAATAAAGAGTTCATATAGATACATTTCCCAAAATAGGTATCATAATTTATATTCATAACATAAAATTATTGCTAGAATGTAAATAAGGAGAGAGAAATATCTTACGGAATTTCGGCATGGTAACAGGTGTACATGAGGGATATTAATGAGATAGAAAGGGGTATATCCTCATTTATATATAAGGAGGGAATTATGGGGGCGGTTCAAAATCATACCCCAACATTATTAGTTGAAAATAAACTGTTATAACAACATAAAAAAATTTGGACAAAAAATTTAGAAAAGAAGAAATTCCTTACTTGGAAGTGTGATCCCAAAGGATTGGGAGAGTTTTGAGAGAGGCTTATTCGGATCTTGGGGAACCATGAGATGATTTTAAATATATGAGGTTAGAGGTTGGTTGAGCTCCAAATGGTTTGAGTGAATATGAATGGGATACATAGTGGGTTTATGTTGGAAAAGATATGGAATTCTTTATTATTTAGGTTTTGGACACCACATATTAAACTAATCAAAACCACAATCCAACCCATGTTTTCTTCCCACTGTTTTTTCCAAGGGAGATTTGAAAACATTATTTTATAAGTAAAATGTTCAAACATATTAAAATATTAGGCTTTCTTATGTGGGGGTGAGTCACACTCTCAAGAAAAGAACTTTAAAAAGTTAAAATGTTTTATAAGTCATGGAGGGTCCACTAACGCAACATAAAATTAATAAAACTAATATAAAATCACATTATTTTAAAATTAAAAAATAAATTGGATAAAAAACCGTTTTTATTTTATTTTATTACATCACTATTGTGTTATTGTGATGATATAAAACACATTATATATTTAAACGATATTCAATTTTTACTTAAAAATTAGACTACCTCAGAAAATTATGAAAAATTAACTATTGGATAATTTCGACTTTCAGAATCCAAAAAAATATTCATTTTATCTAAATAACATTGTAAATATGTGAATTTTTTCTTTTTAAATAAAAATTGTCATTTATTGAAAATTCATGGGTTTTGATAAAAACAACTTTCAAACCTTAATAAAAATTTTCAATTGTATTGATAAAAAGAATACAATCATTTATATTTAATAAAAAGTGATTTAGTAATATATTTTAATGAAATATTATTTAATTAAAAAATACATTAATTTATCAAAATATATTTCTTAATTGAATATTAACTGAAAATACAATTTTTTCTTTAAAACCATTTACAAAGTAACTATAATAAAATAAATGAATATTATTTATAAAAAAATAAATCCCATAATCATGGCTCTAGGGTCTTGTTACATAACCCCTTATAACACCCAGATAAGACCTAACGGTAAGGTGTGCGATAGTGACAGACTCTTGGGGCGTCTTGGATAACATCGCTCGGGTGGTAATCTCTATTAACTTCCACTTCTCCCATAGGAAGTTCCATTCAAGCTTAACATCTTAAAGATTGCTTGGGATTGGTCAAGAGTGATTCCTAGTGATTCTACCTCTTTTTTGACTTTTGAAAAATGGGCTTCATATGGAGCAATTCAACTAGATGAGGCCATCACTTCCTTTTTCTGAGGAAATTGGATTTGTTAAATCCTTATATTTATACTATTCATGTGATCATTGTTAAATAACTATATTAGCAACGGTAACAATTCATAATGATATTTTAATATCCAAAAACATAAAACCAAAGATGTGCCTATGTTTTATATAACCATTTTACATAATAGGACAATTAATTAGATCAATAGGAATTTTCATTAATAAAATTTTGGGTCATTACTACACATGTTGAGAGGCCCACTCCTAACAACTTCACAAAGTTGAGGGAGAACATCTCAAGACTATGAATCATGTGTATCCTCTCTAAATAGATATAACGGATGGACCTGCACCTCCCCACTACCATGTAGTTGAGGTAGTACTGCTCTTAACTAAACTGTGTCACCTATGTCACTCCTATATAGAGTGCCCCACACCTCTATCAATTGAGGAAGAACTAAATCCTAAATAAGAATCACACATAACTAGTGGATAGGTTTTCACCTCATAAATGTACTCAACATAAAAATGATAACTAACTTCAATGGAGGACTTTATCCTCACTGCTACTCAAGGATGGGGGAGTACTACTCTTTAGGTGAGGACCTTTGACGTATTATGATATTGGAGTACCACTCAATGAATAGAGAACCCACAC
Organism: Viscum album; assembly: GCA_963277665.1. Classification (NCBI taxonomy): domain Eukaryota; kingdom Viridiplantae; phylum Streptophyta; class Magnoliopsida; order Santalales; family Viscaceae; genus Viscum; species Viscum album. The sequence goes on from OY728132.1 coordinate 544,239,605, forward strand.
CCACAACATGGGGAGTACCACTATGTGGCTAGAGGACCTGCACCCTAGAATGATAAGGGTGTAGTACTCTACCATCTCAATTATTATGGGGGACTCACACCCTCACATGAAAGGGAAGTATTGACCCCAGGATGGAGGACCTTCTCTCTAGTACAATAGGGGAGTACTGAATTTTTTCGAACAACACATATGGAGGTACCACACCCTAGAATGATAGGGGAGTTCTGACTCCAAGGATATGGGACCCTAACCCTAACGTGATAGGGTAATTCCCACTATATATATATATATGTTACATCTGGAGGACCCACATCCTAACACGGCATGTGAGTATTAACTCCATAGATATAGGACCAACACACTTGTCCAATAGGGGAGTAAATAATCTATCTGCCAACAAGTATGGAGGGCCCATTCCATGGAACAACATGGGATAACTATAAAACTGTATTATTGATATGGGGAACTCGCGCCCTAAACCATCATGGAAGTACCAACCATGAGTAAACTACCAAAAGAAATAAAACCCTAATTCATGATGTGGTAAGTACTATCTATACTAAAGAAGACAGGTAAGGGATAACTAAAACCTAATTCCACATAGGAGTACCAGTCCTAGCATCTATCTTTAAATAACCACACCAATCTACATAATCTGTGCAGTGCCACTAAAAGTAGTTTAACACTTATCATACATCATGTCATAATACATTATGGGTAGGGGACCTGCACCCTGATCCAACATGGGAAAACCACTCTACCAGTATAAATGGTATTGGGGAATGTGACCATAGCCTTTTACACATATCATTACATAATTTTATGCATAATTAAACATCATATTACTAGACATGTATTGTAAAGTATAGTGTATTGGAAGATTAGGTACATATATAAAAAACATAAAATAAGTTTTTAATTAATCTTCGCATTGTTATCCTAACATTCATTATGATCAAACATCTGCATAGGATAACCTGGGGATCACATGAATAGAGGGATGATCTATAAAGCCCCATAGGGGGGTAATCATTAGAATAAATCTTAGCACATGGGTTAGAAGGCATGAAATAATTGTATAAAAAAGCATGTAACATGATATAAGTAATAATAACATATAAAACATGGGATTATATAGTCATGGATTCATATTAATGTGGAAGAAAAATAAAACATGACTTTAACATGAGTCAAGGATCGTTGCATATAGAGGATCACAAGTCTAGGAAAACCACCAAGACCTTTGAACATAATGTATCATGAGATTAAAAATTACCCAATGCATTGGAGTGATATCTGGGAACCCCCATTATAACATTTTCATGAATATTCTTTCCACATAAATAATCATACAACGGTAATCAATCAGAACATAATGGTTACCCATGGAATGAAATGGGTATCCAAATCATGTCATAAGGAATTAAAAACGAGAATATCATAAAAATGTCCATGAAAGAATAGATTTAGAAAATAAATGTACATTAATATTGTAGAATAGTAATATATACTGATAATTTATGTCAAACTGAATTGATAACATCTAAAAAGAGTATTTAAGACTCTTTAAAATTATAACATTTTTTATGGTTTAAGGGAAATATTAAAGATATTTTAAAATAGAATGTGGAATAATATCATATATGAAAACATAATTGAACCAATAACGTTTTCATAATAAAAATATTTATTTTAGAAAATATATGGTGGATCAATATAGATTATATAGTTCACATAAAAACCGGTAGGAATTGAGGATGTTTCCTTCAATCGGACATGCTTATTTGGAATAATTAAGTAGGGAACCATTTAAAAACATGTATATATCCCAAAAAAAAGAATGAATGGATCTTGATAAATGATATTGGAACATATAAAATAAATTTAGAATATTCACATAAAAATAAAAGATAATTTCATTTGTGTAAATAGAGAGAAAGTATAAATTGATGGAATAATGGATGTTCGAGTAGATTCCCTTACCTTAATTATGAAGGTGTCATTTTCTTGAGCATAATGTCCTGGATAATAAAATTAGATTCATTAATTAATTATTAAAAAACCTATTATACATGAATTTTATTTATTATAACCTAATTATGTTCATTTATGGCTTTTTTATGGGTTAATAAATTCAATTTCATTTCTTGGGAGCATTGGTTTTCCTTCGTTTTCATGATCTATTTACTTTTATACATGTATGAAGGGTCATGTAAAGTGAGGTTAATTATTCAAAATTTAACATTAATTTTATTAATGATACTCTAGTGGTTAAATTGATATTATATAATTTGGTTTAATGACATGAGGATGAATAATTAGATACATAGTTAATGATAATCATTTGAGTTTATTTTTACGGTTTTTTGATCACAACGAACTCATTTTGTTTTATAAAATAATATCATGGGTAAAAAATGATTAAAAATCATTAAATAAGATATAAAACAAATACTATAACCTGGTTCAAAAATAAAAATTGTTACATGACCAGACATTGAAGAAGGTAATGTAAATTGAAAACTTCACCATCCATGAATTTGATGAATTAACACATCTCGGATGATGTTTTCATTTTAAGTATAAAAGGAGGGGGAGGAGAGATGATGATGAGTAATTTAATTATCATAGAAAATTATATTATATTTAGGGTTTGGATTTTTCATTCCATTTTGATGGGGGAGTTTAGGACATAAAAACCAAATAAAGCATCTTGAAAAGAGAATAAAAGAATGAGAAAGAGGAATTTGCCTCTAGAATTTATCCTCCTTGAGGGCCCCCTTAAGGAAGTGTTTTTGTTCTTTTGATAAGACCAAGAAATACTGGAAGTGGGGGAGGGTATAGGTAAGAGGGTTTAGTGTAATTTAGTCAAGGCACAAAGATTTATAGGTGTGAAAAGAAGAGGTGGTGATGGGTGGTATTTTTAATGGAGGAAAGGATTGTTTTCTCAAAATTTAATTTATTAGTTTATTATTTTTTCTCAAGACTAGTAATATTGCTGACTCATGAGAATAAAAACAGTAATTAAATCATGTGAGTTTGAACAATATGTGCTTACATAAACCATGCCTCAATGAATAGTATATTTAACTTATAATGTATATATATCGTAAATTACCGTATTTTACTATTCACCAAAAATTTAAGTATTTCAGAAAAATCCCAAAAATTAACCCTATCATTTCTCAACATGTAGAATTAAAAAATGGATTCTATTTTCTGAAAATAATTTCCTAAATATGATAAAAATTAATTTTTAATTATAATCATAATTTACATGAAAAAGAAAAATTTTAAAAATAAAACTACTTTTCCAACACATTGAAAAAGTAATTTAGATCTCATAAAATTATCTTATAATCATAAGAAATAAAAAAATTAATTTATGAGTAAATATTATGAGTAATAATTTTTCTTTTAATTTATTAAATTAAACCTAAAATTTTAATTAAATATACATGACCTACATAAATACCAACACTTAATTAATAATTTTTAAAATATTTAATTACAGATACTATGATATAATTATAACCTATTAACAGTTATAAAATGAATGAATTTTATTTATTCTTTCATTGGTGAGGTTACTTATACATTCGACAGTTTTACTATTTATATGAGACATATTACTATTCTAAAGGTCAATTTACTATTACATCGGTATGTGTTACTTAAATTCCTGAGATACCTTTTATTTCATGCATTCATCATTAATAAATATTATATTGTGTTATATATGTAATATTATGTGATTATACTATAAGAGATAATTATAAGAATGGAATTCAATTGATAAAACATTGGGTCGTTACATTATTCCCCCTTTATGAAATTTCACCTTCGAAATTTTGTTTTACATTATAGGATGAAAATATGTATGGGTACTTCTCCTTAATTACTTCATTCGGTTCCCATGTTGTCTCTTTATATCTATCGTTCAACCATTGTACATTGACTATGTGAGTATTCTTATTGCTTAGAAATTTATCTCTATGATCTATGATCTTCACTGGCTGCTCCTCATAAGAATGTTTATTCTCCAACTGTACCACCTCTGAAGATAGTACATCTGAAGGATTTGGTGTGTACTTTCTTGAGAGGGATGCATGGAATACATCATTTAATTTATACATGGTAGGTGGAAGTGCTAGTCGATAGGCCACAACTCATACATTATCAAGAATCCTGAAGAGGCTGATGTACCTAAAACATATCTTTCCTTTCTTACCAAATCTCATGACCTTCTTCCATGGGTATATGCGGAGGAATACTACATCTCCAAATATAAAATCAAGGTATCTTCAATGATTGTATGCATAGCTCTTTTGATGACTTTGGGATACCGTGTTGTACTGTTCAATGTTTTTCAGCTTCTCCACTATTTTTACAACCATTTCAGGCCCTAAAATCTTATATTCACTAACCACAACCCATCATGATGTTTTCCAACATCTTTTCCTAAATAGGGATTTATATGGAGACATTTGGATGCTGGTGTGGAAAATATTTTTTTAATAGAACTCAACCAGAGGTAGATTTTGGGCCCATCCTCTTTTGAAGTATATATAATATGCTCTTAACATGTATTCCAATTTTTGAATATTTCTCTAAAATTGGCCATCATTTTGAGGATGATAGGTTGTACTGAATTTCATCTAAATTCTTTGAGCGTGTCAGATACCTTTCAAGAACTTTGAGGTCATTCTCACATCTCGGTCAGATATAATCGATAGTAGTACTCCATGAATCCTTATTGCATATATGATATATATCTATCCATTTTGATCCAATGATATGTCCTCTTGAATAACATGTTTTATTTGTAAGAAGATCCACAATAACCAATATAGCATGTTTCCCCTAGAAGACCTTGTAAGTCTAGTGACAACATCCATGGTAATGTTCCCCACTTCTGTGCTGGTATGGGTAGTGGTTCTATCATCACCTTAGACTTTTGTCTCTCATCCTTAACCTGTTGAAATACTAAGCACATTTATGTATATTCCACAATCTCCTTCAACATATTGTCCCACAAATAGTTCACTCTGAGATCTTGATACATCATTGTGCTCCCTAGTTGAATAGATATGGTTGAGTTATGTGCATTATTCATAATCTCCTTGTTTATATCTGAATCAAAAGGTACACATAATCTTGACACATATATTACAAATCCTTCCTCATCAGTCATGAACTTAGTGGATTTAATATTTCTAATAGCTTACATCATTTTTACAATTTCCACATTATTTTCTTTGAGCATCATTTATTTTTTCCAATAGGTATGGTTGATCAATCATTTGAGAAAGGATTGATGATGTTACTCCTTTAATGATTCCCATGTCCAACATTTGTATTTCTAATAAGATTGGATCCTTATTAGTTCTCATCATTGATAAATATGGATGATCCTTTTTACTTACAGCATTCGCTACCATATTTTCCTTACCAAGATGGTAGTGGATTAAGGATTCATAATCCTTAATCATATATATGCATCTTCACTGGCGTATATTATGCTCATTCGGTGTGAATATATATTTAGGACTTTTTTTATCAGTATATACCTCACACTTCTCCCCATAGAGATAATGCCACCATATTTTCAACCCAAAGATCACAAATTCCAACTCCATATCACGTGTGGGATTTTTTTTCTCATGGATTTTCAAATGACTTGCAGAATAATATTTCACTTTATCATTTGGCATTATAACATATACTAATACATTATTTTAAGAATAATTATACCCCACAAATATGTCTCCACTTGTTGGGAGTGTGAGTAATGGCGTAGCAATAAACCTCTTTTTAAGATTTCTACATCTTTCCTAAAATTCATTAGTACAAAAAAGCTTCACTCACTTCTGTGTTTGCTTGGTCATTGGGATTTAAAATCATGGTAATTTCTTCCCAAATATTCAGTAATACCCAGATAGGCCAATGAAACTATGGATATCTATTACATATGTTTTCTACTGCCACCCTTAGATATCCTTTATCTTGAAAGGTTCCATATATATCGCTTTACTGGTGATAACATGCCCCAATAATGATACTTCCACCATCCAAAACTCATATTTATTTTACTTTGAATATTGTTTCTCCATTTTAAATGTCTACATTGCATTATTCAAATGATCCTCATACTCCTCTTTTCTCTAGTATTATATCATACTATTATTGATAAATACTACCAAAAAAATTTTATGGTTATCCATAAACACTCTATTCTATAATTCTATGAAAATTTATACAGAATTAGTGATTCCAAAGGCCATCACTATGAACTCGTAGTTTCCAACCCTCAATCTAAAGGAAGTCTTGGGAATATCCTTCTTACTCACCTTTAATTGGTGATATCCCGAACAAAGGTCCACCTTAAAGAAAAAAATGGCCCCACATAGCTAACTGAATAATTCATTTATTGATGGAAGGGGATAATTTTTCATTATCATGATTTTTTTGATCTCGCGATAATCAATGTAGATTATCAATGATCCATCCTTATTAATAAATAAGAGGACTGGTTCACCCCATGGTGAAGTACTCAGGTGTATAAAACCGTTCTCAAGATTCTATTGTAACTGCTTCTTCAGCAGTTCTAGATCTACGGTGGCCATTCTATAATTTTTATTAAATATTGGTAGAGATACATGAATAAGATCAACTATGAAATAAATCTCTTGATCAGGATGAAGATTCATTTAATCTTCTAAGATTACATCAGTACAATGCCACACAATGGGAATGTCTTTGAGCATGATTCTTTTCTTTGTCTCATCCATTTGAGAAAGATATGATTTCTCATAAGTTAACATTGTCCACACATGAGATGATGATGGTGAAGAAGAATCATCTTCCTCCTTAAACTTGTATAGGATTGAAGGATTCTCTAAGATGTGAAGAGTTATCTCCCTTTCCTAACTATTGATTTTAGATTTATATAAATATATCCAATCCCTTCCAAAATAGCATCAAACACTACCAAAGGGGGTATGAAAGGATTTTATGGGAGGTTCAGTCCACAAACATTCACCATAGAGGTTTTATAAATAATGAACACAATAATTTCCCCATTCAATGTTATCACATATAAATTGACCTCCATTTTTTTAGGTGGTGTTTGTATATTTCTATTAAACCTATAAGATATGAATGAATATGTAGAACCTGAATCAAATAGTGTTTTCGCTATTATTGAATGAATAACCAGATTACCTATCACCACTTCATTGTCCATCTCCACCTTAGATTTAGTGATTGAATAACGCTTCCTTGTTACCTTGGAGGTTGTTTTTTGTTACCTCTAACAACCCTTGGCATAGGCCAATGGTTTGCATAATGACCTTGTTCCATGTTGTTGAAACACTACAATACTAGATGAGTGTTGATATGAACCCTCCTTTATTCATCCACGTTAGTGGAATTATTCATATACCATCTATAGTTCTTACCAAGATGTACCACTATTCCACATTTGAAGCAATTCCTTGTTCACTTTAGACAGTTCCCAGGATACTTTTTCCCACAATTTGAACACGTGGGATGTTTGATATTCTTTCTATCATGGGATTTTTTTGAACCATCAAAATTAGACACCATTTTCCCCTTTTTTCACTGGTCTCGTGATACTATAGAGAGTATCTGATATCCATTTCAACCATGTTCTCACAAAAGAAAATCCCCTCACAACTATCGAAGTCACAAATCGCCAATGCATTTTGTTGAATCAGCTTTAATCCGCTAAAGAAGTGATCCACCTTACTCTTGATGTTCCTGACATAGTCAGAGTCGTATCTTGAAAGCCTTGTGAATTTTTCTTCATACACCCTAATTGACTCATATTACTTATCCTTATTTCTAAGGAACACTCTTTTATATCATGAGATGGAGGGTTAAGAAAAAATATTTATTGAAAAAACAATTTCTTGAATGCCTCCCAATACATGGAATCAATTTCCAACTTGGACTTTATATTTTTTATTAGTTTCCACCACTGATCATGTTTCCTATCAATACAATAAAATACCAGAATTAATTTCTCTTCTTTAAAGCACTAGAGAATAGAGAATATATTTTCAATAGAGTTGATCCTTTGTTTGGTGAGGAGGGTATAAGAATATCCACTTAATGTGGGAGAAATTTTCCGTAATAATAATTTGATGGAAACTTTATCATTCCATGAAGAAGTAGGGTGTTCCACACAATTCATTTTATTATTCATAACTTGAACTAGATGAGCAAGTTCTTTCATAAATATTTGAGCACTCTATCCCATCATATTTGACATCTCATTACGGAAATTGCCGCATTATTTATCATATTGATGGTTTCCATGGGTTCTTCTATTTCTAGGCATTAACTAAATAAAATAAAGTTCAATTAGGAGGATCGAATATTTAAATAATAAGCGTAAAAAGGAATCATTAAACATAGAAGGATAAAATCATAAAGGAAATTTATATCATACCTAGTGATTCCCTAGGTTTCAATATAGGTTATCTATGATCTGTTTCCTAACATATATTCTTATGGGATTTTTTTATTCCCTTAAATATTGTCTGTAATGAGCTTATGAATTTTCCAAAGTATGTCCCCTTGGAGTGTCAAACTAGGTGCGCAGTAAGGCCCATTTTCATGTATGAGGTTACCCCAAGTCTGGATCAGAACACCTTGTCGGTGTTTTTAGTCCTAGCTACATCTCTGCTAGATTCTCATCCACTTGTAGTATCCAGACAGAGATGAATATTCTAAACAAACCACTTACTCTATATGTACCAAAATATAGGGATGTTTTATTATACTTAGTCTTACACATAATGTTATTACTATGGTACTCTATTACTATTCTCCAAATATACTATACATTCCTATTATACAAACTATAGTAACCCTAACATTTTAAACATATCATTACATGATTTTGTTCATAATTAAGCATCATATTATAAGACAAGGATCATAAATTCTAGTGTCTTGTAGGATTAGGTACATAATTAAACATCATAAAAACATATTTTAATTAATATTAACATTAATATATTAACATCCATTGTGCTTAAATATCTACATAGGATAACATGAACAAAGATATGATCTAGAAATCCTAGTTAGGGAATAATCATAATAAAAAACCACAGAATGTGGGTTAGAAGGCATAACATAATGGTATAAAAAGGCATGGAACATAATATAAAGAATCATAACATTTAAAACATGGGATAATATATTCTTTGAATCATAATAATATAGAAGAAACATAAAACATTACTTTAGTGTGAGTCAAGGATCATTGCATATAGAGTAGAACGACTCAAAGATAACCACAAAGACCGTTGCACATGGATCATGAGTCAAGGATAACCACTAAGATCATTGCACATAAAGTCTCATGAGACTAAACCTTACCCAATTAATTATAGTGATATCTATTAACACCCACAATGACATGTTCATTAATATGCGTTCCAAAAAAATATTCATATATAGGTAATCAAATCTAACATAAAGGTTACCCATGGAAAGAAATGGGTGTCATAATCATGTCATAAAGAATTACAAATTAGAATATCATAAAAGTCTCCATGAAAGAATTTATTTAGAACATACATGAACATTCATAAGGTAAAATAGTCATAGATCATGACAATTCATATCAATCTAAATTGATAACATGAAAAATAAGTATATAAGAATCTTTAGAATTAAAACATTTTAGTGTGGTTTAAGGGAAAAATTAAAGAAATTTTAAAAAGAATGTGGAATAATATTTTATATAAAACTAGAATGGAACCAAGATGCTTTAAATAATAAAAGGACTGATTTTAGAAAATATATGTTGGCTCAAAACAAATTATATAGTTCACTTAAAAATTGTTAAGAATTTGGGATGTTCCCTTAAATAAAACAAGATTATTTTGAAGAATTGTGTAGGGAATCTTTTAGAAATATGTATATCCTATAAAAAGATGGATGAATTAATATTGATAAATGATCTTGGAAAACATACATAACATATATAATATTCACATAAAAATAATAGAGAATTTCATTTTGGTATAGAGATCAAAATAATAACCAAAAGGAATAGTGGATGTTCAGGTAGAATCTCATACCTTAAGTCTGATGTAGTCTTTCCCTTGATCTTAATGACCCGGATAATCATATTAGATCCATTAATTAATAAATTTAGAACCTCTTATACCTGAAATTTATTCATTATAATTTAATTAATTTCATTTAAGGACTTTTTTATGGGTTAATATATTCAATTTCATTTCTTGAGAGTGTTGGATTTCCTGGGGTTTCATGATAGGTTTACTTGTGTACATGTTTGAAGGGTCATGTATAGTGGGTTTAATTATCAATAATTGAACCCTTATGTTATTAATAACATTCAAGTGATTAAATTTATATTATATCATTTTAATTTAGGAAATTATGATGAATTATTAGATTAATAGTTAATGATAATAATTTGGGTTTATTTTTGCGTTTTTTCGATCACAACAAACTCATTTTGTGTTATAAATTAATACTTTGAGTAAAAAATGATTCCATAACATTAAATAAGATATAATATATATATATATATATATATATATTATTTAATTTTTTAAACATAAACATGGTTTCATGACAATACCCAGAAGAAGGTAAAGGAAATTGAAAACTTTGTCGTCATTGAATGTGATAAATTAATACATCTCAGATGATTATTTCATTTTTAGTATAAATAGAGGGGTAAAGAGAGATGATGATGAATTATTACATTATCATAAAAAATTAAATTATATTTATGGTTCTAGATTTACCATACCATTTGGATTTCAGGTGTTGAGGATAGAAAAAGAAAAGAAAGAAACTTAAAAAAAATAAAAGAATCAGAAATATGAATTTACATCTTGAATTTATCCTCCTTGAGAGCCTCCATAGGGAAGAGATCTTGGTCATATAATGATACTAAGAACTCTTGGTCTTGGGGGATGGGATTGGGATGATATTTGATCATAATTTGGACAAGGAACAAGGATTTAGAGTTGTGAAGAGAATATGTCGTTTGGGGTGGTATGTATAGTGGAAGAGATGAGTGTTTTCTAAATATTTAAATCATTAATTTATTATTTTTCTCAATACAAGTAATAGTGCTGATTCTTGAGACAAAAAAATTAATTATTTCATGTGAGTTCGACCCAAAGGTGATTCAATTATCCATGACTCAATGAATTGTGTATTTAACTTATGATGTGTATATACAGTAAATTACAGTATTTTACAATTCACAGAAATTCATGTATTTTAGAAAAATTTCAAAAATTCAACCTAACCAGTTTTGATATTATAACCAAAAAAAGGACTCTGTTTTTTTAAAATAATTTTCTAAATATGAGAAATTTAATTTTTAATTAAAATCATAATTTACTTCAAAGATACAAATTTTAAAGTTAAAACCGCTTTTCTAAAACATTAAAAAATAAATTAGGCTCTCATAAAATTATCATATAATCATAAGAAAAAAAAATATTATTTTATGAATACATTTGATGATTTTTATATTTATTAAATTAATCATATAATTGTAATTAAATATACATTACCTGGAAAAATACCAACACTTAATTACTAATTTTTTAAATGTTTCTTTATTTATACAATGATATAATTATATCGTATTGAAAAATATAATATGTAATCATATGTGATTATACTATAAGGAATAATTATATATAGGTAATTCCATTGATAAAACATTTATTTTTTATAGTACTGATGTCGAAGTCAACCCAGTGATCCACCCTAATCACAGCCCAAGGTTAAACACCTCCACACAATTATCTGGCTCAAAAACATGACAACTCATATCCCATAGGCCAAAATAGAGGCCCCCATCACATTTTATGTGGAAACCTACTCAAGACATGCTAATCATAAGCATGAATTCAAGTCCCATATAAGGACATACAGAAGTCAAAAGATATCAATAAGAACTCTAAGTATTACACAATATGCCCTGGGGTCCACACAATGTGTGGGCCCACCCATGTTCCTGGTCATGTATCCTATCTACACAAATTTTCATCCCATGTAGGGGTACACGGTCTATAGAGTTAGTACACAAAATTTCCTACTTCACCCGACAACCTTCCAATGTAGTTTTCATTTTTCCGTCTTCTATACATCGTGCCCGTGTAATTTGGTTGTGTATTTGTACACGACCATGTACTTTTACACCACTTTCCCAAATAATTTCTAATGGTCACACATTTTGGGTCACTATAGGTCATTTAACACCAGTACATGGTGTGTAGACCCAAAAATTTATCTTCCATGAATATAAAGGGCTAACTGGTTTGTCTCAATGGACTACATACCATGTATATAGTAATTATAGTTTAGAATCACCTCGAAAAACACTCAATTCTCCCTAGTTTTCCACTAAACCTACAGATCAACCTAGGAGGGATCTCTAGAAATAGTATTTGTGATCTATAACCTTAAAACAATACATAATAAATGGGATTAGGAACAAAACTCCAAAATTCCTACCTAAAGGGTGGAACACCAAAGATTTAGGTCCAGAACGATGCCCAGATAATGTTGCTTCTCGATTTGAAGATCTTAATCAAAAACTAATATCAAAAACACCTCATTGTGTTGACTCTACATCAGTCCATTTTCACAAAAGAGGGATAGGAGATGAGAGGTTTCCCCTCTTGGGTTTTGCACAAAAAAAGATACATAATGGGAGGGATTTAGGATTTGGTTTTAATTTAATTTTCATTTAATTAATTAATCTTCCTCTTAAAGCCCCGCTAATTCAGCTTTGACCAAACCCTGAGCACAATCAACATTATGTTGTAGATAGGGTATGAAAAAAAATTTAGACTCAATCATAGCCTAAAACATCCAATCAGAGACTCTGGTCATGAGTTATTCCATGTTTCAATAAAATGTACTTGTGTGTGAAAAAATAAATTAAATATTTATAAAATCAATTCAATGAGGCTATCTAGACCCCAAATTCCCATTCTGACTTAGCACTTGGCATTGGAATATTCATATGAATATTTAAATTTCTTATAGGTCAAAAAATGAGTCATTACATCTATACCACCTTAAATATTTTCTTCCTCAAAACAAAAAAAGTCTAAGCACTGGGAAAAGAAACTCAACTTTACACTAGTACTCCCACACCAACAATCTTACCAGGGGTTCCCATGTAGCTTCCAGGCAAGAACTCTAGGGTACCACCATGGAAAATCCACACTCACATCAGTATCCAAGCTTTTAAATATAATAAATTTATAGGGAACATTTACCCTCTGTTTTGATAAGTGAAAATTACCACGTACCACAGTTCGTCTGCAGTCATCAGGTCTAACTATACCCCACCTCGATAACTAGAAACATGCACTGAAAAAACCCCATAGTTCACCTACACCCCTAAAAGAACAACACTATTAACTCTTCCAGAATCATTGATTAATTTTTGAAGCTGATCATGTGAGGTTAACAACAACAAAAAACAGGTTTTCCCAAGTGTAAACACTAGGCCTTACCAAGACCTTCACCTGTGAACCCTCAAATGTAACACATATCTCCAAAAATGAATCACTACCACACCCACTAGTGGCATACATGTTGAATTTGGATGGTATGAAAGAAAACAATAATGTATAGACATCATAAGATCTAACTCTTCCACTACATAATGGTGCTAAACAAGGATCTCCCTCCACTTGGGCTGCCAATCCCAAAAGGTTCAAGAAGAAAAACTCTACTAGAAATGCCAGTAACTCCCATGGTACTTTAGTGCTCAACCTCACCATGAATAATAAATTATAAGAAACCCATACATCACACCATTATACTACTCCCTCTTGGTGTCACAGACTCACTTCTAGGGTTTTGATTACAACACAAAAACACACCTCGGTGGGGAACACATCCCTCTTCCTCATGAGTCCAAAGCTACATCAAACCGCATCACTTCCTACATGACCATCTAATGTAAAAACATATGATTCTAAGATCATGAGGGTATTGATTAGTAACAAAGGGATACCAAATTGTTTACACTGGTTCTTATCAGGCCCTATGTCGTATCCACCAACATGTCACCTGGACCTAAACACACAAGTAAGAGGGAATCATCCACCATACCTTGATACTATCCACTTTGGGTAACACTAACTCACTGGAATAGTTTTTATCAAATCTAAAAAAAATTTCTCAGTGGGGGAAGTTCCCCTAATCATCATACATTCGAACCTGCATTGATAAAAAACAATCCAGGATTTTACTGACTCCCCACATTACCTTGATTAATCCTAGAGAAAGAAGAAAAAAAGAAAAGGGTTCCTTGTATAGTGTTTATCAATTACTAGTACAACAAGTATAAAGGACATAAAGAATTCCTATTTTCTTCCTCATGGATTCTGGCTCAAAATAATCTAGAGCCTACAATGGTGCCCACCTGCAACCTTCAGTTCCGTAATCCTAGAGTGGATCACATGGGGTTGTTGGTGGAAACACCTTGAATCCCCAGACACAAACTAGTAATCTCCAAGATCCTCTACCACATCCACCATATTTCTAAACTGCCTTCTCCAAACACTTACTCTGGAAAGCCGTTCTATCGACAATCTCTCTCTTAGTAGCACGTTGGGTCGAATAATCTCTAGAAAGAATTCCACGGCCTTCACAACCATTTCACTGCCTCTAATGCAGTTGACCTCATCCAGAATGTTTCTCTTATGAAACATGCCCATGTGCATGATTCTGGGAATGCGTAGGTCTCATGTTCCATGATCCTATCATCATTCATCATCAAGATATAGTAGACTCCTTAGAATCGTGACCACCACTACTGACCGCATCCGCATATCCCTCTTCAAGGAAGCTCTCTACTACTAGAGCTCACTCCAGTACCCTCACTTAATTTGGGAGGAACAAGGATACCAGACCTTCGTAGAAGTATCTACGAAGGCCCTTTCTCAATGTTCTGAGCCCTGAAAAAAATTCACTATACATGGGGAGTGTCATGAAAGTTCTATAAACCTCAATGAGTACTCTACCACAGTCATGCTTCCCTACTGAAGATGCAGAAGTGCCTGGATACATACCAAACTCAACTGGGCTAGGTAAAAATATTCCTTAAAGAGTCTCTTGAACTCCAACCATGTTATCATCACCTGTTCATGGGAATACGTCACTAAACTCTACCATCACCCGACCAAGAAATGTAGAAATATCATCTTTAGGACCACCATCTGACCGAGAGGTTTCCTTGTTTGTTGAAACAATTGTGTGACTACCTCGAACCATTTCTGATCTATTTGGGGGGTATGGGTCACCCTGATATCTTAGATGTTGCTACCTCTAGAACTCGTGTATCACACTCAACCTTTATGCGTCATCGGCTTGATCTGCTGGTACAACCATCCTCTCAACGGTTTGTGTCTCAACTAGTTGACCACTCAAACATAACACCTTAGAACTAGTTCCATGTAATGAATCCTCATCACAAGGTATATCTTCACCACAATACTACCATGGAACCTTGTATGAGTGTCATCATAGTGGAATCCTGAATCATAATTTAAGAAGCATGATGGCCAATGAGCATACCTAGGGAGATGACTGAAGACGTACAAGGAAAGAATAACCAAAAACCAATCGTATATGATGCATGTATCGTTATTTCTCCTATAACTAATTCCATAATGTACCAAGACAAAAAAGAAGGTTATTAGAGTCCTAGTTAATTGATATTTCAGTCTCTACATTAACATTGAAACTTATGGCCTAAGATCTGAACTCGAAACAACGTAACACTTTCCCTATGAAAGCCAACCAAACCATCTTAAGGGGAGTTGTTTGTGAAACATCCCATTTAATGAACTTTCTCCAATACGAATCTCTTATGACCCAACACAATCCAGGATCAGAACACAACTCCCCAACCCACCTCCATAGGTCAGGTGGGGAAAACTATCTCAAACGGAATAACTAAACTCAGGGAGGTATTTTTCTAATGTACTTGTATGGACACACCCACAATCACCTTGATTCAATAGTGCATTGATGAGAATTCATAAAACTAAAAGGCATGAAAACATCGATCCCAAACTAGAGTACCACAAAATAACTATAAGCATAGGAAAGAAAAAAACACACACCCACCAAAAGAAATGTGTATAAGAATACATCCTGATAAAAAGGATATGAGCACTATAAAATGAAACTTTTCAAATGAACATTGTCTCAACTCCATTAAACACCGCAGTTTGTATAGCTCAATAAGATCTCCCTCACTCGGGACATTTGGTGACTCCCTCAAAAGGACTATAGTCTTAATAAGATTGAACCCATGTGGGGGAGGACTATATAGTGGTGAGTATAGAAATACTCAGTAGGAACCCTAAAAACCCAAAAGAAAAGGGAGAAACTGAAAGGAAATAGTTTGCTTGACCTAGCTACAGGGAACATTATTGAGAGAGAAAATTCATCATGAAACATCCTAAACTGTACATTTTGATTCATCTAAGTTAAAATAATATAAAACAAGAGAGTATAGAAAACCCTTTCCCCCAGCTAAACAAATAAGGAAGTAACCTCATCAAATCTTAGGTAAATCAACATAGTGAGTATATGGACTACAAATCGAGTCTTTTCTACCTCTAGTAGAAATGTAACCTCATACAACTATTATATACTAAATACAGAAATAACAGGGCATACTTGGAATGTATTTGCCTCCCATGGAAAGAGAGTAACCTAAAACTAATGTGTGAACATGGAAGAAATGTGTAAACACATTCCAAAATGGGTGTCAACCCATAACATGACAAAACTACAAGGGATCCTATAATCACCAAGATATACTCATATCAGACTCAATGTCTCATGAGGTTCTGACCTCATTGCCTAAAACATAGTTCTACTAAATGATCTAAAGGTAATAAAAATCTAGTACAACATACTCGAAGATCATATCCTTCCCATATAGAACCCATCCGAGATATACACTCCATTGGGAACAACCAACAAGGTATATCTCTAATGCCCAAAACCTGACATCCTACCAGCATTAACCCACTCCCTACGCAAGTTCATAGGAAACCAAGAAGAGATCCCCCCCCCTCACCACTATATAATTTTTACGGATAAGTGATCCAAACTATAAAACAAATTAATCCCCTCTAACGAGAGTAAAAATAGGGACCCACACCTCACCATTGTTTTGTAGTCGAGGGAGTACTGCTTCAAACTGACCATCAAAACTTCTTCCACTATTTTATAGAGTGGAACATTCCTTTTTCAATTGAGGTTTCTCTAACTCTTAACAAGTAATTTAATATAACTAGTAGAGGGGCTGAAACCTTGTAATTGTTCTAAAAAATGAGAAATAACTAAATACAATGGAAGAAATGATCCATACTACTACTTAGATATGGCGGAGTACTACTTTGTCTGTGAGGACATGCACACTGATATGATAGGGGAGAACCAATAAAGTAATAGAGGACTTCCACCCAAAATGTGGGAAGTACCACTCTAGGGAGAGATGACCCACCCTATGGAATGACATGAGAGTACTAATCTTGTAGTTCGATTAATATGGGGGACCTGCACCCTGATACTACGTGGGAGTACTGACCCTATGATGGAGGAACTGGTCCCTTGTATGATTGGGGAGTTCCAACTCTACCGAAACAACATGTATGGATGACCCAAACCCTACAATGAATGGGGAGTCTTGACTTCAATGATAGAAGACATGAACCCTAACATGATAGCATAGTACCCACTCTATATATATGATAAGTCTGGAGGACCCGTGACATGACACGACAGGGGAGTAAAAACTCCACGGATTAAAAACTTGGGCCACGGTCCCATAGGAGAGTAACAACTCTATATACCCAACAAGTACGGAGGGATCACATGCTATCATGATTGGGGAGAACAATCCAAAAATATGAACAATATGGAGAACCCACACCCTAAACCACTAGGGGAGTACCAACCCCAAAAGAAATTCCAAAAGTTATAGAACCCAGTCCCATGATGTGGGGAGTCCCATATCTACCAATGAATAGAGGTAAATGAAACATGTGACCTTATTACAAATGGGAGTACCATTACCAGCACCCCTCTTTAACAAAACACAGTGATCTATAACATCAGTGAAGCACCACTAAAATGAGTTTCATATTTATCATACATCACATCACAACACATTATGGGTAGGGAACATGTTCTCTAATCCAAAAGTTTAGAACCACTCTACTGTTCTAATGTGTCCTGAGGACTCACATCCTAAAGTGGAAGGGAAGGGTACCAACCCTGATGTTAACCCAGTGATCTACTCTCATCATGACCTATGGTCAAACACTTCCACATAAGAATATTTCTCAAAACATGCTTCCTCGTATCTCATAGGATGAAATGGAGGCCACCATCACATTATATGTGGAAAACCACTCAAGACAGGCTTCTCAAAATCTTGAATCCATGTCTCTGAAGAGGTGATGTAGATAGTATAAGATCTCAAGAAGATCATTAAGGATTACACAGTGTGCATTGGGGTCCACACGGTGTGTAATCCCACCCGTGCACCTGGTTTTGTATCATGTCTACATAGTTTTCCAACCCATGAAGGGGTACATGGCATGTAGATTTAGAATATGTCATGTCTTGCTTCAACTGGCCACCTACCAGTGCAGTTTTCCGATGTATGTGTATCAAACCCTTTTTTCATATAATTTTTTTGTGTATTTTTACCTGGAAATGTACTTTTACATGGTTATCCCAATACATGTTCCATGGGCGCACAGTTTGTGTTAATAGACAGTGTGTAACCCATGTACATGACATAGAGACCTCAAAATTTATCTTCCTTCAATAGTAGGGTCTACATGACATGTCTCACTAGACTACACACCCTGTATATGGTAATTGCAGTCAGGAATCATCTATTAAAATTCTCTATTCTACCTAGTTTTCCCCAAAACCTGTAGATCAACATATGAGTGATCCCTATCAATTATATTTTTCCTCTAGAACCTTAAAAAAATTCATAACGATAGTTATTGAGACAAAAACTTAAAACCAATAATCTATAGGGAGAAAGGATGAATATTTGGGTCTAGAACGATGCCCAGATCCTATTTATTATTGAGCTGATGACGATGTACAAAAAACTAAGATCAGCAGCACCTCATTGTGTTGTTTCGACATCTGTTAATAATCAACAAAGGGGGAGAGGAGACGATAGGTTTCTTCTCTTGGTTTTTTCACACCAACTGTGATGGTGGGAAGGGATTTAGGTTTAGTTTTTAATTAAATTTTAATTAAATTAATTAATCCAACTCATCATGCACGCCATTTCAGCTCTAAAAAAACTCCCAATACCGGAAACATTATATCGCACCAAGGGTAAAAATGATGGTGAGAACTCAACGATGACCTCATAATTATAATATAAGACTCCACTTGAGAGTTATTAAATGTTTAAATACAAAATTAACATGAATGAGAACATATATTCTATATTTTTTAAATCATCGTGTTGCAGATCTCCGGGCCCCGGGTTCCCACGTAGGCTCAGCTCATGGCTTCAGAAATATTCTTAAAAATATTTCAAAGCCTTATAGAACAAAATTTGATTCACTAAAATATATAGAATGATATTAATGTTATAAATATAATTTTTTAGTTATATTTAAGTTTATAATAATTATTTAAATTTGAACTTGATTAATGGATCACATCACTTCATGGAGATGGTAGGTTGTACATACATAGGTGGAACATTTTGTTATCCATAATGGGTGAAAGGTAAGGAATTAGGTGATATATTAATTTCAAATAATAAGTATAATTTCATATATATCACTTGTGTTCATTAATTATATCATTAAAAAAATGGATGTAAATCATAAATGAAAAATGAATCACATCGCTTCCTGAGATGGTAGTCCACCGTACACATGAGCGACATTATCTTATTTTAAACTGAATGGAATGAAAGATGGTATATGTGATAATAAATTAAATAATTATAATAATATTATAAATATAATACCATTTGTTAAACAAATCATTATGTGCATCCTTGAAAGTTGGAAATTTAAAAATAATTACATCATTTTGTGAGGCGGTACATCACCAAAAACATGATTGACGGTTTCATTTCCAATTTTATGGATGAAGTGGTGTAAATATGTTAATAAATTAACCTAATTAAGTCTCATTATATGGTAGATAATATTTTTATTATATTACCTTGATTAAAAATTATTTTATGGAGGTGGAAGAAGAAATTAAATAAAAATTCAAGTTTACGAATGTGACCTCTTTTTGGGGATGTTATTCTTCTTTTCCCAAAAAATAATTACTAAGATGACATTATGATACAATAAAAGGAATATATGAAATTTAAAAGGAATTAAAAATGTTATTTTGGTATGTATTTTCTAAAAAATTATTTTTTTATTGTGAAAAGTGTAGGAGACGGGGTGAAATTTTATAAGGGGTTCAGAGGTCACACATGGAATTTTTTAATGAAATCAATTTCACCCACATTTTTATCATATAAAAATCAGTGAAAATAAAAATTATAAATACATAGAGGTGATAAGGTATAAATAATTCGTTTAAATAGTGTTTTACAAGTTGGTAGGTCACATTAAAACTTTTCCTTTTAGTTTAAACCCGGATAAATTAGTTTTATCTTAACAACATTAATTAATTATTATATATTGTACTATTAAAAATAATCCAAATTTTTTTTAACTTATTATAAAATATAATTTCTAATGATTGAAAATACAGAATCAATTTTTAAAAATTCTATCCAAAAAAGTGAAAGAATCAAATTTAATATTATACCCATAAAAGAAATGAAAAGAGGGTTTTCAATGAGAAAATCTTCATTAGTATATAAGATTTTGATATCAAAATTCAATTTTAAACAAATTAAATTGACTTAAAATAGTTAAATTTTTAAATGAAATTAACTATTTTTAAATGAAAATTAATTTAAAATTTAATTTATCCTTGTGAATTATATGAACGAAAGGGAAGTTTTAAATATATAATATTATTATCAATATTCCTTGAAAGATGAATCTTTTTTATAAAAAATCACAAAATAAATCATCCAAATATAATTTTGATATTAATTTTTTTAAAATAATGTTTATTTTCTCAAATAAGGTATGTAAAATTGAAAAAATGTAATTTCAAATTATGTGGGAAAAGCGTGACTAAGGTATTTTTAAAAACTATTTTTCAGAAAACATATCTTTTTATTTAAAATTATTCTTATTTTATTTTAAATCCATATAAAAAATAATTTCAAAATTTAATAATTAAAATGTATACCCAATAATATAATGGCTATTTTATAATGGTTTTCTTTAGTATGATTCATTTAGACTCATTGTAGCATGTTATAATGGCTATGTTATAATCTTTCAAAGAGATTAAATTTAATGGAATATATTTTCGGGGTTGTTTAAGATCTAGGTTTCATATCACATAACCTATCAAATAAAATTTTCTAATTTTATTAATTTGGTTTATTAAAATATATATTTAATATATAAACTTTTATAACCATTAATATAATGTGGTGATAAAAAATAAATTAGATCACTTCGTGGAGATGGTCGTTTGTACTTATGCATGAAAATTTATTTCATTATCTAATGAATGGAATGAAATAAAAGTGTTTAATAGTATTTAATTATATAAAAATAATTATATTATAAATATAATATATATTCATCAAATCCTTCTATGATAACATTCATTTATTGTGGACATAAAAATATAATAACATCACTTCATGGAGTTGTTTGTCTGCATATACGAATGAATGAAGTTTTAATTTCTCATAGTATGTCAAGGAATTATAAAATTGTTGAAAAATGAATATATAATAATTAAAATATTATAATGATTCTGATTTAACCATGTTTACATTATTATAATATATTTTTAGTTGGTTAAAGAAGTCATAAAATAGAAATAGACCAAAATGGACAATTATAACAACTTTGGGAAGCCTACTTTTTAATGCACATGAACAATTAAATGGATTGAAATCATGGAATAAATGAACCTAAAGGACATCTTCATGGAAATTATAAACATATTTTTATTGGGGTTTGATGATATATAGAGATAAAAACGTTTGATGGGGCTATGTGAATATGACATCCATTCATAAGTGAGTGGAGAAACACTCTTGTAAATACATAATACATTAAAATATAATGAATTCATATACATCTGAATGGGACATAATGTGTTGAGTAAATAAGGTTTCCTAATGACTTTTCCATTCCTCTATGTTTTGAAAATCACAAACAATTTATCTTAAGGAAAAATATTTTTCCATATGGAGTATTTTAATAAAGAAAATTTTCCTTCTCTAAGGAAATTTTTATCTTTACCATCGTTTTCATTGTTCATTTCATAATATCTCTAAATATAACTCATTTTAATTACTAAGTTAAAATTTTATTTCATATCTAAAACCTAAAAATCATATAATTAATTTGATATAGAGTATTCTATTTTCATATTCTAAATTCACTATAATTCAGACTCTAAATTCTCTAAAATTCTGATTCCGAATTCTCGGAAATTCAGATTCCAAATTCTTTGAAATTCAAATTCCGAATTCCATAAAAATTAATATTCTGAATTATCTGAAATTCGGATTCTAAATTCTATGAAATTCCAATTCCTAATTCTTTAGAATTCAGACTCCGAATTCTTAATAATTCAGAAAATGAATTCTTCAGAATTCAAACTTTTAATTCCTCAGAATTTCAACTCCAAATTCTTCCAAATTCAGATTCCAAATTCCTTAGAATTCAAACTCCAAATTCCTCAGAATTCAAACTCTGAATTTGGTAGAATTCAAACTCTATAATCTACATAATTCAGTTTCAAAATTAATTGTAAAAAAGAAAATGAATATCCATGCATTATAGACTCAGAATGATTATTTGTCTAGACTCAGGATTATATTTTTTCCTTAGACTCTGAAAATAGATTTTGTTAATTAATTTCTTTTTCCTAACACATAATATGAAAATAAGTTATGCAATCTATTTCTAACTAACCATTGGTTGAGTGACACGTGTATAGGTCCCTCCATGTTACAATGAAAAATATGACTGCTAGAGGAGGGAGATGATCATAGAAGTTTCACTTATAAGTAGGGGCTCATCTGAATAAACTCATTACCATTCCATAAATCTAGAGATTACATGTTATAAAGTGATTTCTATAGATAGTGACTCTCATTCTTTGCATGTATCTAAATATCTTTTTCATATTTATTTGTACGACTCCGATTATTGCTAAGTACAATTGAAGTCTTCCAGGGATAGGAAGATAGAGGTGCCGACTAACTTAAAGTACAAGGGCTTCAGGGGATAGGAAGACAGATGTTCCAACTACCTTAAATAGTTAGGGCTTACAAGGATATCAAGACATATTCTGATATTCCTATCGAGGGATTACCCTTTTGTGGGTAAGACAAACATTCTTGAAATAATAATTCAAAGGACCTTTATCCAAGGTTGTTGGATACCCTACTCTTTGGGTCAAAATATTTTCTATTTGTTACTTGTTTTGTTTCATGTTTTTTATTTCCGCTATATTTTGATAAAGGATGAAATTATAATTTTCTTATACATTATTTCACCTTTATTAACTTTAATAATAGATATTCTATACGATTTAACATAGAATCTTCCCATATGTAAACTTTTCTTAAGTTACTATTTCGGAACAATATTTTTCGTACCTAATAAAATTTGGTTTAGAGTTAAGAACTAATATAGGGTTTGTGAATTTACCTTGTTTAACTTTGTTAAACATAGTTTTTTTTAAGAACATTTACCTATGTTTTATATATATTTTATGCCTTAACCCAATGTTTAACTACAATTAATCAATCTAATTGTTACTATGGTGATAATATTTATCATGGTTACATTTCGTTATGAACATAAATTAATTTGACCACATTTTACAGTATGAAAATAATTTTACCATATTAATTTTTTATAAGTAGAAAATATTAATTTTAAAATAAGCATGAAAAATGTAGTAAACCCCATTTTAGAAAAATGTGTTCCGAAGTATAAAAAATTAATTTATTCTAATTCGATGAAAAGAAACTACCCCTAAATTAATTTCAAAATATATTTATCAAATATATTATCTACACATTTTATTAAAATAATTCATTTATATAGGTTAAATTAATTTATATTGATAAAAATAAATTATGGCAGTATAATAATTTTTTCACAAAACATTCCATTTTTTCCTTAAAATTCTATTATTTTTATCTCTAACCTATTTGTGACCAATGATTTCATTTTATTAATGTGAAAAATATTATTTCATATGTTTAATAATCTGAATTAATTTCTAAATGAAATAATTTAAAAGTATTATTTTGGATAAATATTATTTCATATGTGATTTGAAAATTATTCTAAACAAAAATATTTCTTATAAATACCCTACAGAATTTTTCATTTTTTTATTTATAAAAAATATTCACATTTGTTCCAGGATTTTTACTTCATAATCTATTGATCTCATTGATTTATTAAAGAGAAAAATGCATAAAATTTTGATGTGTTACATATAGTTTGAGTTTCATCATACATTGTAATGAATTGGATAGTTACAGTGGAATCACTCCCATATAAATTACTAAATGTAGGATAAATAGATTGTAATTAATAATTATTAGTTAGTTATTCATGGTTGGTTATATATATATCATAGGTTTCAATGATCATTAAAAAGGAGGTGTGTAATATAAACCATAAAATCAATCAAATTTTTTTAATAACATGTAAAAACATATGTTATATAACCATAATATAATTTTCATAGAAACATACCCATAAATCCTTGAAGAATGTAATATAATAAAGAAAAAAATTATTTCACATAACCATTAAACATATTGTACAATATTACTCTATGGTGTTAAAATGAAATCATTTTTCATAAAATGTCAGACTAATTTTATGATTTCATTGATAAAAAATGAAATCCTCTATAAAAATGTTGGCATATGTTCCATAATGATTTAAAAATTTTCTAAATACATATAAGTCCACTTTCTAAATCTAGTAGAACTCAATGTTTTTAACGAAAGTATTTTTAAGAAAAAATTAATATCAATTTCCTAATAAACACATATGAAACACATAATATGGAATAAAAAATTTCTTATGACTGTATATATAAAAAATAAATGAAATATGTAAGAATTATAAAATAATAAAAAAGGAAAAAAGATCAATAACTATTGAATAACCTTTAAAAACATCTCATAATTAGGAAAAAATCATAATTTTTTTTATTTGTTCTAGAGAAAATTTCATGTTCATTGGGTAACATAGAAATCCATTAAGAATTGGAGTTTCTATGGAATGGTCTCCTACTATGTTTACAAAAATTCCACAATTGGATTAAAATTTAGTTCTAACAATATAAGGTGTAAGAACCACTTAAAACCCAATCTATGTAAGACTTTAAAATAATTTAGAAAAATAAATATAATTATATTTTTCTGAGGTTGTAATAAATATATAGAAATTATATAATGAAATTAGTTATAAAACACACACACACAAAACATGTCAAGTTAATATAGTTACATAGAAACATGTACCTAAAACAAGTATGTATAATACGAAACAAGAGATCATGGAATGAGGGAGGAAGTAGGAACAGTTAGAAACATTGTATAAATTATGAAACACAAGTCTTATAAAACCTTCAACCTATAGTAAGGACACATTGTCACTATGAAAGTAAAAAAGATGATAAATATAAAAATGTAAAGAAGTAGAGGAAGATGTAGAGACCTATCCTTGAAGAACTAACTTGAAAACAAATGGAAATAGATCTAAATTCATTAAATAGAAATGGATAATTGGATAAGTATCACTCTTAGATAATACGTGTGAATTAGGGAGGCCAAAACCCAAATGGGATATTAAATCAGTATGTGTTTAATAGGAAATTCAAAAAAATATAATCAAGGAAGTATAAATTGTTTTGCGTAATTGTTTACCCAAAATTTTACCAACCATATGATATTAATTAAAACACTTGGAATATATAAATAATTTCTACCTTTTTTACCAGTTTCTGTTTCAACTATGCATAAAGAACCCACAAGTAATTGTAATTCACACAATTTACCCTCTATATATAAAACTAAAACACATGTATTCCCAAAAAAATAATGTATCCCATAAAAATTACATTAAAAGTAAAATTAAATATATTAGGTTAAATTTCATGGTTAATATTAATTGTTAACCAATAATGGATTTATCATTAATATTTAGTTCATATATAAAATTAATCTAAACATATAGTACTTTATATAGAATAAAATATAAACAGTTCTATTTATGTTTGTCAAATATGTAAAGCTATGAAAACATGATAAAATTGAAAATATTTGATCTGGAAAAAAATATACTAATTTCAATAATTAAACAACATAAAACTCAAAATTGATATTGTGTTGTGAAGATACAACTCACAATATTTATTTTTCCTTCATAAAGTCAACAATTATTTATGGACTAATGAATTTAAAATGAAATCGACTAAGAAAGAGAAACACCAAGAAACATAATTCTGGAAAAAATTTAGATTCGATGAGATTAGAAAATTGATAAATTTATAAAAATCTTCAATGATCCCAACAATCATTATCCAGAAATGAATTAAATCATATAAACCAAAAAACCATCGAGTTGATCACAAAGTTGAGGCCTAAAGAAGGTCTCCCCTCCATGTAAGGTATGAAACCCCATATTTTATTACACTTTAATTCATTATGTATTCCATAAATATAATCATAGGAAGACCTTATAAGTAGATATGTCATAGTTTATTTTGGTGAATAGAAACATAATATAACAACATACAAATGAAATACAACAACATTATTAAATGACACCATAACATGGGCTTATATGCTATATATCTTATAAAACTGCATTGAAAAACCATGGGAAATTCATAATAAAGGGGTGATATGTAAATAACAGTTGAAAATGAATAGAACATATCATAAGGTAAACTTTTACTTGTGATTCAAGAGACATATAAATGTAACATAATAGGGGATAGAGTCATAATATTGAACAATGGGTCATGATATATCATGATATCATAAATGAAACACAGTTATGTGAGAATCACATAAAACATGAAATCATAAAAATAAATAATGGATAAAAACCAATATATTATATAATTGTGTGATTATGATGACCAATCATTTACTATACATGACATATCATGAGATAAAAATATTACAAAATGTTTTAGAGGGTCACTTCCATATCATATACAAGCATATATGTACCATATAGATCATACAACATAAGGATATATTTCATCATGTTTATACCAAATATTAAGTACATAAATTTATATTTATTAAAACCCATAATCCAAGAAGGGTAGTTAAAACTATGTGAATACCGTTGAGTGGACATGGATATGGATATTTAATATAATAATGTTTGGAATAGAAAATAACAAGAATCTGTTGGTATCTTAACAAGTGTACATAATGGTTTATAGTAGGGGATAATGGGAGTGAAAGGGTTCTATCATTACATGTAAGTCATAAGGATAATACCATGTATGGTTAAAAACATATCCCAGTATGAAAAATTATAAATCAATAGAAAAAACATAAAGAAGCTGCTTCAGTAATATGGAGAAGGTGAGGATACCTTACTTCAACATAATAACAACTTATGAAAAGGATTTATTGTGAGGATTAAAATGGCCTCTAATTTTTAGAAAACAATTTATAGTAAATTTATACTTATAAAATACAGAAAATATAGTCAATTGAGATTAAAAATTATTGATACAAAGAATGTGATTTAATGGAAAATAAGATATAGAGATCTCTTACCTTGATGGAGAGCTTCTAAAATATTCAGAGGAGAGTGTTAAGTGATTAGGAAGAATGGGAGGGATATTTATATTGAATGGTAGTGTAACATCATGTATTACGAGTTTTGAGTTTAGAGGAATGGATGTTTGGTTGGGATCATTAATAAAAATAGAAGATAATTTTTCATAAATTTCCAAATATTGGTTTCTGGCTCTATATGATAAAGTATTCAAAACCCAAATCCTTCCCTTGGGTTTTATAATGGTTTCATCCAAAGAGGTGTGGTTTTAATTATTTTATAATGAAAATACCCAAACACATTAAAATAAATCAAATTATTACTATGATGTGACTCATGTTTATAAATAATTGATTTTAGAATGTTAAAAAATACTATTATTTTTATAGGATTCATTTTGATTTTATAAATAAATAAAAATACTTCTAAATAACATTATATTAATTTTGAAAAAAAAAATTGGTCGTTTTAAATCTTTATAGTATTTATTACATCAAGGATTTTATGATTTCATAATCCATACCATATAATTATACTATATTTACTTTTTACTCGTAAATTTGACTATCTCATAAAATTATGAAAAATTCACCTTAGAATAATTTCAATGTTTTTATTCAAAAAATAATATTTATTTTATCAAAATATTTCTATAAATATAAGGGTTTTAATTTTTAATTAAAAAATTATAATTTACATGAAAATAGAATTTTTGTTAGAATAATAGTTTTTGACACTTATAAAAGTTACATTTGACTTAATAAAATTATATTATCATTTATATTTAATAATAAATAATAAATATAATATTTTATTAAAATAACTTTACTTCATATATTCATTATTTCATCCAAATGAGTGTCTTGATTGAAACTATATATTTATAGAAATATGATTTCTGTTTCATCATATCCAAATATTAATTTTGTATCAAACTTGTTATTTATTCATTATAAGGTAACAATGATAAATATAATCACTATTTAATTAAAAATAAGTATATTAAAATTCATAATTTTAGTTTAAAGAAACATAAACATCTATTATAGTAGTGAACACACCAAGGGTAAGGTAAACTATATTGATATTTTCTTGGTGTTGTACTGTAAAAATGGTTTGGGACAAGCCCCTAATGATTGTGAAAATCACTTGTAAACAACTTCACATAAGCATTAGGTATTTAATATCAAATTGGTATTGGTCAAGCAAAAAGTATAGTGATTCCAACTCCATCGGAAATTCTTCCTATTAAATGGGATTAATATGGTAAGATCCTACAAGTTCAGGTTATCAATTCCATTTTCTTAGTCAAATGGATGTTATTATAATCACTTATAAGATAATATTAATTTTTTATTACAGTGTATATATTAAAAATGGTCATGATGATTAATGGTCTTTTAAATTTTAAAAGACTTAATATATAGTGGTCTGAAATAACCAAAATTGGGCATGTGTTTTCTATAACTACAATACATGTTGTTCCACCACAAAACTTTGACCAGGTGAGTTGTCTTATTTCATAGAAAAGTTTCTATGTGATCTATGATCTTGATCGGCTCCTCATCATATTAATGATAATTTTTAAATAATACATCTTTTGGATTCTATACATGTTCATTTTATGGTATGTACTTCCTCAATATGGATACATGGAACCCATAATGTACTTAAGAAAGGTTATGTGGGAGTTCTATTCGATATTCCACAACTTCGATGTGAACAAAGATCTTAAAGGGTACATAGTGTGTTTGAATAAGCTTTCCCTTCTTCCCAAACCTCATGAATTGCTTCCAAAATGATATAAAAAGGAACACTTTATCTATGACCTGAAACTCCACTTTCTTCTATGATTACTAAATATATTTTATATTGAATTTTTATGGATTTTAATTAGAGGTGAATGTTGTTAACCTTATATGTCATCTGTGGGATAAAATTAGGTCTCATAAGTTTTTTCCCTCCTATATCTCTCCATTATGTCAGATTCTAACACATCATTCCATAAATTGCTTAATAATGTTCTATTTAAATGCATGAATGGAAATTGTTGTTATAACATTTCTCCACTAAAGGAATGTTTTGGTATCAACATCCTTAAATATTCATTTAACAACATATTTTCATATAATCTGGAGTTTTAATGGTTCTCGCTAGCTTACCATCAATCTGAGGGTGATAAGTAGTATTGAAACTCAATTCCATATAATACACATGATGAAGAACTGTGCAAAAAAATATTGGTAAACTTCATATCTCAGCCATATATTATAAATTTTAAAACTCCATTTATCCTTACCACATTCCTTAAATATATCATGGGGTGTTTCCAAATAGATAAATACTTTTTAATAGAAATGAAATGTTCTGAATTTGTATGGTGACTGACTACAACTCAGATGGACTTATTTCTTTTAGGTGTCCTGGGGAGTCCTACTAAAAAATCCTTGGATATATTTTACCATTTCTATATGGTTTGAAAAATGTTTGTATAATACCCTTATACTTCTATAATTCTTCCTTTACTTATTAAAATACTAATAGTCAAGGTAAAAATTTCAAAATCTCCTTCGTCATGTTTTCCCTCTAAAATTTTTTATATCTATAAATATTATTTCTTCCTAGATGAATATATGAGGGTGAGATATTATCATCATTTAGAATATCTCTCTTCATTTTTGGTTTTTATGGGACACATATCTGGGTTCCTAACCATATAAATTCATCTTCAGCAATGTTGAAATTCTAAATTTTATATACCTCATTTTGTACTAACTAATCATCTTTCTATACCTCCTTTATCCTCTCAAAAATAAATGGTTTCATATTTATTCGATAAAATTCAGATAAAATTCTTTTTATTATTACTACAAAAGTCCATTTCATGTCCTATAATATTTTATGCCGTGAAATCATTATCTAAGATAGGGTTTTGGGATCGTTTCGATGGAGGGAATCATCAACATTGTTTTCTTTACTAGGATGATAAATTATTGAAAAATAATAATATTTGATCAGCTCTAACCACCACTATTGTAAAATACTAACCTCATTTTGTGTGAATATTTATTTTAGAATTTAATTACATGTATATATGTCACACTTTTCTCCATATAGGCAATTTTTCAAAATTTCGATTGTCAAGATCACTACTATCATTTCTAGATCGCGTGTTGGGTAGTTCTACTCATGGATCATTAATTGGAAGGAGTAAATTGATAAAGAAAAATTGTCATATTACATGATTACACAAAACAAAACCTATTTGGACACTTCACTGTAGATTTGAAATCCTTCCTCACTAGTTGATAATGTGATAACATGTGTAGTGATTAGCATCATCTTCTTCTCATTGAAGCATTCATTCCATACATCAGTCCATACAAACATGAATCTATTCCAAGTATTTAGGGTTTGTGGGTTTGAATATTATGATATGTTTCTCACAAATTGATAACAGTACCCTACTAATACCTGGAAACTATAGACTTCCTTCATTGATCTTGGTCTATTCCATCCATCAATTTCTTCAATTTTTGAACTATACAATGATGTCTGTTTACAAGTGATAACATGCTACATGAAAGTTATTTTTCCAAAATAGAACAAAAATTTACTATAATTTTAATATAAATTTCATTATCCAAGGTCTTCAATATATTATTTAAGGGATCATCATGTTTTACATTATTTTGGAGTAGATAAGAATAGAAAATATAAATACTACAAGAATTTTTTCAAGGAAATCCCTAAGGAAAGTATTCATTATGACCATAAATATTTTTGGAACATAAATGATTAAAAATGGAGTCATTATATACTCATAGTTACCATACCTAGTATGAAATTTAGCCATGGGGATATCCTTATATAGTAATATTATTTGATTCTATCATGAAAAAAGATGAACCATGGAGAATTATTGGGATCTTTGCAGCTAATCGAACAAGTCATCATTCTATGGAAGTTGATACATGAACTTTTTCTTAATCATATTAAACTATAAATAATCAATTTACTATCAAATTTATCCAAGATTCTTCTTGACAAAAGGTTCTAGTTCACCCCCATAGAAAAGAATATGGGCCTATAAACCCTATATCTCGATTGTCCTATAATTATTTATTTATCTAATATAGTTTAAAAATGTCATTCTATATATATTTTATAATATTTTAACATCACTAGGTTTGAGATCGATTGAGAATTATACATAACCACTTAGAGGAAGACCAACCAATTATTTATAAAAAGACATCATTCAATTACATTTCAAGGGACATGTCATCAAGGGTGATCTTTTCTTTAGTCTCAATAATTTGTCCTATATAATATTTCATGTAAGGAAATGATTTACATGATTTAGATATTGGTATGAAATAATATTCATTCTCATCCTTGAATATGTATATAATCTAAGGATTATTTTTTATGCATATATATAGTCCCTTTTCTCAGTATATCTATTTGATATATATATATATAGAGATTTAATCACTGACCATTATAGAATCCAATTCTTCTAAGGGGGTCATCAAAAAGTTTTTTTATAAATTCATCCCACAAATTGGGACAAGGGATGAGTTATATACATGGTATTCAAAAATTGAACAATTTTTCATCTTCACCAATATCTTGACTTACATGTTATGAGGTGGTGTTTTAATATTTCAAATAATATTTTGATATATGAAATAATGCATATAAACATTGTAACATATGACATTTGATGTTTATGAAGAGACAATAAGCATTACATTAATTGTTTTATTATCATATATAATAATTTACATCATCTATAATAGATTTGAGGATGATAATTTTCAAACTATTATACACATAAAAGAGAAACTTGTGAACATTTAAGTGATAAAATAGAAATTCCATAAATTCTTTAACCTATGAATTTCTAAGATCCAATATAAGTTATACACATTATATTTCCTAATTTGAAATTTTTTGAAATTTTTTCCCTTCAAAATATTTCATAAAGATCATGGGAATTTATCAAAGAATATTACCTGAGAGTTCCAAACTAGGTGTTCAGAAAGGCCCATTATTATGCACTAGTTGAAAATCGAGTCCATCTAAATGAACCCTTTTGAGGGTTGTTACACCTAGGTACAACTATTCTATCACCACGCCCTCTTGTATTATTCATACAGGGATGTATTTTATTAGAAACCACTTACTCTATATATTAAAAAAAATCATGATGTTTTCATAGGTTTAGTCTTATACCTAAGTATTTCCCAATGGTTTTATAATTGTAATCCCATAAAATAACTAGTCAATCAAATGATAATAAAAAATTTATCCCATATTTTATTAAACATAAATTAATGATTTATTACATAAATATATACTTAAAAAAACATTATAATATCATGAGTCCTAGTGTATTTAGGTAATTATGTATATAAAAAGTCAATTTTTAAATGAAATACATCAATATTATTTAAATATTACATAACATTTTCTTATATTCCTTGGATTATATAAAACTCCAAGGGACATCCTTGGGACGTCTAATAAAAATGGGTGAGCTATAAATATCGATAGGGGAATAAACAAAAAATAACATATGGTAAAGACATACATGTGAGCCAAATGGTATATCAAGGTATCATATGTGGGGTGAGAATCATAATCATGGATAATGATGTATGATATCACCTGATAAAATAAAGGAAACCAAAAGACTGTGGATAACATACAAAACATGACAACATAAACATAAGTCAAGGATCATCACCATGAAATCATAAAATATTATTCATAGGATATCCTCCCATTCAATATACATAGAGTCTTTTTAGATTAATACATTAGATAATGCATTTGAGGGATATATAATTTTGGTCCTACCCATCACTTTCATATCATGTACATGCATAAGTGTGCCACATAGATCACACAACATAAGGATACCGTTTATGAATTTAAACCCCATGATTATGAAGTACGTGTTATATAAAAGTAAATCATATTTTACTGAATGTTAATTACAACTATTTGAATACCGTTAAGTGTAAATGGATAAGGATATCCACTTCACAAATGTTTGGCATGGAAAATTGTAGAATAATCTCCATAGCACAATGAGTGAATGTAAAGGATTACAGGAGGTTCCATTCCGAGAGAAAGTGGTATCTCATTACTTGTGAATCAAAAGGATAATAATTTTTATTTTTATAAACACATCCCTAAATGATCAATTGGAAATTAAAAGGAATTTAATAAAAAAAGGATTTTAAATAAAGAGTTGAGGGATAAGATATCTCACTTCGACAAAGTAACAGCTTATGTAAAGAATATAATGATAGTATGTAAATGATATCTCAATATTAGAACATCTATTATACATCAAAAGTTATATTTATAAAATGATGGAGATAGAATCAATTGATATTCAAAAGGAATAATTCAATGATGGGTTTTTAATGGAAACAAAGAGAAATATATCCCTTACCTTGTGTGGGTGCATCTATAAAATTGAAAGGAGGTTATTAAGAGGTTGAGGGAACCATAAGTGGAATTGAGACAATAAAGGGAAGTGTAAAATCATGATCTAATTGTTTTTTTAAGAAGAGGAATAAATGTTTCGTTAGAATTATAGAGATAAATAGAGGATAATTGTTTAATGTCCAATGATAGGTTTTGGTCTCTATATGATAACCTAATCAAATCCATAAATCATACCATAGTTTTTTTCCCATGGTTTCTACAAAATAGTTATGTTTTTATTATTTTCTAAAGATGAAAACATAAAAAATTTAAATTAATCACTTTTTTAGGTGTAAGTGAGTCATGTTAAAAAAAATTATTTTAGAAAATTAAAATATAATTTAGGTTTTGTAGGATTAATTACAGGATTATAAAATTAAAAAATAAATTCAAAAACAAATTCTGTTAAAGGGTAAAAAAATTAGTTTTTTATAACATTAAAATTATTAATTAAATAACTTTTTGGATTTTCTATTTTTCCTAACACATACCATATAATTATTATATATTTTATTTTAACACTAAAATTCAACAAACTATAAAAATTATTAAAAAATCACCATCGGATAATTTTGAGGTGATGAATTAAAAATATAAAATTTACATTTTTAAAATGTCTCTCTTAATATGAGAATATAAACTTTTAAATCAAAAATACCAATTCATTAAAAAATACTTTTTAAAAAAAAATTGTTTTCACAACCTTATAAAAATTACATATGACTTGTTAAAAATGTATTTTCATTTTTATTTAATAAAATATTATTTAATTATAATGTTTTCTTAAAATATCTATTTTTTATAAAATTATTGAATTCGTGAAGAATAGTGTTTTGATTGAATCTTTATATTTATGAGGATAACATTTTTGTTTTGTCATATCAAAATAAAAATTTTCTAATAAACTTCTTTTGAAATTAATAGAAGTTAATAAAAAAATTAATATAGTCATTATTTTATTAAAAATAAAAATACAAAAAAAAATATTATTAGTGTCTTGAAACATATTCTTTTTCTAAACTAGTGAATTTCATCTTGGTTAGGTGTGTAATAGTTATATATACATGTGGTGGTTCAGTGAACATGGTTTGGTCCATGATCTTGATAAACTTGAACATCTAATTTAAATAGATTCATTGATTCTTAACTAGTTAAATTTCAATTTAGGCTTCTTCAAGGTAAATTTCCTATAATTTATTCTACCTAAGAAGATCAAATAAATGGGTTTCATAGGTTATGATCATACAACTCGATGACATCACTTTCTTTCTCAGTATCAAATATACATTAGTTTGACCCTTAATATACATATTTTATTGGTAATTAGCTTAAGTTATATTATCAATACTTATGATACATAATGGAATTTTTGACCTAAAATGGTATAACTTATAATGGTCAAATATAACTACATTCATGAATGTGTTTTTTATTATTGCATTACTTAAAAATGAATTTTTTGCATTAACTTGAGAATTTAATTTATAAATGTTCAGGCCATTAGATAATGTTTTTTGATAACATGGTGTGGAAAATATAAACATGTTATTCCATGAAATATCACCACTAGGAATGTCCTACTATTCATAACCACATATCTAACATAATATAACCATTGAAATTGTCCCCCTAAAATGACATCAAGACAATTTTGAAATTATTCCAAAAACCCAAAATCCTAAAAACCCAAAAATGAAAATATAAATGAAAAATATACAAAAAAAAACTAATTTAATAAATGGATAAGGAGGAAAAGAAATGAAATTTCTTGAATATGGTATGATAGAATAATACCAAGATCAAACAAATTTAGGTATTTATTATAATTTTTTTACAATAATTCATAGAAAATATAATGAATAATCAAATAATCACAATAATGATCTGTCATTAGAACATTAAAATAATAGGTATTAGAGGGCCCAATATTTCAACACAATAAGTATAAGAAATATTTCTTTATCATAAGAGGATAAATAAAATAATAATTTGATCCTCCCAAATCATCTCGACTCTTTTTTTCAGGATCATCCCACCTTTTCTTCTCGGAAGATAGAAAACTCTTACCAAAATGAAGAGTCATATATACCACTCTTCATAGGATTACATACAGTGGTAAATTCTACAATAACATATTTTTAAATACATTCACAAAGAGGAAAATATGGATGATACATTTTAAAACTAAAATTAGAATGAAATTTATGAATGATGTGTGAATTATAAATCAATAATACTCATATAATTTCTAAACACCTTGGATGGATGAACTAAACTACTCGACCTATAGTCTGGGTAGTCTAGAATATTTTATGGAAAACATACAAACCATGAGTGATAATAATATTAGGAACATCCCAGGATAAAAACTACCTGTAATTTATATGAATGATATTTAGAGTTATAAATTAAATAAAAAATACTATTACACTCAATCAGAATAAAAAATCATTCACAAAAAAACAAGAATCATCCATTACCAAAAAAACTATAAATTAATCCATCTTTATTTTAATACTCTTTCAAAATGAAGTTCAAAATGTCAATAATTAGTTTCATGATCCTATAAATCCACATATAAATAAATCATCCATTTAAAAAATCCTTCAATTAAATAATTTCACAATTATAAAATGTTAAATTTATCTTAAACTATTTTAAAAATGTAAATTATTTATTTCAAAACATAATATTTACATCATAAATAATGTTTTTGAAAAAAAAACTTCTAAAAATATAAAAAAATACACCAAATATTCGTTAAAACTCTCTTTAATTCATCAGTGATAAAAATAAAAATATGACCAAAAGGAACCCATAAATAATGGATGTTTATAAGAAATGATAAGACTTAATTAAGATTTCACATTTTTTGGTCACATGATTTGGAATCCCATGATTCAACCATGAATAATATTTTGTGTGCTACTTAAAACCATGTGCATGGGATGAATTAAAATTTATCGATTATATGAGCTAAATACTTGTGGCATTTTTTCCTACCATTTTTATCCGAATAATAGTGGTAAAAATAATCCATTATAACATACAAATAATTTAAGACACCGTCAATATATATTAGGAATAATAATAAATAAATGAATAATTAATTCAAATTTCATGACTCACAACATCACTATAGATGGAAACTCATGATATTGGATGGAAAAAAGATACATAGAATCTCCCCACCACTATAAGTATTTTACAATAATTACATTCTCTTATATTATTATTCTGAAAAAATAAAAGATCTCTTATATTTGATACCTTTGTTTTGATGAACCATGATATTCTATCATGACATGAAACATTATTTGGTTTATGATAAGTCCGGATGTACTTTCTTGATCCCCATAGACTGAAAAATGGTTTTAGGGAATCAAAAAAATACTACTGGGGAAGATTTATTCCATGGATGTTAATAAATAACTAGTAAAATGTTGATGTGAATTTTTAGTGGTGAACTAATACACTGTACTTCCATCTAAAACCAAACAAAATTTAAAAAAACAAAATCCAAATGATGAATCCCAAAAAAATGCATCTCATATTTTTATATACTATTAAAATAAATTAAGAAAAAAGATAAATAAATTGATCCCAAAAATAAAAATAAATTTTAAATGGTCAATATATTCACCCTAAGGTATCCATTAATGATCTAAAAATATAAAATTGATGATCCCTCTATGATTAATGGACATAAAAAACATCATCACTATAATCCTTTCCTATTGTATCTAAGTAGAAGAAATCCCAAGGGATCATATTATCAAGGTCTTAAGAATAAATTAATAAAATTCATGAAGTTTATAAACACCATTTTGTATATGTAAATTGTTCAAACAAATTCATAGTCATATGGTCCATATAAATGCCTTTATGAGACCCCTTTTATAAAAAAATTCATCAAAAATAGTTTTAAATAAAATTTATGATATAATAGTTTTTTTATTTAATTAAACCATATCAACTAAGAATACCCAAATTTTTCTTTAATAAGTCAAATTAAATTTTTATTATATGATCTGTGACATCTAAGAAATTCGTTTTTAAGCTATTAATAAAAAAATTATAAAAATTCCATTAAAACCATGAGAGATTATTAATTCATCTTGAATTATTTATTTTACAATTCATAAAAAAATAATTTGATATATCAATGTAACATCATTGGTCATTATATGAATAATAAATATATAAATTATAATCTTTTATAGAATCTTGTAGTTATAAAAAAATAAAAAATACCACCTTGAAAAAACAACTATGTGAAATCATATATATACATAAATAACATCCAATAAAGTAATATATAAATTAATAACCCAAAATGAAGTTATTGGACTTAGAGAAATAATGTCTATATGAACATGGATAATTATGGTAAACTAAAACAAAATGAATTGTTTCAAACTCCTTTTTGGACACAAGATATAGTGGAATGATAATTTAGTTGGAAAAGTGGAATCCTAGTCAGAGTAGCAACGTAATTATTGATGGATAGGTTTGGTATACTAGAATCATTCCCTATTTGATAATACATGGAAGGCTAAGTAGTGTGTAATCAATACTTAGAAGATAATTTTCCTTGGTCCCCTTCCTATGTACATAATATTCTAATGATCAACCAAAAGAAAATGAGTTAATACAACCAAAAATAAATCATATGAAATTCTAATGACATATAAAAACATCTATCATATCACCTCTAAAATCCATAAAAACCCCCTTATCATCCTTAAAAACCATATTCCAAAGAAAAATAATTTATTCACATCACCATTATTCTCACTTTAAAATATAAAATAGTGGGATTAAATCAAAAACCCATTTTGTAAAGTGACGGTCCAGCCAAAGGACTTCATAAATATAAAATACATGAAATCATTATCAAATATTTTTCCCAATGGTATATAAAGCATGAAACATGGGTTTATAAAATAAAATTAAATTATTAGATTAAAATTAAACACAATTCTTATGAAAAACTATTTTAAATCAAAAATGAAATTCAATTCCATGATAAAAGCATATATCATAAATAATATAAAACTGAAAAAGTACTTAATATAGATTACATTTTTAAAAAATAAATTAATTATATTAAAATATTAAAATGATAAGAAGAAATTTATAAATATTCATAACTATGAAACCCCCATCAAATTAATTCACTTAAATAAGAATGAAAATATATTTCATATGCTTTTACCCCTATAAAATCTTTCAAGATCATTATGGTACATAAAAATACTTGGAAAACATTGTTACTCGTGAAAATTTCTTTTAAATTTTTTTCACAAACAATAAGAGTGAATTAGATAGTATTTATAACAATATATGTTCGCAAAATATAACACTCATGAACCCAAACTCATAGAATAATGTGTTTAAAGTTGAATATTTATATTTCGGTATTTGAGGCCAAAAAAGTTTCCCAAATGTCATCCATCTATAGCATAAAAAATAAAAATTAAATATTGGATCACATATATAACAAAGGAAATTTTTTAGAGTCTATTAGAAATTCGAAAAAACTTTCCTAAAAATTCCCATGTATTTAAGTTATCATTTTTCCACTATACAAAGCTTTTCTTATTCCACATTAATTATTCAATATTTCTAATAAAATTATTAACATATATACTATATATATAATTATTATTTAACATAAATCATTACCAAATAATTAAATGGGAAACATAAGAAAGGTGAGATAAAATGATCAGTAAGGGTAATCATAAGCATAAACAATTGAATGTCATTGGTGAGCAAAAGATGACTAAAAGAATATAATAACATAAAAAAGTGCATGAGTATAACATAAAAAATGCATACCTAAAAAACATGAACATTAACCATGTTATATGGTTTAATGATTCAAAAAGGTAAGAGGCATGACATAAATAATCATGATCTATGTGATATCAATCATGATAAAAGGAAACATTAAAATACCATAAAAACTACAAATGAAAATTTATTAGTATCATAGATTATTATCTTTAAAAACTATATTTTTTAATTTTATAAATAACCAGAGTTCATGTTAATATATAGGATAAACCACACTAGTAAAGTCCCTCCTTAATTTAATTAATGAAAAGGAACGTTACCCAATGTATTGGAGAGCTATATCGGGATCACCAGTCAAATAAGACGCATCGAGCTCACCTTTCATATATGTTATATCAGGCTCACCAATAATAATGGGATAAATCA
This sequence comes from Viscum album, assembly GCA_963277665.1. Lineage (NCBI taxonomy): Eukaryota > Viridiplantae > Streptophyta > Magnoliopsida > Santalales > Viscaceae > Viscum > Viscum album. The sequence continues at coordinate 544,280,362 of OY728132.1, forward strand.
ATATCACCATTCAAAATGCTTAATTTCTAAGTACCAAACTTGAAAATAATAGATGGAATCTGTTATTTTCATCATTAATATTTTAAGAAAATATTTCATTCAATTATAACTTGAGTTACCTATTAAAATGAAACAAGATTCATGAAAATATCTATAAAAATAATCATAATCCATCCTGAGAAATAAGATGAATGTTATATTATTTTCATAATCACAATTAAATATAGGGATCATTAAATGATATTAGCATGTATGAAAATACCTTTAAAAGAACATTTAAAACACGTCTTGTATAATAGTTGAAAATACCCTTTTATTTTGGTGATATTTTATAAAAAAATCATGAATGTTTTTGAAATTATTTTAATTATAAATATAAATTTAATAATATTAATTATACTTGAAAAAAATGGTCATCATGTATGGAAAATAAATTCATTACATACACTTTATCATTAATCATTCTTTTCAAAGTTTTACAAAGAGAGTCAAATGTTACTCATGTATAAAATGTTAAGATTTTTTTAAAACCTTATAAAAGAATGGAAAAGGTCATGCAAAATACCTTTAGGAAATATTATATGTTTATAAGATAAAATTATTGAGATATGATAAAGAATATTGATGTATAGTTTGGTTAAAATTCATTGGAATATTTAATAAAACTTTTTAAAAAAAATGGATTACATCATTGATAAAAAACCCTTTAAAAATATAATCTAAGAGAAAAATTAAATAATATGAATATTTAAAGTGAATTGTTATTATATGTCATGTGCCAATATATACACTATATAATTGAATATTGTTGCAGAAATGAAAATAAGTCCTAAAGAAGGGTGTTTGAGATGAGAAACTCTTTAAAAATGGGAAATACATGCGCCAAAAAGATATTGAATGAAGGAAAATAATGTGATAATGTAATACCCATAATATCCATCAATGAATAAATGAAAAATATCATAGGGAAGTTATAATACCATATTAACTAAAACATGGTGAATATATTGAATTATATCTCAATGAATTATTATTGAGACCATGAAAAATCATGCATCTTTTATAACATTTGAATAAATATCTCATGAAAGAGAGAAATTAAAAGGGATAATAAATATTATGATTAATGATTAATTCAAGACATAATATCTCAATAAGAAAAAAATATATAACTTATAAAATGATGTAGGTTTATATTAAAATACAAGTCACATGGAAATAATATTGTGACGAATAATCCTTAAAAATATCGTATTATTGAAGTTTAAATTAATCAATTAAATGACTGTGTGTAGAAAATAAAAAACCACAAAAAATATTCTAAGCTAATATCTAATAAAATCAAAGTCAATTATATTTTTAATCTTTTCATAACATGGTTAATGAAGTACAACTAGATCACAATGAATGGATATTGGGTTAATAATCCCCTTATTACTTTAGTATCATCTGAATCAAACCCATAGGATAATATAACGTGAATTATAACATAAAATTCCATTATATGTGGAGGATTCATGTAAAATGAAATAATATACACCAAAAAAGTTAATTAAATGTATAATATAAACATATACATTGATAAAGAAAAATTGATGAAAAATCCCCTAACTTGAGTCTAGACATTCAATGTAGATATTTTAACACATGTATAATAGAAAAATATAAAATATTTTATTTCTTAATAACATTTTATAAAATTAATACCTTATATTTATACCATTTTTATCATTAATTTTATTGAAATATTTAGTTTTGTAATCAGTTAAGTCCACATCAGTTGTTTTGATAATGCTTGGTTCATAATTTCAAAGTGGCTACTTTATTTTGACCATGAAAAAAGGGGTCAGTATTCCATCATATAAAAAATAAGAATAATAATATAATTATAATTCCTCTACAATAATTATATTTCATAACCAAATATTTATGATTTTTATGAAAAAGAAATTATGTTACAATCATGGAGATGGAAGGTCGTACTTAAGTATGAGTAACATTTACATTTTTCAATGAATATGAGGTGAAAATGGTAATTATTTTATTTTATTTCTGTATATATTATTATATAAAAATATAATATTACATAATTAAATTATTAATATATATCATCCATGTGTTGTGGTGGTGAAAATATATTCACATCTCTTTATGGTGGCGGTAATCCATAAGTACACATGAATAACGTTGTAATTTTCAATAGATGAATGGTAATAAAATATATGTTATTGTATCATTAAATAATTATATTTATTTTATTAATATCACACACACACAAAAATACACACACATACACACAGACAGATATATATGTGTGTGTTTGTGTGTGTTTGTGTTTGTGTGTGTCTATGTTATTTCATTACAACTATATATAAAAAGTGTTGATGGAAAACAAGTTACATTTGTTTGTGAGGCTGTAGTCTACCATAAACAAAAACAATGGTTTAATTTCCCTTTTTATAGAAAAGTATATGGATATATGTTATTAAATTTACATAATAAAATCTAAATAAGTGGATGATAGTTATTTTATTATTTCATAATGGTTGAAGAAGATTTTATAAGGTATAATATATAATAAAACATAAATGATCAATTAAAAGCGATACCTCATTCTCAGAAAACATGTTGTGTTTTAAAAAAAATTACTATAATATTTATAATATACCCAAAATAATACCTATCAAACATGAGGAGGAAGGCCGGTAGGGTATTTTAGTAGTTAAGTGTGGAACTAATGTGACCAAAAGGTTTGTGGAAGCAACGAGAGTAGGTCCCCTTTTATGTGTAGCGGTACTCTTTGAATTAATTTTGGTATAAAATTTATATAATTTTTTATTCATTAAAATGTGGCTCAAAATTTATCTAATTATAAGATATTATATGTTTGTTTTTAAATCCTCTCATATAATAAAATTTGGACATGTTTATGCTTTTTCTATCATTAACACTTTGTTTCAAGCACCCCTTAACCCTTTTGAAGCTTACCATGCTAATAATTTTTTTCACTTTAGGGGTAAAGAAAGATACTAAAAGGAACAATTGATCCATAAATGGACCATGAATTATATTTAAAACCATATTCCTTTTCGTTTTAATGTTATATGATTTTAATGAATTTGAAATAATGTAATAAAATATTGTTTATCACCAAATATCTTTAATAAAAAATTTAAAACTATTTATGTAATTTGACATTAAATTCAACAATATAAAATTTTAAATAAAATATAATCATTTATAAAGACCATGATTTATTTTTATTTAATATAAAATTCATGGGACACTATAAATCGAAAAAAAAACTATTACTTGTACAGTTTTTAAAATCATTAACATGATTTTTCTACTGCTTATACAGAAATTATGTCAGGATTACCTAAGAATTTAAGGTAAATATTTCAACAATGAAATCTATATATAAATTAATAAAATATTTTAATATTATAAAAATAAAATTTATGATTAATTCAATAATTTTTTCCTAATAAGATTACATATGATATTTTTAAAAGCAAGATAGGGGCATTTATTATTTATAATTACTTAAAATAATATAAGTAATTTTCAAATAATAGAGGAAATAAATTTTCATAAAATAGATATATGGATGAAAATGGTATAAAATAATTAATAAAATAGATTTAAGGAATGTGTTAGGAATTTTTTATTCCTTATCGTATTTTTTAACCTTATTTACCTGATTTACCCTTATTGAAGATATATATATTTACCATGGTTACTATTTTTAATAACTAAAAAAATGGTCTAAATTTACCAATTTTGGAATAATTATTTCATATATGGAATATATTACCTTTAAATACAATTTTGAGAAGTGGAATAAATTAATTTCAGATAAGAAATCAAAACACAATAAAAAATTGTATTTAAAAAAAAATTAGCCAAAAAATGAACTTATTCTGAAATCATGTATAATGAAGATTCTAATCTCATTAATTAGTTTATTTATAAATAAATTATTCATATGTTACTTTAAGGTAAAAATTTACTTTTAAATAACATTATTTTTTTAAAAGAAATTGTTGATTAAGAGAAATATGTATTTTTTACTGTTCACTAAAAATCATTCTTTTTAATAAAATCTTTAAATTTCACTGTATGATAATTTTGATATAGTGAATTAAAAAAACATAAAACCTCTTTTAAAATGAAATATCTAAAATTAATAAATTAAATTTTTAAATAATAAAAATAATCACGTATATCCAATTCGGTTAGAAATAAATCTTTTTTCCTTTCAACTGAAAATTACCTAATATTATTATAATGAATATAAATTTATAAAATAAAATTAATTAATATTAACACGTCATGATATTAATTTAACATTAATAATACATGGGATAATACATTCTTCCCCTTTTGAAAATTACATCCTCCCAATATTATCTTATTCATTATAACTTTTTTAATAGTTTTTTAAGATAAATTCCAAGAAGTTGTAGATAAAACAGACATATATGAAAGGAAAACCATTTTAATATTTTAAAATAAAATTATTGAAAATCCAAATCATTAAATGGTATAATAAAACATCCTTTTAAAAAAAATATTGAAATATGAATTTCCTCTAGAATAACACGTAATCAAGTCTCTAAATTAGAGAACATTAGTGGTTAGTGAAATATATAGACATTGAGGATAACTATAATTAAAAAAATTATGGAAAGTGAAAGATAAATAGGTCTCAAAATTTTAAATTTTTAAAAAATAAAAAATAAATAATGGTGTAAAGATACCATCAATTCATCAGAAATGATGTTTATAGGATATCACTTTTATTAAAATATCATTTTTCTAGTGATGAGGAATTTCATTACCATATAATAAAAAAATAGGAAATAATATTACATGATAAGTAAAAAAAAATTTAAAATTACATTCCACCACAATGTCATCCTTTTATTCAAATGATGAGTTGTCAAAATTAATTATTCATGCCTGAATGAAAAAAATAAAATTCTAATGGATCGCGTAATCCAGAAAAAGATAACATGTTATTCCTACTATCATTAAATATTAATCAAAAATAAAATAGTTAGAATAGGGTAGGATAATATAAAAAATTTATAAACATTCATTTAAATACTAAATATTCAAATAACCCAAAAATTTCAAATTAAATCATTCAATGAATAATTTATTGTATATCCTTATTAACCACAATAACCTCATCATTAAAGAATGTTTTATCCTAATAATTTGTATCATAATATTCACCTTACATCTACAAATATTTAATTACATTCCTAAAAAATAATCCTTCAAGTTAAACATATGGGTTATATATATATGAACAAAACAAAATGTCTCCCAAAATATCATTAATCACCTTAAAATAAAATCATATAAAAGAAATAAATTATTGTCCATGTCATTGATTTTATGATCAACCATGAATATAAAACCCCATGATTGTATCTATAGATCTTAATTGACATCATAACAAATCATCATAATCTCAAAATATATGTAAACCCTCCTCGGAAATAAGTTATAACATCCTCGAACCCACACTATCAGGATTCAGTGCATAAAGAATAATATTTATATTTCTCACATTTATTCTAATAAATGTGTATAAATATAAACTATAAAAAACATACAATATAAAATGTAAATATTGGATCAGTTATATACATAATTACCTTTTCATTTTATATTTTAATAAAATTTGGGCAGTCATATGTATAAAATTACCTATGTCTTTTTGTGAGCATTTTTCTACTATAACCAGATTATCATAATCTCTTTCAATTCCAATAAATATTGTAAAGACCTGGATATTTCAAGGAAAATTTTTTCTTAATTTATTTGGAATTTTACGAGTACGCAGTTTCTGACGGCGCCTGATTCCGAGGCCCGGTGTACCCGGAATCAATTTTCGAAGTTTAGCTCGGGTACGTTCAGTGAACGAACGAGCGGGTATCTATAACTTTTAATCTGGTGCTCAGAATCAAAATCTTAGGGCACCGATGAACTCACAGCACCGGTAATTACTTAAGGATACCATTTCTGGAGTTGCGTTTTCTCAGGAGGAGTTGTTAAAAAAAGAGTGAGGAATAAAAAATATAATTGTTTTACAATTTTATTTTAGTTTCTTGCTAAGTGGTTTAAGTGTTGTGTCACAACACTTTTTCCCACTCTTATGTGGTTTAACTCCTAGGTGTGGTAGTTGGAGTGGGACCCGTTGGGTTGCTAACTTCCCTTGGGAGAATAAAGGAGAGGTGAGGCCCACACGAGCCCCACCCCTTCAATTTTTCCATAACTCCTCACCTCCCTCTTTAATTTTGTAAACTCATCTTAAATTGAGTAACCTTCCACTTCCTCTCTCTCTCCCTCTTAACTCTCACCAACACATACCTTAATTAATTAATTGAACCTATTCAATTAATTAACTAAGTGTTTGAATTTTGAAAAAAAATTAAATTACTTGTGTTAATAAAATAACAGCATGAACCTATTATTTTACTTTGACATATTTTGTGTTGGGAAAAAAGGGAAAGAGCTCTTGTGTAAAAGAAGGAGGAAGTTCCTCTTGGGTGGAAGATCATAGTCCTCTCCGTGAAGAACGGTTCTTCTCCGACGAAGAACATTGAACCCTCAACATAGAACGACTCGGCGATCATGGTTCTTCATCCTCTTCTTCCTCCACGACAAGGGAGAAGTCGCCGACCGCGGTGATCATCGCCAACAACAACGTACCTTCCTTCTTCATCTCCGCAATAAGTGAGGAGATGTAATTTCCTCCTTGGTCCCACCCCGACATCCATGGAATCTACGTCCGACCCCCGTGACACCGTTCTTCACGACGCCCGATGTGCGACGTCAGATATCCATGTAGGGGGTTTTCATATTTTGTGTTTATGTGAATTATACCCTCGTCAATGATTAAAAGCATGTGTTTAAATGTTTTCCATTTGAAAACACCTAACGAGGAGGGTGTGGGCCGAACACACATGGCTCGACAACCCTCCGCAGATTGTTGTTGGTGCGCGGATTGACGGCGGTGATGGAACGGGACCGCAACACTGATTTGAGGCCTTCGTAGTAAAGTGTGGGACCCGAGATGAACACTGGCGCAGATGGAACTGAAAACGGACCACAAGAGCAACTCCGGTGGCCCGCGGACATCACGGGCGGTGCCCCGGCGTGTCGCCGGGTGGAACCGCCATGGTTGAAGCCGCGGCGGCAGGTGGCCGGATCCTGCGGCTGCGCGGGATCCGGGGAAGTAGGACGTGGCGCTCGCCGCGTTCGGGGAGCGCAAAGGCCGCGGGGGACCGCATCCCCCGCTCGGCTCGCTGTCCAAGCCAGCGTACCACCCAGCCAGGACAGGCTGGGTTACGTGGACCGGGCCGGTCCGCGACCAGTCGGGCCGACCCAGGGGGGTTGGGCCGGGACGGATTGGGCCCAGACCCCCCGTTTTCGGATCATTTCCGGTCTTTTACCCATATATTGGGCTAGAGACCTCTGATCGACACACCGTCAGTTTTGTAGTGATCCTTGGATCAAGACGGTCGTTTCTCTATATTAAACTCAAGGTTTAGGAGAACTTTGAGTATAGCCAGGTTGGTTCGAACACGAAACCAACCGGACCCTTAGAGCGAAAACGCTTATAACTTGAGCTCCGGATGTCCGATTGATGTGTCGTCGACTTTGTTGGATTACTCTTAGTGAGATGGAAATTTTGGCTTACTATGCTCGAGGTTTGGATTTAGTTGGTGTATGTCCAGGTTGGGTTGTACCTGAAATCCAACCGGGCCCCTGGAACAGAAAAGTCGATAACTTTCGGACCGGACGTCCGTTTGAAGAACCGTCAGCGGCGTTGGTAATCACGTTGAGAAACGGTCCCTATGAGTATAGCATATTGTGAGTTTGAGGTATGGTTGAGATACGGTCGGGTTGGTTCATACATGAAACCAACCGGGCCCCTGGGACGAAAAGGCTAATGACTCACAGACCGGGCATCCGATTGACGCGTCGTCTGTTGCGTTGAGACCCCTATGACGAATCGGTCCATTGAGATACTTCTTCATGGAACTTTGTGATACTTGGAGTACCGACCTGTAGCTCGTGTAGTGGACCCTCCCGGAGAAAAGCATACGGAGTACAGAGACTGTGTATCCAGCTGAGACCTGACGACTGCTTGACCGACTCAACTTGGAGTGAGTCGACTAGCCCAGTGGACGGAGCGCCCGGTATTTGGCGACAGACCCACGGTAAACGGAGCTCCCGGTAGTTGGTCGCAGACCCGCAGTACTCGACAGGAGGAGTACCTCTGTAGGCTATTAGGGGGAGCACCCGGTATTTGGCGACATACCCACAGCAGACGGAGCGCCCGGTATTTGGTAGCAGACCCATGGTACTCGATAGGAGGAGTACCTCAGCAGTCTTAGGTTAGTGAGCAGTACCTCGGAGTCATGACAGGATCACTGTACTCGTCAGAGACTGAGCTCTTCAGCAGTTACGGTTTCGATAATGAAAATCCTGGTTTGAGCTGATTCTTTGACCTATGTGTTTACCTCATGATTGATATGGGTCACTTGATAACTTAGGTATATGTATGGGCAAATATCTAAGTACTGGTTATCCATTTATTTCATAACCTTTGTGTTTCCTCATGATTGAGATAGGTTACTTGATAACGTAGGTATAAGTATGGAATTATACCTAAGTAAGGGTTATCTGTTAAGATTCTGCTTTGTGTTTATCCTTGTTGGATTTAGAGAGACCTTGAAGGCCTCGGGGTCCCTACTGAGTATCGTTATACTCACCCCTACACGGGCTATGCCCACACCTCATTGTGTTGGATACAGACGACAAACAGTGCTGACGGAGGCTGAGCGTTCGAGGACTAAACGGTACCCGGAGGTGGATCTCACGATGAGTCGATACCCGGAGGAGACAGACGGATGGATGATCAGATGTGGAGTGCTGAGGAGGATATCTATACCTACCCTTTAGGTAGGATCCATCATGGAAAATCCATGAGTTGTGTGTCATCTTCCAGCTGCTTGTATTTTCTGTTGTACTCTACTTTCAGTTGTAGTTGTACCTATCTGTTGGGCTTGTATTTCCAGCCCCTTTGTACTTTCAGCACTTTTGTTACTGTTGTACTTAGTGTTTTCTTCCGCTTGTACTCTAGTTGTGTTTTTTTTTTACATTTATAAAGGCAACGCCTTCCCAATTATAGGGATTTACACCTTTAGTGCTAGTCGCCAGCCCCTGGCCTATGGAAGGCGGGCTTGGGGTAGTTACGACATGGGCCCCGGAGGACGGGTCAGGAAAAATTGGTATCAAAGGAGTCGGTTCTACCGCAGAACTTGTAACTCTGATATTTCTTTTCTGTGAAGCAATAATGTTAAGGGTACCGAGTGTGGTTTTCAGTTCAGGGAGTCCAGTGTTGGTGCGAGAGGCCGACATATCCATACACCAGGACCCTGACAACTGATTTCTGACCCAGTGCACAAAAACACTAATTGCATGTGTGTTTTCAAAGGATTTACCTTAAAACAGCTCAAACCAGGTCAGCTCACTAGGTATAAATCGTTTGACCATGTCACGTCTGTTTCTTTCAGGATGCCTTTCCACGGACGACCAGCTAGATCCTAGAGGGATGTACATACTGGCAACCTGTCGAGCGACGAGGCTTCGGTACAGGGCCCTCTTTCAGTTGAGACACCATCGGAGGCACCAGTGGTACTACCACCCATTGGGCCACTGATGCTACCATCCCCAGTAGTAGAGAGTGCACGTATCTTGAGCAAACTACACGAGTTCCAGCGCCAGAGGCAACCCAAGTTCAGGGGAGAGATGGACCCGTAGGTGGCTGAGGAGTGGCTGGAGGCTGTGGTGAGAATCTTCAGGCTAGTGGGTACTCTATCAGACTTCATGGTGATCTTTGCTGCTAGCCTCTTTCAGGAAGCAGCTGAGAGATGGTGGAGCCACGTGTTCCAATTTTGCGATGGGATGACCTTCACCTGGGGAGACTTCGAGACCTTCTTCAGGGTAGAGTTTATACCAGTAACTCTACACCCCGAGCATGTTCAAGAGTCACTGCCTTTACCGTAGGATTTTTGATCAGTAGCTGAGTCATCTGTAGTCAGTATACAGATGATGCAGGGGACCAAGAGGACCAGACCAGTAGATGGCTGATCTCGGGTTTTAGGATCGGTAGTGCGGGGCACTCGGGGTGGAGTCAGAGCCAGGTGTGCCAGAAATAGACAGTGTTTCTCATGTGGCAGGAAGGGTCACATGGCACGTGACTGTCCGACTCCCCGCATAGTTGATCCATAGGCATTGGAAGAGCCATCGAGACAGAAGCAGCGGCGAGTGCTTGAGCGACAGCCGAGCGATGGACAAGGCACTAGAGCTCCAAAAGCAGGTGGACATGAGCGGAACTAGTGGATTTATTTTGTCCCTTGAACTTCTAGTTCCATGTTTTTGTTGTTGTTTTTGTGTCTTTATACTATGAGATGCAGTAATAAAAGACACTTATCTTTGTGATGATAACTATCCAGTCCATTTGTTTGGTTGATACTGAGAGGTCCTGATTAAAAACTGTTGACTTGACCCTCACTTTCGAGATTCCTACTGGAAGAGAACCAGTTACCTCATGCTGATGCCGACAGTGTTACTCGACCCTTAAAGGCGAGGGTGACAGTTGGATCTCTTGGTAGTAACGTCGAGGCCTTACGACGTCGTCCATGGCATGAATGCATCATTCATGTCCGAATTGACTATATTAGGAAAAGAACGTGGTTCATACAGGGTATGAGATCAGATTTCTCTTATCAGAAAAGAAGAAATCCTAGCTGCTCTTGTGGGACTAGAGATGGTCCAGGCCATGACAGAGAAGGTGCAGATCATCCAGGAGTGGATGAAGACTGCACAGAGCAGGCAGAAATCATATGCTGATAGGAGACAGGACCACTGGAATTGAAGTATGGAGACCACGTTTTCTTATGGGTCTCACCTCGACGAGGTCTATAGAGATGTGGCTGAGGCGGAAAGTAATATCCGAGGTTCAGCGGACCTTTTCAGGTCCTCAGCAGGGTAGGGGAAGTGTCTTACTGTTTGACCCATCCACCTCAGTTGCACCAGGTGCACAACGACTTCAACGTATCTCAACTAAGGAGATATGTGCTTGACCCGACGCATATGATCGACCATGGGGAGCTGGACTTTGGCGATGGGGTGACTTTTTGTGGGGTTCTAGTAGAGGTTGAGGATCGACAGGAGAGGATCCTACTAGGATGGTCTATTCCTCTTATGCACTTTTTTGGCAGCACGGGAACCTCCAGGAGAGAACATGGGAGCGGAAGGCTCAGATGCGTGCTCTTTACCACTTTTGTATCCCTAGTTTGTGTTAAAGCTTTATGGGGACGTAAATCCCTAAGGTGGGAGTAATGTAAAGAACCGAAAATTTCAAGGAAATTTTTTTTCTTAATTTCTTTGAAATTTTACGAGTACGCAGTTTCTAACGGCGCCTGATTTCGAGGCCCGGTGTGCCCAGAATCAATTTTCGAAGTTTAGCTCGGGTACGTTCAGTGAACGAACGAGTGGGTTTTTTTAACTTTTAATCTGGTGCTCGGAATCAAAATCTGAGGGCACCGATGAACTCGCAACGCTGGTAATTGCTTATTAAGACCCTTTCTGGAGTTTATTTTTCTCGGGAGGAGTTTTTAAAAAAAGAGTGAGGAATAAAAAATATAATTGTTTTACAATTTTATTTTTGTTTCTTGCTAAGTGGTTTAAGTGTTGTGTCACAACACTTTTTCCCTCTCTTATGTGGTTTAACTCTTAGGTGTGGGAGTTGGAGTAGGACCCGTTGGGTTTCTAACTTCCCTTGGGAGAATAAAGGAGAGGTGAGGCCCACACGAGCCCCACCCCTTCACTTTTTCTATAACTCCTCACCTCCCTCTTTTATTTTGTAAACTCATCTTAAATTGAGTAACCTTCCACTTCCTCTATCTCTCCCTCGTAACTCTCACCAACACATACCTTAATTAATTAATTGAACCTATTCAATTAATTAACTAAGTGTTTTAATTTTGAAAAAAATTGAAATTACTTGTGTTAATAAAATAATATCATGAACCTATTATTTTACTTTGACACATTTTGTGTTGGGAGAAAAGGGAAAGAGCTCTTGGGTAAAAGAAGGAGGAAGTTCCTCTTGGGTGGAAGATCATCGTCCTCTCCATGAAGAACGGTTCTTCTCCGAAGAAGAACATTGACCCCTCAACATAGAACGACTCGGTGATCATGGTTCTTCATCCTCTTCTTCCTCCACGATAAGGGAGAAGTCATCGTCCGTGGTGATCATCGCCAACGACAACGTACCTTCCTACTTTATCTCCGCAACAAGTGAGGAGACGTCATTTCCTCCTCGAATGCACCCCAACGTCCACGGAATCTACGTCCGACCCCCGCGACGTCGTTCTCTGTGACGCCCGACGTGCGACGTTAGATATCCATGTAGGGGGGTTTCATATTTTGTGTTTATGTGAATTATACCCTCGTCAATGATTAAAAGAATGTGTTTAAATGTTTTCCATTTGATAACACCTAACGCGGAGGGCGCAGGCCAAACACACATGTCCCGACAACCCTCCGCAGATTTTTGTTGGTGTGTGGATTGACAGTGGTGATGGAACGAGACCGCAGCACTGATTTGAGGCCTTCATAGTAAAGTGTGGGACTCGAGATGAACATCGGTGCAGAAGGAATTGAAAACGGACCACCGGAGCAACTCTGGTGGCCCACGGACATCACCGACAGCCGGCACCGGCCGGCCGCCCGGAGGCGGCGACGCCCCGGCGTACTTCCAGGAGGAACCGTCGCGGCTGAAGCCGCGGCGGCAGGCTGTCGGATCCCACGGCCACGCAGGATCCAGGGAAGCAGGACGCGGCGCTCGCCGCGTCCGCGGAGCGCAAAGGCCGCGGGGGACCGCATCCCCCGCTCGACTCATTAGTCGAGCTAGCATGCCACCGGGCCGGGCCGGGCCCAGTTATTCAGACTGGGCCGGGCCGCGCCCTGCCGGGTCAGACCCAGACCCGGGTCGGGTCGACCAGGGTCGGACCGGGCCCAGACCCCCTGTTTTCGGATCATTTCTGGTCTTTTTCCCATATCTTGGTCTAAGGGCATATGATTGAAGCACCGTCAGTTGCGTAGTGATCATTGGATCGAGACGGTTGTTTCGATATATTACACTCAAGGTTTTAGAGAACTTTGTATATGGTCGGGTTGGTTCGAACACGAAACCAACCGGGCCCTCGGAGCAGAAACGCTTATAACTTGAGCTCTGGACGTCCGATTGACGTGCCGTCAACTTTTTTGGATTCCTCTTAGTGAGACGGAGCTTTTGGCTTACTCTGATTGAGTTTTGGAAGTAGTTGGAGTATGACCGGGTTGGGTTGTACCTGAAATCCAACCGGGCCCCTGGAACGGAAAAGCTGATAACTTTCAGACCGGACGTCTGTCTGAAGAAATGTCAGCGGCGTTGATGATCATGTTGAGAAACGGTCCCTATGAGTATAACCAATTGTGAGTTCGAAGTATGGTTGAGATACGGTTGGGTTGGTTTTTACACGAAACCAACCGAGCCCCTAGGACGAAAAGTCTAATAACTCACAGACCGAGCGTCCGATTGACGCGTCGTCTGTTGCGTTGAGACCCCTATGATAAGGTGGTCCTTTGTGATACTTCTTCTTGGAACTTTGTGATAGTTGGAGTATCGACCTATAGATCATGGAGCGGACCCTCCCGGAGATGAGCGTACGGAGTACGGAGACCGTGTAGCTGGCTGAGACCAGACGACTGCTTGACCGACTCGACTTGGAGTGAGTCGACTAGCCCAGTGGACGAGCGCCTGGTATTTGGAAACAGACCCACGGTGGACAGAGTGCCCAGTAGTGAGCCGCAGACTCCGTGGTACTCAACAGGAGGAGTAACTCTGTAGGCTATTAGGGGGAGCGCCCGAAATTTGGCGACAGACCCACAACAGACAGAGTGCCCGGTATTTGGTAGCAGACCCGCGGTACTCGACAGGATGAGTACCTCAGTAGTCTTAGGTTAGTGAGCAGTACCTCAGAGTCGTGACAGGATCACTGTACTCATCAGAGACGGAGCTCTTCAGCAGTTACGGTTTCGATAATGAAAATCCCGGTTTGAGTTGAGTCTTTGACCTATGTGTTTAACTCATTATTGAGATGGGTCACTTGATAACATAGGTATATGTATGGAAATATATCTAAGTAGTGGTTATCCATTGATTTCTTAACCTTTGTGTTTCCTAATGATTGAGAAGGGTTACTTGATAACTTAGGTATAAGTATGGGCTTATACCTAAGTAAGGGTTATCTGTTGAGATTCCTATTTGTGGTTATCCTTGTTGGATTTAGAGAGAGATTGAGGGTCTCGGGGTCTCTAATGAGTATCGTTATACTCACCCCTACACGGGCTATGCCCGAACCTTGTTGTGTTGGATGCAGACGATGGACAGCACTGATGGAGGCCGAGCGTTCGAGGACTGGACGGTACCCTGAGGTGGATCTCATGACAAGTCGGTACCTGGAGGAGACAGACGGACGGATGATTGGGCGTGGAGTGCTGAGGAGGACATATGTACCTTCCCTTCAGGTAGGATCCGTGGTGGACGATCCAGGAGTTATGTGTCATCTTCTAGATTCTTGTCTTTTTTGTTGTACTTTACTTTCAGTTGTAGTTGTACCTATCTGTTGGGCTTGTATTTATGGCCCCTTTGTACTTTCAGCACTTTTTTTACTGTTGTACTTAGTGTTTTCTTCTTCTTGTACTCTGGTTGTGTTTTTGTTTACATTTATAAAGTTAAATCCTTCCCAATTATAGGTATTTACGCCTTTGGTGCTA